>BLBF01000002.1:36127867-36284766 GCA_015471245.1 Laticauda colubrina
GTTTAGCTTGTCTACCTAACCCTGGTTGGGGAACCCAGGCTTAACAACAACCATACGTACAAGACAATAGGGCTACTCACAAAGGAATGCAGACATTACAAAATTATTTAACTTTATTTTGTGCTGAAACATCCACCTGTCTTTTTAAAAGAAATGACCTCACCCAAATGATACATTGACAGCCTTTTAATTGATTTTTTTGAAATAGCAAAATATCTGATGGACATTTCTAAGTGGTATTGATCTTGTACCGACTGAGAATGATGGATATCCTGAAATTGTCAGACATATTTTGATATTTATCTTTTTGATAAGTAAGGAAGTAATTAATTCATGTGTTGAACTGAGACATGGTTTGTTTCACTGTAAATCAGTGGGCCCCAATCTTTTGGATGCCAGGGACTGGTTCTGTGGTAGAAATTTTTGTGTGGATGGAGCATTTTGTATGCTGCATGGATCTCACACATGTGCAGATGGAGCTTTGCTTGCTTGCATGAACTGGTTCCTGGCAGGATGCAGACTGATGCCAGTCCATGGTCTGGAGGTTGGAAACCCCTGCTGGAGAATAATTAATTGGCTTCAGCTATTTTATTTTCTAATAAACCAGAGACTAGCAACCTCCAAGCTGCTTCCAAGGTTTTTTCTTCTTTTACAGCTGCAGGGAACTCTCCTGCCACAATTGTGCAAAATAATGGGAAATACTAGCCATCTTTTTCAGGCGTAAACTCCCCAAAACCATAACTATGCTGGAAAAACAAAACAAAGTAGGACAAGCTCAAATCCAACCCACACAAAACAAGGGGGGTGGGGTGGGGAATCCTAAATCCACCAAAGTTTCTGACAGGACTTCTGTTCTGCTTATTCTCTGTGCTGTCCAGACAGTTCAGAGTTAATGAGATTTGGGATAGTTAATTAGGAATTGAGAACTGTCCCCTTAAGGGGGACATCATGGTAAATGTAGTTAAGGTATCCTGGGAAATGTAGTCCATGTCATGTGGTCACATCTGTAATCCGGATTGGTCACTATATTGACCCTTGTTGGGTTGGAGGATGCTCCCTCACTCTTGCCTGAATCCACCATAGCCTGCAGCTCTTCAATCATCATGGGGATGAGACTTTATTATCTTCCTACTGTTCTACTTATTACACTCTGGATGGGTATAAAGCAGACATAGCAACTCCACAAAGCATCCATACAAAATCTTTTTTATTGGTTCATCAGGCATCCTTATCAACTCATATTTATAATGAGGTTCTTCTTAATGTCCAATCCTCTACATATCTGCATTATGGTGTAGAAAGATAATAAATTCTCATCCCCATGATGATTGAAGCAGCTGCAGGCTATGGTGGATTCAGGCAAGAATGAGGGAGCTTCCCCCAACCCAACAAGGGTCGATATAGTGACCAATCCAGATTACAGATGTGACCACATGACATGGACTACATTTCCCCCGGATACCTTAACTATATTTACCATGATGCATTCCCTTAAGGGGACAGCTCACAATTCCTAAATAAGTGTCCCAAATCCCATTAACTCTAAACTCTATCTGGATAGCACAACTTCCTTCACCTTCCCAAAGTTAAACATGATATCTGATCATGCAAACCTTCAAAACACAATGGATGAGACCCCATTCCACTGGCACCAAAACATGGCACAAACATGCCCTGGCAACTTCTTTTCTCTGCTATGAAATATCCCCATAATACAGTATCGACTATTTAATACCCATGTCACAAATCGGATTTATATCATCATTAGCTATACCAATATTTGATTTTTCCTTCTTCATTCATCGCCATCTAGCAGCAATCTCAAGGTGTGTCAACAGTGTAATACTTTACCAGTCTTACAATTTAAGTGACAATTTCTGAGTGCAACCATTTATTTCAAGCATATTCCATCCACATTAAATCCTGATCATCCCCAAGTTTGACACCCCTGACTTAAAGGTTTGAGACCTTGTTAATGGCTGGAAGATTCCAGTTTAACTTGATAGACTTATCTGAATGAAAACACAGTAATGCAGAGAATATAAACAAGCACCATTTCCCAAAAGCCTGTAGGCCTGGAGATAAGAGAAAATCTAAGTCTGCTCTTCAAAGAGGATGGTGCTTCTGGATAGCAAAAAATATATAAAGCAACAAATTAAAACTTTGAATAATTCCTTCTCTTTCAGAAATCATTACTATTATTTCTTAGAATAAAAACGAGATTATTTCTTTACTTAGTGTTTTGAAGCAGACTGGTCTACGCCATTTTACTCCAAAAAATACAGTGATTTGGAAATCACTCAAATTTTCACCACCTTAATTTTTCTAATTTATCAAAATATATATGTCTGTTACACACACAAGTGCCATTCAAGCTCAATGAAAGAATTATACTTTTTTTTCTTCCAGAAAAATTGTTGGATATGGGTATTTCCTTAGTTTTTATTTTATACTGCAATATTGGCTGATTAATCATCTAGAAGATGTCTAGCAAAGAGCTTTTAAGCCTGTCTTAAATTACCAACATAAATAATGGTGAATCAGCTTATTGGGATCTCTATCAAATCAACTGAAAATCAATGCGACATACATCAAAAAGTGTTTAAGGCCAGAGCCATGGGCTGTATTTTATAGAATGAAATTCTTTTCATCTATTATCTTATCATATATATTTCAGCATTGCTTCTAGATCTTTAAAGAGTTGTTTAAGAACTGCTTTATACAAGGATTAAGCAATGGTTTGTTCAGCTATGGATTAGGAAATAAACCTCAATTTGCTAGGATAAAATAACATTTTAATTAATAAACTATAGTTTAAAAAGAATAAAGTCTGTGTTAATGACATATATTAAAGATTATATTCATTAAACATTCTAGGTTGTAATGTGGTGTGTCTATTGTGTCCAACAAATACAGCCTTAGTGCATTTTATAAATTGTAATACAAGGGTGATTATGTGGTACAAACCGAGCCACTTTTACCCAGTTCAACTTAAGGTAGCTAAAGAAAATATAATTTTTTGTGCTGTACGAGTCCAGTTATGGGTTGGGGAAAATCATGACTGGAAAGCCATGATTTGATCTTGAATAAACCACAGTTGGCTGGGTCCTTGCACATCAAATCAATAATACAATGGCTTAAAGAGATATCTTTACCGAAATTGAACCCAAATCTCAGGCAAAGAAATAAAATTGCTCAAGGCTAAAATGAGCGGAGCACACCAAGTCCTATTACAGAAAAAGCAATATATTCTTAGCTTTTTCCTTTCTCTTCTATTTTTGAGGAATTAAAAGACATAATAAAATACAGGATGCTATGAACAATAAAGAATACATGTAGTCATCAATTTATAATTGTAATGGAGCCCACAATTTTGGTCATATGTCACGACGGTCCTAAAGCAAGTCATCATTTGACTGTGCCAGATTTTACAACCTTTTGTTTTGGCAAAAACAAACAAACAAAAAAAGGCAACGGTCATAAAGTGAATGCCACAGTCATGAAGCAAATTAATGTTTAATTAATTCTTTGTTCGATTAATCAATTGTTCCCATTGTTTTACATGGGGAACTTTTTTGCTGGAAACCAGAAGTAAACACTGATTTCCAGGAAAAATGTCATAAATCATGATCACATGAGAACAGGTTGTTGCGAATGGCTGTAAATGTGGGCCAGTTTCCAAGTTTCAAAAATGTGGTCATGTGACTGTGTGGGAGGGAGCAGATGAGGGATAACTGAAAAGCATCATACCAAGTTTGGGCCTATCATATTTGGACTTCAGAATTCCAACGAGTAGGTGGCAACAAAGAGTTAACTTGCTGTTTTAATCAGATACTTCAGGAGGACAGTGAAAAATGTACAGCTGGTGCGTTCAGTGTAAATTAACATGGCCTGTTGTAGGATTTCTAAGCAGTTGTGATCTTGAATAATGATAGTTTGAACAATGATAACATACAGGGGGTCCTCATTTAGTGAACATAATTGGGACTGGCAACTTGGTCATTAAGTGAAACACCTCAATGTTGTGGTTTTACTTCAGCCTTCCTTTGCTTTACAGAGCAGCAAAAGTTGTAAATGTGGGGACTGGTGATAAAGATATTTTTTCATCTCTGTCGTAATTCTGAATGGTTATAAACAAAGCAGTCCATGAACAAAGACTGCCTATAAGTGGTGGTCTATTGGTGGATGTGGAAAAAAAATTATTTGATGGTTTGAATTGATGGTTTAGTTTGCTTTTTAAAAAATCTATTCCCTCCTGTACAAAATGAGAGATCTGGTTTTCCAATATATATGCAAAGTATTTATTTATTTATTTTTGTCAATTGCTTACAAGGTAATAGGTATAAGTAAAAACATAGTTATGAATACATGGACACATATAAGAAAAATTAAAAGAAATAAAAGAAACAATAGGACAAGGACGGTAAGCATGTTGGTGCGCTTATGCATGCCCCCTATAGACCTCTTAGGAAACGGATGAGGTCCGTTGGGGTTTGGGGAAGAAACCACAGAGTCAGGTAGAGTATTCCAGACATTGACCACTCTGTTGCTGAAGTTGTATTTCCTGCAATCAAGTTTGGTGCGATTAATCTTGAGTTTGTATCTATTGTTTGATCTTGTGTTGTTATGGTTCAAGCTGAAGTATTCATTGACAGGTAGGACATTGCAATGTATGATTTTATGTACTATACTGAGATTGGACCGAAAGTGGCGTAGTTCTTGGTTTACTAGGTCTAGAATTTCAAGTCTGGTGGCATAAGGTATTCTGCAACGAGTAGAGGAGTGGAGAACTCTTCTTGTGAAATATTTCTGGGCTTTCTCAACTGTGTTAATATCAGATACATAATGATGAGCTGTATTCAAGTATAGGTCGAGCAAATGTTTTGCATGCTCTGGATATTAGTGTAATATTACCAGAGAAAAAGCTACATAAGATTAGGTTAACAACTCTTAATGCCTTTTTGGTTATGTAGTTACAATGGGCTCTAGCACTTAGGTCATTAGAGATGAGTACTCCAAGATCCTTGACAGAGTTTGAATCATCAACAAGGTCTTGACTATTCAGCCTGTATTTTATTTTCTGATTTATTTATTTTTTGCCAATATGTAGGACAGAGCATTTATTTGTTGAGATTTGAAGCTGCCATTTGCTTGACCATTCTGATACATAGGCAAGGTTTTTTTGAAGGGTAGCAGTGTTGTCTGTGGTGTTGAATAGCTTTACATAATCAGCGAAGAGAACGCAGTTGCTCTTGATATGATTACAGAGGTCATTTATGTAGAGTATGAAAAGAGTTTGTCCAACAACACTGCCTTGGGAGACACCACTGTTGACAGGTACAGAATTTGATAGGACACTCCCAATTTTGACAATTTGTTTTTGTCTTCTGTAAATTGACATGTATTAGATCATTGTAATTGTCTGTGGTTCGACAAGAAATACTGGGCATGATCCATTGCTGTTTACAAATACTGAGCCACAGAATGTATTGAAGAGGTTGACTTTAATAGTGTTGTCGTTGCAGTCTTTACCATTAAGTCCTCTCAGAGATGGGATGGACCTTGAGTCTTTTGGTTTGTTGTTTGTAAAATTGTAGAAAGCTTGGGTGGAATTGGTGCGTAGAAGGTTTTCTTCTTGTTTAATGTGATAATTAGTGCATTCAGTTTTTATCTGATGGCATAAATTTTTGTATCGGCTTTTGAAGTTGGCAACGTAATCAGATTTGTTTTTCTGCCAAAGTGATTTCTTTTTGGATTGAAGCTTCCTTATTGTTATGGGTAATTTGTTTTTTTCTGGTTTGGGGAGTTGTTAATGATACATATAGTTTGATGACTCTTTTGACTTCAAGTAAAAATATGTTGTAATGGTCTTTTACAGTATTGCATCCAGCGAATAGAAATTGCCAATCAAGGGATGAGAGATTGTTGTTTATAAGATCATAGTTGCCTTTTTTGAAGTTATAACTGGGGATTCCATTGTTGTGATGTTTTTGTGTGGATGTATTTTGAGACAAAAATCAATCATGTTGTGGTCACTGTTGGAAATGGGTTCTTTAATTTGTATTCTGTAAATTGAATTCAAACTATTGCAGAAGATGAGATTGAGGCAGTTATTAAGTCTAGTGTTGTTGGTTACTAATTATTCTAGTTTCAGATTTGTTACTGCATTGTAGAAGGTTGCATGTGTGGCTTCAGTTGTACATTCGTCAAGGGTCCAGTTAATATGAGGTAGATTGAAGTCACCAAGAAAGATAAAAGCGTGTGGGCAGGATGCTGCCTATGTTAGTAGTGTATTTAGATTGTTTGCATGTTCTATGTCATAATCAGGGGATCTGTAACATAGTAAGAACTGAAATGTGATATTTCAGGACAGTTCATAGATGATGGTCTCAGGAATAGTAAGCTCCTGGGTAACTTGGATGTTTTTTCGATGTAAAGGCTTTTTATAGAAGATAGCAATACCACCTCCTTTCACAATCTGATCGGTAAACATGATAGTCTCTTACTGTGGTAATGGAGTCAGGGAGAGATGTGTTGAGCCATGTTTCACAGACATATATAATGTCAAATTTAGCCGTATTTAGTAAGAGGAGAAATTCAGGTATTTTATTTAAAGGCTTCTTTCATTGAATAGCTTGCATTTAAGGCCAGTTGTGATTGGAATAGAGGTAGTTAGGGCGTGCATGCCTAGTTTTGAGTGATGTTGGATTGGATGGGCTAAGGTTGGATGTGGAGTTGTGGGTTGTGTGACTTTCTTTTGATACAATCAGCTCAGTAGTCAATGTATAGATCCTTTTCTCCATTGTCTAGACGGTTTTTTAGTTCTTTGCGGAGTTCATGGGAGCAGATTCTTTGCAGTTTGGATAAGTCTGGTCTTGAGCGAAGTTTTTTGTGGTTGGGATTTGTTTTTGCAATGGTGTTTATTGTATGAATGAATGTGCGTTTGCTAGACTCTACAAAATCTTGGGGCCATAGAGCCATCATTGTATTTACCCAGTGCCATCTCTGGTTATTTCAATGGTATTTTCAGGAGTGATGTTTGTTGTATTTGAGTTGCTTATGATACCATGAACTTTGGTGATGTTGTTTGATTCATTGGTGTCTTTGAGACAAAATAAGATGGAATTTGGACGTTTCTGTTCATATTCCACGGTGTTTCTGATGAGTCAGAAGATATTATTTGTGGAATTATTTGAAGGGATAATAATTGTTTGTGGCTGTGGTTTGGTGGTTATTTTTGGTTGTAGTTGTGATTATAGTTGAGGTAGTGGTTGTGGCTGTTGTGGGATTTGATTTTGAGCTGATAGGTACTCACTTATCTGTGCTATATTTTTTTTCCAAGAGAGATTAGACTTGCTTGTATAGTTGTTTCAAAACATATTGCTAAGCGTTCTTCTACTGAGTGAATGAATGATTCTATGCTTTCAACTCTGTCAGGTAGGGTACTCAGTTTTTTTAGCTTAGGAGAACATGATGGACATCGATAAAAGAATGTATCTGAATTTTTAACCATATGAGCTAGGCTTTTGTTTGTGTTTAAGCAGGCAGGGTAGGCTAGATTGTCGCATAGATGGCATTTAATGTAAATTTCACTTTCATTGATGGTTTCAAGACATCTGAAACATATGCAGAAGTCTGGGAGGTCATTGGTAGAGACATTTTTCTTTTGTTTTGCTTTGGAGTTTTTGGCTGGCCTGGTCAATGGCAATAGTACACAAAACAATTACAATAGCTAGTTAATGAGATAGGTAGACAGTTACTTAATGAATGTTGGTAATTAATAAATATTAATTGATATGTTAGAGAAAAAATCAAAAGTAAAGTTACTTATTACTAAAAATCAATCAATCAATCAATTGGTTATTCAAATCACTCTGATCAAATAATTTTGCGAAGCAACAAACAGCCTATTTTTTTCAGTAATTACTAAACACACTGGTCAATTAAATTTACTAAATCACTGATTTTACTAATCAGATATTCAATAATTACACTATACGCACTAAACACACAATCATACTAATCAATAAAAACAAATCAATTAATCATTTGATAACAATTATTTTAAAGAAATTTATTTGGAGAGATCATTATCTAATCTTTGATATCGGTCTTGAGGAAGAAAGTTATAAGTTTGAGATACTGAAAGTAATGAAGTATTACTGAGAGTCAGTGAGTTTGCTTTGCTTAGCTGTTGCTGATATCTGAGAATAGGTTTATAACTCCTAATAAACTGGCAGGAGGCCTCTTTTCCTGGACTGGAGAAACAGCAGTTTCTTTGTGTCAAACCCTCTTTCCTCTTGAAAACAGTAAGTGAGCAAGGGTCTGCACTCTCTTGTTTTGTAAATTGAGTTTTTGAGATAGTAAAGATGCTGTGAGCAGAACCGAAGCCATGTTGGATGGCCCATTGAATTGAATAAGGAAGTGTGTCTCAAAACTCAGTAGTTCTGCTAAATAAGAAAGTGTTCCAGTTTCTGCACAAGAGAAAAAAAACAAGATAAGGCTAGAACAATGGGGAACTGTAATAAAGTGCTGCGATGTCAGAAACCATATAACTACTTTTGCTAGACAAGGAGCTAGTATGAACCTTCGAAATACATGTATCAATTTGAAAACAGAAAGAATGTGAGCCAAAGCCTCGTAAGAGGGCATAAAAATGCTGCCTGAATTTTGCTCTGTGTTCCTTCAATGCCTGAGGGGACCTGTCTCTGCAGACACGTGAAAAAAACCTTGTTTTCCTTGGATCAATGAATCTTTTGGTGGTTTTTTTATCTGCTTCCACCTCACAATTTGGCACTCAACGTGGGCCCCAATGGAATTTCGACTGGAGAAAAGGGACTGGGTAAGTGTGGCACCACCGCCTCCCATTGTAGAGGGGCCCCTCCCTTGTCTCAGTTGGTTCCCGGGGTAACTGCACTTAGCAGACGATCCTTGGAAACAAGAGAGAGAGAAGCCGGCCTGATGCTCTGGGAGTGTTGTTGATCACCTGAAGTGGGGACGCCCACACTCCTTTCGCCTCCAGGAGACCAGGGGTGTATCAGGTGAGTTTGTTGCCTTTTGGGATAGAAGAAGGGATATACTGTCCTTAAACTCTGGGAATCCAGCGACTGCTTGAGGACAGTGTAAATCCCTGAGTTGGGAATCTCTGGGAGATTGTTGGCGGGCAGCATGGAGAATGGGAAAGGGACAAAGCAAGTGTGAAACGTTCCAAGAGGGAATGGGTATTGAGATAGAAAAGACCCCGAGAAGGCTGATTCCGACTGACTCCCCATTGGGTCAACTACTACAACAATGGTCGTTGCTCCATCTGAGGACTTACACTCAGAGTCTAGAGAAAAAGAAAATGATCTACCTATGCCAAAATAGGTGGCTGAAGTATCCCCTAGTAGACCCTGAGTTTCCTTACCACTGGGATCCCGAAGGGAATACCAGCATGTACTGGATAACTCAGTTGAAAGAGTATATAGTGAAACATCAGACGAAGGAGCAAATACCCTATGTGGACGTATGGTATCATGCTCACTTTGAAGGTCCAGTTCCACCAGAAACAGAAGTAGGACAGTTTGTCAGCAAGGTGGAGGAAAGCGAAACTGAGGACTGGATGGGGAGTCCACCGGCATCGGCTCCGGCAGTCCCGGCACCACCTGCATATCCAGGGCTCAGAAGGGAACTGGCTCAATTAAACAAGGACCTAGAGAATTTGCCTCTAGGAGGAAAGTCGGCCAATCCCGTGTCGGCTTTCCCAGTCAGAGAAGTCCCAAATGGCATGAATGCGCAGGGGAATCCAGTCACCGTTTTCGTGGCTGTCCCCATACAATCTGCTGAGTTACAGGATCTGAAAAAGACCCTTCCGAAACTCCATGAGAATGCTCATGAAGTGGCGGAACAGTTGGAATTGTTTCTGGGGCCCAATGAATACACATACCAAGAACTGATGTATATTCTTGGACACCTTTTCACCCCCGAAGAGAGGAACCTCATTAGGAGGGCAGCAATGGCTGCCTGGGATAGGAGACATTCAGGGCAACAGGGAGCAGTGGCTGCAGACACAAAGTTCCCCATAGCTGATCCAAATTGGAACATCAGTGATGATGCTCATAGGGAGCACATGAGAGATATGAAACACATGATCATTGAAGGAATTAAATTGGCCATCCCTCAAGGGAAAAACTTGACCAAAGCATTTGAAATAACACAAGGAAAGGATGAGTCCCCGGGGGATTTCTGTGCTCAGGTCCGTGAAGGGTTAACCAAGTACTCCGGAGTGGAGCCAGAAACCCCTGCCTTCGAGACTCTCCTGAAGATGCAATTCGTCACCAAAGCATGGCCAGATATCCAGAAAAAGATCCAGAAGACAGAGGGATGGACTGATTTGGGCATGACAGATTTGATGAGAGCAGCCCAACAAGTTTTTGTGAACCGAGACTCAGTTAAAACCAAACAGAAGTCTCAGATGATGGTAGCTGCTGTGCAAACGGCAGCCAAGAATGAAGTGAGGAAAAACAGGGAGACCCAGATGTCAGATCCGAGGCCAAGGTGGAGAGATGAAAGATCTCCCAGCAGGGAGTGGAGACCCCCGGTTAGGTGAGGAGGTCCAGGGGCAATCGAGGCGGTCGATTCCAATGGCTGTCCCAGAGTAGAACTTGCTTCAGATGCAGGAAAGAGGGACATTTTGCGTGTGAATGTCCCAAAACCCCAGAGGAACAAAGCTATGCCCTATACGATTAGGGAAGTTCCGGCTCCCCAAGAGGGACCCGTGGGGAGCCACTGGTAAATGTGTTAGTGGGTCCTGACCATCAGGAACGTCTGTTCCTGATCGACACCGGCGCAAGCCAGGCATCTGTATGCGATCCGGTAAAGGGAGCATGCAGGTCAAAGCAGACTTTAAAGGTGGTTGGGGTGACTGGGAAATCCCAAGAGGTCAAGATTTTGGAAGAAGTGAATGATGTGGTTACTAAAATGGAAATATTATATATTCTGGATTCAGGGGTGAACTTGCTAGGAAGAGACTTGTTGGATGTTTTTGGGATAGAATTGTGGGATAGAAGGAAGGAAGTTCGCATGTGTATGCTAACAATGGAAGATGAGGAGAAGATATCATCAGATGTGTGGGCAGGAGGTGAAGGGGTTAGTAGGATGGCAATATAGCCCATTCAGATCAAGATACAACCAGGGATAACTAAACTGTGGACTCCACAATATTCTCTGAGCAAGAGAGGTAGGGAAGGGTTGAAACCAGTGATTGACAGATTATTGAAACAGGGACTGTTGGAACCTACTATGTCACCGTTCAATTCACCGGTTTTAGCAGTACTAAAAAAGGATGGGAAGTATAGATTAGTTAATGATTTGAGGAGGATCAATGAGATAGTGGTTCCTAGATTCCCAGTGGTTCCTGATCCCTATACCATCTTGGGGAGGATCCCCCCCAAAGACAAATGGTTTACTGTGATAGATCTGAAGGATGCCTTTTGGGCGTGTCCTTTGGAGGAGAGGAGTAGAGACTTGTTTGCCTTTGAATGGAATGATCCTGAGAGTGGAAGGAAACAGCAGTTGAGGTGGACAGTACTTCCTCAGGGATATACCGAGAGCCCTTTGTTGTTTGGACAGGCGTTGGAAGAAAAAATGGTGTCGTTTGAGAGAGAGAAAGTACGTGGATGACTTGTTGTTAACTGGGGAGAAAGAGAAGGAAGTGAGAGCGGCTTCTGTGAGTCTGTTGAATTGGCTGAAGGAGCAGGGACTGAAAGTCTCAAAAGGGAATCTTCAGTTTGTTGAAAAAAAGGTGAAACATTTGGGATATTACATTCAGCAGGGGGTGAGGTCCTTGGACCCTGAAAGGGTGAAGGGGATCATGAGCTTGGCTCCTCCCAGGAACAAGAAAGAGGGTATATCAAGGCGGATGGGAAGCAAATAGAGCAAGTGCAGTTAGTAGAGCAAGCCTTAGAGGCATTGCAACTCCCCAGCCAAGTATCAATTGTCCATGTGAGCGCACATCAGAAGGGAAACACACCGGAGGTTGTGGGAAACTGATGGGCGGACAAATGGGCGAAGGAAGCTGCAGGGGACATAGAGTTGGTAATGGTATCTATACCAATACTGGAAAGGGAGGACGAGAGGGAGGAATGGGAGCCAGAGAAAAAGGAAAAGTTGGAGTTGGAGAAAGAGGGATGTGTCAAAACCCCAGAGGGATGGAAGACGTCAGAGGGAGTCAAGGTGGTGTCACCCATTGTCATGAGGGGAATATTGGAGAAGGTTCATGAAGGAGGACATTGGGGAACGGAGGCCTTGGTCATGTCCGTTAAACCTCACTATTGGAGTCGAAGGATGTGGACAATAGCTCAGAGCATCTGCTGGAAATGTTTGATTTGTTTGAAAGTAAATAAGAAAGCGGCACGCAAGAAAGAGATGGGAGGGCAACCCTTAGTGGGTTGGCCTTTTAAGAGAGCACAAATTGATTTCACTGAGTTGCCAGAAAAGGGGGGTTGGAAATACCTGCTTGTGATCAAAGATCAACTAACGGGGTGGGTAGAGGCTTATCCCACTAGAAGAGTCACAGCTCCCACAGTAACCAAAATCTTACTAGAACAGATTATCCCACGATATGGAATGATGGAAGCAATAGATTCAGACAGAGGAACTCATTTCACCCAAAAGGTTCTGCAAAGAGTAATGGAGGTGGTGGGGGTAAAATGGGAATTACACACGCCATGGCATCCTGAATCCAGTGGAAAAATTGAAAAAGCAAACGCGGAACTGAAGAAACACTTGACCAAACTACAACTTGAAAATGGCTTGCCATGGACAAAGAATCTTCCCTTAGCTCTGCTCAGGATCAGAACTTGTCCAAGGAAAGACACAGGGTTTCTCCTTTTGAAATGCTGATGGGGAGACCCTATTTTGCCAAACTAGGCAATCCCATACCAGAGTTCAGGGACTTGTTCCTTCGGAAATATTTGCTGGCACTGTCTCGGTCTTTGCTTTCTCTTCACAAACAGGGACTGTTGGTGCAACGACCATCTTTGGCTGGTAGCCAACACCCACATGAGGCTGGAGACTGGATCCTGATAAAGACTTGGAGGAGTGAAAAACTGCAACCTATCTGGGAAGGTCCGTACCAGGTGCTACTGATGACTGAATCTGCAGTCCGTACTCGGGAAGGAGGCTGGACGCATTACAGCAGAGTCAAGAAAGCACCGGAATCAAAAAAAACCTTGGAAGGCAATCCCAGTGGATGGTCGGCCGTTAAAGGTAACCTTGAAGAAATAGCCAGCAGAAACCACCATGGAGATGTCGGCTGAACTCTGGAGAGGACTATTTGTTGCAACAATATTTACACAATATACTTCAAAGAAGTTCACAATATGTTGGACCTGCAGGTGACTTGGGAACGGACTTGTGGGATGACAATGTGTTCATAAAGGATCTCAAGAAGTTCTCACATTCCTTGAACATCACCAATTGCTGGTTATGCATGCACCTGCCAGGAAGAACAGGTGAAGGATTAATCCTACACGCAATTCCACTTGATCAGAACAGACTAAGACCACAGGGGCACGGGACAGAAAAATATGGTGTAGAACGAAATATAACAGGAAGGATTTTTGTTCATTTAAAGGAAACGGCGTATGTGTGTTTTAAGAGAAATGAAACTAGAGGGCTCCATTTAGGAGATTGGGAAAAATGTAATAAGACTTTTGATATGCCATCATCCTGTAGTAACCATAGCTATACCAAGAGTTATCATAAATTAGATTATTTTAATCAAGATCAGTATCAGATGTGTATGCATTTTGAAGATATGATCAATTGGACCCGAACATCACAACAGACCTATGCTATGGAAAACTTTAGGTGGGTATTGTGTGGGAAATATGCATACAGGGAGATGCCACCTTACTGGAGTGGCACATGTACACTCGGGTATGTGATACCGGTGATATATAAACTTGATGGCCTTCCCCAAGGCCGGATACGTAATAAAAGAGACCCAGAATCTGGCCTTACCCGGAGACTCTGGACCCAAATCTCCCGTGGTATAATAACACCATTGGGAGTAGCCATGAACTACCGAGATATATATATTCTAAATAACTTCACGGTAACAATGTTCAATGATACAATAAAGAATATTAAAATGATTAACACCGATCTTTCTGAAGTAAGACAGGTTGCTCTACAAAATAGGTATGCTTTAGACATTGTATTAGCTAAAAAAGGGGGTGTGTGTGCTCTGATTCATTCACATTGCTGTGTATACATCCATGATTTCCAATCCAATATTACAAAGACAGTAAAAGTAATGGAAGAACGTATTCGCTCTAATCCATTATCACAAAGAGGTGACTCCTCATTGCCAGACCTGTGGAGAGCACTATAATCTTGGCTTCCCAGTTCCACTTGGTTTAGATCTACCATAATGGGAATTATATTGATTATTATATGCTGTGTATTGTTGTGTTGTTGTCTTCAGTGTCTTCCTGGTGCAATAACAACGTGTGGGAAGACAGGGAAATCCTTGGGTTCAAGATTTGAGAAGAAGCAGGAAGCAGAACCTCTAATGATGTATCAGAGAGAAATCACTCTGAAAGAAGCAGAGGATCTGCTCTTTGAGTTTGAGACAAGAGTGGAAAAAGAAAAAGGGGGGATTTGTGAGCAGAACCGAAGGCATGTTGGATGGCCCATTGAATTGAATAAGGAAGTGTGTCTCAAAACTCAGTAGTTCTGCTAAATAAGAAAGTGTTCCAGTTTCTGCACAAGAGAAAAAAAACAAGATAAGGCTAGAACAATGGGGAACTGTAATAAAGTGCTGCGATGTCAGAAACCGTATAACTACTTTTGCTAGATAAGGAGCTAGTATGAACCTTCGAAATACATGTATCAATTTGAAAACAGAAAGAATGTGAGTCAAGGCCTCGTAAGAGGGGATAAAAATGCTGCCTGAATTTTGCTCTGTGTTCCTTCAATGCCTGAAGGGACCCGTCTCTGCAGACACGTGAATAAAACCTTGTTTTCCTTGGATCAACGAATCTTTTGATGGTTTTTTTATCTGCTTCCACCTCACAATGCAAAGATGCTGAAGGGGGGGATCTCTGGCCCCTTCTTCAGCAGAGATAAATAGAACAATTCACAGGGAGGCAACAGAAAACTTTTTGTTTTTGTTTTCCCTTGATGAATGGGATTTCAGGCCCCCGCCTAGTTAATTAAATACACCTTCAAAATTTGTTGCTTTAAGAGAAAGAGGCACGTAGATAATCTTGCACTGGCAATTCAAACAGTTTATATGTTTACTATGTAGATTTGTATTGAGCATTCGCTCCTGGCTTCAATATACTTCTGCTTCTATCACAGGAAATAAAATTGCTTCCAATCTTCACAGGAGTTCAGTTATAACAAAACTAAGTTACTGTCCTTTTACAGAGGGAGTCCGGATTAGCAATTTGGTGAAGAGGGAAGAGGGAAGGAGGAGCAGTGGGGGGGGGGAAGCAGTCTGCTTCACATCCTGGCTGCAAATGTCTGAAGACTTACTCACAGTTCCCGGTGCTCACCACCCTGCAAAGATGAGATGAATCTTACCATCTCACTGCCTTACCTTCTAGTAAGGATGGGTCAAGTCGCAGATTGTTGAGCGCTTTTGAATAGAGTGCTTTACTGAGGAATGAGCTCTTTTCTGGCATGCTGGTCAATGATGGGAGGAATCGGAAATCTCCGAGTACTTTTGAATTGAGCTTTTACTGAGGAATGGACATCTTTTCTGGCTAGCTGGCAAGTCTCAGGAGTTAGGCTTTCCACCTCACTGGCTGGACCCACAGGGATTTCAGGGCTTGTCACCTGGCGCTGCCCGTGCCGCCAGAGCTCCTCATGTTGCCGCTACTGCCTACGCCATCTTATTTCTACCACATGTGGTGGTCTTGCCACAAGACCACATGTGGTGGTCTTGCCACAAGATCACATGTGGTGGTCTTGCCCAGAAGCTCAAAGATATTGGACTTGATTTGGAGATTCAACCGCTGTTTGATTGCTGTCATAAAAACCAGAAAGCTTCACTCTTTGTTCCTCTCCTGAGGTATCCTGACTTTGATCTTCCCAAGGGATCCTCCTGAAAAATAGCTCCTGAGGGGGATTTGATGGCTTCTTCTTTCCCTCAGGATCTCTGATCTCCACAGAGACTCTTTGTGACCCCTTGGACCAGAACATATCAGCTGAAAAATTAATAATAATTACATACCCTCAATTCTCAGATTGTAATAAATGTTCTCTTCCTCACTCATTTTGAAAACTGCCTACTAAGAGATTATTGTACATTGTCATGAGTTCCTGCAAGTTCCTTCTGAAAGAAACAAAACATGATAATCTCAGATTATAAAAGACACCAGGCTTGACTTTACATAAGGAAGTTGGTTCCTTCTTATGAGCATGAGAACTTGCTGCACGTTTGGGAACATTTTGCATACACCAAAGTCCCTGTGAATTGCTACATGCAGATGTGCTTGGTTCCAGCAAAATGCTCCATAAGCATAAGTAACTTACTTACAAGATAACCTTTACTCATGCATAACCTGAAAATATGCTGCAAGACAAGCAAACACAAATACGACTCACCTTCAGATCTCACAGCTGAATATATGGAAGTGCTGGAGAGTATCAGGCTCCCATCTTTTCTTTTGCAGGATTGGATTCATTTCAGAGCAGCTTCTATCTGATTGGTTGAAAATAAATGATAAATGATGACTAGTAAGAATGGGAAATATTTTTTGATAATGTCAATTAAGAAAACAATAGCTCTTGATATCAGGTAGGTGTAAGACATCTAACAAGTAGAAATCCATGTGGTTCTTTTCCCCATATTATTTTTGCCTGTCCTCAACCAATTGATTTTATCTGAAATGTAATTAAATAAAACTGTCATATGAACTGCATTGTAAATATTTTATTTACTTTGATGTAGTGGAACAAAATAGTAGGGATATTTTTAATGCAGTGGTAGTCAAAATGAAAATATGTTTATAATGACTTTACTTAAGTTGGGCAATTAGTAGAATATAAATCTTTCTAAACAGATCACAACCACAGAAATGCAATTAAATAAAATTAAGGATGGGGGAGGAGAAACATGAAACAGAGTTATTAAATAAATCCATAGTGGAACTCTGTGGGCTGATTTTAAACAAATTTATTTTCCATGAAGATAAACTGCTATCTCAGAATACATTCCAAAGTTAAATTAGAGGTCTTGAGGGAATATTGAGAGTAGCAAATAGAAAATTCCAGTTGTTCTCTAAATAATAACACATTCCTCACTGGCAGATGTTAGTATTCACTGAACTCTAGTATAGAAAATTGTGGATTTATCTTTCCATTCTACTGCTCTTTTTGATAATTCTCAAGAATAAATTTTTTAAAGGACACAAATTAAGATTATAATTCATTTTAATTTTCAACAACCATATTTTGAGTCACAGTCACATCCAAATACCTGAAGTGAAAGATGCAAGGCTTTTTTTAAAAAAATGTAGCATTGTTTGATCCATGGGAATTTATCCACAAATTGATATTTTACATAACCATATAAATTGCTTCATAGAATTGGGCCCTCTTCAGATCATATGATTCTACAGTGTACAAACAAATTTTTAAATGTAATATAATGGGTGGCTACATTTATTTCCATGCTGTAAAGAAATTACAGGTGGCATCCAATTTGGTGACGATCTTTACACATCATCTGGAATAAATATGAAATATGAAAACATGTACCTATAGATACGAACTTTCATACAAAGATCCACATAATAGTTTTAGGCAAGAATCTGTACATAATTTTATGAGAACAAAACACTCAAACATATGCTATCATTTGTTACAAAACAGATATAGTTTCAAAATCATAAAATTGATATTTTTCCTAATAAATGTCCTATTTATTTCCAAGATTAAAATACACAGTCAAAAAAAGGAAAAAAAAGACTACATAACAACAATAACAAAGATCAAAGTATATAAAACAGAATGGCAAACATAGATATAAAATAACCTCCGCGGTTGAATATTGATAAATAAGCTTCCTCAATATTAACTGATATTCTTGTTTGTTTGTTATTTATACAGCATTGAAAAAGAAGAAAACATTTTGACATTTTTGAAGGATATTATACCTAGTTTAGATGGTTTTGCCATCTATCTTTCCAGTCCATAGAAGGAGACAGTGAATGGAAAGAACACTGAAAATAAATGGCCGACTATACATATTATCATAGTGCATATGGACATGCCACTTTCTTTAGAAGAGAACCCAGGTGATGAAACTATAGGCTCAAAAACCGAGAAATTAATCCAGAAGGTGAAGTATGTGTGTAGACCCTTTCATTTCATATCCTGATGCAGAGAATATTGAATTCTAACTAGAAGCAAGACAATTATTTCACATCAACCAATGAGACTGAATGGCAGCAAATGAAAGAACTGACCACTTAAGATAAAGGTAACTGATGGGAGATGAAGGTTGGCAGAATTTGATTCAAAGTTCAGATCTTCTCTACTCCAGATAAAAAGGAAGGAAGAATAAAAAAGAAGAATAAAAAGTAAAGCTTTATATTTAGGCAAGAAAAACCAAATCCACAGGAATAGAATAGGTGCTACCTGGCTCAATAGTAGTAACTGTGAGTGGGATCTTGGAGTCCCAGCGGATAATCACTTAAATATGAGCCAGAAGTGTGTTGCAGCTGCCAAAAAAGCCAACACAGTCCTAGACTGCTACAACAGAAGTATAAAATCGCAGTCATGTGAAGTGTTAATACTACTTTAAAATGTCATGGTAAGATCACACTTGGAATGTGGCATCCAGTTTTGGTCGCTACAATATAAAAAAGATGTTGATTGAAGATTGCAGAGAAGAGCAACAAAGATAATTAGGGGACTGGAGGCTAAAACATATGAAGAATAATTGCAGAAATTAGATATGTCTAATTTAATGAAAAGAAGAACTAGGGGTGATATGATATAGCAGTGTTCCAATATCAAAGGGGCTGCCACAAAGGGGTGTGTGTCTATCAACAAAAGTACCTGAAGGCAGGAAAAGAAGTAATTGAAGAAAACTAAACAATGAGAGAAGCAACCTAGAACTAAGAAAAAATTTCCTGACAGAACAATTAATCAGAGATTTTTAAGAAGAGATTGAACAACCATTCATCTGAAATGGTATAGGATTTCCTGACTGAGCAGGAGGTTGGACTAGAAGAACTTCAGAGTCTCTTCCAACTTTGCTATTCTGTATACCTCAGGCTCCTTCAGATGATAGTTCCTTCACTGGAAGTTGGACAATTTCCACTGTATTCCTGATCTTTGCACTGGACTCTTAACAACTACAACCAATTTCTTTTTTGAACATGTCCATCTTATCCAGTCCATTATTAATTTCTGACATCTAGATCATCTCAATTATAACAAATGCCTCTCCCAGGCAACTAGACAGTGAATTAAAGCCCAATTTACAGCTTTATGAGCAGAAATGCTGTAAATTAAGTTTCATGACATATGACTGAATGTTTGTCTTCTACCAGAGCCTAGTTAAGCTACAAAAATCATATTGATGGGATATACTTGGTTTCTGGACTGTGTCCAGTTCATCTGAAAAATAAGCTACTGACCAGAGCAAAGAATACTTCTCACAAGGACTGTCATTTTGCTTAGTGTTTTATTAATGACTTGAATTAAAATTCTGAAAGAATGGTTACCACAGCAACAAATTAAAATCAAAGTGGTCTTATTTGTATAGAAAACAGGGCTGAAAACAATAGAATGTAATTTAGCAAAAATGCATACTGTAGATGCAGGATGGGAATATCTTACTTTATAGACATATTTATTAAAAAGATCTTGGAGCGTTAGTCAATTGCAAACTGAATATGAGTCAGCAAATGATGTTACTATAAAAAAGAGGAAATGGACTTTTAGACTGCATAATTAGAAGTAAAGTTTACAAATCACGGACATTCCAATTTTATTTGTCATTGGTCAAATGTCAATATATTCAACCCAGTTCTGGAACAGATTCAGAGAAACAATGCAAGGATTGGAAATTAAATCAGGGAATAGAACCTAAAGCCTTGGAAGAGAATGGAGCAGTGTTTAGCCTTTTGAAAAAAAAGAAGACAGCTTTCTTTAGCTTCCTGAAAGAATGTCTTACAAAAGGTTGGAATCTGTTTATCTGTCCTTCCAGAACTGAAATGACCATGAAACCAGTTGCTCAGAGAAATGACAGACTCTACACCTGTGGATCGAGCCATCTGTTACATACAGTTGTTTCAACTAGATTCCTGTTATTATTATGGTTGGTTGCAAGATCAGCCAAATATTTAGACTAGATTTGGTGGTTTTGTCCACCAATCAAGTTCTTTACAAAGACCTGGGATAGGCAGATATTATGGTTTAATGGTGTTAAAGGTATTGTCCCAGGATGTAAGGTGTTCCAAATGTTCCAGTAGTTGGAAGTTCTTCCAAGTAAGCTTGTTCCAAATGTTCCAATTATTAATTTTTAGATTTCTGAAGGATTTTACACAATAATTAAAGCAGTAAAATGTTAAGAAAAAAAAATTAAAAAAAACCATAACGAATAAAAAAGAAAGGAAAAAGAAAGAAAAATATAAAGAAGCAGCTTCCAATCTTCATTACAGCAGTTATAAATATATTTATCATCTGTTCTCCCTCTTTAAGGGTGTTTGAACTGGATTCCTATATTGAGTGGGTTATGTGGTTGTGATTTGATCACCTCATCATGATTCTATCAGCTCTATGATCTGATCATAGATTCCAGATCTATGATGACAAGATCCTTTTGCTGCCTTTGACTGTTAATTCTGTGGACAAATTACAAAAGAATTATACAGCAGAATATACAGGGTGGGTATGTTAATTATCTCTTGCTTAAAGTACCCACTAATTGTTCCAGTCGCTTCTGGAATAAGTTGTAAATGCTCTTTTTGTCCAAATAATGATAATGTAATGAATATTCAAGTGCATGTTCAAGTGATAGCTTTCTCAATGTATTAAAAATTACCTTTTCATGATTAAATTTCAAAGTAAGCTGCTAGTTTTCCATAAACTCCATTCCTTTCTCTAAAAAATGTCTGAATAATTTATTCATGGATGCAGTGAAAGATTATAAGCAACCACCAGGCTTTGGGACAGTACAAGAAGACCTGCAGAAAAGCCTTTTAGCAGTTTTTAAATTCAGTCACAAGCCAGCTGTTACCATCTACCAATGACAAGGGATTGGCAAGGGCATTTTTCAAACATTTACCAAAATCCAATCCAATCCAAGAGAAAATGGTTTATTTTAATCCTTTGAAGCTGTTTCCTGAAATGGATAAATGTTTACATAACTGATCATGTTAGATACAGTTTCTTCACACAAATGGGTTGTTGACAAGAATAAATGAAAATGTGATCTCATGTAATCTGTCCCACAAAAATAAAGGGAGGGTTTGCACTCAACGAGAGACTTCTTACATTTTAAATTTCTTTGCATTCCCCCCCCCCCAAACTGAATACTATTTTTTATAAACAATGATGGGAAGAAATATATTCACCAACGGATCAATTTTCATGGCTGATGTAACCATTGTGAAAACAGCAAGCTAA
Organism: Laticauda colubrina; assembly: GCA_015471245.1. Classification (NCBI taxonomy): domain Eukaryota; kingdom Metazoa; phylum Chordata; class Lepidosauria; order Squamata; family Elapidae; genus Laticauda; species Laticauda colubrina. The sequence goes on from BLBF01000002.1 coordinate 36,149,504, forward strand.
TACAGTTATCAATTTATTTGGCTTGTTTGCTAAATTTATATTCAGCTATCTCTCCACTTGATAACTCAAGATGGCATGCATAACACTTCCTCCTCTAATTGCCTCCTGTGAGGTCAAACTTGTGAGTTACTGTGATTGAAAAAGAGGGATTGGCTCAAAATCATTCAATGAATTTCCATGGCTTCCATGAGAATGGACTTAACCATGAATCTTCTGGTGCCATTTTTTTTCTCTCATGCTGTTAGCAACATATCACATGTTTGCCATAGACTTCTTCTGTTCATGGGGGACCAATTTCCAGAGCTATGTTCCTTATGTTTCTCGAGGAAATAATGAACTAGTGAATGTTAACATCTGGGTCAGGGGTGGTGCTGGTCTCTCACCATCTTCAGGACAGCCCCATGGAACAACTTTGGGCCTATCATGGGCTGGATGTAGCCTGTGGACTGCGTGTTTGACACCCCTGATCTTGATGATGCCAATGTTATCCTATAGTCCTACTTTCGGACAGTTTTGAGTATTTGAAGAGAAAGGATGAGATGTGTGTGAGAGAGAGAGGAGGGGAGGGAGGGGGAGGGAATCAAGTAGTGGATGTATAGTTTTAAAAGAAGGCTTATTTATTTATTTTATTTATACATTAAAATTGTTTGCTACCCATCTCATCACAAGGACAGCATATTATGTTATGTTGTGTTGTGTTATGTTATGTTGCTATGTTCAGTGACCAATATAAAACACAATAATTAGAAAACTTAATTGGATAGTGTTTTTTAATTGCAGTAACACAGAACATAGCCACAATGCTCATAACGTTAGCATTAATTCAAATCAATAAGTAGAAACTGTATGTTACTGATACAGTCACACAAGTTACAGTCATTGATACAGTGTCATTGATACTGTCATAGTAAGATCTAATTCTTACTAATAGAGAAGTGATAAAGGAGGTTGATATTTCTGGAACCGTGGGCAAGAGTGACCATATCATACTGTAATTCAATATAATCCAAACACACTCAATAGAATATAATCCAATCAGTGTCTTAAACTTTAAAAGAATTTCTTGGATAAAAATCCTAAAGGGGAATACAACTCAAGAAGCAGGGAAAACACTGAAAAATATGATCATAAAAGCCCAGTCCAACACAGTATCACTGAAAAAGAAAAACAAGAAATTCAAGATGAAACCAGCATGATTCTACAAAGATCTCTCTGATAAACTGAAAGACAAAAATAATAAGTACAAAAAATGTAAAGATGGACACATAAGTAAAGCAGAATATAAGCAGATAATCCAAATCTGCAAAGATGAAATGAGGAAAGCAAAGGCTCAGAATCAAGAAAGATTTGCAACAAAAGTCAAGGATAATAGAAATAGTTTCTTTCAACCTATAAATAACAAAAAAAGACTCAAGGAAAAAGATGACAAGGAAGTAATAGAGAGAAAGCAGAACTTAACTCATTCTTGGCATCAGTCTTCACACAAAAAGAAATTATAGCCAACCTACTAAAAACATAAATGTAAAAGACAGACTAGAAATAAAAATTAAAATAAGCAAAAAAAATAGCACTAGCAGCACTTAGCAATAGCACTTAGACTTATATACTGCTTTATAGTATTTTACAGCCCTCTCTAAGTGGTTTACAGAGTCAGCTGTATTGCCCCAGCAATCTGGGTCCTCATTTTACCAACTTCAGAAGGATGGAAGGCTGAGTCAACCTTGAGCCTGATGGGATTTGAACTGCCAAATTTCAGGCAGCCGATAGTCAGCAGAAGTAGCCTGCAGTACTGCATTCCAACCACTGCACCACCAAGGCTCATGGTAAGTGAACACCTGTCTGATCTTGATGAATATAAATCACCGAGACTGGATGGATTACATCCCAAAGTTTTGAAGGAGCAGGCAGATATTATCTCAGAACCATTGTATCATATCTTTAAAAAGTCTTGGAGCACTGGGGAACTTCCAAAATGTTTTCAAAGAAAAAACAGAAAGTCCAGTTGCCTCTTGAAAAAGCATCTTTGGCATAACCATGAGCTGGATGACTTAGAATCTTCATAGACATGTAATTCTATGCTGCTTATTTTAGAAAGCCTTTCTGTCCTAAACATTAACAACATCCGTATCAATTGGTTTAGTTATGCTGTAGTTTTGCACATTGTTCACATTCATAATGTTTGTGGCATGTAAAGAAATGTTTCTTACTTAGCATATTGTATGAATCCAGTCAATTGGGGTTTATTTGCTCTGTATGGAACTTGGTAGCTTCCAAGTTCCTCTTTCTGATTGACCGAAAAGGCCACTCACGGATTGGTTAATTAAGAACCAATCCGGAAAGCCTGCCAAACATCGGGAACTGTCAAAAGAGTGTCATTGGCCACAAGCTGCAGGCAAGCCACTATAAAAAGGGCTGCCGTGGCTTGGGCTGTTGTTCGTTTAGCTTGCTAGTTTAATAAATTGTTGTTTGGAACCTGGTCTCACGCGCTTCTTTCCGGACGGAACATTATTCAACAACCAAGTTTAAATACAACACATCTTGATGTGATAGGTCAACCTGGTTAGTATGTCAAGCCCAGTAACAGATCTTCAGATGTTTTCAAGTGGTATAAAAGTACCCTTGGATATTTCCTTCCCAGTAGTTCCTGTTCCAAAGCAGATTGTTTCTCTCTTCATTTTTACTAAGGGTTTTGGCAAAGACCTAACCACTTCCTCTTCTATGAGTTCCCACAGAAAATCATGAAAGCAGAAACTTTGTTTTCAATGTATGATGTTAACACTTGCATGTAATAACTCCAAGAAACTCCTGTAGGTCACTTTAGGGATAATTACATAATTCTCTGAAACTGTCTTCTGCTTATAAAATGATGTATATGGCAAGTCAGATCTCTCTTTCTTCAGTACAGTTGTAAGCTCACCTTTGCAATGATAGGAAAGTTTCATACAGCTGATACAAACAGGAAAGTGATGTTGGGAGTTCCCCAAGCTGCTGGTATTCTTAGGAATTCAACTTTCTTTCTCAGGGTAATAAGTCAAGAGTGACTCAGAAATTCATGCATCATGCACAGGCCACACCCACCCTGGCTCCGCAAAGGCAAGAAAAGTCACAATACATCCAGTTTGACACCCGTGTTTTAGAGGATGTTTAGGCCGTTTTCAAGGATCTGGTAGGAAGTTTGGTTAAAACTTTGATTGGCTAAAGGAATAAAGTATGGCACTTGACCAAGTTGCTCTTGAGCAGCTTTGTTCTGTTGTTAGATCTACTGTACCTTCTTGCTTACGGAGAACCACAGAAAGATGAAGCCTTGTCTATCATAATTAAAGTCTTTTAAGGCAGCAGCAGATTGGATTTCAATAATACTCAATATGTCTTTCAGTGATGGCATGTTTTCTGTCATGCCCCTGTCGGAATCTGAATCTGAGGGGAAAGAACAGCTGACAGAAAGCAGGAGAGTGGCTCTGTTGGCTATGGAGGAAATTGGGAAAGGGCAAAGTCAGGCTGGGCAGAGCAGGAGAACAGTAGAACAGGGGAGAGGGGGTTCACCCTTCTCATCCTAGGGTGCACAGAGAAGAGTGCAGAAGAGAACAACATGGGTGGCGTGGCTTATGAGGGAAAAAAGGACCCACATGGCTCCATATTGGCTGAACTGAGGGCCTATCCACAACTATATTCATTTTCCCATTCAATCAAGTAAAACACATTCACCTCCAGCCAGGTCCCATCCATGTAAAAAGGCCATCTGGCATGGTCTTGGAAGCAAACTTTTTCGATCATTGCTCCCATCCTCTGGAATTCCTTCCCAGAGAGAAGGCATGCTGCAGTTGGCAGAATAATCAAGTCTTGCCTGCTTTCCAGAAAGAAACGGGAAGGAAAGAACTGTATTTCTGCAGAGAAGAAGGGCAATTCAGAGCGTTGGCTTACATTGACTGTTCCACCAGGTTTTGGGGACTTTTGGGAAATGAACTGAAATGGTCCCAGTGCCAAAATATTATATTAGTTTTAATTTTACCATATATTGTATTTTCATAATTGACCATTTCTGTTCTTGCTTGTTTTTTTAAAATAAACTGTATAGAGTAGCCTTGGCTAAAGTAGTTTATCAATTAATTAAAAAAAAAGTAGTCCTCGACTTATAATAGTTCATTTATTAACCATTCAAAGTTACAAAGACACTGAAAAAGTAACTCATAGTCATTTTTCACAGTTGCGACTTTTACAGCAACCCCATAATTTTTAAGTTTTGTGACCAAAATTCAGATGCCTACCAATGGGTTCCTATTTATGACTGTTGCTGTGTCCCAAGCAGTGGTGGGATTCAAATATTTTTATCACCAGTTTGGTGGGCGTGGCTTGGTGGGCATGCTTTGCGTGTATGCACACACTTTGCATGTGTGTGTGCACCAAACGCACACTTTGTGCAGGCGCAGAGGCATTTGCATAGGTGCAGAGGCATTCTAATTCATCTCCTGCAAGCCTGCATGATTCCAGTCACTTCAGCAGCTGCCGTGTGACATTCTTCTATGCCACGCAAAGCAGCTGTGCTTCAAATTCAGAGGATAAAGGTGAGTATGGGTGCCTGGGCGGATGGGGGGGGCAATAGCAGAGCGGTGAAGAGAACCGGTTTTGACTCTGCTGCTCATTGCTGCTACTGGCTTGGTAGAACTGGGCCAAACCAGTAGAATACCACCACTGGTCTCAAGATTATGTGATCACCTTTTGTGGCCTTCTGACAAGTGAAGTCAATGGGGAAGCCAGATTCACCTAACTAGGTTACTAACTTATCAACTGCAATGATTCACTTAATAACTGTAGCAAGAAAGATTGTAAAATGGGACAAAATTCACTTAACAAATGTCTCACTTAACCACAGAAATGTTGGGCTCAGTTGTGTTCATAAATTGAGGACTACCTGTAAAATACCATGCTAATTACTAATGTCTCTATCAGCTCTGTGTCACTAAATATAGTGAAAGCCCACGTAAGAGTTGCCATTGATGAAGGAAGCAGTGCTTGGTATTATGTGGTAAACATCACTCTGAAATATAAGAGCTTTTCTTTCATTCATTTGTATTTGTGTGTGTGTGTGTTCAGCCTTCTTCCCACTGAACATCCAGCTTTCAGAGTCTCTGTCTGTCATTTACACTTACTTCTGCATCACTGGAACTCAGGGATGCTACATATAATCTGTGTAGTGCTGGTGAATGAACATTGTGCCATCATCTGTGATGGGTATCAAATACTGTAATACGGTAAGTCTTACCATCTAACATCTTTCTAACATGCCATGAGGAATACAGAAAAAAAAGCTTTGTTGTCTGCTATGGCAATGCCATTTGAGCAAACATTAAAAAAAATAATTTTCTTTTGCCTTTGTAAAATTATTTGCTTTCTATGACACAACAACACTCAACAGTAGTAATTTCTTTTTCCAATAGAAGAATTACCCATAACCAAACTTTCCTCCTTTTATGGACATTGCAGTGCTAATCCATTTGCAGAAAACAAACTGGATATTTAAAGCAGCTTATCTTGAAACAAATTACTTCCTTTTCCCACACTTTCTTAAAAAGGCCTTGGCTGCAGCTTGAGATCCCATTTAAGAACAGCACTGACTTATTTATAGCAATTCTTTGCATATTTAAAAGGGACTTTCCATATGGTATGAATATAGGAACCTAACAGTGTAACAATTAACTGACAATGAGAATGGTCTTTACAGTGCCTCCCAAACAGAGGAGAGATTACTTAACCATTTGAAATAGTGAACCCTGGATTCAAACATTGGAGACACCGCTGTTTCCTAGCTATAGAGTTTAGTCAGCAGAATTTTCAGAAGTTTGGGGAATGCATTTTAGAGACTACATTATACTGAAACAGATTATTGCTGCCAACCTTGGGATAATCAGCTTTCTTTTAGATCCATTGTCTTAAAGGCCTTGCTAAATTTAATCTATGGACTACATTTCCATCTTAATCCAATGTTTGTTGCTACTTTGCTGCATGTTTTTGCTTTCTTCCGTGGAGTGGCTTTTTTGAAAACAGAAGAAGTCACATTTTGCAAATGGAGATGAGCATTTTAATCTCACATTAGCTAAAAAAAAGGCAGTATCTCTACGAGCAAAGAAATCTTGTACAGTACAGTACATATGATATTATGCAACACCCTGCATTTGTTTCGAAGACCATATTCATGCTAGAAGCTCAGTATTCTACATAATTGAAATTTCCTATCCAGAAAACCTTGATTCTTGTTTTTATTCGGTATTTGGACTTCTTAGAAGCCAATACTGTTCAATACAATCACTCATGTACTTACAGATATACTGGTGGCTTCCAAATTCAATGAATGCTTTGGAAATTTATCTGTCATTCCTTCATATAATCAATAGGTTAATATCCTGAAAATATCTTACCCCAAACTACTGAAAGTAAGCCAAAGAATTGTTGAGTACACTAAGTCTATGTCAGTATTGGGTGATCTATGAGCCTAAAGATACTCAGATTCCCTTTTTTATTTCCCAAGGTATCAGTGCTAGCTATGACAGCTGGAAAACCTTCATTTTATGATAGGAAGGACATTAAATTTGTTGTGTCAGCCTTAACATGAGTACAATACAGTTTTTAAAACCCCTTCCCCCAAATCACTGGAAAACCTCAGTGCAGCAAGGTTATTGTAATATTATATACATGAAGATGGAAGAGTACAGTAACACTAATCATGGAGGAATGGATGAGGAAGTTGGCTGAATTTGCAGAAATTGCTAAATTAATCAAGGAGGAAACGACAGTCATTTTTATAAGCAGGAATTGTCTGATAGAAGTAAAAACTCTTTATAGAACTTTTGCTGAAAATGGATGAAAATGAACTGCTGATTTTAGGATTTATTGATTAAAATGTTTGTTTATGGAAAGAAGGGAACTATGACATGGAATATGGGAGGATGGAGATGGTAATTACTGTATTTCTAGTTGCTGCAAAGAAGATTGGAGGTCACTTCTTTAAATACCTTTTCCCTTGCTTTTTGTTATACTTCACTTTTATCCTTTTCTAATTTTTTTGTATTTCTTCTATTTTTCTGCAGGTTTTTTTTTTAAATCTTTATAAAATCTTCTTTTAATAAAAAACATTTTGAAAGGAAAATCTCCAACACAAGTGTGATGAAGCTCCACCCACTGTAATTCTTGAGGTTTTCTTTCAATCATTAAGAAAGAAAGACTGATGATTAGATCCATCAAACATAGACAATATTCTATGCTTTAGGATTTTCTCCAACATGCCAATATTCCTTGATTTGCCAGAAAGGAATTATCTGGAAAACAAAATGAAAAGAAAAGGTTTTCCTGGGGTCATAAATGTTCATTATTCAGTATTGTAAGCATTCAAAACTGAAAAACTGTTATATTTGATAGTCAGTGTGCTATAATAAGTAATTTATTTATTTGAATTTAAAATAAGATTAGGGAGCTATAAATTCATTCTCAGCATGGAAACCCCTCAGTAATTTTGAGCCAATTATTTCTTTTCAACTACATATTTCATGAGGAATGAAACCTTGAGCTGTTGAACCTTGAGGAAAGATAGGTTATGACACATACATTAAAAATATAATAAATAAAATGTGTAACCATATGAACAAGAAACCTCCCTTTGTTTTTAATATTTTTTGTACTTAATAAAACTATTTTGAACTTTTATGTTCCAATACTTGTTAGGATCCTTTTTTATATGTTAATGAAAAGCAAAGGATGAAAAAAATGTCTTTATAAACATAAAAACAATCTCAAAATCTCCACTTTAATTATTCTTGATTCAGCTTGAGATTAAGAATGTTAGGACTTTTATTACATTAGAAACTATTCAAAGTCTTGCTAAAATGTGACAAAACTGTAACTTGTGATTTTATAACTCCCAATTATGTAATCGTATGTGCAGAAGTAGATATTTTATTTGCTGCTTATACCAAAAATGGAATATTCTTCTCAAAGAAATATATAGGATGCCATAGATTCTCCAGATTTATTCATTAGTGGCAAACTAATTACAACTCATAATTTTTATCCAGCATATATATTTTATTTGTTTATGTGCAAGCTACATTATGAGATGAGGCAGGATTTCCATTCTTAAATAAGTAAATTAAGGTATAGAATACTTTTTATTCTTTATACAGAATTATATTTTTACCCATGGATATTAAAATAGAAATGGCAAAATGAACTGATATGTTTTTTTCCAAACTTATACAATAAGAGTAATTCTATATGTATCAAAAATGTTTCCTCCATGAATATCAGTATTATCTCAGTGTTTGCCGAAAGAACCCATAAAGTGTGATATAGGGACATGTATATGAATCTTTGAAGAATTGAGGGAAAAGAAGAAGAAGGGAATGGCAGAGAATGAGGTGGCTGGATGGAGTCACTGAAGCAGTCAATGTGAGCTTAAATGGACCCTGAAGGATGGTACAGGAACGCTTGGAGAAACGTTGTCCATGGGGTCGCAATGTGTTGTACATGACTTCATAACTAACAACAACAAATATGAATCTTTATATATATCAAGGAACAAATTAAATTTAAATGTATAATTTATTCCATGTAGAAACAAATCATAATATTTCAAAGCTGTGGTCATAGCCTAAATCCCTCCAAGCTTTGTTGTCAACATACCCTCTCCATTCCTCTATTTTACATACCCTCTCCATTCCTTTTCTAGAAAAACACTATGTCACCCTGATTTATGTCCTTTTTTAGGAGCTGTGATGGTGACTGTATTCTGACTCTGCAAACCACTTCAAGAGTGCTGTAAAGCATTATGAAGCAGTATATAAATCTAAGTACTATTATTATTGTTATTATTTCAAGTGGTGCACAAAAAGATTAGTTGCAGAACATCTCACAACAGAATTACAGGTAGACAATTAAAAAAAAATAGAATGTCTCTCCAACAAAGTGAAAGGGATAGATGGAAGAATGTAACAGGATAAGGAATAAAACCTTATTGCTTCTTGTCATCGTAGACCAGGGCTGTCAAACTCACTGCCCACAGGCCAAATGTGTCACGTGCTGGCCATACTTCTACCCGGTTTAGCAAAGGGGGGGGGGAGTCCCGATACATCATATGCCATGATGACGTGAGATTGACACTCTTGCTGTAGAGTCCAACTCAAAAGCTTCATCAGTGAATTTTGGCTCATTCTAAATAATGTTGCTTTTTCACAGAACTTGGCTTATGATATTTATATATTGATTTTCAGGTGGTTGCCCAGCCTAGGCAGTAACTTGTCACTAGTAGAAAGAGATAATCCAGACACAATGACCATGGCCTACAGCAGATTCATATCTACTGTATTGCTCTCCCCTGTACTCCTGGCAACACTATTACAATTATTTTAAAATAGCCGTATTCAGACTTTATTAAATTAGGAGTATTCATCGCATGAACACTCCCAGTAAGTTCCAACAGTGACAATATTATGCAGCTGAGATCAGCCTTCAGCCATGAATCCTGAAGAGTCTTTACATGTACAACTCCATGCACTTGAGCCACATCGCTGACAATGAAGAAAGCTAGTATTTCAAAGGAGACCACAGAATAAAACTATACTGAGTTGGTCAAATATGTCAACTTTGACATATTCTTAGGAAGATATACATTACAATGATAGCCATTAAAAACATTATGACAATATTGTGAGTAATTGGATGGAATATTTCCCAAGCAACAACCGACCCCAGTGATGGAAGAAACAGTAATAGTGGAGTTCCTCCAATGGCAACGTTCGTCTGATGTGGAATTAGCAATGGATTCTTGGGAAGCGATGGCTTCGTAAAAAGGTGGAGAGGCAGAAATACAAAGCCAACATGTGGAGGCAATTGATGAGTTTGAAGAGTTCAGCAAAGCATAGGAAGCTTTGATCAATGGAATCAATGGGTTAACTCCCTGTGTTATGGGTTGCAAGAATGGGGATTTAATAACCTTTTCATGTGGTCCCACCGGGTTAGAGCGAGGGAGTTCAATGTGACGTTGAATGTAAAAAATATTTCCATAATGCTTTTCTGGCCAGACTCCTTTTAGGCGGGCACCCCATTTCAAGCCAGTGTCCCATAGGGTACTTTTCTTGCCTTGGTCCGTGAACCTTATGGTTACCGGGTTGCATTTGGGCAATTTTTTATCACTGCATGGAATATCCCATGTGGTGCGAGTGACAGTAATGAGATCACCCTTAGTGCCCGGATCCCAATAAATATGTCCAGTTGAAACACACGACCAGGCTTTGCAAAAGTAATCCGACGACCCCCCGCAATCGAGAAGTCGTTGGGCAGGGGACTGAGTGTTGGAAACGGGCTGTCCGGGGCATACATAAAACCTATATTTATTTACTACTCTATGACTAGGCTCCGTTGGATGAGAAGGCGAGTTGTAGGCGGTGGAGCCTACAAGCATTTCTGCCAAATCGAATTGAAGTGGTGGGTAGAAGTCTTCTATGCGAGAAGAATTGGTTGTAGAGCTTAAACGAATGCCTTGAAAGTCTTTTATAGTCCAAGTAATATTATATTTTCTGTGAGGCTTCTGCGGATCGTCATGGACAGTTCTTTTGAAGCGTCATTTGTTGACAGGATCAGAGTTCGGGTATATAAAAGCATCACAAGTAGGAGAGAGGACTATGGACAAGTTAGTTGTAGAACATTTACGAGATGAGAAGGGAATGCAATTAGTAGAAAAAGGATAATAATTACAATAATGACAATGAAGATTAATTTGGTCATTCATCAAGGATGTTAATTGGGTTGGAGGAACCCGTAATACAAGAGAAGGACATTTAGGTCCCCCTATATCTAGCTTGAATAGAGGAAAAGATTTTAAGGTTCTTTTCCATAGGAAGAGTAAAGAAGGAACAAAAGAGTGAGTGGTAGAGTGTTCTGTAAACAAAACAGAAGTGACAGAGTGAAAGCTACGGGTAGCATTTTCATGACGTACCCACATGGAACAAGTATAATAGCCTTCTGTTAATGAAGTGGCTTTAACACGAATAATATTTTGACAGGAAGCATAGGTTTTGTTGAAGTATGTGTGAATATAAGGAGATAGATTTATGGGAAGATTATTATGCCAACAAACAATAGGACAGTCACTATCATAATTAATAAAGCGAAATTCTAATGTGGTCCAATGACCATGTTGAACAAAGGTATAAGTAGGATATGAATAGGGTAGAAATTGCAAAGAGGATATAGGCAAGAATATCAGGAAGAGTTTAAGATGTAGATGTAGCGGAGGAATTCCCATGATAGGGTCTTACCGCCCGACCAGGGACCCAGCAAGTGGTTTTGTCTGGTAGCAAAATCGCAGCGTAGCCTCGTCCCCAGGTGAGAAGCTCAGCGGAACCCTGCCAGGCGGGATCTGGCAATTTGCGATAATGTACCAGAGGTCTGTTAGGGGGGGGTGAGGGGGAGGAAAAATGACGTGAAGCAGCAGAAGTGGGAGGAATGCCAGTTAAATTAAGAAAATTTAAAGTGTAAAGACAAATGTTAAGAGAATTTTGCAATGCTGGGAGGTTAGGGGGTTTTTCCCGCAACGAATAGTGATCAAGAGCACGTTTCAGAGATAAGTGAGCTCGTTCCACAATAGCCTGCCCCTGGCTGTTGTAGGGAATCCCAAACTTGTGAGTTACATCCCATCTGTTACAGAAGTCCTGGAAAGCAGAACTCGTATAGGTAGGTCCATTGTCTATTTGATTTCTTTTGGACGTCCCAGCGAGGCAAAGGTACGAATTGAATGATTGATGACATGTTTTACAGTTTCTCCCCTTTGAGGAGTAGCCAGAATAAACCCTGCATATGTATCGATGGAAACGTGCAAATATTTCCAAGGGGCAAAAGGTGGATACTGAGTTACATCCATTTGCCAAATTTCACAAGCTTTTAATCCTCTAGGATTTACTCCTATGGGAATGGAATGTCCTTGCTTACTACATGTGGGGCATTGTTGAATAATGGCAGCAGCTTCTGCCTGAGTTAGAGAAAATTGTTTTTGTAATGCTTTTTTATTTTGGTGAAAATAGTCATGGCTTTGGGCTGCTGTCAGATTGCAAATTGATTTACCTGATGCAGCTGCTGCAGCTGCGTCTGCCACCTTGTTTCCCTCCTGTAATATACTAGGAAGAGGTTGATGGCTCCTGATATGTGCTACAAAGAATGGATGCGTACGGCTATTGATACATTGTTGTAGAGGAAGCAACAATTTTAACAAAGGAACAGATATGCTAGGAGATAAATAGGCTTGATATATATTTTTCAAAATCTGAGAAACGTATAAGGAATCTACTATTAAATTAAAAGGAGCTTTTTGAAACTGTTGAAACGCAATAAGAGATGCAGCAAGTTCTGCCTGTTGAGCAGAAGATTGCGGAGGGGTAATTTTAGTTTTCCACTCTCCCTCTTGGTACCATGCACAAGCACCATACATTTTCCCCCCATCTGCATAAAGCGTAGGTGCATCTACTAATGGAGATATTGAGAGGGAGGATTGCCATTCAAAAGGGAGAGTTTTAAGAAAAGTGAAACGTGGGTCCGCTGGTAAATGGCAAGAAGTTTGCCCTGGCCACTCTTCTAAAGCGTATTGTAGTTCTTCTGAATTACACCATAGCATTTCCCACGTGGTCAGTGAGCAAGGAGTGAATATTGAAACAGGCTCACATCCCATGAGTTGTTTACATCTTTGTCGACCTTTAAAGATCAACTGGGAATATGCAGAGGTTTTACTAGTGATTGTGGTCCGTGGGGTGTGAGACAAATGCAGCCATTCTAAAATCAGAACCTGTGTCTGATGAGATTGCATAATAACAGCTGTTGGTCTCTGAACAGTATTTAGTAAAGCAATTGATAAAGGGCAATTCTCTATAGCTCGATCCACCCATCGAGTAGCCAGTGAATGGGAAACGTCTTTTAATGCCTGCAACTGCTCTTTATTTAGAATGATAACATCAGACGGGGCTTTACCTTGTGTGAGGGCATTAAAAAGAGGAGCTAATGTAGTTGTGGTCAAACCCAAATAAGGACGTGCCCAATTTAAGGTTCCTAGGAACTGTTGTAAGATCACAAGTGTGGGTTTCAGGGGAAGTGTTGGGAGGGGAAGGGAAGGAACAGCAGCTGAAGCAAGTAACTTGTGACCTAAATAGGAAAAGAGTGGTTTGGATTGTACTTTTTCTGGGGCTATTGTGAGACCTGCTTTACCTAGAATGGAAGTCAGGCAAGGCAGAGTTTTTAATACCGTGCCCTTTGGGCCAGGTGCAGATACCAATATATCATCCATGTAATGATAGATTAAAAAATGAGGATATTTGTCCCTGTATGGTTGCAAGGCTAAATCCACAAAATATTGACACATAGTTGGACTGTTTAACATGCCTTGTGGTAAAACTTTCCATTGATATCGTTTGGTAGGTCTCTGATTATTTAAGGTTGGTACTGTAAAAGCAAATAGTTTTCTATCTAACTGGTGTAATGGAATGGAGAAAAAACAGTCTTTTAAATCGATAATGATAAGGTCATACTCTTGAGGAATTATGTTAGGATTTGGAAGACCACATTGCAGGGGTCCCATTGGAAGGAGGACCGAATTCACAGCCCTTAAATCCTGAAGGAGGCGCCAAGCGCTGTTTTTCTTTTTGATAACAAAAACTGGGGTATTATATGGACTCAATGAGGGTTCTAGATGACCTCTATCTAATTGTTCTTGAACAAGAGAATGTAAGGCTTCAAGCTTTATAGAAGGGAGAGGCCACTGATCAATCCACACAGGGTTATTGTGAGTCAAATGCAAGCGAAGCATGGTTAGTGGAGGGTAAGTTGTGCATTAAACTGTGACATAAGGTCTCTTCCCCACAAATTAGTATACAGAGGAATTACAGCTGGTTTAATATAAGCAACACATTGAGACTCAGGGGAATGGGCTTTTACCCAGTTTCTGCTAATGCGAGTCTCTTGGAGTCCCCCCACTCCTCTCACCGCTGGTGCCACATCTGCAGGCCAGGTGTTTGGCCACTCAGCGGTTCGGATGACGGAAATATCCGCTCCAGTATCTAAAAGACCAAGAAAGGATCGACCATTCAATAAGAATGTTACCGTAGGTTTTGGTTGACTGATTGGTCTTTCAATTGCATGGAGTTGCTCTTGTTGTTGGTCTAAGAGCACAATCATTTTTGCCACAACATCCCCCTCATTTATAGTAACTTCTGTATTAGCTAGTACAGACAGACAGACATCAGACAATACAGTGGGGTCATGCAGAAAAGGAGAGGCAAGAATACCTTGTTCAGCTAAATCCCTTACAGGAAAGACTAGCACTGGAATATCGGGGGGCATATGAAAAGGCTGAACAGGACGTACAAAGAGAAAGTCAGCGACACCAGGAAGATAAGTAACAGTTTCATTAGCAACAAGATCGTAAGCGAAAGAAGAAAAGCTGCAAGTTTCAGCAGCCTTTGTTGTGGGGCTGGCTGCCTGCCCCGTTTCTAGTTTCCCTGATTCAAAAAAGGTTTTTGAATGATTGCAGGGTTATTCTGCTGTTCATTCTTTTGGACTCTGCACTGATTAGCCCAGTGATAGCCCTTTTGGCATTGAGGGCATGGTGTCTTTGGGCGAGCTACCTGGTTTCTTGACATATTTGCTCCCCCGCCCGGGGCTCTGCATTGGCTCTTAAAGTGACCTGGCTTGCCACAATTAAAACAATTGCCCATTTTGCGAGTGTTTTGTTGGGAAATGGGAAGAAGAGAGCTCATGTTCTGCTGCATGCCTTCAGTAATGGCTGTAGCCAGAGTAGACATGGAATGGGATGTGGTTCCTATGATTTGGCAGGCTGTAAGATAATCTGCCAAGGTAACATTTTTCTTATTAATTAATGGTTGCAAAACTTTCTGACAATCAGCATTTGCGTTTTCATAAGCAAGTTTCAATTTTAATTCATTACAAGCCTCCTCATTATCAATTTGTCTCTCTAAGGCTTCTGTGAGACGATTTATAAAGGAGGAAAAAGGCTCAGAAGGTCCTTGAATAACTTTAGAGAAAGATTTGGGCACGCATCCCGCATTATCAACCTTTCGAGCAGCGGCCAAAGCACAATCCTGTAATATAGGGAAAGCAGCTGCGTCTGTGGCAACCTGCTGGGCAACGGTAAACAAAGTGCCAATACCGTTAAGCATATCTAGAGTGACATTTGCTGGCAAGCCTCTAGCGGCTGCGGCTGCAGTACGCTTATGAAATTCTGACTCCCAGACCAAAAATTGTGAAGGCGTGAGGATCATGTTAAATAATGTACGCCAATCAGCATTTATCAAGTCAGCTCCTGGTTGGGCTATTGATCCTAAAAGACCCTGTACATAGCGAGATTGAATACCATTTTCCTTGCAAGCTGCTTTTAAATCCTTAATTATTTTGTACGGCATTGGGGTATACTGAGGAGCTGGAGGATTGCTGGTTTGTATGATAGGATAAAGGGAGGCAGCTGCAAGGGTGTCCTCATCCATTTCTCCTTCAAAAAAGGCTTGTTGAATGGCTTTTACAACACCCCCCCACCTCGGGAGGGTGGTGGAGGACACGGGGGCTCTACATTTAAGGAAGTGGATTGAATGGAGGGAGGCTCTCGTAATGACTTATGATCATTGGGAGCAGAGGGTTGAAGGACAGAAAAGTTATCATAACTTGGTGGAGGAGATTCAAATACACTCTCTGCTTCTATTTTATAATGGACTTTTAAAGCCTCCATAATTTTCCTCCAAGTGACCAAAATGCCAATAGGTGCACGAGGAGGACTATGGAGATAGTCACCAATTTTTTGCCAAATGGAGATTTTTAAGGACCCTTTCTCTGGATAATTGGGACAATGTTGCCACACATAAGTCAATAATGTAGCAATAGGTTTCATTTTTACAGGCGAGCCCTTTAAATTAGCAGAATATTTAGAAGAAGAAGCGACTAACTCCCTCAATTCCTTCAGATGCTCTGTCTGTTGTTGAGAAAAGTTTCCGCCCATACTTACGAAAGTCGAGACCGTGTTTCAGATCCGATGATGTGCAATTCGCTTCAGGCCTGGCGATGCACAGCTCCCATCGAGCGGGTAAGATATGAGCGCGTCGCAAGGTATCCCCCTTAGGGAATCACGTCGGGGTCACCAGAATGCGGTATCTGCTATCCCGCATCAGATGGGCATCTCATGATAGGGAGCGAAAGGAGAAACAGGAGACGAAGTTCCTTGGGATAAGTGCGCCCAGAATGTCTGGGTACACGCTCTTTTATTATGCTCATTCAAAAGGGGGTGATTGTTTATTCAGAGCCTAGGTCAAGCCCAGGTCAGACAGGATATACAGGATTTACAATAGCTCAGATAAGGCAAGATACCAGGTCAGACAGGATTGCAAGATTTATAATTCGATCAGGATATTCCTGCTTTACAAAGCTGCATGCTAGACAAACTAATCACAATGTAAATAAGCTATTTCTACAGATGTTTAGCTCCTTGTCCCTGAACGTGCCCTGCAAAAGGTCACTGAGGAGACAGAAGCTCAATGATTACACGTGAATGATACAATGTTGCAAATGCCTGAATGATACATAGTTGCAATGATACAGTTGCAGACACATGAATGATACATAGTTACAACACCTCCAGCCATGTTTGACGAAGTTGTGCAGCGGCTGACACCCAGGTTGACCAAGCAGAGCACCAACCTCCGGCCCAGACTGGAACCTGGGCTCAAGGTGGCACTCACTCTGCGCCACCTGGCCTCAGGGACCACCTACAGGAGCATGCAGTACGGCTGGAGGGTGCCACCCAACACCATCAACATTGTGGTCAGAGAAGTGGTGCAGGCCATCATTGAAGAATACAAGGAGGAGCTCCTCCAGTGCCCCTCCACTGAAGAAGGCTGGAAGAAAGTTGCAGAGAAGTGGTATCAGAGGTGGAACTTCCCACACACCGTTGGAGCCATCGATGGCAAGCACGTGGCCTGCAAAGCTCCAGCCAAGTCAGGTTCCACTTATTTCAACTACAAGGGCTTCTTCAGCATCATCCTCTTCGCCATGGTCGATGCTGACTACAAGTTCATGTACATCGATGCTTCAGGCAACGGCTCATCTTCAGATGCCCAGGTATACAATGCAAGTGACCTCAAGGGTAGGCTGGAATGCAACCTCATCATGGGCTTCCCAGATCCAGAACCCCTGCCCAACAACACACAAGATGTGCCCTACTTCATCTTGGGGGATGCCGCCTTTTCCTTCACAACTTACCTCATGAAGCCCTACACCTCCAAATACCTCACCCGTGAAGAGAGGATCTTCAACTACAGGCTGTCCAGGGCAAGGCGGGTGGTGGAGAACGCCTTTGGCATCCTGGCCAACAGGTTCCAGGTACTTCTCACCACCATGCAGCATCGCCCAGAGACCGTGAGGAACATCGTGGAAGCTTGCTGCATCCTGCACAATCTCATGCGCACCCGCTACCCAGTCTTGAAGAACAGGCTCATGGACCTCCAGCAAGGCAATGGGGACATGAAGCCTGGGGAATGGAGGTAAGGGCGAAACCTGATAGACACTCAGGATGTGCAAGGCCCCAACAGAGCCTCACATGAAGGGAAGAAGCAGCGCAACCTCCTGAGACACTGGTGCAACTCCCCAGCTGGAGCGGTGGAGTGGCAAGACAGGATGATAGATGTTTAATGGATGCTTCCTTCAGCCTGTCTCATCACAGTGATGAGATTGGGCCATGTAAGTTGAGTGGCCCTACAATGATCAGGGCATTTAATAAAGAGTTGTGTTTATGTTGACATGGGTGGATGATTATTACATTATTATTGATAATAAAGGGCCATAGGTGTGGCACCTGGGAGGGTGGACCATCCCGTCCCACTATGCTTGCACTGGAGGTTTATCTATCCCAAAGCTATTACTCATCCCAAAGGTATCCCTGCCCATCCCACAGGTATCCCTGCCCACCCCACTGCTATCTTAACCTATCCCAGAAGCATGCAAAGGCTTAAACCATTTCTAAAAGTTTCCACCAAGACTTTATTAAAAAAAAGAAATGAAGCAAGTGTGTGAATCAAAAATAGACTTTATTAACAACAAGCTATAAAACAAAAATGAGTCTCTGGCACTCCTCTTGGTCGCTCAGTCTCAGGGGTGAAGGGTGCAGGTGCTGTGGAGGTGGCTGGTGCTGAGTGCTTGGCATCAGCTCCTCCAGAAGCAGAAGCAGCAGAAGCCCCAGCCCCAGAAGAGCGAGCCCGTTGTGCAGAAGCCCCAGCAGAACCAGAGTGAGAGCCAGGGGGCGGGATGGTAGCCCTGTCCCTCTTGCAAGGGCTGGCAGCAGATGGCTGAGGCTTGCTGTGCTTCCGCATGGTTGTGGGGTTGCTGGCTGGCAGGGAGGCTGGCAGGAACCAAGGCTGGCAGGAAGGCTGGCAGGGAGGCAGGCACCAAGGCTGGCAGGAAGGCTGGCAGGGAGGCAGGCAGGCAGGCTGGCAGGAAGACTGGCAGGCAGGCAGGCACCAAGGCTGGCAGGCAGGCATGCACCAAGGCTGGCAGGAAGGCTTGCAGGAAGACTGGCACCAAGGCTGGCAGGAAGACTGGCAGGCAGGCAGGCAGGCACCAAGGCTGGCAGGTAGACTGGCTGGCAGCAAGGCTGGCAGGCAGGCAGGCTGCAAGGCTGGCAGGCAGGCAGGCAGCAAGGCTGGCAGGGAGAGTGGCAGCAAGGCTGGCAGCAAGGCTGGCAGCAAGGCTGGCAGCAAGGCTTGCAGGCAGGCATGCAGGCAGGGCAGGCAAGGCTGTCAATCCGTCCGGCAGCAGGTCTTTCCTTTGAATGGTGACCTGCTTCCGAGCTGCTTCCCTTTATATCCATGGGGCTTATGCAATGCATCCTCCCCGCATGCACAATTAACGCTCGGCATCCGTTAGGCTTCCACTGTGCATCTGCTAGGCTTCTGCTCTGCATCCGCTTCATCCGCTGTGCATCCGCTGTGCATCCGCTGTGCATCCGCTGTATCCGTTCCGCATCCACTTTGCTGCGGCCCCCCGGAAGCCTTGCGGATGTGCCATCTGCTCCTATCCGCTTCCATCCGCTGGGCTTCCGTTCCGCATCCGCTTTCCATCCGCCCTACGTCCTCCCCCCATCCGTGTTATCCACTCCGGTTATGCAAATTTTTGCCTTTTTTGAGAGCGGATAACAATGGATGGAACATTTTTCTCGTCCGTTGTGTCCGTTTTGCATCCGTTGGGCAGTGTGACAGGGCCTTAAGGTTATGTTTTTGGGGTTTGGGGAAGAAAACACAGAGTCAGGTAGAGTATTCCAGACATTGACCACTTTGTTGCTGAAGCTGTATTTTCTGCAATCAAGTTTGGTGCGATTAACCTTGAGTTTGTATCTATTGTTTGCTCTAGTGTTGTTATTGTTGCAGCTGAAGTATTCATTGACAAGTGGGACATTGCAATGTATGATTTTATATACTATACTGAGATCAGACCAAAGGTGGCATAGTTCCAGGTTTTCTAGGTCTAGAATTTCCAGTCTGGTGGCATAAGGTATTTTGCAAATTGTAAAGGAGTGGAGAACTCTTCTTGTGAAATATTTCTGGACTTTCTCAACTGGGTTAATATCAGATACGTAATGTGGGTTCCAGACTGATGAGCTGTATTCGAGTATTGGTCTAGCAAATGTTTTGTATGCTCTAGTTATTAGTGTAATATTACCAGAGAAAAAGCTACATAAGATTAGGTTAACAACTCTTAATGCCTTTTTGGTTATGTAGTTACGGTAGGCTCTAGCACTTAGGTCATTAGAGATGAGTATTCCAAGATCCTTGACAGAGTTTGGATCATCAACAAGGTCTTGACTATTCAGCCTGTATTTTATTTTCTGATTTTTTTTTCCAACATGTAGGACAGAGCATTTATATGTTGAGATTTGAAGTTGCCATTTGCTTGACCATTCTGATACATTGTCAAGGTCTTTTTGAAGGATAGCAGTATTGTCTGTGGTGTTGAATAGCTTTACATCATCAGCGAAGAGAACGCAGTTGCTCTTTATATGATCACAGAGGTCATTTATGTAGAGTATGAAAAGAGTTGGTCCTAGAATACTGCCATGGGGGACACCACTGTTGACAGGTACAGAATTTGATACGACAAATACTGAGCCAAAGAATGTGTTAAAGAGGTTGGCTTTAATAATAATGCTTGGGGGATTTTACTTTCTAGGAAAGGACACTTCGGGGCAAGACTTCTCCTCTGGGTTTCCACTTCAGAGATGTTGGTGGACCATATTCAGGCTATAAACTAAAACTAAAACACTTCTTTTCAAATATAAAACTACTGACCTAATTTTCAGGTATCTAGCTGAAATGCTTCAGGCATTCTGAATATACCAGATCTGTCACTATGGTAATGTTTTATTTTCAGAATATTTAGTACAGATACTGCCATGCAGGCTGGGTTCTTTTTTTGGAGAAAAAAAAACATAGATGCACATTCACAAACATTCTTGTGTACATGGTAGTTCAAATTCAGTTGCAGAAAGATGTTTCAATGTATGAGGAAGTATAAACCAATCACCGGCTACTCTTTAAAGCAGCTGCTTTGTTTCCTGCTGGAATTGCATAACTGTTTTATTTAAAAGGTACTGTTGCTTTAAATAATTGCATGAAGATTCTACATGTGCTTTCTTATGAACTTTAAACCTGTTTTGGAAACTGAATATAAGCACTCCACAACCCTAACATATACACATTGAGAAAAAATGATCTGTCCCCGTCTCTCAGTTTATTTCTTGTTTTAATGCATGACACATTTTCTTTTGATGACTCTGACCAGAATATTTGAATATTTTTCTTGTTAGAAAACAATATCTATTTTCAATAACAATTTACAAATCATATAGACGTATTGATTTTAAAAGGAAGTTAATACCTTTTCATCATCAAAATCTGTCTTGTGTTCCAAGAATAAATCAATAAATAAGTAAATAAAATTAAGAAGGACACTAACTGAGATAAAAATCAGATAGCATTAAAGGTACATTAGAATGCCTTAGCCTGTTATAAAGACCAAATCTCAGCTTAGTATCACTATTAAAATTTTGCCACCATAGGAAAGAAAGCATAGTCTGGATCAGCTAATGCCAGTACTATACCTTCTCATTTACTGAGTTACAACTTCCATTATCCCCCCCAAAGCATAATCTCCAAGCCTACTGAAGATGATGGAGTTTTAGTCTAACAGATGTTGAAACCATTGGGTTGGGAAACTGGTATAGCTGAAAGCCAGCAATTAGTCCCCTATATTTCAACTGTCTGGGCCGGATCTCCTGACAAATGTCTTTTCCTTGGGTTTAGCTGTCTATCTTGATGCCAAGAATCAATATGCAGTTTCAAATTTTAATTCACTTAATATAGGTGTGACTTTTCAGCATCATCTGGAAGCCTTCTTGCATTTTAGTTATATAGAATCATGCAAATAATAATTTTTTAAATTTATTTATTAGATTGGCTTGTGGCTCATCTTGCTTCAAGGTGACTCTGATTACATAGTTGATTAGGGAGATGAACAGATCATTGGAGAATCTAAAAGTCAACTCCATTATTCATTATTGCTCAATAGATCATACCCTTGTGTTCACTTGCCTGCTTTCAGTGGTCTGCTATTTATCATTCTGTAATAATAAAAAATTAATCTTTAGTATGGCTTCAAAGAGAGTTGCTTCCTGCCATTGCTAGATGACAGCCAACTCTTCAATGTCAACAAACAAGAAATCCAACAATTGAGTAGTTAATAGTAATAGCACTAAGGCAGTACTTTACCCTTTTAATGCTACTCCATTTTCTTTCTTTCTGAGCAGAGAGCTACACTTGACTTTTAATGACCATAGTTGGTTTGAGTTTATTTCTCTCAACAGGTGGGCCATTAATTGAAATATAAATTTTGAAGATCTATTTTTAATTCATTCCTCAGGCACTTTGATGTGCTTCCAAGTATTCTGAGGAGACAATTATAACAGACTCACAGTCCAGCTAGTTCTCTTCCTTCTGAAAGAAAAATAAAAGGCTAGGCACACATACAAAACATGATCAGTTCAGTAATTTCACCACATAAGGCAGTTGCTTGTAGGTCATTATTACTATACACAACATCGGAAAAATTGGTACAGAGTATGTGCATCAAAATAAGCAAAACTGCCTTGGATCCTGCATCTTTGTCAACTTCATATCCAAATCTGGCCTGCTAAATTTTAAGACTTTGCCCAGTTGCAACTCATTTGACATGTTTTGAGTGTGGAGAGGGGAAAAGAAGGGAGGAGAGTGGAAGGAATATCTAAGGAACAAATGAAAATAATTGATAAGAGTACCTTGAAAAATTTACGTTATTGATGATTTTCCCTCAGGGATTATTAAAAAGGACTAAGTAGATACTAAACTGGTTAGTCCTGTAACTCATATTAAGTTTTCTTAACAAAATCAACATTTCATAATCATAAAATGTTTACTCACTTTTACTCAGGCTTGAAAATGATTTTAATAATAAGTGTTACATTTGAATGAGATGTTCAGGAGTATACCATTAGTAAAATTCATTATATGAAGTAGTTTGCGTCTCTTTTTATCTATTAAATTCTGTTGGCCAGGTACTGAGGCAGTAAAAAATACATCAAAAACACAATAATGAAGACAATTAATCTGAACTCTCTTGTAGAAATAGCTTTTGTGAAAGACAGAAATTTCAACTGCCTCATAAAAGTCCCACTCTCCCATCTTGGAAGTGCATATTTTGTGCCTAAAAGCCCCATAACCCACCAAATACTATGTTTTCTACAAGCTGTATTTGACATGAACAATAAACATACTACTAAACACTAATAAGAAAAATTAAAAAGTCTGGAAAATTGATATGACAGTACAAAGAGACAGCAGAATAAAAGAGAAAGAGCTGGAGAAAACCACAAAATGCAAACACCAAATGGCAGCTTTATTTGCAACAGCTTACATCCTGCAATGATATCTTCAACATCATCAAACATCTGTTTAGCCCTGGTCCCTTGACAAAAATACCAAATCTAGTCTAAATACCTGGCTGACTGTACAATAAAAAACAATAATAATAAATATAATGATGATAAAATAAGCAAAGGTGGTACCAATAGTAATAGGCACCTTGGGTGCAATCTCAAAATACTTGGAGTGCCACTTTGGCATTGACAAAATCACCATCAGTCAATACAGCTTACATCCTGAGATGAGACTTTTAACACATTTCCATGTACTATCTCAGTCCGTGGGAAGGATTCAATAGATGGGCAAAAATGCCAACTCTACTCTGAATATATGGCTGATTATACGCAATGATCCAAAATGATGATGATAGTGATGATGATAATGATAAATATGATTCCCCAAATCCCAAAAACTTTAACCTCAGACTGTCTACTATTGACCTCACCCCTTTCCTAAGAAATCTATAGGGGGCGTGCATAAGCGCACCAACATGCCCAACATCCCTGTCCTATTGTTTCTTTTTATATTTCTTATATGTATCCATTTCATGTATTCATAACTTTGTATATACTTATACCTATTATCTTGTAAGCAATTGACAAATAAAATAAATAAAATAAAATAGTTCATAACAGAATTGAAAACCAAGCCCAATGAGATCAAAAAACTAATATGTCTGTAGAAAAGGTAGCCTTTAGAGATCTAAAGGCCTGTCAAACAGGAAACAGCGTAGTTCTCTTTCACCCAAAAGGGACAAAATCAAAATCTGTGGATTGAAAATAGGTTCAATTTAGATGCATAACTGGAAGATGTTTCCTGACAGGAAGAGCTACTAAGCAGTGAAATATGCTACCTCATGAAGCGGTACATTTCCCCTTCACTGGAAGTTTTCAAACTTAGGCTGGATACCCATCTGTTAAAAATACTTCAATAGATTCTAAGCTAAGCAAGGATGGACTAGATGACCTTTGACATCGACAATGTATTGCGTTATGATTCTCATCCTAAAAATGCTTGTTTCTGTGGTTCTCCTGGTCTTAAAAAATCAAGGGGCTTCCAGAAATTGAGTACAATAGCCAAAGTTGGCAATCTATTTAGTTTAGAAGGTTAATGTTCTGTATAAAATAGTTTATTCCAAAACCTCAAATGTGATTGGCTAGAAAGCTGGCATAGGGATTGGTTCACTAGGAACCAATCCAAAAGAGCCGCCAAAAGGCGGCTAAATCAAGTAACCGTCATTGGCTACAAGCCGGCAGGCAAGCCGTATATAAAGGCTGCCATGGCTAGAGCCAAACCGTTCGGTTTTACAATAATTGTTGAAATAAAGACTTTTACTGTTGGAATCCGGTCTATCTCGCGTTTTTCCGGACGGAACACTGGCGATGAGGATCGGATCGTCCTAAAACATGAGACTGTGCACGCGGCGAATTGAAATCCAGCCTTGAAGCGATGGCCGGAAATAATGCACCGCCCACACCATTCAATCCCTTCAATGAAGAAGATTGGGAATCCTACATAGACCATTTCCAAATGTACTTAGACAGTAACGAGATGGAAGAGATCTCAGACCAGCGTAAGAGGGCTATCTTCTTAACGCATTGCGAACCAACTGTGTTCAAGATGGCCAAAGCATTGGCAAAGCCCAGGGATGTAAAACAAATGACCTGGCCCAACTCCAGCGAATGTTAAAAGCTCACTACGCACCAATGGTGTCAAATCTCATGAAACGGCATGAATTCTACCGAAGGGACCAAAAAGAAGGTGAGACCATCGCTGATTTTGTGGCAGCCCTCTGACAACTGGGGGGAGCGTGCGAGTTCTTGAACTTAGATGAAGCCATGCGAGATCGAGTGGTATTGGGCTTAAAAGACTCTAATTTACAAAGTAAATTGCTAAATAAACCTAACATAACTGTGATTGAAGCAATCGCAGAAGCCACAGCTGCAGAAGCCACGAAAAAGTCAGCAGCCACCATGAAACAAATGAACGCGAATAATGACGAAACAAGCCTAACCAGAGGGAAGAAGCAATTTCCCGCCACTACACACCATGAAGATTTTGACGAGACATCAGAATCCGGAGAGGATGATGATGAGGTCCACTGCCTGTACGCCAACAAAAAAAGGCGTGAAAAAAGAAATTGGCGGGAATGCACCGGTTGCGGAGGAAACCACCTTTCAGCCGATTGCAGATTCTTCGATGCCATCTGCCGAGCTTTCAAGAAAAGGGGACACATCGAGAAAGTCTGTAGGAATCAAAAAAATAACAGCCCTAACAGACACAGTAACTTTCCCCCACGAGCTGAATTGAAACAAGTCGAGAGAAAGTGGGGGCGCAACAAACGAGCCAGTAACCGAGAAAAGACCCATCAAACTGTCACTATTGGAAGCGCTCAGACGGAAAGCGGAAAGAACGTTAAAATCATCGTAAAAATTGAAGGCAGCCCCTGTGAGATGGAAGTCGATTCAGGGTCTTTCCTGTCAATGGTGTCATGGGACACATTCAGACAACTGGTCCCAAATATCAAACTAAAAGAACTCCAGAAACAAAAATTAACTCTGAAGGACTACCAGGGGAATCGAATCCCTGTGGTAGGTCTAGGACATTTCCGAGTCACTTACAAGCAGCATGTCGAAGTCCTGCCTCTGTCAATAGTTGACCGAGACCGACCCAGCCTCCTGGGCATCGAATGGTTTGCACCATTGGGCATCGGAATGACCAGAATGGACCGAGTGGCCACAACTGACTGGGAAGAAAACTTGATCCACGGTTCCAGGACATTTTCGATGGCTCCCTAGGCAGGTATCGGGGGACCCCAATTTCCTTTAATTTAGACCCCCAGGTGGCCCCTAGAAGATTAAAGGCCAGACGAGTTCCCTTTGCATTAAAAGCAAAATAGAGGAACAATTGAATAAATTAATTGACCAAGGGGTTTTGGAACCTGTTGACCATGCTAAATGGGAGACACCAATAGTAACACCGGTTAAACCTGACGGGTCGGTACGCATCTGCAGAGACTGCAAGGCTACCCTGAACCATGCGCTGCAACAAAGCGCATACCCAGTGCCAGTCGTACAACATTTGCTCCACTCACTCGGGGGAGGAAAGATTTTTGCCAAACTAGATCTAGCACAAGCTTACCAACAGCTTCCAGTAGACCCCTTAATGGCCGAGGCATAGACAATAGTGACTCACAAAGGGGCATTCAAGTGTAACAGACTTCAATTTGGAGTGAGTGTTGCCCCAGGTGTTTTCCAAAGCCTCATGGAACGCCTATTAAATGGAATAAAAGGGGTCGTACCATATTTTGATGACGTCCTAATTTTGGCTAAAGATACGACCCAACTATAAAAAAGACTAAGAAATGTACTAACAAAATTCAGAGAATCCGGTCTGAAAGTTAAAAAAGAAAAATGCTGTTTAATGACTGATTGCGTCGAATTTCTGGGCTACTTAATTGACAGAGAGGATATACACCCTACTGAAAAAAAAGTCAAAGCCATTAAAGATGCACCACAGCCAAAAAACAAAACGAAATTGCAGGCATTTTTGGGTCTAATAAACTTCTATAACGTATTCCTCCCCCACAAAGCAACAATAGCGGAGCCATTACACCGTTTGCTGGATAAGAAAACTAATTGGACTTGGGGTCATAGAGAGCAAAAGGCATTCCAGAAAATAAAAAAATTATTAACATCAAACACCGTTCTTATCCAGTTTAGTAACACACTTCCATTGATGGTAACCTGCGACGCCTCACCGTCTGGAGTTGGTGCCATCCTGAGCCACCAATTGCCAGATGGGAGAGAGGCACCCATCGCTTATTACTCAAAGACTTTGTCTTAAACAGAACGTAACTATAGTCAACTAGACAGAGAAGCCCTGGCAATCGTTGCCAGAGTGAAATGTTTCCACGAATACCTTTATGGAAGAACATTTCTGATCGTAACGGACCATAAACCGTTACTAGGAATTCTGGTGGGAAACAAGCCTACGCCAAACATTTTATCCCCGTGGATGACTAGATGGTCAGAATTCCTAGCAGAATATTCTTACACATTGATGCATCGATCTGGGAAGCAAATCTCCCATGCAGACGCATTAAGCAGAGCACCGCTGCTGACGATGGTGGAAGACCCGGTGCCAACAATGACCACCCTGCAAATAGAGACTTGCCCCGAACTACCAATATCTGCAAACGATGTCGCCAGAGCCACCGCAAAGGACCCAGTGACTGCCCGCATATTAAACTGGGCAGGTAAAGGTTGGCCGGAAAACCAAAAAACTGAAAACTTTAAACCTTTCCGGACCAGACAAACCGAACTCTCAATTCAAAAAGGTTGTTTATTGTGGGGTGATCGGGTAGTAATCCCTCCTAAACTACAGACTAGAGTGTTGGGTATGCTTCACGAAGGCCACCCTGGTATTGTAAAAATGAAAAGCCGACCTAGAAGCTATGTCTGGTGGCCTGGTCTAGATAAAGACATCGAATACTGGGTTGCTACTTGTACGAAATGTCAGAAATCCAGGCCTTCCCCACCACAAGCACCCATAAGGGACTGGGAGACACCATGAGGCCCCTGGTCTCGGAACCACATTGATTTCGTGGGTCCTACTAGAGGGCATACCTTTTTAATGTCATAGATGCATACTCAAATTGGCTAGAAGTTGTAGTAATGTCATCTACGACAACCAAGGCAGTCATTAAACAACTTAACAAACTTTTCGCAACCCATGGATTGCCGGACGTCCTAGTGTCCGACAATGGCCACAATTAACAGCCATCCAATTTGAACAATACCTAGCCTCCCTAGGTATACGCCATGCACTGACCGTGCCGGCCCACCCAGCAGCAAATGGTAGGACGGAGAGTATGGTCAGGTTTACGAAAGAAGGTTTAGAGAAAATGGACCTTGGGGATGTCCAGGATAAAATTAACCGTCTACTCACCCTCCAACATATCACACCAAGCACGGTAACCAACAAAAGCCCAGCAAAATTACTAATGGAAAGAAAACTTAGGTCTCAATTAGACAGGTTGCACCCAAATTACACTTTGGAAAGACCCCCTGACTCCTCCAGCTGGTTCTGAACAATTAAAATTGGCGACCTAGTCTACGCAAAAAATTTCACCGGGGATCCCCTATGGCTTCCAGCCACAATCACACAACTCACAGGCCCCCAGTCCTACCGACTAACCGTAGACGATGGCAGGGAATGGAAGCAGCACAGAGACCATCTTCGTTCCCGAAACATTGAAAGAAATACAAACTCACAACCACAAATAATAAAAATCGACGAAAACAAAACCAAAGGGGGGGGGTAATACAAGAAAATAATAAAGAACTTTTTAAAATAAACCCAGAACATCTAACCAATCAAAAAGAGCAAAAAAGAAACTTACGGTTAGATGAGACTTGTGGGAAAAATCCAGATGAAAGGGCCAGCCAAGCCAGCTCGACCTGCCTGGAGAAGCCAGGAGGGAGTGGCAAAACCACCAGCCTGAGAAACTCAAGCGGTAGCAAAATGGCCGACTCACCCTTCCAGGCGGTTCCATCGAAAAGAGCTGGAGAGACAGCAACCCCATCCGAACCGGTTGAAGTCTCCAGCGAAAATGAACCGCGCAAGTCCAGTAGAATCAGAAGAAGCCCCACCTACCTGCGCGACTATGTCACCACATAGGACTAAACCAAGGGGGGAGGGGTGTTCTGTATAAAATAGTTTACTCCAAAACCTCGAATGTGATTGGCTAGAAAGCCGGCATAGGGATTGGTTCACTAGGAACCAATCCAAAAGAGCCGCCAAAAGGCGGAAAAATCAAGTAACCGTCATTGGCTACAATCCAGCAGGCAAGCCATATATAAAGGCTGCCGTGGCTAGAGCCAAACTGTTCCGTTTTACAATAATTGTTGAAATAAAGACTTTTACTGTTGGAACCCGGTCTACCTCGCGTTTTTCCGGACGGAACAGTTAACATAAAACCTACTTGGTATTTAGACATATCTTCCACTGGTAGAGTTATTCTAGAATCAGATTTTAATTCTAGTATCTATCTGTGTGAAAGCAATTTCCAAGATTGAGACACTGAGATAAATCTTTTCAGTTCTAAGCATTGTTTTTAAGGAAGGCCTAGTTTTCAGTTGGTAGTAGTAAATTTAGCTATCTAGAAGCATTCCACATTAAACGAGACAAAGAACTAACTGTAATTGGTTTGCCTAAATTGTCAGTCTTGTCTGACAGGATTTATTTTACACATATCTCACACAATGCAAGTTGTCATTGATTTAAGAAATGAATTGCCCTGGATGCAGCTATTCAGTTTCTGTCAAGCTAGGTTATTTTTTTTTTAAAGCTGCAACAGAGCTATATTAAATCATACAATTTGCCAGCAGCAATTCCATTCTGGAACACTGCTTGAATGAAGCAGATCCATTCTAACAACTTACATATCTTTGCCAAGGCCCATTAAATTTATTGACTTGCAGAGTTCAAAAAGTAGGTAAGATTTTCTCCATACCGTATTTTTATTGGCATATCTTGCAGCAACACCATGATAATTGTCCAAATAGTAGGAAAGGGTGGATAGCTTTTCTAAAGGATGCAAAGCCTTTGTTGAAATAACAAACTCTTTATTCAGAAGAATCAATAATATTGCAGAGAGGAATAGATCAAAGAGCTTCAGAGATATTTTTAAAGCAGTTTTGCAGTTTTTATACTGATGAGAAAAATTGCAGCTATGATGATTATTATGGATTTTTTAAATTGATAACCACAATGCAATATTATAAACTACTGTAATAAACAAACATATACGCATATATCAGGAAAAGTGTTTTAAATAAAACATTTTCAGAATGATGGCAAAATCTTTTAGTCCATTCTAAATATTTTTAAACAGGTCTATTAGTAGATTTATATTTTAAAGTAGCAACAAAAATAAAACTTGCTGCTTCCAGAAATTCATCACTACATCCAGTAAAAATCGGAATGACAGAATAGAAAAGGCTGGTGTGCATGTGCTAGAGAGGCAGTAATTCAATTTCTCCACGGAGTTGAGCCCATGACTAATAATGCTTCCAGTCTGCTTGGTCTGTCATAATGCAAGTAGAACCAGCAGCTGAAGGAGAGGATGACACTTGACTAGCAATATGAATTTGATGGTTCATTCAGAAAAGGACACCAGAATATAATCTAGAATGAAGATATCTGCACTTCATACAGCAAAAATATATACATTTCAATAAGCCAAAATACTGTTTCCTTGCCTAGCTTATTTTATTACATGGCTCTACCTACTGTCCTTGTAAACCATGATCATGCCGTAGCATCTTGTGCAACATACCTTTTTTATTCAGAAACAAATCATGGCTTATTACAGGTATGATCATTAGTCCATGAGTATCTGCACTTTAGCCAGTGCCGTCAATTGACATAACTTTCTCCAAACTTTTGAAACATCCAAACAGAGGGAAAGGGAAGGGGAGGGAGGAGGAGGAGGGGGAGGGGGGGGGGGGGGGGGAGGAGGAGGAGGAGGAGGAGGAGGAGGAGGATGATAATGTAATTATTCTTTGATGTTAATAAAAGTAGGTCAGCAACAACTGATCTGCTCTTGGCCAATAACTGGCAATTAGTAGCAGAAAATAAGCAGGCCAGTGTGGTTGGTGTATTTTTTGTCATCATGAAAGACACTGAAATGCTGAGCATGTAGAATGGTATCACTATGCAAGCTCCATAATGCAGTGTTGTCACAATGCAGACATGTAAAGGACTTGTGATATTACTGCAGGACAGAGCATCCTATAAAATGTCATTTTTGCAGTTGAGATCCTTAGGTTTAGTTTATTTTTCTGATAAGGTGGAAAATAGCACCACAAGCTTTTCTGCTTTTGTTGAGATAATAAGTAAAACTGTTGAAATCAAAATCCAAAAGCTTTTACTTAATATATAGTGATACACAAGCCTCTGTTATCTTTTACTAAAATCTCTTTTTTAAGACCATTTGGCACATTTAGAATACTAGAGATATATTTCTTACTGTTCATTTCCTTTTAAAAACCAGGGAATCTTTGTTCTATCCATCTTTTCCTTTACTGAAAAAAAGGAAATTATATGGGTTTGAAGCATCAAATAACTACATGTAGCAAACTCAACCTCCTTAAACAGATGTTCCTCTTAAGTAGATTGTTCTGTGCTGGAGACAGCTTTGCTTCTTATATATGATATACGTATATCATATATACATATATCATATATCTTATATATGATATACTTATACATGATACATAGGATTTCTGGTACTGTTGCGACACCACAAAAAATAACTTTATACCTGGGAAAGCTGCTTAGTTTAAAACCTAGTCCTTATATTTACAGTGATCAATGAGCAAACGATAAAAAGGAATATGAAAGCAGAATCAAATGCATTAGCTACTACTTCAGAATAGCTAATAGCATTAAAACTGCAAGCTGAGAATAGAAGGGACACTAGAATATTCATAAAAACAATGAACAGCTTTTGTACAAGTTGAGCATATGGTAGATTTCTGCACCTTCTGCAAAGAAAAACACACATTTTTTTTTTACTTTATAAGTAGAAAATGCTACAAAAGCTTCAAAGAATTCCTCCAGTCTCTGTCTACCAATAAAGGAGAATATTTGTAGGTCAGTGATGATATGAGGGATCCTTGGTGCTCTCTGAGCTTGGTTGTTTTCCTGCAGACATTTCATTACCCAAAGTAGGTAACATCATCAGTGCTAGTAAGAAGTGGGTTTGCTCTTTATATTCTACCTAGTGGCTTGTCCTGTCCGTGTTGGTGGGGGTCATCTTAGAGGTTCTTTTTTTTGGTCTGTTTACTGTTAGCTTAGTTGGCAGTTCCTTGTTTCAGGTATTGTTTGCTTCTTGACTATTGGTCTGATGTTAATCTTGGAATTAAGCTATGGTTATCTGAGTGCTGAATGCTGGTGTGGAGGTGTTCTGGTCGTTTTGTTCCCTTTTTGGCTTGTTGATTGTTTCTTTCATATAGTATGTAGATGTTTAATTTCACAACATATGGACAGACTTAAGCATAATTTCAGCTGAGAAACTGTGACCATCCTAGACCAAGTCAAGTCCAGAAATACTAGGGAATTTCTAGAAGCCTAGCATTCTAACAAATTAGCCATTAATAGACACATAGACAAAAAGAATATCTACATACCATGCAAAAGAGATAATTAACAAGCCAAACAGGGACCAAAAAACTAAAACCACTCTCCACTAGCAATCAGCTCCCGATGAACATAAATTACCTCCAAGATAAACATCATACCAACAATCAAGAAGTAAACAGAGCAACCAAAAAACCTTGAAGATCACCCCCAGCAACTCTTGACTGGAAAAACCAATACAATTCAAACTGAGAGCAAATTCCAGTCCTTATTAACACTGATGATGTTACCTAGTTTGGGAGATGAAACATCTGCAAGGGGAAAAAAAAACCAAGCTCAGAGAGCACCAAGAACCCCTCAGTTTCTCTCTATTTTGTGAAATCTTTTGGTGTTGTTTAGCTTTATTTTGATGATTTATGGAACTCAAAATTTAGAAGGGAAAAAAAAAACCTTCATTTTTCCTAAGTTAAGAGCAAAATTTGAGCTTTTCCAGATGCTGATAGATTTTTTACAATAATTCCACCTATGTACACGTGTTATCCACCTTGATCTGCTTCTGGTGACGATCTGCAGCCAAGATCATCCTGGTAATATTCCTGGCTCCATCCATATATTTTATTAATTCTGTTTGTTCTATATTAGCATACTCGAAATACCCCAATCCGATTGGTCCAGAAATACAATGAACTGATTGGTTGAAGGAAGCGCTGTGATTGGCTCACTCTGAATCAACCGCGATCGGCTGGGCCGAGTGCGGGAGATTCAGAGAGCCGTCATTGGTCAGCAAGCCACGAGCAATCCCTATATAAAGGGTTGCCGTGGCTCCGAGGTCTAGCACGGACCGATAAATTTAATAAAGAGCTGAAAAGTCACACTGGTCTCGAGTCTCTTTCCTGTGATCCAACAGTGGCGATGAAGGTGGGCTCCTGAGACAAAGAGACCAGTCGAGCATGTGGCAACCAGAGCTGAACAACCAATGAGATGGCTGGCAGCAACTCGCCACCTGCACCATTCGATCAGGCGGCCGAGGACTGGGAATCATACATCAATCAATTCCTAATGTTTCTTGAGAGCAACAACCTGAAGGACTCCAACAATCATAGGAAGAGAGCCATGTTCCTGACACACTGAGGGCACACAGTGTTCAAGATGGCCAAGGCATTGGCCAGACCCCAAGACGTGAAGGAGATGGCATGGACAGACTTGGAACAGCTGCTAAGGAACCATTATGCATTGGCCGTACCCAACCTCATCCGGAGGCATGAGTTTTATAGGAGGGATCAGAAGGAAGGCGAAAGTATCGAAGACTTCGTGGCGGCCCTGAGGAACATCGTGGGTGTGTGCAGGTTCTCTGACATGGACGAGGCTATGAGAGAGCGCATGGTTGTTGGATTAAGAGACCCCATTCTCCAGAGCCAACTGATGGTGCGAACGGACATCACAGTCACCGAAGCCATCACCGAAGCCATCGCAACTGAGGAGGCGAAAAAGTCAGTGGCCAAAATGTGGCAGATGAACATGCAAGACCAACAACTACCCACGGAAGCAGACCCAGCCCCAGACAAAAGACCAGAGGCGAGCCAAAAGACCACGACCACGCACCACAGGAACATCGATTCCCCTTCCAAGACTGAAGATGAGGATGAAGAAGAGATCCACAGACTTCAGTTGGAACGGGACCGATGGGAGCGGAGAGGTCATAAGTCAGGGTTTCAATGCGCCGGGTGCGGAGGGAACCACCCCCATTCAGATTGCCAGCTCCTAGATGCCATATGCCGGCACTGTGACAAAAGGGGGCACATTGCAAAAGTCTGCCAATACAAGAGGACTTACAGCCCAAGGTGATGCGACAGCAACCCCCCCAGAACCAGAGACTGGCATGCAGAGAACCAGTGGAGCCGTGAAGGCAGGAACAAGGTTTTTGGTTCAATGAAAACCGCCGGAAGGAGACCCACCAGACGGTCACCATTGGGCAGTCGAACACACAACCGATGCCCAAAAAGTGCACGTGCAGGTCAAAATTGCAGGCCAGCAGTGAAACATGGAGGTGGATTCTGGATCCTACCTCTCCATGGTCTCCTAGAAAACAATCAAGCATCTGGTACCCAGCATATGCAGATGGGAGTTGGAAAGCCAGAGACTGACCCTAAAAGATTACCAGGGGAACTGGATCCCTGTGGTCGGAATCGGACATTTTCACGTAAAGTTCAAAGTCCCCAATATCATTCAACTTGAACCCCAATATTGCCCTGATCCGCCTGAAACCGAGGTGAGTCCTATTCGCCCTAAAGCCTAAAATCGATGAGCAATTAGACAAACTCATTGCCCAAGGGGTCCTGGAGCCGATAGACCACGCACGGTGGGAAACCCCAATAGTCACCCCGATAAAACCAGACAGGTCAGTGAGAATCTGCAGTGACTACAAGGCCACCCTCAATCATGCGCTGCAGCAGAGTGCTTACCCCGTCCTGGTGGTACAGCACCTCCTACACTCACTGGGGGGAGGAAAAGTCTTTGCAAAGCTCGACCTGGCGCAGGCATACCAGCAGCTGCCAGTCAACGATGAAACGCAAACCATCGTGACCCACTGGGGGACATTCCTGTGCAAGAGGCTCCAGTTTGGAGTCAGCTTGGCACCAGGGGTATTCCAGAGTCTAATGGAACGACTATTGCAGGGAATAAAAGGGGTGATGCCCTACTTCGATGACGTGCTGGTGTCAGCGAAGAACAAAACCCAATTGGGGAGCCGCCTCAGGGAAATCCTGCAAAAATTTAAAGACGCAGGACTAAAAGTAAAAAAAGAGAAGTGCCAACTATGCACAGAAAAAGTAGAGTTCCTGGGGCATCTGGTTGACAAAAACGGAATCCACCCCACTGAGAAGAAGGTTAAAGCCATCAAGAAAGCTCTGAGACCACAGAATAAAACGGAACTGCAGGCTTTCCTAGGACTCATTAACTTTTATAATGTTTTCTTGCCCCAGAAGATGACAACGGCGGAGCCCCTTCATAGACTGCTGGACAAGACAGCCACCTGGTCCTGGGGCAAGTGGGAAGAAACCGCGTTTCAAAAGATAAAAGACTTACTAACATCGGAATCAGTCCTCATACAGTATAGTGAAACCCTACTGCTGACCGTGACCTGCGACGCTTCACCCTTGGGCATCGGAATCGTCCCAAGCCACACCCTGTCAGACAGGAGAGAAGCGCCAATCACATTCTTCTCCAAGACATTGTCCAGGGCAGAGAGGAATTATAGCCAGCTGGACAAGGAGGCGTTAGCAGCGATCAACGGCATGAAGCAGTTTCATGAATACCTATACGGTAGGACCTTCTCACTTATCACTGATAAGTGATATATATATAAACCGCTCCTAGGAATACTGGCAGGGAACAAAGCCACCTCAAACATTTTGCCACCCAGGATGACAAGGTGGTCCGAATTCCTTGCCGCCTACAATTATCAATTAATACACCGACCAGGAAAAAGCATCTCACATGCAGACGCACTGAGCCGTTCCCCCCTACCCGACCAGGAAGACAACCTGGCACTCACTACGTCTATACTACAGATAGAAACACTACCCAACCCACCCATGACTGCGTCAGACATTGCCAGAGAGACTATTAAAGACAGGCAACTGGTGCGAGTTTTGAACTGGGTGGAAAAAGGGTGGCCAGAAACCGAGGATGGCGAACACTTTAAACCCTTCCGAAACCGTCAGACTGAACTTTTTACAGAAAGGGGTTGCATATTATGGGGGGACAGAGTGGTGGTCCCAGAGACATTACGAACAAGAATACTGGCTATGCTGCATGAGGTACACCCAGGCATCATCAGAATGAAAGCCCTGGCCAGGAGCTACGCTTGGTGGTCAGGGGATGGACAAAAACATTGAGACATGGGTAGCAACATGCGAAAAATGCCAGAAATCCAGACCAAACCCCCCTTCCGCCCCTCACCTCAAATGGAAGACCCCCAGGGGACTGTGGTCAAGGGTCCATATAGATTTTGCTGGACCCACAAAAGGACACACATTCCAAATAACAGTCGACGCTTACTCGAATTGGCTGGAAGTAAGTGTCATGAAATCCACCACCATGGAGGCTGTCATAAAAAAACTAATATAACTGTTTGCCACCCACGGACTACCGGACTTACTACTGTCAGACAACGGGCCGCAATTCACGGTGTTGTCATTTGAAAAATTTCTCGCCGAACGGGGTATACGACATGCATTAACAGCGCCCACTCACCCGGTGGTGAACGGGCGGGCGGAACGAATGGCTTGCTACACAAAAGACACACTAGAAAAGATGGACACTGGCAATATACACGACAAAATAAATAAAATGCTCACGATACAAAACATAACACCCAGCACGACCACCAACAAAAGCCCAGCATAGCTACTCATGGGCAGGAAATTACAGTCACAGCTAGACAGACTGCACCCAACATACAACCCCGAGAAACCACCAAACTCATCTAGTAAATACCGAATATTTGCACCGGGAGACACAGTCTACATAAAGTTTTTTACAGGGGGCCCACTCTGGGTACCATCCAAAATAACCCAGGTCACGGGCCCCCAGTTGTACCAGTTGGAGACGGAAGATAGAAGAAGCTGGAAACAGCACATCGACCAACTGAGGTCGAGAACAACCACCGATAACACGGGAAACGCACAAATACCATAATAGACATGAATAAAAAAATCACAGGGGGGGGGGAAACCCCCAACAACAACCAAAAGGGAGGGGAAAACCCCTCTGAAAAACAACAACAACCTCGGAGCCAAGCCGCACTAAAAGCCTCCAATACAGGAAACACAATGTTGCCAGCCAATCAAGACCAAAGAAAAGCTACAAAACAGACAGAAGATATTAGAAACACCAATCAAACAGAACACAGCAAACTCTGAGACCAATAAACACAGACCAAGACTCCCAACCAATCAGGATGAAGAAAAAACCATTCTGGCATAGCAGTAGGCTTGCACCAAATTTAAAACAGAAACGGCTGTGAAAGCCTGACTCACAGATGAATACAGTACAGAAGCCTGATGATGGCAGATGAGATTCTGCTGAAACATTGCTACAACTTTAAAAGCACAACTATAATGACGTGGGATACTACCCGAACAAAGCTGAACATATATATATAAAGCACAACTACAATGACGTGGGATAATACCCGAAGGAAGCTGAACAGCATATATATATATATATAATGTATGTATGCATGTATGTATGTATATATATATATGACTTTTTTCCTCTATAATAAAGCAAATTACTCAAGCTGAATCTGGAAAAGTTTTTATTGTTAGCTAGTTACAACATGTAGGATTGAGTTTCTGCAGAATAGAGATATATTGACATGGCTGCTGGAAATTTGACATTGTCCAACTTTACCTGTTTCTTGAACCAAAACCATAAAGCTACTTACCAATTTCACTTCTTTGCCATTAACTGTAGTTTATTAAAATGTTGGTTGATATTAAGCATGCTGATTAATATTTCACTTACATACCTGCCCTTAGGTTTTCCTTACATTCAACTAATAATGTAGTATCATCTGTATTTTTCAAAATATTTTTCAAAACAAGATTTACTTTCGATTTTTATGGAAAGATTTTGGCTATTATCTGCTTCTATTGGGGCAACACAGGGGCTCAGCAATAAAGACACTGGGCATGTTGGCTGGAAAGCTGGCCTGAACGCCACGATAGGGTAAGTTCCCATCCTCACTCGTTTCTGCCAACCTAGCAGTTCGAAACCATGCAAACGTGGGTAGATAAATAGGTAGTACTTTGGTGGGAAGGTAACAGTGCTCTGTGATGTCATTAGGGCCACATGACTGCAGAAATGTCTTCAGACAACATTGCTCAATGACGTTGAAATAGAGATTTGTTATTAAAGCAGCAGTGTGGAATGTATCTATATGTTGTCTCTAATCCTGAAGTATTGATTTTCAATAACTGTTTCTATTATTCCATGAATTCAAGATAAGAAATAGGAAACAAGAGTGGTTCTCCACATATTCCACATACAACTCTGAGTGTTTTTCACTATTGACCATGATGTCTAGTGACCATTACAACTTTCTTGAGGACCACGTCTGGCTAAAGAATAAAAATTATCGGATTAAAAAAAAGTCAGTATCCAAAATACACTTCCCTAGTCGTGTTTTTTACAGTCGTGTTGAACATAACAAATTTTTAATAGACTAATCTGCAAGCAGTGTCTCACACATGCATACAAAGCTATGATTCGTTATATAGTAACACTCCCTCCACAATAATTTCATTAAATGATGAGCCACATAATCATGGCAACAATAAAAACCACTCACATATTTAACCTATGTACAATTATAAAAAGGATTTGTTTTAGGGTACTTTCTGTAATTAAATCTTGCTACTTTGTGTTGTGAGACTGTTTAAAATGCAAAACAGCAAATCTGAATCAGACTTTGCGAAAACAAAGAAAATTCAAGGTTTTACTGAAAATGAAACAACTGAGCAGTCTTGCATAAACCAGTTGCTTCTCTCCCTGCTTCCACCACTTCCTTACCATGCACAATATAACTGGGGATGGAAAATGCCCAACATTATTTTTAGCCATGTGTGTTGCAAATAAAGTACAACCATTGTAATAACTGAAAATTAGTTTCAGTTCAGTTAGGATATAATGGCTGCCTTTCAGCCTGTTCTCTAAATGGCACTGAAACATACAGAGGTGTGTTTATCCAAAGAAAGAGCTTCCATTGAATTGGGCAAAATACTGTAACCTAGAATAGTCTATATAGCCTCCACATATTTTAATAGAACATACATTAAACAGTGAAAAGTGGTTTTACACAAAACAATATTGTAGATCTGGTAATCACACATCCATGGACCAAAGGAAAATATTAAATGAAATGTGTTACCATACATGTTCATATGAATTCAAACTACATTTTATCTTCTGCTGGTAATAGCAAGATTATATTATGGTGATTATGTGGCAGAAAGACAGTGATCAATCATATCTGATATTTGCGAACGTCTCAGAGAGTGAGACAGTTTGGCCTAATGTTAAGGTTTTGAAGTAGAATTGGCAGCCTAAGTTCTACAGCTGCCTTAGGCATTGAATCACCCAAGACTCTCTTTCAACTTCAGGAAGAACCACTGCTAAAAATGTTGCCCAAAAAACTGCAGGGACCTGGGGAGTCAGACACCAAGAGTCAAACCTGATTCAATGTCCATCCCACCCTCCAAAAATCCTAAACACAGTATTTCAGCTCACAATTTTCAACTGTTTAACACATGGAGTATTGAGGTAAAGACTAATTTAATGTTGTAGATCAAACTAAATTTGATTCACTGGGGGGGGGGGGGAGATAAGGTTGGTTATATTTCTGCATATTTTTGGCATTTTTCTATGTGATCTAGAGTAGCCATATTGCTTCCTGGTCTTACTTTCTGAACAAAGTTGTTACTTATTTTTTCATTGTTTGGCATAGTATGATGTTTTCCACCTAGAATCACTAGTTGAGATGGGCTGCTATAGAAATCAAATAAATAAATAAATAATATGGCAGGTATATTTACATGATACTGTTTATCATAAATCACTGAATGTTATATTAGATGATCCACAATGTCTAGCCAGTTACCATGTCTGTTGGCCAATATTACAACAGCTTTATGATGACTAGCATTTCTTGGTTTTGTCTGAAGGCTGGATAGTTAAAACATTCCTCTGCAATGACTGGATTGGACTGGAATCATTACACGAGCAAGGAAGTGCTGGAACTCCCTGCCTCACCCCATGAGATATACATGTCTTTTTACTTTTTCATTGTCTGTAGAATTTGTATATTGCAGATGCTGAGATGCAGCCAAATCAATTTTGAGGTTGCCACAATCAATTTTGAGGATGCTGAGATGCAGCCAAATCAATTTTGAGGTTGCCTATAGTCACTAGAGTGTGTCGCAGGACACTCGAGTGAGTATAGGCAACCTCAAAGTGAGCATTTTAGACAACTGGGACTCCACCATTGAGTAGGTGGTCGCTGAACTCACATCATCACATCTCAGAAGGTGTCAACAAACACAATGGGTTGTAATGCATTACACCTATTAATTCATAAGCACTTGCCCTGTACAGTCTTCTCTCTCTCAAGATAACTTATATGTGTTTTGTTCGGAAAAACACGACATAGACCGGGTTCCAACAACGAAAAGTCTTTATTTACAGGAGTCAGTAAAACGGAACGGTTGGCCGACTTAGCGGCAGCCTTTTATACAGGCTAGCCTGTCGGCTTGTAACCAATGGCAGCTGATCGAATTTG
This sequence comes from Laticauda colubrina, assembly GCA_015471245.1. Taxonomy (NCBI): domain Eukaryota; kingdom Metazoa; phylum Chordata; class Lepidosauria; order Squamata; family Elapidae; genus Laticauda; species Laticauda colubrina. Next base: position 36,190,025 of record BLBF01000002.1, read on the forward strand.
CCGCCTTTTTTACTTTATTTGGATTGGTTCTTAGTGAACCAATCCAATGCTTACTTTGGTTGACCAATCAGATTTGCATGTTTTGGAGTAACCCAATTTGCATACAGAATACCCCTCCCCCTTTGGTTCAGTCCTACGTGGTGATGTAGTCGCGCAGGTAGGCGGGGCTTTTCCTGACTCGACTGGACCTGCGCAGTTCACTTTCGGCGGAGACTTCGACCTGTTCGGATGGGGCTGCTGTGTCGTCCGTCTCTGGAACCGTTTGGAAGGGTGAGTCAGCCATTCTGCCGCCTGAGTTTCTTAGGCTGGCGGTTTTGCCGCTCCCTCCCGATTCCTCCGGGCAGGTCGAGCTGGCCTGGCTGTCCCCTTCCGATGGGCTCTTCACGCAAGTCTCTTCAAACAGTGAGTCTTTTATTTGCTCTTTTTGTTTGTTAGTCTCTTTGGTTTTTGTTTGTATCGGTTCTTTATTTGTTTCTCGCATTTCCCCCCCCCCTTTGGTTTGTCCATCACTGGCTTTTTCTATGTATGGGTGTATGTCTGTATTTCGTTCTATGTTTCGGGAACGGAGCTGGTCTATGTGCCGCTTCCATTCCCTGCCGTCGTCAATTGTTAACCGGTAGGATTTGGGGCCTGTTATTTGCGTTATTTGTCTTGGTAGCCAAACAGGGTCCCCGGTGAAGTTTTTGGCGTAAACCAACTCGCCTACTTCAAATTTCCTAAATCGTGTGGAGGAGTCGGGGGGGTTTTCTGGCGTAAAATTTGGGTGCAACCTATCCAGGTGTGATCTTAATTTCCTCCCCATGAGCAATTCTGCTGGGGATTTGTTGGTCGTGGTACTGGGCGTTATGTATTGGAGAGTGAGCAATCGGTTTGTTTTCTGTTGGACATCACCGGTGTCCATTCTTTCTAATCCCTCTTTGGTAAACCGGACCATTCTCTCCGCCCTGCCATTTGCGGCCGGGTGAGCCGGTGCAGTTAGGGCATGTCTGATACCTAGGGAGGCTAGGTATTGTTCGAAGTGTAGGCTGGTTAGCTGTGGCCCATTATCTGATACGAGGACGTCCAGTAGACCATGGGTGGCAAAAAGGTTGTCTAGTTGTTTGATTACAGTTTCTGTTGTCGTTGATGGCATGATTTTTACTTCTAGCCAATTAGAATAGGCATCAACGACAATCAAAAATGTATGCCCCTTGGTAGGACCCGCGAAATCAATGTGGATTCTTGACCAAGGACCTCGCGGGGTTTCCCAGTCTCTAATGGGCGCTTTAGGCGGGGACGGTCTAATTCCCTGGCACTTGTTGCACGAGCTTAGCCAATATTCTATGTCCTTATCAATACCCGGCCACCAAACATAACTTCTTGCAAGGCTTTTCATTTTCACAATTCCCGGGTGCCCTTCATGTAACATCCCAAGTACCCTGGGTTGTAGTTTGTTTGGAATGACTACCCGATCACCCCACAATAAACACCCTTTTTGAAACGAAAGTTCAGTCTGTCTGGTCTGGAAAGGTTTAAAGTTTTCAGTTTTTTGATTTTCCGGCCAGCCTTTACCTAACCAGCTGAGGATGCGGGAAGTCACTGAGTCTTTCACGGTGGCTCTGGCGACATCATAAGCAGATATGGGTAGATCGGGGCAAGTCTCTATTTGTAATGCTGTCATCGCTGGTGCCGGGTCTTCCTCGGTTTCTGGCAAGGGTGCTCTGCTCAAAGCGTCCGCATGGGAAATTTGTTTCCCTGGTCGATGTGTCAGAGTGTAGGAATAGGCTGCTAGGAACTCTGACCATCTAGTCATTCTTGGAGAAAGGATATTTGGTGTTGGCTTGTTTCCCGCCAAAATTCCCATTAGTGGTTTGTGGTCTGTTATAATTTGAAAAGTCCCCCCGTAGAGGTACTCGTGGAAGCGTTTCACTCCAGCGACAATTGCTAGAGCTTCTCTGTCGAGTTGGCTGTAGTTCCTCTCGGTTTTAGACAAGGTCCTTGAGTAGTAGGCGACGGGTGCCTCTCTGCCATCAGGCAGTTGGTGGCTCAGGATGGCACCGACTCCAAATGGCTAAGCGTCGCAGGTCACCCTCAATGGCAGTGTGTCGCTAAATTGAATGAGAACGTTTGTTGATGTTAGCAATTTTTTAATTTTCTGGAAGGAATTCTTCTCTCTATAACCCCAAGTCCAAATTGCTTTCTTGTCCAATAGACGGTGCAATGGTTCTGCTATTGTGGCTTTATTCGGTAGGAATAAATTATAAAAATTTATCAGTCCAAGAAATGCTTGTAGTTCGGCTTTGTTTCTTGGTTCCGGTGCTTCATTGATGGCTTTAATTTTTTTGTCTGTAGGGTGTATACCCTCTCCGTCTATTAAATAGCCCAGGAATTCGACACTATTCTTAACTAGGCAACACTTTTCTCTTTTCACTTTGAGGCCAGATTCTCTAAACTTAGTTAGTACTTCTTTGAGTCTTTTTTTTAATTGGGTTTCATCTTTGGCTGAGATCAGGACGTCGTCAAAGTATGGTACGACTCCTTGAATGCCATTTAGGAGGTGTTCCATTAGACTCTGGAAAACGCCTGGGGCTACACTTACTCCAAACTGCAGTCGGTGACATTTGAATGCGCCCTTATGGGTAACTATAGTCTGTGCTTCCGCAGTTTCTGGGTCCACTGGGAGTTGTTGGTAGGCTTGTGCTAGGTCGAGTTTAGCAAAAACCTTTCCTTTTCCCAGGGAGTGAAGCAAATGCTGGACTACTGGCACCGGGTATGCACTTGGTTGTAATGCGTGGTTCAGGGTAGCCTTATAGTCACCACAGATTCTAACGGACCTGCCGGGTTTGATAGGTGTGACTATAGGCGTTTCCCACTTGGCATGGTCCACAGGTTCTAATACCCCTTGGGCTATTAATTTGTCTAGCTGTTCCTCTATTTTTGCCTTTAGTGCAAAAGGAACTCGCCTGGTTTTTATTCTTCATGGGGCTATTTGGGGGTTTAAACTGAAAGAAATGGGATTTCCCCGATACTTGCCAAGTGAGCCGTCAAAAACGTCCTGGAATTCCCGGATGAGGTCTTCTTTCCAGCCAGTTGCAGTCACTCGATCGATCCCGGTCATCCCGATGCCCAATGGCGCGAACCATTCGATGCCCAGGAGACTTGGTCTGTCTCTGTCGACTATGGTCAGCAGTAGCACTTTGACGTGTTCTTTGTAGGTAACTCGGAAATGTCCCATGCCGACTACAGGGATTTGGTTTCCCTGGTAGTCCTTGAGAGTTAGGTGCTGCTTCTTTAGTTCTTTGGTTTTGATATCTGGGACTAGCTGTTTTATTGTGTCCCACGATACCATAGAGAGAAAGGACCCCGAGTCTACTTCCATCTTGCAGGGCTTCCCTTCGATTTCTACAATGACTTTAACTTTCTTCCCACTTTCCGTCTGAGCGCTCTTTATAATGACAGTTTGGTGTGTATTGGCTCGCTTCTCTTGTTGCCACTTTCTCTCAGCTTGTTTAGGCTCAGCTCGTGTTGGGGAATTTCTGCGTCTCGTTGGGCTGTAGTATTTTTTGTTTCTGCAGACTTTTTCGATATGCCCTCGTTTCTTGCAGACCCTGCAGATGGCATCGAGAAATCTGCATTCGGCTCAGGGATGGTTTCCTCTGCAGCCAGCGCATTCCCGCCAATTTCTTCTTTCACGCTCTTTTCTGTTAGTGTATAGGCAGTGGACCTTGTCGTCTTCTTCGCTATTGTCAGGTGTTTCGCCATACTCTTCGTAATGCGTGGTGGTTGTAGATTGTTTTTTGTCTTTGGTTGGGTTCGTTTCATCACTATGCGTGTTCATTTTCTTCATAGTGACAGCCGATTTTTTCGCGGCTTCGGCAGCTGTGGCTTCCTTGATAGCTTCGGCTACACTGATGTTGGGTTTGTTGAGTAATTTACTCTGTGTGGTCGAGTCTCTCAACCCCAACACCACTCGATCCCTCATTGCCTCATCGAGGTTTGAGAATTCACACTCACCACCTATTTGTCGAAGTGCAGCAACGAAATCGGCGACGGTCTCTCCCTCTCTCTGGTCTCTCCTGTAGAATTCGTGTCGCTTTATTAAGTTTGACACCATCGGAGCGTAGTGTGCTTTGAGAATTCGTTGCAATTCTGGCCACGTTAGTTGTTTGACATCTTGGGGCTTTGCTAGAGCCTTTGCCATCTTGAAAACCGTTGGCCCACAGTGTGTTAGGAACACAGCTCTCTTACGTTGCTCTGAAATTCCTTCCATTTCATTGCTTTCCAGATACATTTGGAAGCGATCTGCATAGGAATCCCAATCCTCTTCGTTGGGGTTGAAGGGTACGGTGATGCGTTGTTTCCAGGCATCTTTGTTGTCATCTGGGCTTCTTATCACCGCGTGCAGTTTTCGTGTTCAGGACGATCCCACCTTCGTCGCCAGTGTTTTGTTCGGAAAAACACGAGGTAGACCGGGTTCCAACAACGAAAAGTCTTTATTTACAGGAGTCAGTAAAACGGAACGGTTGGCCGACTTAGCGGCAGCCTTTTATACAGGCTAGCCTGTCGGCTTGTACCCAATGGCAGCTGATCAAATTTGCCGCCTTTTTTACTTTATTTGGATTGGTTCTTAGTGAACCAATCCATTGCTTACTTTGGTTGACCAATCAGATTTGCATGTTTTGGAGTAACCCAATTTGCATACAGAACAATATGTGCATCAACCTTTCTTTCCCTCTTTCAGCCCCAGTTTGAATCTTACAACAGCCAAGTCGTTGGACTGCATCTGAAGGGGGCTGCAGCTCACAAAAGCTTGTCTTTTAATAAAATGCATCAGTCTAAAAAGGTGGCACAAGATTCCTTTTGATTTTTATTTTTTTTTTTTGCCACCAGATAATAAAACCTGTCTCCTTGTGGGTGAAACCACTGATGGCTAAGAGATGCTGTGATGCCTGCAGTGATTCATCAAAGCGCATCAGACTTGATTAAAATCACCCGATCGGGATGATCGCATAAGCCCTTGACGGCCCACTGACCCAGTTAAAGGCTGCACTGCCCACCATCTGCCCGGTTTAAAACTTGGCCCTTCCGGCCCGCGCAGGGATCTTTAACTTGCCAAGCCAGGCAGATTGAGCAATCTGACGCCCCGGATAGGAGAGGGGGGGGGGAGATTCCCCTCGAAGAAAAAGCCTGGCTGGGAATATTGCTCCGACGGAAAGTTCAGGGGAGAGCCGTGCGCTCCTCCTCCGAGGTCGGAGAGGCGCGACTGCCCAGCAAGACGACGAGACGGAGGAAGCGGCTGGCTCGTCCGAAGGACCAAGACGGCCGCGACCTCCTTCGCCCTGAATGGAGGCCGCCAGCTCGCCACTCTCGTCATTTGACCGACGCCGCCGACGCCACCAGTGCCGGCGGTGGCGAGTCTTGCGAGCTGGCGCTCATGCGCATTGCCGGCGATGCTTTCGCGCTGTCCTCTCCTGCTCCGTTGGCGCTCCTCCTCTCGAGGTGGCGCAGCGGCGGCTATTAGACCAGAGTCGTGCGCGTTTTTTTTGTTTTCTCCCGCCCTCCCGTATCAAAATCCCTGAGTCGGAGAAACTGCCTGCTCTGTGTGTGCGTGTGTGTGTGGGGTGGTGGTTGGTTTCTCCTCTCTCGCCTTCACCGCCCGCGCCTGAGGGCGAAAGAGTGAGGCGGATGCCCTGAGCGCCGCGCTTGCTCGGTCCCTGGCGGCGTGTCCTTCCCTCCTTCCCCGCCTTCTCCGTTTCATTTGCCGAACGGGATTGCGGAGGGCTCCCGGCTCCCCAGGCTGGCTCCCGTTGAAATCGGCGCTTCTCGCCTCAGGAGTCGCAGCCGTAGCGCGGTCGTGCCGGCTGCCGCCTCTGGAGGCGCGGCGATTCACGCTGGAGAGGTGAGGAAAGCATCTTCGGCCACGGACTGTCCGGCGGAGGTGCCGGGATTTCTGGTAAGTCGTGAACGGTTGGCATTTTAAGACGGACCCCGACAAATGACGAGGCGGACCCTTTCTGCTTGGCGGGGAGACTTTCAGGCTGCAGGATCCCAGGATCCGTTCGATCTTGGACGGGCTGGGGAGCGTGGCTTCGGATAGGCTCTCTAAATTGTGAGGAGAATGTACTCTGTAGATGCTCAGGAGCAGTTCAAGGAAGCGACAAGAGCCCCAGATTTGGCGACCTGAACTTGGATGAAGGAAACTGAACTCCCTGTTCAGAAAGAGCCTCCGTAGTTGGAAGGAAGGGAGCTCAGGGACCAGAGGATGCCAATCTTTGCTTCTGGATTCCTAAACGGAGAGGGAACAAGTAGCTGCCAGCCAGTTATCCTATGGTCTCAGAAGATTTAGTCCCAAAATTAATACAATATAAACAGAATTTGAAGAGTGAACATGCGAATAGCTTGGCCCGTGAAAGGGCTTGCTTTCCGCATCTCAAGAGTGAGATGCCATCGATCCCAGAGGGCAGCATTTTGCTAACTGTTGTGGGGCTTGCAGGAGGCTGAGACCGGGAAGGGGTGGTGCAGTTTTGGGGTACAGAAATGGCTACCACTTACTCCCACGTGGGAAGGGGGATTTTAGCCTTCTCCCAGAAGAAAGTTTAATGGAAATCAATACATACTTCTTGAGCTGGTGAATTTCTTAGATCTTAAGATTGTGGTATCAGTTAATTGATTGCAGCTTGACTTTGGGGCGGGTGAAATGCAGTGGAATGATATTCCTGTTCAGTTTATGGAACTTGCTGGGTGGTCTAGGGAGAAATCCTGGAAGAAATGTATGCAGACAAATGGGGATTGACAAAATTGTTTCTGAGAGGCACTTTAGAAGGCTGAATAATGCCGCTTTGCGGAGAAGCGGGTTGGAGAAAGCTCAAGAGGAAAGAAAAAGCTGAGAGAGTAGATGCAACTTGGCATAATGTCTAAATAAATTAGTGGAAGGTTGCTAATTATGAACTTCAACAACAATTTGTGTTTAGGTGCCTTTACAGACTGAAATTAAGGACTTGCAAAGTCAAAAAATTTGAAAGATAATGTATTTCCTTGGGGAGGGGGGCGGCGAAACCCCTAGTTGTCTCTAAACTGTAACATAGGCTATAAGAGCTGGTTGTTTGATTGCAGCTAATGCAATGTGGTTGTAATCACATAATCCCCATGATGTCAGTGGAAATATTTCTAAATTAATGGTTTGTAAAAAGCAGTCAGGAGAACTAAGGTCTGTCGTGACAGTCTTTGGGAGAAGATGATGGGATGAGGAGATTGCTGCAGTAGGAGAGAAACCTCCATTGTGATTCTAGCAGAGGATGGAGAAAGGATAGCATGTGGCAAGTGTAATGTAAATGCAGTATGAGCAATTTACTCCAGCACAGAAAGACCTGCCGGATTATTCAGTTCCAGGTATTGGATCACAGGTTGTGCAGCATCTAGTGGATTGGTGGCAAGTCTTTGTAAACAATGTCAAAAGGATTTTCCCTCCACCTATTCCAGTCATAGCACATTTCGGTTAAATTTAGTTTTAAGTTAACATTCTCTCAGCTATCGGTTAACTGATTGCAGCTTGATTTCGATGTAGTGGTACCTTTGCTCAGATTTATGTGAACATTTTTCTGAAACCCGTTAGCACCACTTTAGGGCCATTGTGATTCGTGCAGATGCTGTATTTGTTCAAATTTATCAAATTTAATTTTGGAATGCGGGGGCTCATGCATATGAATGAACTGTGGAAAAATTCCAAGAAATAGCTTGTGGGAAGCAATGATGGACTGAAAACTGTTCCACAAGAGCAAAGCTAATGACCACAGCAGAAACAGAAGCTGGTGAATAGATCAGCTCAGAATTACTCTCTGGAATAATGAAAGGACCTGGATCACCCACGGGTCCTCCATACAGTGGTGCCCATGAGGAAACTGGAAGAGTCTCTAATGGTTTTTAGAACTCTGGGAGCTGAAAGAAAGTCACCTCTTCGAAGCCACAGTTCAATACCTTAAAACTGTGTTTTTATACTCTTTTTCTTAGCCACTTTTGGAAATTTTTTGTTAATGGTTTTATGGACGTCAACAGTCTTCAGAAGTTTGATAAAAGAAATTTCATGAAAGTTTAAGTGCTTAAATTTACTTAAAGGACTTAAACGAATAATGAAAGGGCTACTCAAATGTTGGTTTTGGAGAGTTTTGAAAATTATACATACACACACACACATACACACTTAAAGATTTTGAAACTAATTGTAATAAACTTTACAACTGTATTTTTATAAATAAAATAAAATGAATAAAAAGATAAAAGGGGACTAAAAAGTTGATTAGGGAAAAATAGAAAGAATTAAATATTACAATTAAAGGAGAAGAGATCCATTAATACAGAATAGACTAGTATTATTTGAATGTAGAATAATTCAAGGCCTTTTAAGAAAAAAACACTAATTATTTTTAAGATAGTTTGCTATTATAAAAATGGGTTTTAAAAAAAGGAACAGATTTTACTGGATGAAATAGAAAAGGACTCAACTGAATGTGTATGTGAAAATGGATTTTAAAATATCAAGTTTCAAAAGTGATATGCAAAATGCTTTTACACTGAATTTACAAATGAAACCAGCTGATGTCTTAATAACTTAAAGAGGATATACAAATAATAAACCAGAAGACTTGGACAGCTTTATTATCTTGCATATACAAAAGGGATGTGCCAAAAGTAAAAGTAAATGATAAGAGCTCAATTTGTGGGACATTATATGAAGGGATTAAAACTCAGCATTTTTAAAAGTGAACAAAAGGAATACAAAATAGGTTTATTTGATCAAATTTAGACTTTATAGTGTTGTTTCTGATAATTCTTAATGGATTTGTATTGACTAGATCAAAATCACAAAGTTTTAAGGATTTGTTTATAGATAAGAGATAAGATATGGAAAGAATAATTTTTGTTGTATTGTTAGAGAAAATGATATGCTACTGTGTTAAAAATAAAGGAATACAAATTTGATTTATTTGATTGGGGTTAAAATATATGTGTTACTTCTGGTATCTCTTAATGTACTTTTGCTGCGTAGGGCTGAATGATGGGACATCATAATTTATATATAAAGATGAGATATTTTGATGAAATGTCAGACAAGGTAATAAGTTACTGAAATTATATTTATCTCGATAGTCATTTTTATATATCTTTTCGTTTTTCTATGCCTCTTTTTTCTTTACACTTTTTATATTTTTCTCAGTATTTTTCTTTTTTATCTTTGTATCTTTAAATTAAAAAGATATCAAAAAGAGAGAGTATTCCAAGAAACCTTTTCTTCATTGGCAAGAGGAAGATGATTTTGACAATATTAAGTATATAATTATAATTTGTGGAATAAATTGATACTACTAAGTGTATGATAGAAGAGGTGAACTCTGTGTCTGCATTTCATTCTTGGTTTCACAGCACAGAAAATGAGAAGCAATTATCAGAAGGTGAGACATATCGGTTGCTGTTAGCATTCAGCAGACCTTATCTGAACAGGAAAGTTAAAAGCAGGGTCAAGGCTTATTGGTATTTGGATGGGAGACTTCAAAGGAATAATGGAACACTAATCTGCAAAATCTAAAGGAAAAAAGCCTTGAAAAAAGCAGTGACTAACTACTTTTATATGGTAGCCAACAAAACTAACTGCATATATGATCATGAAGTCAACAGGAGTTCTGTTCAATTTTACTTTAATATAAAGCAGTATGTCTCAACCTCTGTAACTTTAAGATTTTGAAAGCCACACAAAATGACAAAGGTGCAAGGATCCTGTTATAAAGTCTACTGTGGATAGCTGCTAGCAGTTATTGGCAATGTTTAATTAGTAAACCACAACATCTGTTGTGGATCTTTTGAGACATAATTACAGGTCAAGCTAATATGATACTTTCTACTGTTTGAAAAACTACCTTATTTTGATAATAGGATTGTTTCTTCTAAAGCAGGAGAAAGAATAGGCTATGCAGGTAGATATCAATCATGATATATGATATTAATTTTTCTGAACTATAGTTGCAACTGTATCTTAGGTTTACTCAAAAATAATTTCCTAAATGTGTTTAATGATACATCTAAGTTTTAAATCATCAACTGCAAACAGTATGGGACATCATAACTTGAAGTAGATAATAGAAATGATGCCATGAGAATCTTAAGTTTATTTTATACTTGCAGCAGCCTGTAATGTAGGTTAGCCTGATGAACTTTGTTATTAAATCTAGAAATTAGGAGTCATAAGCTATAGAAAATGTCACAATGAGCAAACTATATATTATGTACATGTATAATTCTTGAACATGGTAAACTAGGATAAACTTTGGATCTTGGGTCTTAAATTTTCACACGCGGACTGGAAATTTTAAGATTTGTAGTTCCCATACAACTAGAAAGCATCATATTAAAATGATTTTTTTTGCCAAAATTTTATTGATTTTTTTAAAGACAAACATATACAAACAAAACACATAACATAAAAACATAAAACATCTTTTTTAAAAGCAGCTTGATCCCGGGTTACATCTCTTCGTACAGACATAAATTCAAGTTCATACTCACTTTTATATACTATTCCATATCTTATTACCATTCAACATTTTCTATATAGCTTCTCCCCTCTTTTCACTCTCTTAATTCTATTTTATTTATTTCATTTCAATTTAAATCATTATAGTTATATTCTTTGTCTGTCCTGTTTCAGCTGTCTATTATGTTTTCTCATTAACACAAAATTTCTCCTGTAATCACTGATTGGAGTATAATGCCTTTATATCTTTCCCCTAAATTTAACACTTAAAATAATACATAACTTTCATTTGGATTCTGCTTAGTACGTTCTAAGGCTAAACACTATATTTAAAAAAAGAAAAAATATATAAATATATAATATAATTCAACAACAATCCATACCAATTGAACTCTATCATTAAAATTAATATTCATTTAAATCTTAAACATTTTATACCTTCCTTTTCAAGTAAGTATCATGCTTCTATGGGAACACTTATAAATTTTACGTAGTTGCCTCCCCCCCACTTCACTTATATTTTAAGACATTATGTAATTAAAATGTTCCCATTCTTAATTCAATTCTGTCATATTTCATTTCATTTATTTTGTTCAAAGAAGAAAAGATTTTCACTAAATTACATTGAATATTTTCTCCCATTTTATAATCATATGTAGTTCCAAATTTCGTAACATTATTTCTAATACAAATACAACAATACAGTCTCATGTATTTTTACAGCATCTCTTTTTCAGTTATATTTTTACCCATTATCTCTAAATAAGTCCTGTTTGTTTACAACTTATTTCAATCTTCATCTTCATTTCCCTCTTCTGTATTCCTCTTTTCTGTTGCTTTACTATTCATAAATCTTAAACATTTTATACATTCCTTTTCAAATAGGTATCATGCTTCTATGGGAATACTCATAAATTTTGCGTAGTTACTTCCCCCCCATTTTACTTATATTTTAAAACATTATGTTATTAAAATGTTCCCCTTTCTTCTTAATTCAATTCTCTCATATTTCATTTATTTTGTTAAAAAAAAAAGAAATTTCCACTAAATTATGTTGGATATTTGATCACATTTTATAATCATATGTTGTTTCAAATTTTTTAACATTATTTCTAATAAAATACAACAATACAATCTTATGTACTTTTGCAGAATCTCTTTTTCAGTTATACCCATTATCTCTAAATAAGTCCTGTTTGTTTACATCTTGTTTCAAACCTTTATAGCTTCCCTTCCCTTCCTTCCTCCCTTGCTTCTCCACTCTACCCTTTTTATCCCCTTGTCTCATAATCTCTACCCTCTTCTGTATTCCTCTTTTCTGTTGCTTTCTGACATTGTGTCCACTTTTCACCTTATTTTTCCCTGTTTTGGTTGTTTTTTTAAGTCTTAAATTCTCCATTCTCTTTCCCCCCCCTTACCCCTTTATTCCCCAGATAAAGTTGCTTGTTCATTAAAGATGGCTTCTTCTTCATCCCGATCTTCTTGTTCTTGTAGTTTCTCATACGTAGAAATCGCCATTTCTAAAAAATGAAAAATGGAGCCAAAAGAGCCCTTCCCTTCTTGTTCCTCTTCTTTATATTTTATAAACTCCATTTTCAGTTCATCCACAAATAATGCCATTGTAAAAACATTTTTTAAACAACCCAAATGATTTTAATCATTCAAATAAGAATTTCCAAAAGTCCCAAAGTCACCAAACAGTCCAAATACACAGTCTATTTCATTGAACACTTTCTTCTTTTTTTTCACTTTCTCTTCCTGGGGTTGTAATTCAGTTACAAAGTTCCAATTAAAATGTGTCTTTTAGAAGTCTTGTTATGATTTTGTTCTAGTCTTTTAAATTCCAAGCAGTCTCCTCCAGCCAAATCTTAATCTTAATTCTTATCCTCTCCCTTCCCACTTACAGCATAAAATTTTTTTTTCCAGCATTCAAAAATCTTTATTGTCCCCTTAGCTTTAATTTTCCAGTTTAATTACCTGCTGATGCCAAAGTGGGTTTTTCTAATTTCTCATTAATCTGCTGTCACCGTAAGAAAGGAGAGTGAGAAAAAACAAACTTTCCCTTTTCACTTTCATTCGCTGCTTCTAGATCTTCTTAGGGAACGATGTATCTTTTTTCAAAATTTAAATTCCAGGATATGTTGCTTCTCCTCCTGGTCAGCCAAAACTTTCACTTCTCAGCTTCCTCCTGCACATTCTTTTCTGGATGAAAGCTTCTTTGTGGCAGCCATTTCTGACCGCCGCTCTACTGCTTTCGGAAAAGGGAGTTAAGCCAGCTGAGGAGGGGGTGTGTGACTCCCCCTGACCCCTGCTAGGTCTCCCCTATCTTCAGCTACCTCTATGTGGTAGCTATAGCCCCAAGCTGGTTGGCTCAGGGCACTCCAGCGGCGAGCGCAGCAGAAACTGCGCACAATCGCGGATTCCTGCCATCGCCGAGCCAGATGTTTCCATATTAAACCGGATGTTCCCATATTAAATTGTTTAATGATTATCATTAAATGTTGCATATACTTTCTTTGGGTTGATTGGAAAAATGTCAAGATAATTCTCTTGCACATAGGATACAATGCCCCCACAAAATGCACCTGCAGTGCAGTCTTTGAAATGCCACTCCCAGGCTGAAATCTTTATTTCATTTTGCTCCCAAGCAGTATAAAACCTTTATTTCTGCCATGCATAAGTTGGAGCTTTTTCTGCATAGATGCAGAGGTGTATATTTATGATGATCTCTCCATGGAACTTACTCCCACGGTTACTTGAAGAGAAAACTTCCAAGCTAGTCATGCAGTAGAAAAGCTTTCCATTAAACACAAGTAATGATCTACTTATCTATATACACAGCCAGTGATTCATAAGCATCTGAACTGTAATGCTGGGAATATGAAAGGTCTTTAACCTTTTCTTTGGATCTGGCACTCAGAAATCTGGCAAGCAGCAAAGCAGTTTATTATCATTTGTGCTGAATATTTGAGCTGATAAGAAAAAAGGTTGTTTACATGTACAGACCATTTTGCAAAGTATTAAGAGTCTGCCAATTAGGATTAGAATTAGGATTCAAAACAATAAAATTATTGAATAATTTGTGCTCTGTCTTTAGGCCAGAATATACCATGGTTGATGCATTTACAAATTGCAGGAAGGATAAAATCAGATCTCAAGAATGAAAAAGGGATATTAAAAAAATGCAACATGTGAAATGCTCCTCTAAATCTAAATATTAAAACGTTAGCAATCATTAATTAACACTGTACAAATAGCATTGTATTGAAAAAATAAGATGGATTATATAGTTTTACAATATAATAAAATATTGAGGCATAATTCTTTCATAAGTCCTTTCTTGGCAAGTCTGCTGGAGGGCAAGCATTATGTAGCTCTTCAGCATATGAAATCAGAAAAGGTTATCCTTGATTCTTCAATCTGCAAAAGGAATATTTTAGGATAATTTTTTATATATTTATACACATTGATTATATTTGGATATTTCACTAAGCCTTAATATGATTTATTTTATTTAGTATATTTTATTTTATTTTGATTGTATTTATTTTCTCCTGTTGCTTTCTTATGATTTATCAGTTGTAATTTATGATGAATGATTGTAACTATAATTATGATCTATGACCTATTGCTGTTTATATGTGCAATATGAGCAGGGGTGAGATTCAGATTTTTTAACAACTGGTTCTGTGGGCGTGGCTTAGTTGGTGGGTATAGCTTAGTTGGTGGGCATGGCTTGGTGGCCATGTTATTGGTTGGGTGTGGCCAACTCAATATCACTCACACCGAGGCACGCATCTCTTCGCCTGGCCTCTCATGACTGTGGGGATGCTGCAACAGTCGTAAGTGTGAAGAATGGTCATAAGTCACTTTTTTCAGTGCCATTGTAACTTTGAATGGTCACTCCACACAAGCAAAGTACCAGTAAAGGAGGGGGGAAAAAAACTCCAGAGAGTTCCTGAGACAGGAAGTCTAGTCCTGCCAAGAATGTAATAAGGGTTAATGGAGAGGCAGTTTCTGTAAGCAACACCAGAATACACCAGTATTCTGTAAGCAACACCTACAAATAGCTTACAGAAACACCAGTTTCTGTAAGCAACACCTTCCTGCCTTCCTTACAGGATTAGGCCAGTAATTTCTTCTAACAACCGGTCTCCGAACTGCTTAGAATGTTAACAACCGGTTCTAGCGAATAGGTGCGAACTGGTAGAATCCCACCCCTGAGTATGAGCTTATGCACTGGTGACAAATTCCTTGTGTGTCCAATCACACTTGGTCAATAAAGAATTCCGTTCTGCTCTGTTCTGGTTCCTGTTTCTGTTTCTATTCTTGATGTTTTTAATCCCATCTGGTTGCAGCAATCAGTTACTTTTTTCTTAAATGTTTAGTCCTTTGGATTTTTCAATATTTTATTTAATGACTCTTATGAAGAGGCAGAGGGATTATCTATCAGATTTGTATATGATGCAAAATTGGGTGGGATACCAAAGGCTCAAGAAGAGAGACAGTAAGTTCAAAATTCTTTTGACAGATTAGAGAAGTAGATGAAATAACAGAATGAAATTAACATTTTTCAGAACCATTGAAACAGGTGCAAAGAATAGCAGATCAAGGTCTTGGATAATAAGCTTTGGGAAGAGAGACTAAGGGAACTAGGTATGTTTAGTTTTTAAGAAATGGTGACTAAGAAAAGAACAATAGCACTTTATATCTACCCGAAAAGGTGTCATTCAGAATAAAGTCAAAGATCTGTTCTTTTTTGGCCTGAGTGGAGAAATAGAATAATAGTGTTTTTACAGGAAAACAGGATCCAATTAAATATTATGAGAAGCTTCCAACAGGTAGAACAATTGCTCACTGGAACCTAATGGAACCTGTGATTATATTATTTGTCAATGAGCTGCCTTCACTGAATGTTTTAAGCAAAGGCTGAACAATCACCTGTTGATAGTGCATTCTTGTAAATTCCTTCAAAATGTGAATTTAGCTGTTGTTGATATGAAAAACATAGCCGATGACTTAAAAAATGTACATGAACTTAGACAATTGGTTCATTTAACAAATCACAGATAACCAAACAACTGGCTTTTTTTAATAAGAAAAGAGCATTTATACTATATATTTGTTTGACAACAATTTAATCTTGCTATATATTAAATATGATATGGATGAATAAATAATTCTGGTGAGCATTTCCATATTACACTCACAAAATCATTCTTTTCCTTTACATAATGCTTTAAATAAAAACATCATATTATTAGTGCAAGATTACAAATCACTTTGTACAAATCAAATCAGAATCAGTTATATTATTAAATATTTTTGCTGGTACTTATGGGTATGCCCCATAGATGTTGTATTGAATGTAAACCATAGCAATCAGTCTGTCCTCTATAAATAAAGGTAAAAGAAACATGAGTAGAATCTGTTCCGTCCGGAAAAACGTGAGGTAGACTGGGTTCCAACAGTAAAAGTCTTTCAACAGTTTCAACAGTTTAAGTTAAATGGAACAGTTTGGCTCTAGCCGCGGCAGCCTTTATATACGGCTTGCCTGCCGGCTTGTAGCCAATGATATTTGTTTGATTTAGCCGCCTTTTGGCGGCTCTTTTGGACTGGTTCCTAGTGAACCAATCCCTATGCTGGCTTTCTTAGCCAATCATATTAGAGGATTTGGAGTAAACTATTTTATACAGAACACCCCTCCCCCCTTGGTTTAGTCCTACGTGGTGATGTAGTCGCACAGGTAGGTGGGGCTTCTTCTGATTCTATTGGACTTGCGCGGTTCATTTTCGCTGGAGACTTCAACCGGTTCGGATGGGGTTGTTGTCTCTCCGGCTCTTCTCCATGGAACCGCCTGGAAGGGTGAGTCGGCCATTTTGCTACCGCTTGAATTTCTCAGGCTGGTGGTTTCGCCGCTCCCTCCTGGTTTCTCCGGGCAGGTCGAGCTGGCTTGGCTGGCCCCTTCGTCTGGATTTTTCCCGCAAGTCTCATCTAACCGTAAGTTTCCTTTTGCTCTTTTTGATTGTTTAGATGTTCTGGGTTTATTTTAAAACGTTCTTTATTATTTTCTTGTATTTCCCCCCCCTCTTTGGTTTTATTTTCATCGTTTTTTATTATTTGTGGTTGTGAGCTTGTATTTCTTTCAATGTTTTGGGAACGAAGCTGGTCTATGTGCCGCTTCCATTCCCTGCCATCGTCTACGGTTAGTCGGTAGGACCGGGGGCCTGTGAGTTGTGTGATTGTGCCTGGAAACCATAAGGGGTCCCCGGTGAAATTTTTTGCGTAGACTAGGTCGCCAATTTCAAATGTTCGGAAACGGCTGGAGGAGTCGGGGGGTCTTTCCAAGGTGTAATTTGGGTGCAACCTGTCTAATTGCGACCTAAGTTTTCTTCCCATTAATAATTCCGCTGGGCTTTTGTTGGTTACAGTGCTGGGTGTGATATGTTGGAGGGTGAGTAATTTTATCCTGGACATCCCCAAGGTCCATTCTCTCTAAACCCTCTTTGGTAAACCTGACCATTCTCTCTGCCCTACCATTTTCAGACGGGTGAGCCGGCACAGTCAGTGCATGGCGTATACCTAGGGAGGCTAGGTATTGTTCAAATTGGATGGCTGTTACTTGTGGCCCGTTGTCGGACACTAGGACGTCCGGCAATCCATGGGTTGCGAAGAGTTTGTTAAGTTGTTTAATGACCGCCTCGGTTGTTGTAGATGACATTACTACAACTTCCAGCCAATTTGAGTATGCATCTACAACAATTAAAAAGGAATGTTCCCTAGTAGGACCCACAAAATCAATGTGGATCTGAGACCAGGGGCCTCGTGGTGTCTCCCAGTCCCTTATGGGTGCTTGTGGTGGGGAAGGCCTGGATTTCTGACATTTCGTACAAGTAGCAACCCAGTATTCGATGTCTTTATCTATACCAGGCCACCAGACATAGCTTCTAGGTCGGCTTTTCATTTTTACAATACCAGGGTGGCCTTCGTGAAGCATACCCAACACTCTAGTTTGTAATTTAGGAGGGATTACTACCCGATCACCCCAAAATAAACAACCTTTTTGAATTGAAAGTTCGGTTTGTCTGGTCCGGAAAGGTTTAAAGTTTTCAGTTTTTTGGTTTTCCGGCCAGCCTTTACCTACCCAGTTTAATATGCAGGCAGTCACTGGGTCCTTTGCGGTGGCTCTGGCGACATCGTTTGCAGATATTGGTAGTTCGGGGTATGTTTCTATTTGCAGGGTGGTCATTGTTGGCGCCGGGTTTTCCACCATCGTCGGCAGCGGTGCTCTGCTTAATGCGTCTGCATGGGAGATTTGCTTCCCGGATCGATGCATCAATGTGTAAGAGTATGCTGCTAGGAATTCTGACCATCTAGTCATCCGCGGAGATAAATGTTCGGTGTAGGCTTGTTTCCCACCAGAATTCCTAGTAACGGTTTATGGTCCGTTACGATCAAAAATGTTCTTCCATAAAGGTATTCGTGGAAACATTTCACTCTGGTGACGATTGCCAGGGTTTCTCTGTCTAGTTGACCCCAAGTCCAATTAGTTTTCTTATCCAGCAAATAGTGTAGTGGTTCCGCTATTGTCGCTTTGTGGGGGAGGAATACATTTTTATTTTCTGGAATGCCTTTTGCTCTCTATGACCCCAAGTCCAATTAGTTTTCTTATCCAGCAAACGGTGTAATGGCTCCGCTATTGTTGCTTTGTGGGGGAGGAATACGTTATAGAAGTTTATTAGACCCAAAAATGCCTGCAACTCCGTTTTGTTTTTTGGCTGTGGTGCGTCTTTAATGGCTTTGACTTTTTTTTCAGTAGGGTATATATCCTTTCCGTCAATTAAGTAGCCCAGAAATTCGACGCGATCAGTCATTAAGCAGCATTTTTCTTTTTTAACTTTCAGACCGGATTCTCTGAACTTTGTTAGTACATTTCTTAGTCTTTTTTCTAGTTGGGTCGTATCTTTAGCCGAAATCAGGACATCGTCAAAATATGGTACGTCTCCTTTCATTCCATTTAATAGGCGTTCCATGAGGCTTTGGAAAACGCCTGGGGCCACACTCACTCCAAACTGGAGTCTGTTACGCTTGAATGCCCCTTTGTGAGTCACTATTGTCTGTGCCTCGGCTGTTAAGGGGTCTACTGGAAGCTGTTGGTAAGTTTGTGCTAGATCTAGTTTAGCAAAAAATTTTCCTCCCCCGAGTGAGTGGAGCAAATGTTGTACGACTGGCACCGGGTATACGCTTTGTTGCAGCGCATGGTTCAGGGTAGCCTTGCAGTCTCCGCAGATGCGTACCGACCCGTCAAGTTTAACCGGTGTTACTATTGGCGTCTCCCATTTAGCATGGTCAACAGGTTCCAAAACCCCTTGGTCAATTAATTTATTCAATTGTTCCTCTATTTTTGCCTTTAATGCAAAGGGAACTCGTCTGGCCTTTAATCTTCTAGGGGCCACCTGGGGGTCTAAGCTAAAGGAAATTGGGGTCCCCCGATACCTGCCTAGGGAGCCATCGAAAACATCCTGGAACTCGTGGATCAGGTTTTCTTCCCAGTCGGTTGCGGCCACTCGGTCTACTCCGGTCATCCCGATGCCCAATGGTGCGAACCATTCAATGCCCAGGAGGCTGGGTCGGTCTCGGTTGACTATTGTCAGAGGCAGGACTTCGACATGCTGCTTGTAAGCGACTTGGAAATGTCCTAGACCTACCACAGGGATTCGATTCCCTTGGTAGTCCTTCAGAGTTAATTTTTGTTTCTGGAGCTCTTTTAGCTCTTTTATTTGGGACCAGTTGTCTGATTGTGTCCAATGACACCATTGACAGGAAAGACCCTGAATCGACCTCCATCTCGCAGGGGCTGCCTTCAATTTTTACGATGATTTTAACTTTTTTTCCACTTTCCGTCTGAGCGCTTCCGATAGTGACAGTTTGATGGGTCTTTTCTCGGTTACTGGCTCGTTTGTTGCGTCCCCACTTTCTCTCCGCTTGTTTCAATTCAGCTTGTGGGGGAGAGTTGCTGCGTCTGTTAGGGCTGTTATTTTTTTGATTCCTACAGACCTTCTCGATGTGTCCCCTTTTCTTACAAGCTCTGAAGATGGCATCAAGGAATCTGCAATCAGCTTGAGGGTGGTTTCCTCCGCAACTGGCGCATTCCCGCCAGTTTCTTTTTTTGCGCCTTTTTTTGTTGGCGTATAGGCGGTGGACCTCATCGTCTTCCTCTCCGGATTCTGATGTCTCATCAAAATCTTCATGGTGTGTGGTGGCGGGAAATTGCTTCTTCCCTCTGGTTAGGCTCGTTGCGTCGTTGTTCGCATTCATTTGTTTCATTGTGTCCGCTGACTTTTTCGTGGCTTCTGCAGATGTGGCTTCTGCAATTGCTTCAGCTACGGTTATGTTGGGTTTATTTAGCAATTTACTTTGTAAATTAGAGTCTTTTATACCCAATACTACTCGATCTCACATGGCTTCATCTAAGTTCAGGAACTCACATGCTCCCCCCAGTTGTCGGAGGGCTGCCACAAAATCAGCGATGGTCTCACCTTCTTTTTGGTCCCTTCGGTAGAATTTGTGCCGTTTGATGAGATTTGACACCACTGGTGCGTAATTAGCCTTCAACATTCGGGCCAGGTCATTTGCTTTACATCTCTGGGCTTCGCCAATGCCTTGGCCATTTTGAATATCGTTGGTCCACAATGCATTTAGAAGACAGCCCTCTTATGCTGGTCTGAGATCTCTTCCATCTTGTTATTTTCCAAGTACATTTGGAAACGGTCTACGTAGGATTCCCAATCCTCTTCACTGAGGTTGAAGGGTGCTGGTGGTGCATTATTTCCGGCCATCACTTCCAGCCTGGGGTTCAATTCGCCGCGTGCATAGTCTCACGTTTTAGGACGATCCCACCCTCGTCGCCAGTGTTCTGTTCGGAAAAACGCGAGGTAGACCGGGTTCCAACAGTAAAAGTCTTTATTTCAACAGTTTAAGTTAAATGGAACAGTTTGGCTCTAGCCGCGGCAGCCTTTATATACGGCTTGCCTGCCTGCTTGTAGCCAATGACATTTGTTTGATTTAGCCAACTTTTGGCGGCTATTTTGGATTGGTTCCTAGTGAACCAATCCCTATGCCGGCTTTCTTAGCCAATCATATCAGAGGATTTGGAGTAAACTATTTTATACAGAACAGAATCATTTAAAGATTTAACAATTACATAAATTATTTTTTCTATTTTTTTGTTAACATCTATTTTAATGAAAAATTAATTTCCTGGATTATTAATATATCTAAAAGCCAGCGTTTGTATAACTGGGTAAGAGAGGCAAGGCTCATTATGCATCAATTTCCATTAAATAACTTCAGTTTCCCATTATCCAGTTATTAAAATAATTTTAATTTGGTGGATTGTACTATCAGCAACCTGCTTTTTAAGAAGAAAATGTTTCATAAGCTGAAAAGAAATTGTTAAAAGAATTACAGGGTTATTTGTTGTGACATGAGTCTTTCATTCATTTATCTTTATAGACCTTAAGGCAGCATTCTGTTATTTGCCCCAGTCACAAATGAAAATGTTCTGTTGACCTGGATTCTTCAACCATAGAAAACCCTTTTCTGAATTTGTGTGGGTCGTGCAATACTCTATTTAGGCTACATAGCAGTAAACAAAATAAAAAACTCATATTGTATATTGGTAGTTTACAACAATAGAATAATTCCTATTGTTGAAGACCAGTAGCTGTATCAATACCTGGGGAGCAAATAGCTTTTTATAAATCCAGAGAGGTTTTCCTGAGGGTTCTTGTTTTTCCTGGAAATATATTGATTAGGGTTGTGCAAAGCCTTAAGAGAGGGATCAGAAGCAGCTTCCAAAGCAGTCACCCAAGATTCAATTGTGCTGGCCATTCAGGAATATCCATAAGTATGCTGGCCTGTTCAGCATTTATGTCAAAAGCTTTGTATGGTGCAACATACATGGTTTGGCTGTTTAGTTGCAAAACAAAACACTGTTGCAAAGGTATGGTTATGTTTGAGAATCAGCAAGATTATTGAGTATTATTCTAGCAAATATTTACAGTTATTTGTACACAAAAGACATCTACAATATTTCAGATGTACATAAAAAGCCCCATATACAATATGAAAGATTAATACCAACAACAATGGGCATGATTTAAGATTACTTCAAAAAGGTTGGTTGCAAAATCCATTCTTTTTCTCATTCCCATTCTTATACTAGGACTAATGCTGGTTTATTGTTCTGTTAGTAATAATACTATTATCAGATTTGCTGTTTAACTTGTAACTTGAACTTGATTTTAACTGCATAACTGAACATATTTATTTGTTCCAAAATTTCACAGTATAAATTAAGCAGCTCCTCCTATACATGTGTTGCCCATATTAATTTTTGCATAAATTGACACATTTGCTGCTGAGGCGGTAATACTGTTATTTCTATCTGTGTTGTGACTGCTGTTGGAATTCTGGTCAGTATAATATGATGCCAGTATGTGATTAATGTAGAGCTTAAAAAGGTGCGAAAAATGGAAGCCACTCATTACAGAATTAGAACAATCCCTACAACAGGAAGAAGCATGTTTTCGAAAGACAGAGATGCTCCCAAAAGATCAGAGGTGGCTTTCTAGTAATGTAGATTTTCCCCCTTTTCTTGTGATGGGAGGTGTTGCACAGAAGATGAAATGGGAGCATTTTAAAGGAGTCAAATATCCCTGTTCCTACCTTTATTTTAATTTTTTTTAAGCTGAATATTATTTTATTTTGAGTATTCTTCAATTTACATGGAATGTTATTGGTGTGCTTTGGTCTTATGTTTGTAACATTCCATATACATATCAAACTTTCATCATAGCAACTTGAACTGGGACCCGTTAATCTAGAAACCAAGTCTTTCAGAGTTTTGATTAATCCTCCCACTTGTGACTGTATGAATATAACTTTGTTGCTTGCATCCTTACAATTTATATTGACTGTTTCCTAGTATGATTTGATTGCCTATTTAAACCCTATGGCTATATTAAGTGTTGTACCTTATGATTTTTGACTCTTGATGAATGTATCTTTTCTTTTATGTACACTGAGAGCATTTGCACCAAGACAAATCCCTTGTGTGTCCAACCACACTTGGCCAATAAAGAATTCTCTTCTCTTCTCATATTTATTAAAATGAAGATGCAGAATTCCAGTGAACCTTCTACTTATTTAAATGAGACACTTATTATGGGCAAATTAAGGCAGAAAGATTCTGGTTCATTTTTTTCCCACTTGTTTTGGGTATGAGGGGAGGAAAGCTTGTCTTTTTCATGAAAGAAGGAAAGGCTGCACCTGTCAATTGCTTTGGTAATGGCTATTAGGCTTGTTATCAGTGTGAGAACCAGCTTCCACAATATGTAACATTTTGTGGTTTTTACTATTGTTATTGCAGCATTATAGCCATATGATTAAGGTACTGTTCAATATGGTTGAATATATACCTGTATATAGGGCATATATTTAATTTTTTCTTTCTGCCTGGAAAATATTTTCAAATTCATCATATAATTTGTAGGTCTTTATGAACAAAATATACTCATAAAAAATTATTTTACAAATCAAAAGGATTTACTTGTGTTCTAGTACCATTGCAAATGTATTCCAAATTTAGTGTTCAAATTTGGTCTTTTTTAATTTCTGATCCACCTACCCACTAATCAGGGAAGCCTTTTATGAGAACATGGTACAAAACCATGCTCAATTAATTACAGTAGTATGCATATTAGCCAATGTGAAAATGGAAAAAGCAATTTAGTTCATTTCATATTAACACTTTTAAATAATAAATCATCTTATTATTTGTATTCTTTAAGACGAATGCTTGGATATATTTTGCCACAAAAGATAAGAGCTTGGATTCTGATTTTTTTTATTACACTTGTTAAAAAATATAAATTTTTAGTGCTGTGATTCCATTGCTGATAGTTTGAAACTGTTGATAAAATGACAGCTATGTACAATATTCCTTCAGCTTTTCAGTGTTTTCATCTATGTAGATAAACTTTCAGATCTCTGCAGCGCCAGGCAATAATAGTGCAAAACATTTTACTTCCTAGAATAAAGATCCAAATATGATTTTAAAATGCAGTTGTTATTTGTGACAATATAAATACAGATGGTTAGATAGATATGTTTTGTTACAATCAGTTTAGCTTAAGTGCTTGCTGCCATTCATTGCAAGTATAAAATGCTTATTGTGCTTATCATAAAGGTAATGGAAATATGTCACTCTACAGTCCAGCTGAACTTAAAGCTGTGACTTGTAGCTATGCTCTTGTTGATCACTTTTAGCAATGGAAATGGCAAACATGGGGAGTGGTTTGTTCCAGTTAGTTCCAGTTGGGACCAAATTATTAAAATCATCCACCATTATACTGGGACACAAGTGTAAATTAAGTACCCCATGCTCACTCTACTGCAGAATTTCTCAACTTAACAACTTTAAGATATGGAGATTCCAGCTGCCAGAATTTTCCAACCAGAATCTTAAACAGAATGACAAAATAAAAGAGTTGGAAGGAACCTTGGAGGTCAACCCCCTTGCTCTACCATTTCAGATAAATGGTTTTCTAATCTCTTCTTAAAAACTTTCAGTGTTGGGACACCCACAACTTCTGGAGGCATGTCATTCCACTGATTAATTGTTGTAACTGTCAGAAAATTCTCCTTAGTTTTAGGTTGGTTGTCTCCTTGATTAGCTTCTATCCATTGCTTCAGAGTCTTTGGAGAATGGGTTGCCCCCCCCTTCTTTGTGACAACCCCTTAGATCAGAGATCTCCAAACTTGGCAATTTTAAGACTTGTGGACTTTAACTCCCAGAATTCTGAGGAATTCTGGCAGTTGAAGTCCGCAAATCTTAAAGTTGCCAAATTTGGGGACCCTTAGATATTTTGTATCTAAGGTTAAATAAAGTTGCCAAGTTTGGGGGCCTTGGATATTGGGACACTGCCTTCATGTAACTCCTAGTTCTTCTTTTCATTAAATTAGACATATCCAATTCTTGTAACCATTCTTTGTATGTTTTAGCCTCCAGTCCCTTAAACATCTTTGTTGTTCTTCTCTGCACTCTTTCTAGAGTCTCTACACATCTTTTAATATCATGGTAGATTCAAAACTGCAATATTCCAGCCATGATCTTCAAGATGCTGAAGCTGAATAAATACTGCTGTAGTGTAAAAATATATGTATTTGATCCTGGCAGAGTATTTTGGAAAAATTATAGCTTTAGGGACCAAAGTTATCAGCTAAATTAGTTAGAACATCATGCTAAGTCGGTAGCACAGAAGGGGGGAGGAGATTGGCAATTCATCCGAGAAGCCAAAAGCAGCAGGAAGACCTTGAGGCAGAAGTCTAAAATCTGTTTCCAGTTGAGAATGATTAACTGAGGTGAAATTCTGAGAGATTTTGATGAGGGAAGAGCTATTGAAATCTAATTAAGAGGCCTCTACAGTTTAGAATTCTATCCATTATCTCTAAGAATTTTCAAAGCTGTATTCTGATTCCAGTTGGAAAGAACACTTCATTTCCTTATGCAAATAGTTTGCTTTTAAACATCTTTCAAGCAGTGGTGGGATTCAATTTTTACTACTGTTTCTGTGCGCTTGGCAGGGGAAGAATACTGTAAAATCTCCAGTCAGGTGGTATTTGCCAGTTCTCTGAACTACTCAAAATTTCCGCCACCAGTTCTCTAGAACTGGTCAGTACCTGCTGAATACCACCTCTGCTTTCAAGCTTTTTTTCCCCTGGTGTCTCCATCATGTAATATATATTCATGTATAATTATATATACAATAAACTATGTCAAAATAGCAACATCTATGATACTGTAGTATCTTTCATTCACCTTTCATTTCACTTGCAATGGAAGTAGTTCACAATAGCATATATTACTAAGTTATGTTATGTGTGGCTTTGAAATTGCCCTAATTTTATTCACAATTAATATGTAGCACAGAGCAATGATAAAAGTACAAAAGAACATTCCACAGTGTTCACAGTATTGTATTTCTGTAACAATATGCTTTACAGGTAAATAGTATCATCTAAAAAGCAATTAGATGAGTTTTTTGGTGCTGCAGAAATCACTACTCGGGTAATCATTAATTATGCAATGGTACATTTTAGTAAACAGTACTACCACATGGAGAAAATGGATCAACAATAAACTCTTTTAGATATTGATACCTACATTTTGCGCCAAAAAGTGGCTATGAATTCTATGTGAAGTCCATAAATTCACCTGCACTGCTGAAGGGAGATTTGTATGAAGTGTGTCTTTCTGTGGTTCATTAAAGTAGGCTGACTATCTCTGCTGATTTAGAAGTTGCATTAACTTTATCAGTGTATCAGAAATGGAAACTTGAAAAAGCCAGGTGTTCTGAATAGCAGAGAGATACTATCACTGCATGAGAACTGTAGCACTTCCCTGAAAGCGTGTGCACAGCCCCAGTAGCTACTACATTTAGCACAAAACTACTTCCAAAATCAAATGCAAGCCATCCAAAACAAGATCCAAGGAATTACCAAAATGCACACATAGATTTATTATAATCAATAGAATTGTAAGTTAAATTATGTCAAAAGACAGTTACAGAGCAAAGCAGGTAAAATACATAAAATTAATCAAGAAATAAAAGTAAAAATGGAGGACTGGTTCCCATGTGAGACCCTAAGAAAGGCTGATTTCTAATAATGAAATAAGTTGGAAGAAATAATGTTGTTTTGTGCAGTTACTTTAACATAAGCAAAGTTGTTACCACAAGAAGAATATCAGTACTATGGAGCATGTTTGACGAAGTTGTGGAGCGGCTGAGACCCAGGTTGACCAAGGCAAACACCAACTTCCGGCCCAGCCTGGACCCTGGGCTGAAGGTGGCACTGACTCTGCACCACCTGGCCTCCGGGACCACGTACAGGAGCATGCAGTACGCCTGGAGGGTGCCACCCAACACCATCAGCATTGTGGTCAGAGAAGTGATGCAGGCCATCATCGAAGAATACAAGGAGGAGCTCCTCCAGTGCCCCTCCACTGAAGAAGGATGGAAGAAAGTTGCAGAGCAGTGGTATCAGAGGTGGAACTTCCCACACACCGTTGGAGCCATAGATGGCAAGCACTACAAGTTCATGTACATCGATGCTTCAGCCAAGTTGGGGTCCACTTATTTCAACTACAAGGGCTTCTTCAGCATCATCCTCTTCGCCATGGTTGATGCTGACTACAAGTTCATGTACATCGATGCTTCAGGCAACGGCTCATCTTCAGAAGCCCAGGTATACAACGCCAGTCACCTCAAGGAGGGGCTGGAAGGCATCCTCATCGTGGGCTTCCCAGATCCAGACCCCCTGTCCAACGACACACAAGATGTGCCCGACTTCATCGTGGGGGATGACGCCTTCTCCTTCAGAACCTACCTCATGAATCCCTACACTTCCAGATGCCTCATCCGTGAAGAGAGGATCTTCAACTACAGGCTATCCAGGGCAAGGCGGGTGGTGGAGAACGCCTTTGGCATCCTGGCCAACAGGTTCCAGGTACTTCTCACCACCATGCAGCATCGCCCAGAGACCGTGAGGAACATCGTGGAATCTTGCTGCATCCTGCACAATCTCATGCGCGCCTGCTACCCAGTGTTGCAGAACAGGCTCGTGGACCTCCAACAAGGCAATTGGGACATGGAGCCTGGTGAATGGAGGCAAGGGCGAAACCTGATAGACACTGTGGATGTGCAAGGCCCCAACAGAGCTTCACGTGAAGGGAAGAAGCAGCGCAACCTCCTGAAACACTGGTGCAACTCCCCAGCTGGAGCAGTGGAGTGGCAAGACAGGATGGTAAATGCTTAATGGATGCTTCCTTCAGCCTATCTCATCACACGGATGAGATTGGTCCATGTATGTTTGGTTGGCCTACAATGAACAGGGCGTTTAATAAAGAGTTGTGTTTATGTTGACATGTGTGGATCAATGATTACATTGTTATTGACAATAAAGGCCCATAGGTGTGGCACCTGGGAGGGTGGACCATACAGTCCCACTATACTTGCACTGGAGGTTTATCTATCCCACAGCTATTACCCATCCCACTGGTATCCTAACCCATCCCACAGCTATTACCCATCCCACAGCTATTACCCATCCCAAAGGTATCCCTGCCCATCCCACTGCTATCCTTACCTATCCCACAGCTATTACCCATCCCACAGGTATCCCTGCCCATCCCACAGCTATTACCCATCACACAGGTATCCCTGCCCATCCCACAGCTATTACCCATCATACAGGTATCCCTGCCCATCCCACTGCTATCCTTACCCATCCCACAAGCATGCAAAGGCTTAAACCATTTCTAAAAGTTTCCACTAAGACTTTATTGACTAAAAGAACTGAACCAAGTGTGTGAAGCAAAGATAACCTTTATTAATAACAAACTATAAAAGCAAAATGACCCAAGTAAAGTGTCCAAAGCAAAGATAAAGTCAACAGGTAGCAACCCAGTCTCTGGCACTCTTCTCAGTCACTCTGAGGTGTACCCATAGTCTCAGGGGTGAAGGGCCCAGGTGCTGTGGAGATGGCTGCTGCTGGAGTGCTGGTCTGAGGCGCCATTGGGGTGCCTAGCCCTGAGAGGACAACAGGGGATGGTGTGTGGAGGAAGCTCTCAGAGAGCTGGCTCAGTCCCGTGATGTTGAGAGCCCCTTCCCTCCATGAAATGGGGTGTCAGTCCCAAGACCAATGACAGATGTTCTGAGGCTGGGCTTGGCTGTGGGGTGGAAGAAGGAGGAGTGTAGTGGGGCTGTCTGGTCTGCAGCTGAGCGAGGTGAGGCATGGGTGGCATCTGTGGCATGGGTGGCATCGGTGGCGTGGGTGGTATCTGTGGCATTGGTGGCATCGGTGGCACCAGTGGCGTACGATGTACCTGTGTCTGGCCTGGGAAGGGCTGCCTGTGCTGCTGGAACTCCTGGTAGCCATAGACTTGGTAGGTGAGGGCCTGTGGAAAGCCTTGGAAGGGCTGTGATATCACCTGGGGTGGAGGAGGAGACCTGGACTGGGTAGGAGCAGGTTCAGCTGGGCCTGGAGGTTTGTGCAGAAGACCTGTGATCCTCTCCTTTATCACCTGGTACTGTGATTCGGACATGTCCATGAGGGTCTGGTTGACGTTAGCGAGGAAGGGCTTTCGGTTTGAGGATGGTATGTCGGTGTGTACCAGCTGAGAGAGGAGATCTACGCTGCTTTTGATGGTGTCCCTGATCTCCAGCAAGACAGTGTGGCTCTGGCCCTCTGGTCTGCCTCTCTGCCTGCTTTCTGTGGAGGTGGAGCTGGGTGTGGTTGTGGGTTGGTCTCTGGTGTCCGTGCCCTCTCCTTGCTCCCACTGCGTCAGGGGGTCCTCCATGCGCTCTGCCACGGGGAGTGCAGCTGTCGGGGGGGTCTCCATCGTGGGGCGCTCCACAGATACCTGCCTGGATACAGGAGCTGACTCTTGCCCAGAAGAGGACTGCCTCTCGGTGGGCTGCCTGAGAAAGAGGGTTGACAGAGGGGCTGCTCCTCGGTGGCGGACCTCACATTCCAAGAAGCTGCACTTGGCCATCACGTAGGTCTCCCGGTCCGTCAGCTTGACCGCGGCCTGGCCAGACTTCTTGAGGTGCAGCTTCCCATACCAGGTGTGCATGTGCTTCCACCACCTGAGGAGGACCTCCGAAGTGTAGCCCAGGCTCTCCGCCTTCTCTCTCCAAGCCGCCTGCTTCCTCTTGGTGTCTCGATAGAGCCTGTGTCCCTTCCTCCAGAGGTACTCGTTCTCCCTCAGCCATTCAAGCACCTCATCCTCATGTTCCTCTTCGATGGAGTACTGCCTCCTCTCCCTATCTCGCGAATGCCTCTTCCTCTCTCTGGCTGGGCCTTCTGGGCCCTCATCAGAAGGGCTTTGAGGTTCTAGGGGCTGGTCCACCACACCACCACCACCAGCAGCAGCAACAACAACAGCAGCAAAACCAGCACCAGCAGGACCAGCAGCACCAGGATCACCGGCAGGACCAGCAGCACCAGCAGCACCAGGAGCACCAGCAGAGTAAGCACCAGCAGAAGCACCAGCACCAGGAGCAGCACCAGCAGAGTAAGCACCAGCAGAAGCACCAGCACCAGGAACAGCACCAGCAGAGTAGGCACCAGCAGAAGCACCAGCACCAGGAGCAGCACCAGCAGAGTAAGCACCGGCAGAAGCACCAGCACCAGGAGCAGCACCAGCAGAATAAGCCCCAGCAGAAGCCCCAGCACCAGCAGAGTCAGCCCGAGCAGCAGAAGCCCCAGCAGAAGCAGAGTCAGGGCCAGGAGGTGGGATGGTGGCTCTGTCCTTCTTGCCAGGGCTGGCAGAAGATGATACAGGCTTCCTCTTCTTCCCCATGGTTGTTGGCTGGAGATGTGTCTGGCAGCAGGTCTTTCCTCTGAATGGTGACCTGCTTGCGAGCTGAATCCTTTTATATCTGTGGGGCTGATGCAATGCATCCTCCCTGCATGCGCAATGAACGCTTTGCATCTGCTAGGCATCCGCTAGGCTTCCGTGATGCATCCACTGTATCCGCTCAGCATCCGCTCTGCATCCATTCCTTCCGCTTGGCGTCCGCTTTGCTGTGCTCCCCTGGAAGCCCTGCGGACGTGCCATCCGCTTCCATCCGCTAGGCTTCCATGGAGCATCCGCTTAACATCCTCGCTACGTCCTCTCCCCGTCCGTTCCTTTCCGTTTTTGTCCGCTCTGTTTATGTAAATTTGGAGCACTTTTCAGAGTGGATAACATCGGATGGAACATTTTCTTGTCTGCTGTGTCCTTTTTTACATACTTTTTGCATCCATCGGCCTATGTGACAGGCCCTTAAGATTGTGGACTTCAAATTCCAGAATTCCTTCTCAAGTCATGTTAGCTCAGGTATTCTCGGAGTTAAAGTCTACAAGTCTTAAATTTGCCAAATTTGAAAATCCTTGGTGTAGACCTTTTAAGAAGGAAATGCACCTGACCCAAGCATTTCACACATGGAATGAATCAGAAACATTCTTCAGTTAAGGCAATATACTATATTAGATTTACTTTTACAATTTTGGTGCTTCTTTGTCCTGTAAATGCTTGCTATAATTTGAAATGTCAGCATCAGAGCCAGACATTTTATTCATTCAGCTGGCTCCAGCCTGGTGTTGGATTTTAGAAAATGTTTTCAAGGGGAAAAAAAGGCTTTCAAAACTGATAATAATCAATAGGGCAACATTCTTCACTTCCAACTTTGTATTACTTAGGAGCTGCTTGACGGTTGGAGAACTTCTGCACATCAGCTGAACATTTTTCAGAGATTGCATCACTGACATCTGTGATTTAGTACAATGAATGTGTTCAGAGTTTTTAACCAGCTATATATGTTATTTCTTTCTTACTTGCTTTTGTCCCACATATATGACTAATCAGGAGGTGTTCTTGCCAAGATGAATGTCTAGCTCAAGGGAATAGTAATTTTTGTGCCACACTTTAAAATATAGCATTGCAGAGATTGATAGAATACAGATGATTCAGAGAAGTGATGATTTACTCTGATAGTAGTAATGCTATGCTTTGCAATTAGAAAAATGAAAAAGGGCTAATTGCATGAAAACACAAATGTCTCTTCTTCTGCGATTGAGTTATTGTTTTCTTTTAACTAATTCAGAATAGCAGAATAGTCTTGGAGGTCTTCTAGTCCAACTCCTTGCTCAGGCAGAAAATCTGATACCATTTTAGACAAATGGTTGTCCAATCTCTTCTTAAAAACTTCCAGTGTTGAAGCACCATAACTTCTGGAGGCAAGTTGTTGATTCTTAACACTGTCACAAAACCAATTATAGGTTATAGATTTTATTTATTGCATGATATCTGTAATCCATTGTTTCTCAACCTTGACCACTTTAAAATCTGTGGACCTCTTCCAGAATTATCCAATCAGCATGGATCTCAAGGCTTCACTCATTTTAAAGTTGTCAAGATTTTTTGACTAAGACTATGTAGATCCAACTATTTTATAAACACATGGCAGCAAACTAGATGCGTTTTTGGGAAAAATTGTTATGATATTGTTCAAAGTGATGTAAGGAAGTTTTATAGCAGAGGAGAGTGATATTTTAGTGATCATAGGCCCAGTTTTGACATTTGAGGAGAAGTGTGGGCCACAGTAGATGGACATCGGACACAAAATAAATAGATTCAAAGCACTTAAGTAGCCAGAACTCCACTCTATATGATGATAGATTTGGATTTATCTACATAGCCTCAATGAGCAATGGCATTTGGTCAAGTTCAGTTGGACTCAGAAATTAAGCAAACTCATGCCTCATCAATTCTTGACAAGATATTTTTGGAAATACCAAGGTTATAACCTAGACCAGTAAATTGAAAAAAAAATATTTTGGGAGAAGGCAGCACCAAATCTTTGTAATGCCATTCTCCTCTCGCAAAAAACATGAAGATATTTTATCCAGAATCAAAAACTTCATAAATGAATATTTATTTTGTATATGTAAATGAATATTGATTTTTTTAACTTGTTAGCAATATACTGTAATGGTGATATTAAATAGTGTAATAAAAATCAAAAGAAACAAGTAAAGTTGGGAATAAAGTTCTTTTTTCATTATGTTATCTCAAAGAAATTGCCTATTAGCAAAGCTTGCTGCAATATACATTTCCAGTAATTGCTAATTTTTTATTGTTTTAGGTTAATTGGGTCCTGAAAAATGTATGATAAATGGAACAGCAATATCATCAGTACTATCACTTGTGATCACAAGTTAGGTTATCTATTAAATCCAAATCTATACTGATAGGAAAGTTTCTATCTTGCAATATTTATTAATTTGGTTGAAGAGTTATTCTTTCTCATTCTCCCCCCCCAAAAAAAAAGTTCTAGTGCAGAATATTCAGAGCTTTATCTTTTATTGTTTGTAAAAGATTGGTAGAGCAGAAGAAAATTAAAAAGCATAAAAACTACCTGCTGGAGTCCTTATCTATTATACTCACTGTCTCTGCTTGAATTGATTGATGTGAAGGATGTAGAGACTGGAACTGGGCAATTGGCTACTGACTCCCAACCCCAATCAACCCACTGTGGACTTCCTTTCCCTGCCACTCTTCCCACATTGCCTCGCTGCAGGCAATTCGCTGTGGGACAAATTGATCCGGCCAATTTGCAGCAAGGGGACAATTAGCCGTGCATCCCAGTGGCCAATTCTACTTCTATTTCACTTTGGATGCAGTATGCAGAGAGGGTGCTGGAGGGGGCAGGCAGTGGCCCCGAGTGCCAGCCTTTTTAAAAACAAGAACAAAAGGAATGAGGATAAGAATTCTTAATACTACATCAACTACTTTTCCCACTTAAAATCTTCTCTCCCACTTTCCTTAGCAGATAGAATAAGGCAGGGATGGTGGGTGGGAGGGAGGGAGATAGGACTGAAATAGATTTTGGATTAGAATTCCTGTAAAAGAGAAATAATGCATAAGTAACCCTTTAAAACACAATTTTAAAAGAAAACAATAGTTTATAGCATGAATATCTTTCCTTTCTGCCTTTCCTCTGTTCCAGTTTCAAGCTTTCAGTAAATGACTTGCATTGAATTTTATTTAATCTCTAAAGGCAGATTTGAACCAGAGGTCCCCAGTACAAGCTGAACATCTTAACCACTATGGCTCAAAAAAAAAAAGACTCATCATTGCTTCAGTGGCCACATGGCCCAATTTAAATTATTTACAATGATGATTGTAAATAATGTAGCTTTGGCCACTTTCTGCAGCCCTTCTTTTTATTGTTTGCCATTACTGCTTTTCTGTGTTAGATCATCTAGACACCATCTCTGGACTGATGATGAAACTGAATGCAAATGTAATACTGTTTTTTTCTTCCATTATGAAAGTGTATAATTATGTTAATTTTGTTCAATGTATTCTTTGAAATAGTGTAAAACTATTATGGTAACTCTATTATGTCTCCAAAAAAAGTATGTCTCCAGTGTTTTCACATTGTATAAAGATGGAAGGAAATCTAAACATTTATTATTTACATGTTTAAGCTTTATTTAAGCAACATTAGACAGAAAGTTTTTTTGTAATTCCAAAAGGAGTTCTACATTCTATGTGGTCTGTTTTTCAGCAGAAAAAAAACATGGGCAGAATAATGACATGCCTTTGCAACTAAGATTAGAGTAATTATAGTTCACAGTTTTCTTGGAGTGATGGGTGACATTGCTGAAATAGTAGACTTCTGCATAGTCTGTTAACTTGCACATTTTTTGTTTATTATATACTTATAACCAATTATTTTATTTTCAGAAGAATATTTTACTAAGCAGAAGAATAATGAGTGGGCTACATATTTAATGAAGATTGTTAATAGAATATGAAGATAACATGAAGGAAAAAAGGAAAAAAGTGAAGACGATTGTCAAGGTGCATATAAAGAATTTAAAACAAATAAATGTAGTTTGTAGTTCCGCTTTTGGTACTTTCTCTGTCTTATTCGATAACATTTGTTCTAGATCTGATATTCCTTCATTAACATCATTTTAGACTTAGTCTATCCAAAGAAGTAGACATATTTACTGACAATGTTAGTATTATAGTTACTAATTTCTGACTCCATTCTTCAAATATTTCTGATGTTATAATATTCTGGGTAATTTTGTAAGTCCCAGTATTAACTGACATTAACAACTGGCTTGCATTATTATTTTTTTCTGCTGCTGTCCAATCAGCAAGCCCCCCCCCCCCCCCAGGCTATGTGCTTTCTCCACTTCTCTTCTCCCTATATACCAATGACTGCATCTCAATCTATCTGTTAAATACTGAAGTTTGCTGATGCACAATAGTGATTGGTCTTATTTGAGACAATGACAGATCTGCATACAGACAGGAGGTTATACAACTTGCCTTGTGCTGTAACCAGAACAATCTGGAACTGAACACACTCAAAACCGTAGAAATGGTGGTAGACTTTAGAAGAAACCCTCCCATACTACCATCTTTTACAAAACTAGACAACACAGTAGAGTGTGTAGAGACACTTCAAATTTCTAGGTTCTACTATACCCCATGACCTAAAATGGACACCTAACATCAAAAAAAGCAAAACAAAGAATATTCTTTCTGCGCCAACTCAGAAAGCTCAAACTGTCCAAGGAGCTGCTTTTACAGAGGAATTATTGAGTCTATCATCTGCACTTCTATAACTGTCTGGTTTGGTTCTGCAACCCAACAGGACAGACACAGACTTCAGAGGATAATTAGGACTGCAGAAAATATAATTACTATCAACCTGCCTTCAATCGAAGACATGTACACTGCACAAGTCAAAAAGAGGGCTGTGAAAATATTTACAGATCCCTCACATCCAGGGCATAAACTGTTTCAACTCCTTCCCTCAAAACGACACTCCAGAGCACTGCACACCAGAACAACTAGACACAAGAACAGTCTTTTCCTGAAAGCCATTACTCTGCTAAACAAATAATTCCCTCAACACTGTTCAACTATTACAAAGTCTGCACTACTAATTTTCTCATCACTCCTTATCACCCATCCCCTCTCACTTGTGACTGTATGACTGTAACTTTGTCACTTGTATCCTTACAATTTTTATTGACTTGTTTCCTAGTATGACTATCATTAAGTGTTGTACGTTGAGACTTGATTCTTAACGAATGTATCTTTTCTTTTATGTATACTGAGAGCACATGCACCAAGACAAATTCCTTGTGTGTACAATTACACTTGTCCAACAAAATATTCTATCTGTCTAATCTATCTATCTATCTATCTATCTATCTATCTATCTATCTATCTATCTATCTGCTTAGAATAATTAATCCCCTCTAATGTGCAATTTCTAAAATCATCACTTATCCTTGTCATATCCTATGATAGTCAAGAGAACCAAAATGTCTGTTTCCCTTGAGAAGCTTTTTATTTTATATAGTTAATTCCAAAATCTTATAGCAAATCTCAATATTCCAAATTTGGGTCCTTAATCCATTTATAACTTTTTAGATCAACTTTCTTAGATAGCTTCTTGCTGTTTATTTCAAATTCTGTAATTTCTTGAGCTTAGAATTTGTTTTGTCAGAACTTTTGTTCAGAGCCAAACTTAAATGTACTCAATTAAGTTTTTTCAAACTTGTCATTCCTATAATCTGTAATAGCTTTAAGTTGATTCGTAGGCAATTTCTGAAAGTGATTAGAAAGTGATGTTTAAGGATTTAGCTTAGCATCCTTTAAAATGGTTGCAGCAAGATGGCTGATCCTGTCATCTTCCAACACTCAGACCTGTAGAAAATCATTACCTGCAGTCTCCTCACAAGCAGTAGCTGTCCAGAGCACATGTGGGTGATCTCCTGTGCTCTTTTTATACAGAAAGTTTTCAAACCACTTGTCTGTTCATTGGCTACTTGGCCTTTCTTGCACTTGTCAGTCCCAATTTCAGTATGTCTCCTGCAAATCCTTAACCTGAAAATGATGAACTCTTCCTTTCAAATTTAATACTTAAATATGCCCTAAATCTCATATACTGGTCTAACTTAAAATGCTTTGACTCACACAAGATCTCATGAAACTGTATTTTTAAAAATAAACTTTATATTCATTTTTGGATGCTTGGACATTATGTGAATTACATAAAAATATAAAAAAAAACAATTGGGAAAAGTTTCTGATTCCTGCTCTTAACACCTGGTCCTTCAAAGTAAATCTAATAAGGGAGATTTCTATAGCATCTTGGAGTTTCTTCATTTGAAAAGAGCTGGTATTATAAAAATGGCTATATTTTTAATATTTTATTATAGTTTTTTAACAAAAAGCCATGAAAGACTGTTTGAATTTATAACCAAGCTCTGTTCAGTGGTATGTTTTTTTTTAACACCTCAAGGTGAAAACTACAAATGTATGACTTGTGCTAATATAAATTATGATTCCCCCGTTTCAAAATATGTAGGGGAATGTTTGAGCCCTTTCCAGCAGGAAATTTATCATAAATCTTTTCTAAGAAAATGAACAGAACTTAAGGGCCTGTCACATTGGCCGACGGATGCAAAACATATGTAAAAAGGACACAGCGGACGAGAAAATGTTCCATCCGTTGTTAT
Source organism: Laticauda colubrina (assembly GCA_015471245.1). Lineage (NCBI taxonomy): Eukaryota > Metazoa > Chordata > Lepidosauria > Squamata > Elapidae > Laticauda > Laticauda colubrina. Next base: position 36,226,692 of record BLBF01000002.1, read on the forward strand.
CCGCTCTCAAAAGTGTCCCGAATTTGCATAAGCAGAGCGGACAACAACGGAAAGGAACGGACGGGGGGAGGACGTAGCGAGGATGGAAAGTGGATGCTCCACGGAAGCCTAGCGGATGGAAGCGGATGGCACATCCACAGGGCTTTCGGGGGAGCACAGCAAAGCGGACGTGCAGCGGAAAGAGCGGATGCAGAGCGGATGAAGTGGATGCAGAGCAGATGCCTAGCGGATGCCTAGCGGATGCCTAGCAGATGCAAAGCGTTCACTGCACATGCGGGGAGGATGCATTGCGTCAGCCCCGCAGATATAAAGGGAAGCAGCTCGCAAGCAGGTCACCATTCAGAGGAAAGACCTGCTGCCAGACACAGCACCAGCCAGCCAGCCAACCAACAACCATGGGGAAGAAGAGAAAGCCTGTGGCATCTGCTGCCAGCCCTGGCAAGAGGGACAGGGCCACCATCCCACCCCCTAGCCCTGACTCGGCTTCTGCTGGGGCTTCTGCTGGTCGGGCTGACTCTTCTGGTGCTGGAACTTCTGCTGGTGCTGCTCCTGGTCCTGCTGGTGTTCCTGGTGCTCCGGGTCCTGCTGGTGCTCCTGGTCCTGCTGGTGCTGCTGCTGATCCTGGTCCTGCTGGTGCTGCTGATGCTGCTGGTCCTGCTTTTGCTGCTACTGTTGTTGTTGCTGCTGCTGCTGGTGGTGGTGTGGTGGAGCAGCCCCTACAACCTCAAAGCCCCTCTGATGAGGGCCCAGATGGCCCTGTCGGAGGGAGGCAGAGGCATATGTGTGAATGGGAGAGGAGGCAATTCTCCATCGAAGAGGAACATGAGGATGAAGTGCTGGAATGGCTGAGGGAGAACGAGTATCTTTGGCGGAAGGGACACAGGCTCTATCGAGACACCAAAAGGAAGCAGGCTGCTTGGAGAGAGAAGGCGGAGAGCCTGGGCTACACTTCGGAGGTGCTCCTCAGGTGGTGGAAGCACATGCACACCTGGTACGGTAAGCTGCACCTCAAGAAATCTTGCCAGGCCACGGTCAAGCTGACAGACTAAGAGACCTACATGATGGCCAAGTGCAGCTTCTTGGAGGGTGAGATCCACCACTGACAACCCTCTCTCAGGCAGCCCGCAGAGAGCCAGTCCTCTTCTGGGCAAGAGTCAGCTCCTCTGTCCAGGCAGGTATCTGTGGAGCGTGCCACAATGGAGACTCCCCCCCGACAGCTGCACTCCCCATGGTGGGGCACGTGGAAGACCCCCTGACACAGTGGGAGCAAGGAGAGGGCAGTTCCACCAGAGACCAACCCACATCCAACCCCAGCTCTATCTCCACAGAAAGCAGGCAGAGAGGCAGACCAGAGGGGCAGAGTCACACTGTCCTGCTGGAGATCAGGGACACCATCAGAAGCAGCGTAGATCTCCTCTCTCAGCTGGTACACACCGACGTCCCATCCTTCAACCGCAAGCCCTTCCTCACCTACGTCAACCAGACCCTCATGGACATGTCTGAATCACAGTACCAGGTGATAAAGGACAGGATCACCGGTCTTCTTCACAACCCTCCAGACCCAGCTGAAGCTGCTCCCACCCAGTCGAGGCCTGCTCCTCCACCCCAGGTGATGTCACTGCCTTTCCAAGGCTTTCCACAGTCCCTCACCTACCAAGGCTATGGCTACCAGGAGCTCCAGCAGCACAGGCAGCCCTTCCCAGTCCAGGCACAGGTACATCGTACGCCACCGGTGCCACCGATGCCACCCAAGCCACCAATGCTACCCACGGCACAGATACCACCCACCCATAGATGCCACCTATACCTCACCTCGTTCAGCTGCAGACCAGACAGCCCCACTACACTCCTCCTTCTTCCACCCCACAGCCAAGCCCGGCCTCAGAACATCTGTCATCGGTCTTGGGGCTGACACCCCATGTCCTGGAGGAAGGGGCTCTCAACATCACAGGACTGAGCCAGCTCTCTGAGAGCTTCTTCCACACACCATCCCCTGTTGTCCTCTCAGGGCTAGGCACCCCAATGGCGCCTCAGACCAGCACTCCAGCAGCAGCCATCTCCACAGCACCTGGGCCCTTCACCCCAAAGACTATGGGCACGTCTCAGAGTGACTGAGAAGAGTGCCAGAGACTGGGTGGCTACCTGTTGACTTTATCTTTGATTGGGACATTGGGACATTGGGTCATTTTGCTTTTACAGCTTGTTATTATTAAGATTATCTTTGCTTCACACACTTGCTTCATTTATTTTAGGGCACTTCCACCACGATCCTCCTCACGGTCTGTGGGCGATGCTGCATGGTGGTGAGAAGTACCTGGAACCTGTTGGCCAGGATGCCAAAGGCGTTCTCCACCACCCGCCTTGCCCTGGACAGCCTGTAGTTGAAGATCCTCTCTTCACAGATGAGGCATCTGGAGGTTTAGGGCTTCATGAGGTAGGTTCTGAGGGAGAAGGCGTCATCCCCCACGATGAAATAGGGCACATCTTGTGTGTCGTTGGACAGGGGGTCTGGATCTGGGAAGCCCATGATGAGGTTGCATTCCAGCCCCTCCTTGAGGTGACTGGCGTTGTATACCTGGGCATCTGAAGCTGACCCCGTTGACTGAAGCATCGATGTACATGAACTTGTAGTCAGCATCGACCATGGCGAAGAGGATGATGCTGAAGAAGCCCTTGTAGTTGAAATAAGTGGACCCTGACTTGGCTGGAGCTTTGCAGGCCACGTGCTTCCCATCTATGGCTCCAATGGTGTGGGGGAAGTTCCACTTCTGATACTACTGCTCTGCAACTTTCTTCCAGCCTTCTTCAGTGGAGGGGCACTGGAGGAGCTCCTCCAGGTATTCTTCGATGATGGCCTGCACCACTTCTCTGACCACAATGCTGATGGTGTTGTGTGGCACCCTCCAGCCGTACTGCATGCTCCTGTACGTGGTCCCGGAGGCCAGGTGACGCAGAGTCAGTGCCACCTTGAGCCCAGGGTCCAGGCTGGGCCGGAAGTTGGTGCTCTGCTTGGTCAACCTGGGTCTCAGCCGCTCCACAACTTCGTCAAACATGGCTGGAGGCATCCTCATGAAGTTCTGGAATGCACGAGGGTCTTCGTTCCTCACTCCACCATCAGTTTGTAATACAGTTCGTACTTTGCTCTTCTGGCGATCCATCTTCGGACCCAAACACTTCTTGGCCACCTCCTTTTCTTCGCGTAGAACAGGTGAAAGAGCCTGTAGATGGCTTCGCACTGTTGTAGAACGATGGTGGCTACTAAAAGGAGTGTGTGATGATCCATGATGGAGATGACTGGATGCTGTGGAAGAGCAAGAGCAAGATGAAGGCTGAAGAGGTCTGCACCGCAGGGCTGCTGGACTGAAAGTGAGATCGAGGTGAGTTCCTCCCCCTTTTTATAGGCAATACAGGTTTTCCGCTAGGTGTCCTTTTGCATCCTCTAGACATCCTGCAGACATCCTAAATATCTGAGATACGTCCCCTCTGCGAACGTTTTTTCCATTTTAATGCTTTGTATGTGAGCTGCATCCGCTTTCATCCTTTCTACGTCCGTGCTACTAACGCTTTGTGTCCGTTCCGTGTCCATTTCACTTCCTCCCTGTGTCTGTTTTCCGCTGGAGCGGATTTGAGTTGCGCGGATGCGCAGCGGATGCCTAGCGGATATAGCGGACGCGTAACAGATGACGACGGATGTAGAACGGATGTTCCCCGTATGCGTTGCGGATGTAGAACGGACGCGTTGGATACATTTTCCGCTCAAAAAGTTTTGTGCAGCTCCAAACTTTTTGAGCAGATGAAATGTCAGTAGACGGATGCTGGACGGATAGAGAGGATGAAAAACGGAGGCAGTGAGTACAGAACGGAAGCATCGCGTTAACCAACAGATGGCAAGTGTTTCTTTCCATTTTACATCCTCTTTCCATCCGTTGGTGCTGTGTGACAGGGGCTTTAAGAACACTTTGTTTTGTATGTAGTATGTTACACTCTTTCAATTTTTGTTTTAAAAGTGGTATAAGAATATTGCACTACTATTTCTTTTTCACTTCTTACCACCTCTATTACTCTCAATTCATATGCCAAAATTTGTGAGAACTTTCTTGCCTCTGACCAGGAGAGAAGAGCTTTTAATATGGTAGATCACTTCAGAACAATTTATAGTGGCTGAGCGATCATTAGTTGTATAACTGCAGTTTGCTTTCTCTAGAGGTCAGTTTGAGTTTATTCCAGGCTTGTATGAAGACAGTTACGATTGATGGAGGCACCAATTCTGAGCAATTAAACTCAGTAACATTACATTTAACTTTTAGTGGAATATTTTAACTTATGGCTTAATTTTCCTTTGTGTGCTATATTAACCTATCCTCCCTTCCCTTCACAGCTGGCTGATGAAACCTAAAACTTATTACCAAGGATATTTATGATCTTCCAGAAAATGTATGTTATTAGTTACATAACCTTTGCAAGTGACTGTTTGCACACAAATATCTACAAATTGTATAAATTAATTCAGAAACACTAATCAGTTTTAATCAAAAGCAGTGTGCAATGTAGATATTTTCCTACTTGAAATGGAATAGTAACTTCCATTCCCTCCCCATCTCAAGTCATTTATGATTATAGCATTTGAAAAAAAAATCCCACAAAATAATTCTTATTCCCTATTATTGGAATTACAATAATGACCAGTTTTCCTGATACTTCCTGATACTGCCAATCATGTGCACTTTCAGTTCCACTTCTCATCAGTCCTGCCCACTTCTCCAATCCCTGAAAGATTCACAGGGCAAATTGGGCATCATGTCTCCTCAATGCCTACCTGGTATGAAATACTGCATACCTGAACTTGGATATGGTTTCCAAGGTACCTTCCACTGGTATTTGAGAGCAATAAGGTTCTCATCAAATCTAAACTGTCTTTTTGATAATCAAAAGTAAACATTGAAAAAAACAAAATGTTCCATAATGCTACTCCCTGACTATCTACAAGACATGTAACTAGAGGTTTCAGTTCATCTGTTGGTGGTGCTCTGGGCTCCTTATTTTTGTTTTCTAGGCTTCTGAGTAGAATTCAAGTGCTGGTTTTAATCTGTGAAGTCCTATATTTGTGATGGTGAACCTATGACATGTGTGCCACAAGGGGCATGCAGAGCCATTTGTGAGGGCAAGCAAACCCCAGCCAAACTTACCTGAATTGAGCATGTGCATGCCTCCCAGCTGATTTTTGCCCATTTGAGACCTTTTTTGGCCTCCCAGAGGCTTGAGGGAAGCCTCTGCAGCCTTTGGAGGCCGAAAAGCAGGCCTGTTTTGTCACTTCTGGTGTTTGAGGCCGAAAAAGGCCTCAAACGGGCTGAAAATTAGCTGGGAGGCACACGCATACACAGTGCAGGTAAGGGTGTGGTAGAGGGATCACACCCACATGCGCAGGAGGTGGGGGGCCACATGCATTGCCTTCTGGGTGCTGGCATGCAATTTTCGGCACAGGAGCCCAAAAAGGTTAGCCACCACTGTCCTATATGGGTTGTCACAGATCTATAGACCATCTACTCCGACTGGCTTTGTCTGTGCAGCTCATATGTTCCAGGAGAAACTATAAATGGCCCCAATTTTTCAAGTTGAGGAGTAAAGAAGGATACCAGTGTTTGGAATAGCCTTTTGTGGAAAATTGATTGGCCCTCGATTTGGTATCCTTCCATTACTTGTTAAAAAATGAACTATTTCATAAAGCATTTGGTGGTAGAGGTGATGCCATACTTTTTTTTTTTTTTGCTTCATGCGTATGAGTTTATTTTCTTTTATATTTAACTATTGATTTAATTGTAACAAAATGCATATTGTTTCTTTCATGACTGTACTGAAAACCACTGAAAGTTTTAAAAATTGTGATGTGTACAAATCCAACACATAAATAGATTCCTAATTTGTGTAGATACATAAAGACAATGAAACAGTGAAGTTTGTATGCTCCATAGAGAAATAATAAATTAATACAGAAATTTGACCCCAGGGTTTTTTTCCCTTTGAAAGGAAGAAAGCCTTTTATACTCACCACAAGATAAAAGTCTGGAAGAATCTGCTATTGTTTATTTGAGAGAGAACTGGTGTTTCTCTTGGATGTTTGCTGAGGATGTCCAAACATTTGTCAATGTCTGAACCTGTCCAGTAGGAAGTATGTTCAAAAGAGCATTGTGGCCTTTTGCCATTATCTTCAGCCCATTGAAAACAGTGGAGAATTAGTGAATTAATAGAAATGTCAATTTGTTCAATATACTAGTTTGGGATCCAGGGCAACATTTTGTTTTATTGTTCATTGGTACTTAATGAATTTTTGCTCCCTAGCTGAACACTGAATCCATTTGTGGTTTTTACTTTTAAAACCTAAACCACAGACATTTCTTAATCTTTAAGTAACCCATAGTTCTGCATTTCTTTTTCAGTGCAACTGATTAATGAGTCCCAGGTGACAATCCCTGATTCCTTCTGTTACAATATATCTTGGCTTGTTGTTTCTTAATAGTCCATTTGGAAATCAATGTGAATTGTCAGAATGGAGGAGTACCTATTTTCATTTATTATCAATATTCATAAGAAGATTGTGTGCTCCCTCAAGCTCTAATATGTTAGTAAGATGATCTTTAGAAGCCAAAATCTGAAAATTGCTTATAGGAACCTTATATATTTTTACTCCATTCTGCTTCTGTCATTAAAGATATTTTCATCATTTAGTATAGCAATAAGGTGAGTAATAAATACGTTCATTTTTTAAAACTGTGTATTTCTATTAATGAAATAAATATTCCCAGCATAAAACTATAGAACCATAACTTGAAAGATAACTTTTAGGCCTCTTGATCCAAACCTGTTTTAGCTGTCTACTTCCTGTGAAAGTAATTTCTTCTACTGTTAAAGGGTTCTCTCTTTTAAGAATGGGTATGTGGGGTTTGTGGGTTCCTCCCCCCAATCTATCTGTCTGTAACTTTAATTCCCTTTTCAGTGCCTGCACTCTGAAAGATAAAAAACAGGTCTTAGTATTCTGTAAGATATCCTTTTAAGTATATGAACAAGGGTTATCATATCTTGGCCATTTTTCATTTCTCACAATTGAAAGAATTATCTTTTCATAGGATTTAAAAGTCTACTGGAACATTAGAATGAATATGAACAAATCCAGATATACACACACAGCTAGCAAATGAAAACAGTTCTGTTTATTACAATATAAATACAATACAAAATACATTTACTGTAGAGGACTTATTTATACATTTGTCTGTGTACATAAGTGTACAAGCATATTCTAGTACTTAATACTTAGAATTTAAATGCCATAAATTTTACTACTATACTGGAATATACAGCTGCTTTATTGCTAGGTTCTTCCTTCTCTTCCCATGATACTCTACCTACAGACTTAGGAATGCTAACAGCTTTTCTTCATAACACTGTTCTATCCAGTTGTTTAGAATTCACTTTGCAACAATCTAGAGTCCTAGCTTTTGCCTGGCTCTGTTCTATAGATCTTTGACTTTAACTGCTTGAAGATACTTCCTGGTTCTTTTCCAGGACTATGGATTGTCGAGTTTTGAGCCTTCATCCACCCTCTGATCTATCAAATTCTATCAAATTCTATACCTGTGAATAGTGGTGTCTCCCAAGGCAGTGTTCTAGGACCAACTCTTTTCATACTCTACATAAATGACCTCTGTGATCATATCAAGAGCAACTGCGTTCTTTTCGCTGATGATGTAGAGCTGTTCAATACCACAGACAATACTGCAACCCTTCAAAAAGATCTTGACTATGTATCAGAATGGTCAAACAAATGGCAACTTTAAATCTCAACAAATAAATGCTCTGTCTTACATATTGGCAAAAAAAATCAGAAAATGAAAGACAGGCTGAATAGTCAAGACCTTGTTGATGATTCAAACTCTGTCAAGGATCTTGGAATACTCATCTCTAATGACCTAAGTGCTAGAGCCCATTGTAACTACATAGCCAAAAAGGCATTAGGAGTTAACCTAATCTTACGTAGTTTTTCTCTGGTAATATTACACCAATAATTAGAGCATACAAAACATTTGCTACACCAATACTCGAATACAGCTCATTAGTCTGGAACCCACATTACGTATCTGATATTAACACAGTTGAGAAAGTCCAGAAATATTTCACAAGAAGAGTTCTCCACTCCTCTACTCATTGCAGAATACCTTATGCCACCAGACTCGAAATTCTAGACCTAGAAAACCTAGAACTATGGCACCTTCGGTCCGATCTAAGTATAGTATATAAAATCATACATTGCAATGTCCTACCTGTCAATGAATACTTCAGCTTCAATCATAACAATACAAGAGCAAACAATAGACTCAGGGTTAATCGCTCCAAACTTGATTGCAGGAAATATGACTTCAGCAACAGAGTGGTCAATGTCTGGAATACTCTACCTGACTCTGGTTTTTTTCCCCAAACCCCAAAAACCTTAGACTGTCTACTCTTGACCTCACCCCTTTCCTAAGAGGTCTATTGGGGGCGTGCATGAGCACACCAACATGCCTACCGTCCTTGTCCTATTGTTTCTTTTATCTATATTTTTTCTTACATGTATCCATGTATTCATAACTATGTTTTTACTTATACCTATTATCTTGCAAGCAATTGACAAATAGAAATAAAATAAAAAAATAAATATTTGATCATCCTGTTGCTGTCATTCTTGACACACCTAGAAGACACTTCCCACTTCCACAAGTTGTTGTGGCCTCTTACTGTGCTTTCCTTTGAAACTAGGGGCAAGAGATTCTAAGGAGTTTAACATTTTTTTCCCTATGAAGTCCCTATGAACCCAAGCTGGACAGCTGATAGTTGAACCACTGAAGAAAAAAAAATTGTCTAGACAGGCCCAAATAACATTTTTCTGTTTTAGGGCAATTTATCCTTCCACAAATCTCATGACCATTCTGTTTTTTCTCTGAACTTGTTATTGTTTGTCGAATTCATTGTGGTCGTCAAAATTAGAGTGGTATCTTGCCAATATAGAATAAACTACACTGCTCAAAAAAATTAAGGGAACACTTAAACAACACAATGTAACTCCAAGTCAATCACACTTCTGTGAAAGCAAACTGTCCACTTAGGTAGCAACACTGATTGACAATCAATTTCACATGCTGTTGTGCAAATGGAATAGACAACAGGTGGAAAGAATAGGCAGTTAGCAAGACATCCCCAATAAAGGAGTGGTTCTGCAGGTGGTGACCACAGACCACTTCTCAGTTCCTATGCTTTCTGGCTGATGGTTTGGTCACTTTTGAATGCTGGTGGTGCTGTCACTCTAGTGGAAGCATGAGACAGACTCTACAACCCACACAGGTAGCTCAGGTAGTGCAGCTCATCCAGGATAGCACATCAATGCGAGCTGTGCAAGAAGGTTTGCTGTGTCTGTCAGCGTAGTGTCCAGAGCATGGAGGTGCTACCAGGAGACAGGTCACTACATCAGGATATGTGGAGGAGGCCGTAGGAGGACAACAACCCAGCATCAGGACCACTACCTCCGCCTTTGTGCAAGGAGGGACAGGAGGAGTACTGCCAGAGCCTTGCAAAATGACCTCCAATGGGCCACAAATGTACATGTGGCTAAACAGTCAAAAACAGACTTCATGAGGGTGGTATGAGGGCCCGTTGTCCACAGGTGGGGGTTGTGCTTACAGCCCAACACCGTGCAGGATGTTTGGCATTTGCCAGAGAACATCAAGATTGGCAAATTCACCACTGGCGCCCTGTGCTCTTCACAGATGAAAGTAGGTTCACACTGAGCACATGTGACAGAAGTGACAGGATCTGGAGACGCTGTGGAGAACATTCTGCTGCCTGTAACATCTTCCAGCATGACCGGTTTGGCAGTGGGTCAGTAATGGTGTGGGGTGGCATTTCTTTAGGGGGCCGCACAGCCCTCCATATGCTCACCAAAGGTAGCCTGACTGCCATTAGGTACTGAGATGAGATCCTCAGACCCCTTGTGAGACCATATGCTGGTGCGGTTGGCCCTGGGTTCCTCCTAATGCAAGACAATGCTAGACCTCATGTGGCTGGAGTGTGTCAGCAGTTCCTACAAGACAAAGGCATTGATACTATGGACTGGCCCGCCCATTCCCCAGACCAGAATCCAATTGAGCATGTCTGGGACATCATTTCTCGCTCCATCCACCAATGCCACATTGCACCACAGACTGTCCAGGATTTTGGGGATGCTTTAGTCCAGATGTGGGAGGAGATCCCTCAGGACACCATCTGCCACCTCATCAGGAGCATGCCAAGGCATTGTAGGGAGGTCATACAGGCACGTGGAGGCCGCACACACTACTGAGCCTCATTTTGACTTGTTTTAAGGACATTACATCAAAGTTGGATCAGCCTGTAGTTTTTTTTTCACTTTAATTTTGGGTGTAACTCCAAATCCAGACCTCCATGGGTTGCTAAATTTGACTTCAATTGATAATTTTTGTGTGATTTTGTTGTCAGCACATTCAGCTATGTAATGAACAAAGTATTTAATTAGAATATTTCATTCATTCAGATCTAAGTTGTCTTATTTTTGTGTTCCCTTTATTTTTTTGAGCAGTGTACATCTTGCAGCATAAACTTACATCTTGTAGAATAAACTACATGGCATCTTGCAGTTTGCAAATTATACTTTTCTACAAGTAGCCAAACACCATGCTTGTTTTTTTCTCTCTCTTCTGGAGTGACATCACAATGTTGGCATTTTCTTCATTTGAAGTAAGTCATAATTTAGGATTTATCTGGATTCATTTCCCTAAGCCATCACTATCACATCTGTAAAGCTGATTTAATAATGGAAAAGCTTTCCAATCTTTTGTACCATCTCTACTTCAGCTTTATATCACATAGCAGAATATCAGTTGTTGTTTTCTGTGCATTTTTTGGATGGGGAAATATGCATTCCATTGGGACTCAGCCAGCATTTCTTAAGTTTTGAACTTTGCATCTGTTGTTTGGAAAACAAAGCTTTCATCTTCTATTACATTAGATTGTATGCTTATTACATTCAAAAATACATTTTTAACAATCAAAGAAGTAGGTATTTCTGATTTTGCAAGGGATCTGAGGAAATACACATAGAAGGAACACATGAAGACCACATTGAGATAAAAAGGTTACAAGAATACAAAAACTATCCATTAAGCAAAATTAGTAGGAACCAGAAAAATAATATGCTTGAGGAAAAGACTGTACCAAGTTATACCCTTAGATATGCTCTTCCCCCAAAATACAACCTACCCTGAAAGTATGTCCTAGCTTGATTTTTACACATGTGTCCAATATAAGCCCTACATCCCCCAAAATAAGTCCTAATTAAGATCCCACCCCCTTGAGTACACTGGTAAAAAATTACGCTAGGGTGGGGATAGGATGGAGCTGCCCGACTCCTTAAACTTTGGACAATTGTAGCCAGGCCTCTCATACCCCGACACCTGCCTTACTGGCCCATTTCTTCTGCAGCCAGCAAGGCTGGCAAGACTTTCCTGAAGGCCTCTGTAGCTGATAACAAAGCTTCAGATCTATTCGGAGCTCTGTCATCGGCTGCAAAGACCTTCAGGAAAGCCTTGCCAGCCACAGAAGAAGTTCCTGACGGCCTCTGACAGCAAAAAGGAGGCCGGGGTGATGTGCACAAGTGAGGTTAGTTAGTGGATGACATCCCTCAAAAATAAACCCAGTGCCTTTTTTTGGTGGGGCGAAAATATAAGACAGGGTCTTATTTGGGGGAAAACACGGTAAAATGATGAGAATCTCCAGATAGGCAAAATGAGTTTTATCAGGTTCAAAAAATGTTAGAATTATACCAGGAAGTCTTGCAATACTTATTGGAGAATCTGAGTGGAATTCTGGGGAAAATCTGAGGGCATCATGAGAGGGATAATTATTTTATATGTTTGAGGATTTCCACTAATCCCAAATGCAAGCCTGTTGGCTATTCAAAAAGTATTACAGCATAACATTTTCAAAACAAGCATATACTTCCCAAGTTGTTTCCAGGTCTAATTAATGCTGGACATAAGAAGAGCTTGGAAATACATAAGGATGATGCTTGAGAAGATTCTTTACCTAGAATTATTCACTTTCATTCCACTATTTACTTTCATTTCTCACAAGATCTTAAGCCCATGTCACACTGGCCAACGGATGCAAAACGGACACAACGGACGAGCAAAATGTTCCATCCGTTGTTATCCGCTCTCAAAAGGGGCAAAAATTTGCATAACCGGAGTGGATAACACGGACGCTGGGAGGACGCAGGGCGGATGCAAAGCGGATGTGGAACGGAAGCACAGCGGATGGGAGCGGATAGCACAACCGCAGGGCTTCCGGGGGGCCTCAGCAAAGCAGACGCAGAATGGATACAGTGGATGCAGAGCGGACGCCGAACGGATGAAGCGGATGCACAGCGGAAGCCTAGCGGATAAAACGGATGCACAGCGGAAGCCTAGCGGATAAAACGGATGCACAGCGGAAGCCTAGCAGATGCACAGCGGAAGCGGAACGGATGCCGACCATTAATTGCGCATGTGGGGGGGAAGTATTACGTAAGCCCCCTGGATATAAAGGGAAGCAGCTCGCACGTGGCCAGCATTCTGAGGAAAGACCTGCTGCTGGACACTTCAAGTTCCTTGCCTGCCCTGCCAGCCTGCCTTCCAGCCAGCCTTGGTGCCTGCCTGCCTGCCTGCCTGCCTGCCAGGCTTTCTGCCAGCCTTCCTGCCAGGCTTCTTGCCAGCCTTCCTGCCAGCCTTGGTGCCTGCCAGCCTCCCTGCCAGCCAGCAACCCCACAACCATGGGGAGGAAGTGAAAGCCTCAGCAACCTGCCGCCATCCCTGGCAAGAGGGACAGGGCCAACCTCCCGCCCCTTGACTATGCTGATGCTGGGGCTTCTGCTAAGCTGCTCCTGGCGGTGGTGCTTCTGCTGGTGCTGGTGCTTCTGCTGTTGCTTACTCTGTCAAAGCTGCTCCTGGTCCTGCTGGTCCTGCTCGACCTGCTCGTGCTCCTGGACTTGCTCGTCCTGCTCGTCCTGTTCGTGCTCCTGGTCCTGCTCGTGCTCCTAGACATGCTGGCCCTGCTGGTGCTTACTCTACTGCTGCTGATCCTGGTCCTGCTGTTCCTGCTGCTGCTGCTGATGATGATGCTGATGATGATGCTGATTATGATCCTGCTGGTGAGGATGATGATGCTGATTATGATCCTGCTGGTGAGGATGATGATGATGATTCTGCTGGTGCTGCTGCTGCTGCTGCTGGTGTGGAGGAGCAGCCCCTACTACCTGGGAGCCCCTCTGATGAGGGCCCATCTGGTCCTGCCAAAGGGAAGAAGAGGCGTATGCGACAACGGGAGAGGAGGCAATACTCCATTGCGGAGATGCACGAGGATGAGGTGCTGGAGTGGCTGAGAGAGAACGACTATCTGTGGCGGAAGGGACACCGGCTGTATAGGGACACCAAGCGGAAGCAGGCTGCTTGGAGAGAGAGGGCGGAGAGTATGGGTTACACTTCAGAGGTGCTTCTCGGCTGGTGGAAGCACATGCACACCTGGTACGGGAAGCTGCACCTGAAGAAATCTGGCCAGGCCACTGTGAAGCTGACAGACAGAGAGACCTACATCATGGCCAGGTGCAGCTTCCTGGAGGGTGAGGTCCGCCACCGAGGAGCACCAGCAGCCCCTCTCACGACCCTCTCTCTCCGGCAGCCTGCTGCCACCCAGTCCTCTTCCGGCCGAGAGTCAGTCCCTGTCTCCAGGCAGGTTTCTGTGGAGCGTGCCACAGCGGAGAACCCGCGGACAGGTGTGGTAAGCGTGGTGGAGTGCGTAGAGGACTCCCTGGTGCGGTGGGAGAAAGGAGACATTGAGTCCACCACAGTTATAGCCGCATCCACCACCACCCCAGCTCCGCCTCCGCAGAAAGCAGAGAGCCGGACAGCTGGAGGGGCAGAGCCACAATGTCCTGCTGGAGATCAGGGACACCATCCGCACCAGCATAGATCTCCACTCTCAGCTAGTCCACACCGACTCTTCATCCTCCAACCGCAAGCCCTTCCTCACCTATGTCAACCAGACCCTCAAAGAAATGGCGGATCCACAGTACCAGCAGGTGAAGGACCGGATCACCAAGCTGCTTCACAACCCTCCAGACCCAGAGGAACCTGCTCCCACCCAGTCCAGTTCTGCTCCTCCACCCCAGGTGATGTCCCTCCCATTCCAAGGCTTCCCACAGCCCCTCACCTACCAGGGCTACGGCTACCAGGAGGTTCAGCAGCACAGGCAGCAGCCCTTCCCAGTCCAGGCACAGAGTCATCGGGTGACACCGTTTCCACCTGTTTCACTGATGCCACCGATGCCACCCACGCCAATGATGCCACCGACGACAGCGATGCCACCCACGCCAATGATGCAACCGACAACAGCGATGCCACCCACGCCAGTCCTCACCCAGCTGCAGAGCAGACAGCCCCATTACACTACTCCTTCCTCCACCCCACAGCCAAGCCCGGCCTCAGTACATCTGTCATCAGTACTGGGGTGACACCCCATGGCATGGAGGAAGGACCTCTCAGCATCACGGGGCTGAGCCAGCTGTCCGAGACCTTTCTAAACACACCGTTCCCTGTTGTCCTCTCGAGGCCAGGCACTCCAGCACCACCCACCACCACAGCACCTGGACCCTTCACCCCTGAGACTGGGCACACCTCCGAGTGACCAAGAAGAGTGCCAGAGACCGGCTAGCTGGCTACCTGTGGACTTTATTTGGACACTTGACTTGGGTCATTTTTTTTTACAGCTTGTTGTTCAATAAAGTTTATCTTTGATTCACACACTTGCTTCATTTCTTCTTTTGTAATAAAGTCTTGGAGGAAACTTTTAGAATTGGCTTAAGCCTTTACATGCTTGTGGGATGGGTTAAGATAGCAGTGGGGTGGGCAGGGATACCTGTGGAATGAGCAGGGATACCTTTGGGATGGCTAATAGTTGTGGGATAGATAAACCTCCAGTGCAAGCATAGTGGGACTGTATGGTCCACCCTCCCAGGTGCCACACCTATGGCCCTTTATTATCAATAATAATGTAATCAATTATCCACACATGTCAACATAAACACAATTCTTTATTAAACGCCCTGTTTATTGTAGGCACACCCAACATACATGGCCCAATCTCATCCGTGTGATGAGACAGGCTGAAGGAAGCATCCATTAAGCATCTACCATCCTGTCTTGCCACTCCACCGCTCCAGCTGGGGAGTTGCACCAGTGTTTCAGGAGGTTGCGCTGCTTCTTCCCTTCCCGTGAGGCTCTGTTGTGGTCTTGCACATCCTGAGTGTCAATCAGGTTTCGCCCTTGCCTCCATTCCCCAGGCTCCATGTCCCCATTGCCTTGTTGACGGTCCACGAGCCTGTTCTGCAACACTGGGTAGTGGGTGCGCATGAGATTGTGCAGGATGCAGCAAGCTTCCACGATCCTCCTCACGGTCTCTGGGCGATGCTGCATGGTGGTGAGAAGTACCTGGAACCTGTTGGCCAGGATGCCAAAGGCATTCTCCACCACCCGCCTTGCCCTGGGCAGCCTGTAGTTGAAGATCCTCTCTTCACGGGTGAGGCATCTGGAAGTGTAGGGCTTCATGAGGTAGGTTCTGAAGGAGAAGGCGTCATCCCCCACGATGAAGTCGGGCACATCTTGTGTGTCGTTGGACAGGGGGTCTGGATCTGGGAAGCCCACGATGAGGATGCCTTCCAGCCCCTCCTTGAGGTGACTGGCGTTGTATACCTGGGCTTCTGAAGATGAGCCGTTGCCTGAAGCATCGATGTACATGAACTTGTAGTCAGCATCAACCATGGCGAAGAGGATGATGCTGAAGAAGCCCTTGTAGTTGAAATAAGTGGACCCCAACTTGGCTGGCGCTTTGCAGTCCACGTGCTTGCCATCTATGGCTCCAACGGTGTGTGGGAAGTTCCACCTCTGATACCACTGCTCTGCAACTTTCTTCCATCCTTCTTCAGTGGAGGGGCACTGGAGGAGCTCCTCCTTGTATTCTTCGATGATGGCCTGCACCGCTTCTCTGACCACAATGTTGATGGTGTTGGGTGGCACCCTCCAGGCGTACTGCATGCTCCTGTAGGTGGTCCCTTAGGCCAGGTGGTGCAGAGTGAGTGCCACCTTGAGCCCAGGTTCCAGGCTGGGCCGGCAGTTGGTGTTTGCCTTGGTCAACCTGGGTGTCAGGCGCTGCACAACTTCGTCAAACATGGCTGGAGGCATCCTCATGAAGTTCTGGAACGCCCGAGTGTCTTCTTTCCTGAGCTCCACCATCAGCTTGTTGTACAGTCCGTACTCTGCTCTTCTCCTGATCCATTTTCGGACCCAGACGCTTCTTGGCTGCCTCTTTTTCTTCCCATAGTAGAGTTCACAGAGCCTGTAGATGGCTTCGTACTGTTGCAGAAGGATGGTGGCTGCCAAAAGGACTGTGATACGATGCACGGTGGACATGACTGGATGCTGTGGAAGAGCAAGAGTCAAATGAAGGCTGCAGAGGTCTGCACAGGTGGGCTGCTGGTCTGAAAGTGAGATGCAGACGAGTTGCTCCCCCTTTTTATAGGCAGTATAGGTGTCCCTTTGCATCCTCTAGGCATCCTTAATATCTGAGATAGATCCCCTCTGCGAACGTTTTTTCTGCTTTAAACACTTTGTTTCCGTGCTGCATCCGTTCTGCATCCGTTCTGCATCTGTTCCGTGTCCGTTTCGCTTCCTCCCTGCGTCCGGACGGATGCAAGTTGCTCGGATGCGCAGCGGACGCCAAGCGGATATAGCGGATATAGCGGATGCGTAGCGGATGCATAGCGGATGCATAGCGGATGCAGAACAGACGAACTGGATTCATTCTCTGTGCAAAAGTTTTAGGCAGCCCAAAACTTTTGGAGCGGATGACACGTCCATAAACGGATGCTGGACGGATAGAGAAGAAGCAAAACGGAGGCAGTGAGTACAGAACAGATACATCGCATTAACCAACGGATGGCAAGCTTTTTTGTCCGTTTTACATCCTCTTTGCATCCGTTGGTTCAGTGTGACATGGGCTTTAGTGATAAGTTGAAGTAGTCTTTGTCTAGCTTAGTGTTTTCCAACTTTGGCAATTTTAAGATATATGGATTTCAACACCTGCAATTTCCCAGCCAATCATTCCCCATGCTAACTGTGGAATTCTGGGAGTTGAAGTCTACATAACTTAAATTTGCCAAGATTGGAAAAGACTGGTCTAGCTGGAGATTATTCATTGTTTATTTATTCACTTGTTAAATAGTTGCTCCTAGTATTTCTCTGGTGTCCAGGTCCTTGTGGTTGCTCTGCCTTGGTTATGAAGTAACAGATGTGTGCCATCTTCTCTCTAATATACCTGAAAGCTACTATTCTTTTTTCCTTTTTGAATAAATTGCAGTGCACATTGTTTGTTTACAAAATGAAAAACAGTATCTTGCACATTTTATCTACTGGTATTCTGATCCTCTTTGTTGAAAATCAGCTTGCTCATGCTCATTAAAAATATAAGAACTTTACAAAATTCCCCGATAGATTTACTTTTTCAGTGAAGCATTTATAATGACACAGAACCTACTACAAAGAGATTCAATGAAACAAATTCAAGAGTCAACATAATTTACAATTATCACCTTTTGCTAGGTAGCAGAAATCTGTCCATCATTTTATTCAAACTATTATGCAAACAGCATACCAATTGACTTTGGAAATAATTGTTTTTGCAGGCAGAATATAGAATGAAGTAGCAGCAGGCTGTTAAAGCTTCTGTTTGAAAATGCCACCTTTTCATGTTTTGTCATTAAAATTGGTCTATAACTTTTAGGCAGACCTCAGTTGAATAAAAGTCTATCACATGTCAGACATATATTGATTTTTTTCTCTCTTGAATCAATGCTTTCAGGGCTCATAATTTATTCATAAGATAGAAAAGTTGTCTGAGAGGCATTTATAGAAGTGTAAATCTGTAATCCAGAGAGCTGTGTAAAATGCTCTGCAGGACCCCAAGCAACTGGTGTTGGCAAGAAAAATATTGATTTTATTCCAAGCACATATTCATTTTTGCATTTTTTTTCCCTCACTAACACACACATAGGTATTATTGAAGGCTGATATCCCACATTTTAGTGCTTTCTTAATTTTATGCATGAACATTTAAGTAAAGGAAGTGAGAAGATTTTCCATATTCCTTCCAGTTTGAAAAAGACCCCTTTTAAACATTTTTAAATTGATTTTGTGTCTAATGAAAGAAAGGTTTTCAACAGATCAGATTTTAACCCCCCTCCATCATTGTTCAATCAGTCTAAAAATAATCAGTATGCATGATGTGAATTTCTCTTGACCATAAGAATATTTCATTTTACACTGATGCCTTTGCATATATTCACAATACTAACAATGTTTGCTAAATGCACTGCAGAGGTGAAAGAGTAAGGCAATATTCTAAAATGTATTGACAAGTTCAGAGTATTTTATGTCTACGGACATTATCAGCAGTGATGGGATTCAAAAATTTGTGTGGGAGTGGCTTGGTGGATGTGGTGTAGCATGGTTGGTATGGCTTAGTCGGCATGGCAGGGGAAGGATATTGTAAAATCTCCATTCCCTCCCCATTCCTGGGGGAAGATTACTGCAAAATCCTATCCCCCCCCCCCCACTAACCTGCTTTCCAGCTGTGCAGGGCAACAAAAGAAGACCCAGCCAATCAGCTGGGACTTGGGAGGCAGAAAGTAGATGTGGACGGGGCCAGTCAGAGGTGGTCTTTGCCAGTTCCAAACTATTCAAAGTTTCCGCTACCAGTTCTCCAGAACTGGTCAGAACCTGCTGAATACCACCTGTGATTCTCAGTCATCCAAATCATGGTTGTCCCAAGGATGCTTTTTTTCATGGTTGTCCCAAGGATGCTTTTTTTCAAGAGGAACTGGACTTTCTAGTTTTTCTTTGAAGACGTTTCTCTCCTCATCTAAGAAGCTTCTTCAGCTGAGTGGTACTTGTAATAATGCAAGACAATATTATATATTCTGTCCTAGGATCAGTATCCCTTTGCTCCAGTGCAGATTTTAAACTTTACACCCTGATTCAGAGTGAGAAAACTAATGTCACTGAAATATGTCACTACAGTCATATTTTTATAATCTTCTTGATATTGGATTAGAGACCAAAAACATGTTGGAGCCTCTGTTCATCAATCTGCCCAACATGCTTATATCCCAGAAATCTGTTTTAATTTACTATGTGAACCATTGCAATCAGTTGCAGCTTCATAGTGAAAAATAATTAGTCATAGCAACATTTTTAAATTTACATTCACTCCCACAATAAATTGCACTTATCTGCTGATAATTGTATTTTTTGAACTTCTTTATTATGTTTTTGATATCTTTGATCCTCATTTATTCATTTAATCATTACACCATGCATGCTACTAATTAGTTTATGATTTTTGCACCTGATTTAAATCTCCTTCTTCCAGTCTATCTTCAATCTTCACCGTATACAAAATAATACAAATATAGTTTCATTTCCCCTCCTCATATCCAATTTAACTTCTTTTCATTTTCTCTTGGAAAAATTGAAGGAACTTCAATTTAGACATTTGCCTAGTCTAATATTCTGACAATAATTTCCCTTCCTGATACTATAAAGTAATATTTTTATGTTTTCTATACAGTTCTTAGAAATTTGAATGCTCCATTCTTCAGTAATGATGTGATAGCATTTAACCTCTAAAGGGCATGTTACATTGGCCGACGGAGGCAAAACGTTTGTAAAAAGGACACAGCGGACGAGAAAATGTTCCATCCGTTGTTATCCGCTCTCAAAAGTGCCCCGAATTTGCACAACCAGAGCGGACAACAAAGGAAAGGAACGGAAGGGGGGAGGATGTAGCCAGGATGTAAAACAGATGCTCCACGGAAGCCTAGCAGATGGAAGCGGATGGGAGAGGATGGAACATCCGCAGGGCTTCCGGGGGAGCACAGCGAAGCGGACGTGCAGCGGAAAGAGCAGATGCAGAGTGGATGCCAAGTGGATGACGTGGATGCAGAGCAGAAGCCTAGCGGATGCCTAGTAGATGCAGAGCGTTCATTGCACATGCAGGGAGGATGCATTGCATCAGCCCCGCAGATATAAAGGGAAGCAGGTCACCATTCAGAGGAAAGACCTGCTGCAGCCAGCCAGCCAGCCAGCCAGCCAACAACCCAACAACCATGGGGAAGAAGAGAAAGCCTCTGCAATCTGCTGCCAGCCCTGGCAAAAGGGACAGGGCCACCATCCCACCCCCTGGCCCTGACTCTGCTTCTGGGGCTTCTGCTGCTGGGTCTGACTCTTCTGCTGCTGGAGCTTCTGCTGGCGCTGCTCCTGGTGCTGGTGCTTACTCTGCTGGTGCTGCTCCTGGTGCTGGTGCTTCTGCTGGTGCTTACTCTGCTGGTGCTGCTCTGGGTCCTGCTGGTCCTGCTGGTGCTCCTGGTCCTACTGGTGCTGCTGGTGCTGCTGGTGCTTACTCTGCTGCTGCTGATCCTGGTCCTGCTGGCGCTGCTGGTGCTTACTCTGCTGGTGCTGCTGCTAGTGCTGCTGGTGCTGCTGCTACTGGTGGTCCTGCTGGTGCTGCTACTGTTGTTGTTGCTGCTGCTGGTGGTGGTGGTGTGGAGGAGCAGCCCCTACAACCCCAAAGCCCCTCTGATGAGGGCCCATATGGCCCTGCCAGAGGGAGGAAGAGGCATACGCATGAACGGGAGAGGAGGCAATACTCCATCGAAGAGGAACATGAGGATGAGGTGCTGGAATGGCTGAGGGAGAACGAGTACCTCTAGAGGAAGGGACACAGGCTCTATCGAGACACCAAAAGGAAGCAGGCTGCTTGGAGAGAGAAGGCGGAGAGCCTGGGCTACACTTCGGAGGTGCTCCTTGGCTGGTGGAAACACATGCACACCTGGTATGGGAAGCTGCACCTCAAGAAATCTGACCAGGCCACAGTCAAGCTGACGGACCGAGAGACCTACATGATGGCCAAGTGCAGCTTCTTGGAGGGTGAGATCCACCACCGAGGAGCAGCCCCTCTCACAACCCTCTCTCTCAGGCAGCCCGCTGAGAGCCAGTCCTCTTCTGGCCAGGAGTCAGCTCCTCTGTCCAGGCAGGTATCTGTGGAGCGTGCCACGACAGAGAACCCCCCGACAGCTGCACTACCCATGGCGGTGTGCGTGGAGGACCCCCTGATGCAGTGGGAGCAAGGAGAGGGCACTGACACCAGAGACCAACCCACATCCAACCCCAGCTCCACCTCCACAGAAAGCAGGCAGAGAGGCAGACCGGAGGGGCAGAGCCACACTGTCCTGCTGGAGATCAGGGACACCATCAGAAGCAGTGTAGATCTCCTCTCTCAGCTGGTACACACCGACATACCATCCTCCAACCGCAAGCCCTTCCTCACCTATGTCAACCAGACCTTCATGAACATGTCAGAATCACAGTACCAGGTGGTAAAGGACAGGATCACCGGTCTTCTTCAAAACCCTCCAGACCCAGCTGAAGCTGCTCCCACCCAGTCGAGGCCTGCTTCTCCACCCCAGGTGATGTCACTGCCCTTCCAAGGCTTTCCACAGGCCCTCACCTACCAAGGCTACGGCTACCAGGAGCTCCAGCAGCACAGGCAGCCCTTCCCAGTCCAGGCACAGGTACATCGTACGCCACCGATGCCACCGATGCCACTGATGCCAGCCACGCCACAGATGCCACCTATGCCTCACCTCGCTCAGCTGCAGACCAGACATCCCCACTACACTGCTCCTTCCTCCACCCCACAGCCAAGCCCGGCCTCAGAACATCTGTCATCAGTCTTGGGGCTGACACCCCATGTCCTGGAGGAAGGGGCTTTCAACATCACAGGACTGAGCCAGCTCTCTGATAGCTTCCTCCACACAGCATCTCCTGTTGTCCTCTCGGGGCCAGGAACCCCAATGATGCCTCAGACCAGCACTCCAGCAGCAGCCACCTCCACAGCATCTGGACCCTTCACCCCTGAGACTGGGCATGCCTCAGAGTGACCAAGAAGAGTGCCAGAGACTGGGTGGCTACCTGTTGACTTTATCTTTGCTTAAGACACTTGGGTCATTTTGCTTTTACAGGTTGTTATTAATAAAGATTATCTTTGCTTCACACACTTGCTTCATTTCTTTTTTTTTAATAAAGTCTTGGTGGAAACTTTTAGAAATGGTTTAAGCCTTTGCATGCTTGTGGGATGGGTTAGGATAGCAATGGGATGGGCAGGGATACCTGTGGGCTGGGTAATAGCTGTGGGATGGGCGGGGATACCTTTGGGCTGGGTAATAGCTGTGGGATGGGCGGGGATACCTTTGGGCTGGGTAATAGCTGTGGGATGGGCAGGGATAATTTTGAGATGGGTAATAGCTGTGGGATGGGCAGGGATACCTTTGGGATGGGTAATAGCTGTGGGATGGGTAGGGATACCTTTGGGATGGGTAATAACTGTGGGATGGGCAGGGATACCTTTGGGATGGGTAATAGCTGTGGGATGGGCAGGGATACCTTTGGGAGGGGGAATAGCTGTGGGATAGATAAACCTCCAGTGCAAGCATAGTGGTCCACCCTCCCAGGTGCCACACCTATAGCCTTTTATTATCAATAACAATGTAATCATTGATCCACACATTTCAACTTAAACACAACTTTTTATTAAATGCCCTGTTCATTGTAGGCCCACTCAACATACATGGCCCAATCTCATCAGTGTTATGAGACAGGCTCAAGGAAGCATCCATTAAGCATCTACCATCCTGTCTTGCCACTCCACTGCTCCAGCTGGGGAGTTGCACCAGTGTTTCAGGATGTTGCGCTGTTCTTCCCTTCACGTGAAGCTCTGTTGGGGCCTTGCATATCCACAGTGTCTATCAGGTTTCACCCTTGCCTCCATTCACCAGGCTCCATGTCCTCATTGCCTTGTTGGAGGTCCACGAGCCTGTTCTGCAACACTGGGTAGTGGGTGCGCATGAGATTGTGCAGGATGCAACAAGCTTTCACGATCCTCCTCACGGTCTGTGGACGATGCTGCATGGTGGTGAGAAGTACCTGGAACCTGTTGGCCAGGATGCCAAAGGCATTCTCCACCACCCATCTTGCCCTGGACAGCCTGTAGTTGAAGATCCTCTCTTCACGGGTGAGGCATCTGGAGGTGTAGGGCTTCATGAGGTAGGTTCTGAGGGAGAAGGCGTCATCCCCCACGATGAAGTAGGGCACATCTTATGTGTCGTTGGGCAGGGGGTCTGGATCTGGGAAGCCCATGATGAGGTTGCATTCCAGCCCCTCCTTGAGGTCACTGGCATTGTACACCGGGGGATCTGAAGATGAGCCGTTGCCTGAAGCATCGATGTACATGAACTTGTAGTCAGCATCGACCATGGTGAAGAGGATGATGCTGAAGAAGCCCTTGTAGTTGAAATAAATGGACTCTGACTTGGCTGGAGCTTTGCAGGCCACGTGCTTGCCATCTATGGCTCCAATGGTGTGGGGGAAGTTCCACTTCTGATACCACTGCTCTGCAACTTTCTTCCAGCCTTCTTCAGTGGAGGGGCACTGGAGGAGCTCCTCCAGGTATTCTTCGATGATGGCCTGCATCACTTCTCTGACCACAATGCTGATGGTGTTGTGTGGCACCCTCCAGCCGTACTGCATGCTCCTGTATGTGGTCCCGGAGGCCAGGTGGCGCAGAGTCAGTGCCACCTTGAGCCCAGGGTCCAGGCTGGGCCGGAAGTTGGTGCTCTGCTTGGTCAACCTGGGTGTCAGCCGCTCCACAACTTCGTCAAACATGGCTGGAGGCATCCTCATGAAGTTCTGGAATGCACGAGTGTCTTCGTTCCTCAGCTCCACCATCAGTTTGTTGTACAGTCCGTACTCTGCTCTTCTGGAGATCCATCTTCAGACCCAGAAACTTCTTGGCCGCCTCCTTTTCTTTACGTAGAACAGGTGAAAGAGCCTGTAGATGGCTTCGCACTGTTGTAGAACGATGGTGGCTACCAAAAGGAGTATGTGATTATCCATGGTGGAGATGACTGGATGCTGTGGAAGAGCAAGAGCCAGATGAAGGCTGAAGAGGTCTGCACCACAGGACTGCTGGACTGAAAGTGAGATCCAGGTGAGTTCCTCCCCCTTTTTATAGGAAATATAGGTTTTCCGCTAGATGTCCTTCTGCATCCTCTAGACATCTGCAGACATCCTAAATATCCGAGATAGGTCCCCTCTGTGAACGTTTTTTCCCTTTTAATGCTTTGTATGCGAGCTGCATCCGCTTTCATCCTTGCTCCATCCGTGCTACTAACGCTTTGTGTCCGTTCTGCGTCCGTTTCGCTTCCTCCCTGTATCCGTTTTCCACTGGAGCGGATTTGAGTTGCGCGGATGCACAGCAGATGCCTAGCGGATATAGCGGATGCATAATGGATGACGACGGATGTAGAACGGATGTTCCCCGTATGCATTGCGGATGCAGAATGGACGCGTTGGATACATTTTCTCCTCAAAAAGTTTTGAGCAGCTCAAAACTTTTTGAGCGGATGAAATGTCAATAGATGGATGCTGGACGGATAGAGAGGATGAAAAACGGAGGCATTGAGTACAGAACGGAAGCATCGCGTTAACTAATGGATGGCAAGTGTTTCTCTCCGTTTTACATTCTATTTCCATCCATTGGTGCAGTGTGACATGGGGTTAACCAGAACATATTCTTCCTTTGAGATACTTTATAGCAGCAAAAAGTGAGGCTATGTGTTGTATGAATAAATTATTTAGTAACTCATTACTCAATGATTTAGCTCAATTATTTCTTTTCAGCCTTCTGCAAGACAACTTTCCTATTTTTACGCAGCAGTAATTAATCAACTACTAAGTGTGAAACTGATTCTTAGTAGTTGAGAAAATAACACAAGGAATTTGATTTTTTTTGAAGTGACAGTTTGCAGTCATGGGGGATCTTCTGAATCTGGCAGGGCCATCAGAGAGAGCCACATGTTATCTGTGGTAAGGTCATTTGTCATTTTTACTTTGGCTGATAATGCTTCCTTCTCCCTGAAAAAGAGAGAACTGTTGTTGGTGACACATACCCTGTTAACCTTACGGCTGGTTTATTTTTCATAGAACATCCAGAAATGGAATGTGACAGTACAGATAGAGAATGCAAGAATGATGAAATGTGCTGGTTGTTGTTTGTTTGTTGAGGTCAAATCAGGGTGTTCACTTTTGTAAATGAAAACTTAACCAAGGGTCAACTACTTGTATGAGTGCCTGCCTACTCTCTCACTTTCAGGTCTTCAAGGGAACACTTTTTGCAGGTCACATCAGGAACATCTTCAGCACAGACTATCAGTTTACTGAAACACTTGGAAATATGCAGCATATATATTTGCAAATGTCTTTCCAGATGAAGTTGTCAGGAGAGTTACAACTCTGTCAATAATGGAGAATATTTGTAACTCAGGGTTGATATGAGGGATCCAGAGTTGATATGAGGGATCAACCTCAGGGTTGATATGAGGGATCTCCGAGCCTGGTTGTTTTCTTGTAGATATTTCATTACCCAAACTAGGTAACATCATCAATACTCAGCACTGATGTGCAGCATTGATGATGTTACCTAATTTAGGTAATGAAACGACTGCAAGAAAACAACCAAGCTCAGAGAGCACCAAGGATTCTCATTACATCTGAAACACTGTTTTCTGTCAGCCAAAATTGCCCTCCATGCACTGTTTCCCCAGACATATGGGGGGGGGGGGAATATTCAGGGACTTCATGTTGTTACTCCCATTAAGATAACATATTTGTTTAGGTCCATGTCTTCAATCAATGGGAAATCAGCATTGTTGGGTTAATATCCTGAATAGAATGATACCATGTTAAAAAAAGAATTGAGTAGCTCTGCTCATCACCCACCAACTTACCAGCTTCCTTTACTGTCACTTCAAAAAATATTCCTAAGGTTTTTCCAAGAACTTTCCTGTGAATCAAACCATTGGCAGATGCTATAAAAGGAGTTGATAAAGATTCCTATTACTTTAATGTAGGAAGAACCCTGTGGTCTAGTGGACCATGCTGATCCATTGTGTTGTGTTGCACAATGTATCACACGAGGGCCTATCACAGGTATGAAGGAACCCAATAGCACAGGCCAGGAAAAGGGTAGGCTTATTTCACGGTTGTCCCTCAGGTATGCTTCTTGGGATTCAGGAGACAGAAAATTGTGTTACTGACATGCCATTCTTTTGTGAATTTGCTCAATGTATTTTATATCAGTGGCCATCACTCATCTGATGGCTTCAAATTTTGGTTTAATTATGCGGTATTTCAGTCTTGAACAAATGACCCAATATTCTAAATTTTGGGGAGGCAACACACTGTCCAGATTTTCTTTATCATCATGATTTTATATCATCACATTATATGTTTATATTATGAATGCAGTTCAAGTGAAAATACAGATTGTTGTTCTACTTCTGCACGCATACCAAATCTGTAGCCAAATCCAGTCTGCAAGGCCTTCATATTTGAATTTCTTAGTTCACTGATCCTTTTCCTCTCAACGCTCCCCCCCCACTTATCTTTGATCCTACAATTCACCTTTCCTTGCCTGTGTCAGCTGCTGATCCCATTGCTCCCTTTTCCTGTGTATAAACTCTCTAGTGGATCTATTAACCTTCTGTTTTGGTCTGTAGCATTTAAGGAGTTTTGTCAAGAATTGGTAGTTCGGTGATGTGTATGGAAATTGGAAGACTCCAAATAGCTAAAACTGATTGGCCAAAAAGGCCGCTCTCGGATTGGGCAATTACGCACCAATCTGATTGGCCCGCCAGACGGCGGGAATCCTAAAGAACTGTCATTGGCCGCAAGCCGCGAGCAGCCGCTATAAGAAGGGCTGCCACAGCTTCGGCAAATGTTCCGCTATAAGTCACTATACTATTTAACAAAGAATTGTTTGTTGAGATACCAGTCTCGCGTACCTTATTGCCCAAACGAAAAACTGGCGACGAGAGTGGGATCGTCCTAGAAGAGTGAGACCAAAGCACGTGGCAACCAGAACCGAGCAACCAAGATGGCCGGTAACAATGCGCCGCCCGCATCGTTCAACCCAGCCAAAGAAGATTGGGAGTCATACATTGACCGTTTTCTGATGTTCTTGGAAAGCAACGAGCTACAAGAAATAGCTGACCAGAGGAAGAGAGCTGTATTCCTCACGCATTGTGGCCCTGCCGTTTTCAAAATGGCCAAGGAATTAGCCAAACCACGGACCTGAAAAAGATGGCATGGCCAGAATTAAACCGCATGCTATGAGCCCATTACGTGCCTATGGTCTCCAATCTGATCAAAAGGCACGAATTTTATAAATGAGACCAATGGGAAGACGAGAGCATCAGGTATTTTGTAGCAGCCCTAAGAAATATCGGAGGAGCCTGCGAGTTTCAGAACATGGACGAAGCCATAAGAGACCGCATGATCCTGGGATTGAAGGATGCTACACTCCAAAACAAGCTGTTAAACAGACCAAACTTCATGGTGGCTGAGGCCATTGCAGAAACCATCGCCGCTGAAGCAGCCAAGAAATCCGCAGCCACTATGCGCCAGATGAATTCAACAAATGCATAACCAAAACCGAGAAAAGACAGAAGGAAACCAAAAACAGCCCACAACGACTGCCCACCATGAAGACCTCGACTCCCCGAGTGACACTGATAATGACAATGAAGACATAAATAGGCTTCAGTCGGAAAGAAATTGGCGGGAAAAAAGAGGAAGGAGGTGAGAGTTCCAGTGTGCTGGATGCCTTCCATTGTACAGATTTCTGGATGCCTTTTGCAGATTCTGTGAGAAACGGGGGCACATTGCTAGGGTCTGCCAAAACAAAAAGAGCTATAGTCCAAAGAGATGTGGCGGCAGCCCCCCCAGAAACAGAGAGAAACAAGCCGGAAGCCGATGGAACCAAGAGAACAGGAACCGGCAAATGAATGACAGAGAAGAAACACATCAAACAATAACCATCAGAAATGCCAGGGCAGCAAATGCAAAAAAGGTCCGAATAAATGTGAAAATTGAAGGAAAGCCCTGTGAGATGGAAGTAGACTCCGGATCATACCTGTCAATAGGATCCTGGAACACTATCAGAAACCACATACCAGACATCAAGCAAAGAGAACTGGAAAAGTAAAAGCTAATACTTAAAGATTACCAGTGAAACCAAATCCCGGTAGTAGGACTTGGACATTTCTTAATAGAGTTCAAAAACCATGCTGAGGTACTTCCTCTGACAATCGTTGACCAGGATCATCCTAGCCTGCTGGGAATCGAATGGTTCGAGCACCTGGGAATCGGAGTGACCGGGATCAACAGCGTTGCTGAGACCAATTGGAAGGAGAGCCTGCTTGAAGAGTTCCGGGATGTATTCGACGGGACCCTAAGCAAGTACAAGGGGACCCCAATAACATTCAGCCTAGACCCTAAGATAGCTCCCATCAGGCTCAAAGCCCGATGCGTTCCCTTTGCCTTTAAACCAAAAATAGACGAGCAGCTTAACAAACTCATCGCACAAGGGTGTTAGAGCCAATCGACTATGCCAGGTGGGAAACTCCCATCGTGACTCCTGTCAAACCAGATGGGTCAGTGCACATCTGTGGTGACTATAAGGCTACCTTAAATCATGCACTCCAGCAAAGCTCATACTCTGTCCTGGTAGTTCAACACCTGTTGCATTCATTAGGGGGAGGAAAAATTTCCGTGAAGCTCGATCTCGTGCAAGCATATCAACAGATGTAGGTTGACCCCGAAACTACAGAGGCACAGACTATAGTCATGCACAGAGGGGCATTCAAATGTAATAGACTTCAATTTGGTGTTAGCGTTGCCCCAGGCGTTTTCCAAAGCCTCATGGAACGCCTCATAAATGTAATAAAAGGAGTCGTTCCCTATTTTGATGACATATTAGTATCAGCAAAAAGTAAACACCAATTGGAAAATAGACTAAGAGACGTCTTGCGAAGATTCAGGGAAGCAGGGCTTAAGGTCAAAAGAGAAAAATGTAAACTAGCCACCAATCAAGTCGAATTCTTAGGCTACCTTATAGATGAGCAAGGGATACACCCCACTGAAAAGAAAATAAAGGCAATTAAACAAGCACCCAGGCCTAAGAACAAAACAGAATTACAGGCGTTCTTAGGTCTCATTAATTTCTACAATGTCTTCCTGCCTCAAAAGACAACCATAGCAGAGCCATTACATCGACTATTAGATTAAAAAAAACTGTCTGGAATTGGGGCCACCGAAAACAAACAGCTTTCCAAAACATTAAGGACTTATTAACATCCAACACCGTTTTAATACAATACAGCAACACCTGCCACTGACAGTCACCTGTGATGCATCACCTTTTTGGAATCGGCGCCATACTGAGCCACAAGCTACCAGACGGCAGAGCAGCACCAATCGCCTTCTATTCCCAAATACTGTCAAAATCTGAAAGAAACTGCAGCCAACTTGACTGAGAAGCCCTCGCAATTATAGCAGGCGTCAAGAGATTCCACGAACACCTATATGGTAGGACATTTTCTATTATCAAAGACCATAAACCCCTGCTAGGGATCCTGGCAGGGAACAAACCAACCCCGAACATCCTATTGCCAAGAATGACGAGGTGGTCAGAATTCCTCGCTGCATACAATTACACACTCATCCATTGTCCTGGAAAGACCATCACCCATGCTTATGCCTTGAGCCATTCCCCACTACCCGACAAGGAAGGCGACCCAACTCCTACTGTCTCCACTCTTCAGATCGAGACATGGCCGAACCTGCCACTAACCGCAGCAGACGTTGCTAAAGCCACCGCAAAAGACCCGCTGTCAGCTTGAATCCTGCATTAGGTAGGTAAGAGCTGGCCGGATGAGGATAGAGGCGAGACTTTTAAACCTTTTTGCACCCGGCAGACTGAACTGTCCATTGAAAGGGGTTTATACTGTGGGGAGACAGGGTGGTAATCCCAAAAAAGTTGCAGGAGGAAGTGTTGCATATGTTGCATGAGGGACACCTGGGCATTGTAAAAATGAAAACCCTGGCCAGGAGTTACGTCTGGTGGCCAGGGCTGGATAAACACATTGAAAAATGGGTGGCTACATGCCATGACTGCCAGAAATCAAGGCCTACCCCTACTCTTGCACCAGTCCTGGAATGGGAAACTCCCAGAGGCCCATGGTCGAGACTGCATATTGACTTTGCTGGGCCAATGAAAGGGAACACATATCTTGTAATTGTTGATGCTTATTCAAATTGATTAGAAGTTTTCCTTATGGCATCCACTACTACTGAAGCAGTCGTAAAACAATTGAACAGACTTTTTGCTACTCATGGACTGCCAGTAGTAGTAGTCTCTGACAATGGTCCCCAGTTTCCTGCTTTAGCTTTTGAGCAATACCTGGCTGTGCAGGGCATCCAACATGCCCTAACAGCGCCGGCTCATCCGGCATCAAATGGATGAGCTGAATGCATGGTTCGTTATACCAAAGAGGCCCTAGACAAAATGGACACGGGGGACATCCAGGATAAACTTAACAAACTGTTAATGATTCAGCATATCACCCCTAGCACAACTACCAACAAAAGCCCAGCTGAACTCCTCATGGGTAGAAAACTGCGTTCCTACCTTGATAGACTGCACCCCATTTATACCTGTGAAAAAATCCGACTCCTCAAGTAAATATCGTTCCTTTGTTATAGGCGACTTAGTCTATGTGAAAAACCTTACCGGGGACCCATTATGACTTCCAGCCACAGTTACTCAAATCACAGGGCCACGGTCATACCGACTCGCATTAGACAACAGCAGAACATGGAAGCGGCACATCGACCAGCTTCGCTCTAGGACATTGGAACGAAACACTACACCACCGCCGCCAACACCAATAAACACTCCAAAAACAACCGAGGGGGGGAACACAAAATAATAAAAAAGGGAGAGACAAACCACCAATAGCACGACAAAAAACACATCACAAACCCGAATTAGAAACTCTGATAAAACAAAAAGAGCACTTACCCATAGACGACTTCCGGAGAAGAGTACCGGTAGCTGGCGAGGCCTTCCTGGAAGGAGGCAGCCAGGCCAGCTCGGCCAACCCGGACAAACCAGGAGGGAACGGCAGAGCCACCTCAACCAGCCCGAGAAATCCAGGCGGGAGCGGCAAGGCTGACTCACCCTTCCAGGAGGTTCCATGGAGAAGACGTGGAGAAAAGGCGATCCTATCCAAACCGATGGAAGACCATGATAAGACTGAGCTGCGCAGGTCAAGTAAGACCCACAAAAGCCCCACCTACCTGCGTGACTACATTCCGCACGTTGGATGAAACCAAGGGGGGAGGGGTGTTGTGTATGGAAATTGGAAGACTCCAAATAGCTAAAACTGATTGGCCGAAAAGGCCGCTCTCGGATTGGGCAATTACGCACCAATCTGATTAGCCCACCAGACGGCGGGAATTCTTAAAGAGCTGTCATTGGTCGCAAGCCGCGAGCAGCCGCTATAAGAAGGGCTGACGCAGCTTCGGCAAATGTTCCGCTACAAGTCACTATACTATTTAATAAAGAATTGTTTGTTGAGATACCGGTCTCGCGTACCTTATTGCCCAAACGGAACAGGTGGCACATTCTGATTCATTCTTTCCTTTAGTCTTAACAACTTCACTACTTTTGACACAGAAGTATTCTCTTTATCAGCAACAGCAAAGATCCAGAAAATTTCTTTACAATTCTCTTTTTCTTTCATAGAATTTCCAAGCATTCTTCATGAAATTGAGGTGGTTAAAAAATGCAGGAGAAATTCTGCACTGGAATACATTTATATGATTTCATCAGATAATAGTCTTTTACGGATAATGAAGGTAGGCAGAACATAAGTAATGGTACTCCAGTTCTTGAATGCATTTCATTGCCATGGAGCCGGCCGATTTTAAAATCTGGTAAATAAAACAGTGCCGAAATTATGGCTACTTAAATACCTTTGCAAAGAGCAGCAAGGTGGATGTTTCTCTCTCTTTTTAACACTTTATTCTATTTTGAAAATTATAGTGTTTAGCCATTGCTATTGAAATTAATTGAAGAAGTGGCAGTATTATTTTTGGCCGTGGCA
This sequence comes from Laticauda colubrina, assembly GCA_015471245.1. NCBI lineage: Eukaryota > Metazoa > Chordata > Lepidosauria > Squamata > Elapidae > Laticauda > Laticauda colubrina. Next base: position 36,258,943 of record BLBF01000002.1, read on the forward strand.
GCAGTATGATCTTAGGGAATTCAGTAATATGGGAAATGTAAATGAATGCAACAAAAATATGACTATTCTAGCTGATGTTCTTTAAAAAGAGTAAGCAAGATGGGTAACTATATCCCCTCAGATCTGTGATGAACAGGTTGAAAGTCAATGTGAAATTCTAACAGAATAGAGATTGTTCCTGCTAAAAGGGAGAAGAAATCTTAATTGACTGATCTCTGCTTTCCACTGGAATATAACTCCATATTTTTCTTGATACAATGTTTTAGGAAGTCAGTATTATATATTATGATATAGAATTAACAATTATTGGACGCTCTGAAAAACATGCTTCCATCATATTTGTATGTATCAGTTACAATATTTTGGCTAATTTTCATTTGCAGACAAACATCTTTTAGGTACTTTGGGCAATCCAATAAATTTTGTGTGCATGTATATGTATGTGAGAAAGAAACAAGAAATGCAAATCCAAAAGCATATTTTAAGTATGAAGGATAGCAGCTTTATCTATATTAGTGCTTGTTTCAAGCTTGATATATTGTAAACATATGCTTAAACAGATATCAATGTGTAATTTATGAAAATGACTTGCTATGATAAAATTACCAAGGAATGTTGAAATTAAACCCCAAAAGATGCTGTAATTGTACAAAATATACTGATTGTTCGGAAGAGAGAAGCAGAATTTTGTGGGTCCATTTCAGTATGGATAGACTTGTGTCAATACATTAGCATTTTAAGTCCACTGCTGCTTAGTTTTTGGGGTGTCAATTTTGGCATCATGCTGTTCAGCTGTTTTCAGCGGAAAACTGCTGTTTGGATGAAAACCTAGGTCTACACCCATTTAGTCACAGTTTGATTTAGTTAGATGAACTTCGCCATGTGTTTTTCCCTAAAAAACATGATTTGATTAATCATAGCTTAACATGTTAGACTAGTCCCATGATGGTGAACCTATGGCACGCATTCCACAAGTGGTATGCAGAGCCACTTGTGCTAGCACATGAGCCGCAGGCAAACTTACCTCACTGCACATGTGTGCACCTCACAGTTGATTATTATTATTTTTTCGGTTGGTTTGAAGCCTTTTTCGGCCTCCCAGAGACTTGGAAAAAGCCTCTGCAAGGCTTTTCAGGATGAATTATAGGCCCATTTTGTCACTTCCTGTAATACTGGAAGTGATGAAACGGATCTTTATTCAGCCTGAAAAGCCTTGCAGAAGCTTTTTCCAAGCTTCTGGAAAGCCGAAAAGGGCCTCAAGCCAGCCACAAAATCAGCTGTGAGGTGCAGTGCAGGTAACAGATTGCGCGCACATGTGCAGGAGACATGGGGAGGGGGCTGTGCATTGCAAGCTGAGTGCTGGCAAACGAGTGCATGCATGTGCACTGGTGCAATTTTTGGCACAGGAGCCCAAAAAGGTTAGCCACCACTGGACTATCCTATATTATCCTATTAATTATTCTATGGTAGTCTGAACAATGCAAAACATGTTTAAATAAACAGAGGGTTATTTCCCTACTGGTAAGTAGAAACAGGACATTAGAAGACCCTGTATGCTATAATTACTTGTATTAAATAGACTATGCAGAGATTATCTGGAAAATACGTGGTCACCTGGAAAATACGTAGGTGAGCATGTAACCTATTTCAGGAACTCCTGAAAACAGCCGCCATCTGTGCAGATATATATATATATATATATATATATATATATATATATATATATATAGAGAGAGAGAGAGAGAGAGAGAGAGAGAGAGAGAGAGAGAGAGAGAAATTAAGTTTGGTTGCCTTTTAAAATAACTTGGTTAGGGCCAAGTAAAATATGCATATTTAAGTAATTAGTAGTCATTCTGCCACAACATATTGAACTAATACTGTTTGTGGGATTTCGTTGTACACATCTTTCAATGAACATCATGTAACCATGAAACTTTGTTTATTGTTGAAAAATGAGCAACTGCTTTTTGTTTCCTCTTCTTTCATGTTCATATATATTGAAGCAGCCCTGCATTAATGTGAGAATTAATATTTGCAATAGCTAGAATGATTAAACCACAATTTCCGTCATATTCAAATGTTCTTTTAAATTACTTTCCACATTGCTAACTAAAGTGTAATCATCTCATTTCTTTCTTTCTCATGGAATGTTACTGAAGGCATTAAATCTGATTTTCCAGAGAAAGCCTTTTGGAGAATGCAATTTTGTTGCTGTAAATAGGCATTATTTCTGTATATAAATACTTGATTATGAGAATGAACACTTGATGTGCAACCAATATCTGACTTAAACATAAATGACCATGTGTGAAAATCAAGTTGTTTCTTTAAATGGTTATAAACACTTTGTGCAATTATTTTCCACTCCTGTTTATTAGAAGAATATTTTGGAGTAAAAATGAGAAACACATTCCATTACCAATATTTCTTCTTAGGATTAGATATGCAGTGTAATGTGGATAATCGATTTATTACAATCAGTTTATTTATCTCTGTTTTCTGTGGCAGAGGGCTGCAGGAGGCAGTTGTGGATGAAAACAGGGTGCAGGAGGCTGAACGCACCTCTCCCTGAGCTCAGTTTTCGCTGGCAGGAGCACCAGGGGCCAGTCCTTTGCTGTTCCCAGGCTGTCCCTGTGGGCCAGATCTAAACACCCCACGGGCCTTGACTTTGACACCCCTGCCTGAGCTTGACTGGATCATCAAAATTAGCCCATTGGCATGCCACAAAATATTGTAGTTGTTCAAGCCCTACTGTTGTTCATTAGAAGGTGACATGCTTATTTTGCAACTATCTCTGTAATGCCAACTACAGGCAGTCCTCAACTTTTGACATAATTGAGCCCAAAATTTCCATTGCTAAGCAAAGCAGTTAAGTGAGTTTTCCCCATTTTATGAACCTGGCTTTCCCTATTGACTTTGGCTGTCGGAAGCCATGTGGGGAGATTAGAAATTGTGATTACATGATCCCAGGACAGAGCAACTGTCATAAATACATATCAGTCCCAAGTGCCCAAATTTTGATCATGTGACCATGGCAATTCTACAATGGTTGTAAGTGTGAAAACTGGTCATAAGTCACTTTTTAGTGCCATTGTTGTAAATCAAGGACTATCTGTATAAATCTTACTTGAAACTCGACAGTGGGAGAATTCTCAGAGTTTAAGATGTACAGTTCACACACTAAGTGAGAAAAATTTCCTAAAGGCTTTTCTTATCTTTTTTGTCATTCATGGTGGTGTGTACCTTGAGATTAGGAGTCACCTGCTTAGTGCTGACATTCCTGAATTTCTGAATTCTTTCACAATTTGGGAGCTGGTAGTGGTATTTGAGACAGTTGCTCTGGGTCCAAAGAATTCTATTCATGGTACAGCTTTTGAGGATGCTTTAATTTTGATTCTTGAATTGATCTGGTAAATCAATTTGATAGTGTAAACAGCCCCTTCCAACTCTGACTCTGTAAAAAGCATTAAAGAAATAAGAGCAATATAGCTCAGAACTCTTCAAACAAAAGAGATGCTTCTTACTTTCTATATTTTCAGAAATAATGACTTCTGATTTATGTATATGTTAATAATCTATTGTTATAGGTTTTGTCTGTATTTTGAACATTGCAGTTGTGGGATTTAAAAAAAAAATCATTTTGGGTCTCTTCCGTTGTCACTAGCAACAGGAATTCCATTCTAGTTATATGATAATCTCTCTGCCCCTAACTGTATCTTGACAGGAGTGCTAAAACAAGGTAAGATTATAAATTAACTCTGACTACTGTTGCTATTGTAATTGCTTTTAATTAAAAAGATGTTTCTCTGTTGCAGTTCAGTTGTGTAACATTGCAATAATACTGTTTCTGCATGAAAAAAGATTCCATACAAATATCCTTATTACAAAATTGGTGAAGATTGGTGTGAGCCTGAAAATATGAATGCTTGGTGAATTGTAAGACTCAGATTAGTTCAGGAAAAGATAACATATTTATTTTTGTTGCTTTTTGATGTTTGAGCTAATAAGCATGCTGCTACACAATTTTTCACAAACTGTTATGGTTGGTCACACAGTCAGGCACATGTTTAGATTGGATTTTGCATTTTTATCTATCCAGTCCATCCTAAAAACCTTTAAAACTCAAATGTTGTTTGATGATGTTAAATGTATTGTTGCACTATGTAAGCTGTTCCAGGTAAAGCTGTTTTGTGTGATTGACTGTTGGTGATTTTGTCAGTGCTGAGAGTATTCAAGTGGTGCTTGTTATTATTGTTATTATTTTCGCTGTCTGTCTTTTAATTTTTATTATGCTATCAGATGGGAGCATTAGGAGTGAAGATCAAATCTGCAGTATTGCTTTTCTGTACTACGATACTAAATTCAACCATTTTAAACTTATGGATCCAGAAATCAAAAGGTTTCTTAAGAAATGTAGTAGTCTGCAACCAATAACTGAATCAAAATATAAACAGTCTTTTTAACTGTTTAATCTTCTCCTGCAGTCTGCAGCAAAAATAGTGTTGCTCAGTGGTCAATGAGAATCAGCTTAGCCTATCTCCCAATCCTACTGTCATCTTACCCTTAACAAGATCATCTCTTCTGATAGTGGAAAATACTTGTAAGAAATATGGAGCTTTATATCATTGGATGTCTAAACAGAAACAGAATTTTCTGTGCTAATAATTTCTATGCATTCTTTTAGATGGCATTTTTAGATAGCTATAGCTAAAGAGGTATAGCTTAGATTGCTATATTTTGTTAATGTGACTAATTCATCTTAGTTTTATAAATTCCCTTTCTTGCCACCAGAATGGCTACTTTTCCAGAAATATCATTATTTTTCTAGTCTCTGCTTTTCATGCTGCTCCTCAAAGAGGCTGTTTTGCATGTGGCATTGAGCTTGTTAAACATTGTTTTATAACAAATATGCAATAATAATTCTGAAATCAAAAGAAAAGACAGGAGAATGGACCTTCTGTTTATTTTTTATTTTATATGCATTTATTATTATCAGCAACTTGTAATAAAATTCCTTAAAATGAAAAGATCCTTGAAGCAAAATATCAACATTTTCTTGTCCTATATACTTGACAGCAATGAATATCTGAAAATCAATTTGTGGATTTGAAATTTTGGGATATTAAATAATCTGCACTGCATACCTTGGGAAATTCCATGTTGCTTCTGTCATAGACTAATGTACGATATGTTTTCTTAATTTCATTTAGTGCTGAGTAAACATTGGTATCTTTGCTTTGTTTCTGTTGTAAATAAACCTTAGTGGAAAGCCAGAGGACTTGGTCTGCAGATAATACACATGATGCTGAACAAGTGGCTTAAAAAATCTTTAATGACTTCTGCTGGCAGAAATAACCAAGAAAAACCTATTCTACTAACCTACTTTTATGTGGATTACCACTGCAATCGACTATGAATGTTTAGCTTTAAAATTAGTTGTGTAGTGGACAAGGTGTCAGGCTTGAGACCAGGAGATGGGGAGCTTTAGTCCCAACTTAAGCACAAAACCAGTTGGGTGACTTGGGCCAGCCACTTCCTCTCAGTTCTAGAAGGAAACAATGAGCAAACGACTTCCAAAAAATCTTGCCAAGAGAACTGCAGGGCTCCGAGAATCAGACACAATTGAACAGAAGGGGAAAAAAATAGTGCAACATGTACATTTGAACTATCCTTAAGTTTTACTTAAAAAGGATGTTTTCCCTTCAAGAAGTACTTGAAGGAACTGATACTTGACTTGATTCAAACATCAGGAATATACAGAATAGTTTTGCTCTATTTGACAGCTGCACTAGCTTTTATGGAGCATACCAAGGTCAAGTGAATAAGCCCAGAATTAATTCGGGTTTAAAGATTCATTTGGTTACTGATCAAATGAATGCTTTCGGTTGGCTGCCCTGCATCTATTAATACCCTGCCAAAAGTTTCCAAAAATAAAATTTAAACTTTCCTCAAAAGGAGAACAAAAATTTCGTCTTCAAACTTTGGGGCTCCAAAAAGGATATTGGTGGGTATCATCTGAACTTTCAGTTATACTCTTTGCATTTTAGTTATATTTTTGTAGCATTATTTAATATAACTGAGTTATACTTTTCCTTTATTTCCTCCTATTGTAATACAATTTAAAATCCTTTGAATTAATAAAATTCAGTTTCAGAATAACTAATTCCAGTTCTGATTCTTATTTTCTGGAAGGAAGCATCCCAACTAATACAGGTATACAGCAAGATTGCATATTACCTTCACTGTTTTTTAATCTATCTAATGTCAAGTACAGAAAATGAGGAACCAGGATAGAATTCAAAAGCATTATGAGTTTATTCCATGCAACCTATATGTAAGAATCTAATATACTAGCAGTCAAGGCAAATGGCATCAGATAAGAGTCAATGGACTTCAAGGGAGACTCTTTACAGGAATGTAGTAACTCCAAACTGATGGTGTATTTGACCCTACCCTTGGGGTCAGCCAGGATGCCTCCTACATATATTCAACTATTTTAGCTAATTGTGTGATAACAGTATTCATGTTTGCCAGTATTACTGTTTGATTTAAATCAAGTCAATTTAAATCATGATTTAAATCAACTCAATTTAAATCATAATTTTTAAAGAGCAACTGTCATCTCTGTCCCACAGTGGCTTCTCCTCTGACCCGCTGTTGACACACCGACAGTCCCATTCATTTTAATGGGACGGCTGGTGATGCAGCCATGACATAACAAGGTGCGGGACGTGGCAGGCAGTAGGTGAGTGGATGCACGCTAACGGCCATGATGGATCTGAAATGACAGGCGCTCTTTAAATGAAAGGACTCATTCTTACTGGTAGTTAGAATCTTTACTATTGTTATTTGAAAACAAAATGAAGGTTTCCTAGTTAGCTTGCAGAGCTTGGATTAATTGAATGAGTTTACCAAAAAATGTAAATATTGCAGAATATACAGCCTCATGCGACATAACTAAGCTCCATTTCATGTTGAATAAACTAAATTATTAATGTATCTTAAATATAAAAATATTTTTAGACAAATTTTACTCCAAAAGCATTTTATTAAAATACATTTGATTTAAAAAATATGATTTAAATAAAAAAAAATCCAATTTAAATTTTAGAAATCCATTTTTTAATTTTTTTTTTATCCACCCTGCTGTATGCCAATAGTGTAGTTACTCTGTCTAGTTCATGGATAGGAATGAGAAAGACATCCCATTTATCACCCATTTTGATTCTGAAATTTTGAAATATTTTCACTTTAGCCAGGCTGGATGCATTGCCCTCAACAGTCATGTTAAGGATTCTCTATGTATTTTTAATTGTGTCCATGTAGTAATGGCTCAATAAAATTGTAAGCCATACGCTACCTAATGCTTCTCCCTATAAGAAGTCTAGATCTCCCTATAAGAAATCTAGATCTTGAAGAAAATTCGAGGCAGAGAGTATTATTTGTCCATAATGTGACTTCCTTCAGAAAAGGACTCAAAAATATCTTCCTAAATCATCCATCTTTTTTCTATCATTTATACAACACATGGCACTAATTAAATTTAGAACAATATACTTATTCTTAAGTATATTAAGAACAATATAACAATATTCTTATTCAGTTTTATTTTAATATATATATTCTCTTAAATATTTTTAGATTCTAAAAATATTTATTTTTTCTGTTTCTTATACATATAAAAGAATGTAGTAGTTCTCCTATTAGACATTTTATTGTATCTGCCTTAGAGCTGTAATAAATTGATTTGATTTGGAGGGAAAGAGGAGAATTTTGAGCATCAAACTAATGCTAGAGCCAACAGTTTATGCTGGCCACTTTTCTATCATAAGTTATTTCCCAAAGCAGCTTCTGTCTCAATTAAATAAGTAAGTGAGAAAGGAAATAAATAAATAACAGCAGAGCAGCAGAGAAGAAAAAGATTAAGCTCTAATTTACAGTATTTGGATTAGAAGCCTGTATTGCTTTTTAAAAGAAAAAAACAGCATTGACATTGTTTATTCATTCTGAATACAAAAATGATCTGTAAAGATTTCCTCTCTTCTGTAAGGCTATCTAATTATTGTCCCAAAGATGCTTTTTCAAGAGGCAACTGGACTTTTCTTGCTTTTCTTTAAAGATGTTTCACTTCTCATCCAAGAAACTTCTTAAGCTCTGACTGGATGGTGGGGAGTGGAAAGATTTATATTCCTTGCAAGCAGTTGGATATGAAATTGATTAAAAGGATTAGAAAGGTTATTTGAACAACATTACTAACAGTCTGATGTAAGTGTGCTATATGTGGGGTCCTCTAATGCAGGGATCCCCAATCTCCAGGGCATGGCCCCGTATCAGGCTGCAATTTGGAACCAGACTATGCAAGTGGCATGTGACCACAGCTCCATTTGCATGAGCAGCGCCCCCTGCTTGTGTGAAACCAGCCCCTCCCCCCCACCGGTCCGCAAAGCCAGAAAGGTTGGAGAGTACTGCTCTAATGCATCATGGGAAGGAAAAACTGATTAAATTATAGAATTGCCTTATTCAAAACAATGTTGTAAAATTTAGATCAGATCTGCCTATTAAACTGAGGCCCCAAAAGTAAGTGTATTATATACATTTATATTTAGTGGGGCTAGCATTTATTACTTTGCTGCTATTTTTTAGATCTTTTCACTTTGCTAAATATAAACCCAGCAATACTGATTTGCTTTTACACATGTATTTTTTTAAAAAATAGGGATGTTTTTCCATTTTTATGCCACTTCTCCAGAAGCTCATGTCACATATACCAGTGTTAGTAAAATAGTAAGTAGGTTTAAATATATTATTAAGTGAATGGTATAATTTCTTATTTAGAATTGCTTAACAGCAGCAGGAGTTCATATTGTTCTTCTCATTCTTAAATAATATTGGTGAAATATATGTTCTTCCAAAGATATATGAGGTAGAAAAATCAGATTATTTTAAAACTGTTTTGAACCTTTTATCTTTCCATTTGTAGCTGTCTTTATTAATATTACACAAATTAATTAAAATATCTCTTCAAAATAATTCTTTGGCTGACCAAATGCGAAAGCAATATACACAGATGAGAGTGAATATCTACCAAATTCCTTTCTTTTTCATATTCTTCTGTCCATGAGAAAAACTGAAACATGAGAAAATATTTATATTTATATAAATATAATATAGGTTATATTATTTGCACTAATATAACCATAGTTAAGCGGGAGTCCAGTGTTTACAAACCAATTTTGACCAAGATTTCAAAAGAAATTTAGAGCCTAAAAAAAGTTAGTTCCAAAGTTTATCACTCATTAAAATCAATTTGAGTCCATACTTGAACAATGGTTACATCCAGATCTAATCCTATGCTTAACACAAATACAATGTGAACCATAAATGCAAACTCGGAGAGAAGGAAATCGGTCCATCTTTATTGGTGGCTGGAGAAGAGGATAAATTCCCTATGAGAGAACAAGCAGTTGAAATACAGAGATGATCCTTAAAATGCTCACAACCATTCTTTTTTTACTAAATGTCCTTATACTAAGCACTATATCAAATTAAAGACTTTTGCAGGCTTCCTGTTACTTGATTCTAAGTGAAGATTCAAGTGAACGGTTTGGGTAATTCCACATCAGTAGAAATTAGATCAGTGAGGTTTTTATTTTATTTCATTTTATTCAAATTGGTTTTCAAACCAACAGCATCTAAACATAAATCCTTGAGTGTCCCTTGTCAATTTCACAATAAGAATATGCTTGTTTATGAACTGAATTGCATGCTGTGAAGCTTTTTTGTTTTGGACATTTTTTGAATTAGATTGTGATACAATTGATTTGTGGAAGACATTAGAGACAAAAAAACATTAAGAACATTTATGGGTTTGCTGAGAAACTATTTTCTGTTAATCGAGGCACTTTTATTCAAAACATACTTACAAATAAAATGCTTTTGTTTCTCGCATAAAAAATCAAGCAATACGTAGTCATATTGATTCCTCTGAAAAATAATGTTTAACCTCATAAACTGACTCCAGCCTTTAAAATTCTGCTAAAACAGAATGAGAGAGAAAAATTAAATGCTCCATTCTCCATTTCCTGCAAGGTTTTAATGGATTACTAAATAAATGCTTTTTTCTTCTTCTTTTGGTCAGAAATTAATGAAATTTTGTCCCTTTCCCATTTAAAGTGTGAAAATAGTGACATACAGCTTTTTATGGCTAAATAATGAAACTAATACATTTTCTTCCTGTAACAAGTTAGAATTTGTAACAGTTCCTTTCAGCCATAGTAATTTCAAACTTCTAATAGCATCCAAATAAGATCTCACGACTTTTTTGTAAAGCTAAAAATCCATCTCAAGTACAAAATGTATTACGTACAAAATCATTTTAAGAAGCAACATTTTTTTTCAAAAGAATTCACCATTCTTGAAAAAAATATTAATTACATGCTCATTAAGCATAAGGTCCAATTAATGCCTGGATAAAGCTGTTTTGTATAGTTCCTTTTTTGAAGGGAAAACTTCAAGCTTATTATATTTCATTCGATTGCTTTACTGTTAAAACCTTGCTTTAGGCGGAAATGTAGAAGACATCACCACTTCACTGAAAAACCATTTGTAGTGTCCAGTTGCAAAAAAATGTGTTTTCTACTAATGTAACAAGTAGCCTACTTATATAAAATATTTATTTGGAGAAAACTATTAGAGGTGCATCTACACAAATATTTACAGCCCCCTGTATGTACCTTTTTGTCTTCAGAAAGAAGCTCAGCTTAATCCTAACAATTGTATCTTTCTAAGTTGCCTTCAGTTTGAAGTATGACTATGTTTTTTCCTGTGCCATAGTCATATGCTTTGAACCATGTGCTAAACTTTAATATATAGTTTACAAATCAAAATGACTTGGAGCAGGGAAAGTGGGACTGGTTTTTGCCTCCTTTAAGACTTATATTTCTCCTTTAAGGGAAATATTCTATCCTGCCTTTTTAATATTTCCCGAAATGTTTCATTCTTTGGGGGAATTTATTTCCACATAATTAATCAAGAACCAGAAGTATCTAGACATGTTCAGTTGCTAAATAATTTGATTAAAAGTTCTGTAACAAAGTTTGTAATAAAGTGCAGAGAGAGTTTGTCCCCTTCAATATACAATTGAGTTGAGATTCTGCTCTATCTTTCTATATGCTAGCAATTAAAAGAAAACATTAAGACTCAGTATAAGGGGGGAGTAGGCAGAGGTGATGTTCAGCAGGTTATGACCAGTTCTGGAGAACCGGTAGCGGAAATTTTGAGTAGTTTGGAGAACTGGCAAACACCACCTCTGACTGGAGTTTTTATAGCGTCTCTCCCCCTTCCACACCCACCAAGCCACACGCACAGAATCGGTAGTAAAAAATTTTGAATCCCACCACTAGGAGTAGGAAGTGCCTAGATATTTTGAACTATATGTCCATAACCCTCAGCCAACCTAGCAAATACAATAGATTCTATTCCACATAACATGTGCAGATACTGGCTTATCCATCCCTTTGCTAAGTTATGTTGTCCATAAGGACAATTTATAATAATTTTCTGATTGAATTAAAACTATAAGTAAAACTATAACTTGACTGATGCCCAACGAAGGTGCATGGTTACCAAGGCAAATTAAATTATTTTGACATCAGAAACATAAAATCCATTGACATCTCTTTTTCCCAACCATAGTAAAATTAATTATAACAAATTGTTCTTTCATGTCACTAGAAATCTCTTGCTGGAGGTTACCACTACAGCCTAATACTTGATATCCAGTGCATGCATGTGTCTTTGTCAGGGCCTGAAATTTTATAAAAGCAACATTTTGTTTTAACTGGCGAAACATATGGCAGTGACAACTTGAGCTTGTTATATGCAGAGATTTTACCCTAAAGATAAGTCTTTAGGGTAAATTAACAAGACTGTGTTGAAAGAGCAAATTGTGATATGTGTTCAAGATACTGTTGCTGAAATGGTTTTAAAGTACAGTCTCTGCCTAGGTAGTATTTTTAAGATACATCTGTTGTTTTGAAAAAGAAAACAAAGAATGTAAAATCTCGGGCATATTTTGCTTGTTAAGTCATGACATGTACGAGCATTCTTTATATCATTTGAATGCCTTTGGGTTTATGGAAAGAAAACTCATCCACTCTGATTATGACTTTTGCAATGTCATATTGATTATGGTCTGCAAAAGCAATTTTGCCCTTTTCCTAACGGAAGGCAGAACTGTGGCTCAGCTGAATCAGTTTAAAAGCCATTTTGGAAAAAGGGATTTTTCTTAATGGAGTTTTCTTTTTACAGTATGCATATGGGATTTCCACTGTTTTTAATTCAATGATGCATGAAAAAGAGGAAATATCAATTGATGGGGCTAGGTCAGGTTAAAGCATCTGTTGCTAGGAGAGATACAAGATGAAGGGACACAGCTGGAATAAATATATTAATAAGAGATTGAAGATAGCTGAGAGAAGGAAGTTGGATAGGGCACTAAAAATGGATGAGGTACTTACAAGTGAACGGTGCTCATTTGTGGAAAACATTTATGAGGCCATAAATTACTCCTTGGGCTGTTACTGAGAGTGTTTGTTGGGTGGTTATAATACAGGAAGGTTGTTTGGAAGCTCTTGTATTGATTTAATTTGGTCTCTTAAATTTGTTTCCATTTTGTTACTTTTTCACTACTGATTTGAAATTGGGGCACTTTCAAAATAATGCAAAATAATTAGGGATATGCACTCTCTGCACCACTTTTTCCTATATACCATGAACCTCTTTATGTTTTTCCTTCATGGCAGATAGTGCTGCCATTTGAAACAGAGGGTGGTGGAGTTTCCTGTAGTTGCCAGGCAACAGAAAGAGATATGGACCAAATGCCCTTTTGTCTTAACCAGTAAAATGTCCCAGTCTGGTTGTTTGCAATTGCAAGACTAAGATGAAAACTCCAGAATTTGCCTAGGAACTTTATGGAGAATCTGTATTATGTGTTTGATGAACTACTTGAATGTAATGTTCTTACCAGATGTAAGGCTGCTTATTTCTGAAAACTGACATTCAGTGTTCTGTGTAGAGTTAAACGAAATCCTATTCAAGATCTATAATGTCTAAGTTCTCCCCGTAATTTGGAGCCAGATTTTATATTGAAAGACATTTGGTAGTGATTAAGGAAGAATTTGAAATTGACTATATTGTGTAGTCATTTCTTTAATTATTTCAACATGAAGGAACAGAATATGAAATAATTATTGCAACGCTCAATAAATTCTTTTGGGGAGGTAAATTCTATTTCAAGAGTCAGAAATATTTTACATAATTAATCTTAATTCTCTTCATGCTGTCTCCCGGGCACATTTATTTTTAGTAAGTTGGTTCCCAGATAAAAGAAGTTCCTTTTTGGTTCAAATAAATAAAATAGCAGTTTAGCTGCCTGAGTTCCCACAATATGAGCAAATGATCTTATTTCAGGGATAGCTAAAGCCTTTTCATCATAGAATGATCATTGATTTATCAGAAGCAACAGCTGCAGACCTCATGGGAAAGTTCACAGCTGTTTGCAGCTGCTAGAGTAAATTGTTCTCCTAAGGATTCAACACAGCTTTTTGAAAAGAATAAAAAGAAATGTAAGAAAAGAATATTAACTATGAACATAGTATGGAAGAGTCTGGTGGAATAATATTGAAGAAGATCTCTGTGTAGCCACAGTTCTGATTCAGTTCTTACACTTTATCTCTCCAACCCTGCCATACTCCAATTATTACTTATTCTTCTGGTACAACAGCCTCCAGATCTTCTACTCAGGAGTGTCAAACTGGTGGCCTGCAGGCTGGATATGTCACATGAAGGCCATGCCCACCCCAGCTCCGTGAAGGGAAAACAGTCACAAAAAGCAGTGGTGGTATTCAAATTTTTTTACTACCGGTTCTGTGGGCATGGCAGGAGGTTACTGTAAAATCCCATTCCCTCCCCACCCCACTAACCTGCTTTCCAGCTCTCTTCTCCTTTGGAGGACAACAAAAGAAGACCCAGGCAATCAGCTGGGACTCGGGAGGCAGAGAAAAGGTGGGGGCAGGGCCGGTCAGAGGTGGTATTCCAAACTATTCAAAATTTCCACTACCGGTTCTCTGAACTACTCAAAATTACCACTACTGGTTCTCCAGAACTAGTCAGAACGTGCTGAATCACATGACGGCAACTTGATGCCATGAGTTTAACACCATGTTCTACATGGATCAAAATAATTAGTTTCATATTTTTGTGCACCAGACATGTCCCTTTCCTTATCACTGGCTATTCTTATATGAATAAGAATGCAGGACTGGATACTCAAGGTGGTATTAGCCTTTCTAGGCACTTGATTTCATTGGCTTTTCCAGAATTATTTCAATCTTCTTTTACTATCCAGCTATGCTAGCTTCATCCTGCATTACATGATTCCTTAGATCAGAGTTGGCAAACTCGCATCGTCATGTCGGCATCACATGATATATCGGGACTATCCCCTTTGCTAAACCGGGCATGGGCATGGGCATGGCCAGCGCGTGATGCATCTGGCCCACAGGCCGCCAGTTTAACAGCCCTGCCTTAGATGAAATCTTCTATTTCAGACTTAATCCACAACTCAACACATTATATCATTCTCTGTACTTCATAGTCTTAAATCTAGATAATGTCAATCTGCAACATTTATTCTTTCCACAGCATGGCCAATGACAGTTTTTTTTCATTATTATTACTATTATGGTAAATACATTATTCATTGATCTATGCTACTTTTAATCTAATAAGTGTCTGTGCTTGATTACGTCATGTTTTATCTCTTCATTGGCCCAAGGAAGTCTTTATCTTGACTGTTTATACTCAATACAGGTAGTCCCCAACTTACAACAGTTCCTTTAGTGGCCATTCAAAGTTACAACAGCACTGAAAAAAGTGACTTATGACCATTTTTCATGTTTATGACTGTTGCAGCATCCCCCTAGTCATATGATCAACATTCAGAGCACATTGATCTTAATGAGTCAGGACTACTAATTCCAAACAACAACTAAGATCAAAAAGAATTATCACAGAAAGCAAAACAACAACAGAAACAAAGTTTTATTAAAGAAAGATTTGTTTTATACATGTCCTGCTAGATGGAAGTTTGGGTAAAAGCTGCCAGTCCTTCACTGGAAAGGTCTGCTGAAATTCTGCTGAACCTCTGCGTTGGACATTGATCAACAATTCACATGTTACAATTGGAAATGTACTAAGTCATATTCATGTTACACTAAACTGAATTAAATTCTGCCCAAACCAGCAATTTATTACATTTATTTTCAACTGAAGGAGAGTGTTATTTTTTTCCCCTGGAAATTGCTTTTCTTAATTTAAAGCTGGGCAAATAATTCTTAATCTGTTCGTGAATGCCTTATTCCATGAGCTGGTTTTTATTTTTAAATCCTTGCTATCTAAACTAACCTTCTGAAATTCAAATGTAGTCTAATGTTAATGTTTCATTAATCAGCTCAAAAATAGGACAGTATGTCTCCAACTGGGATGTTCATTTCTTTCTTAGCCCATCATATCTTCATTAACAACCTTGTAATTCAAGTGTTCATTCTTTTATAGCAAGTAAAAGAAAATCTTATGTGAAAATGATAAACTATTTCTAACTAAAAAGTGGTTTCTAAATGTTCAGTGCCGACTGCTTTCAAAAGGAATTGTAGAGTTGGAAAATAATTTTACCATTCTAATGGAGCCACTGATGTCATCTCTACTGCTATTAAAGGTAATAAATAGCATAAGGAACAGTGGAACAAACATTTTAAAAATGAGGAATATATTATTTAATTTAAAATGAAATAAGCTTTTGACACTTTCAAAACAGCAAGTAACCCTAAGGGACATAGAGAGTTGTAGATTAAAGATGGAAGACTGTGAAGGGGGGGTGAGGGGGAGAGATCTACCACTCTATTGATCTTCTAATAGATTCATGATCCTCTTAACAGCTAAGTTCCTGCTCCCAATTTTACCTACATGTATCCTCATTTCTTTCCAGATGACAAAATGTCAACACACACACACACACACAAAAGGACAGAAGAACATGACTATATAAATCAAACACATTTGGCTACTATATCTTTATCTTAGTAACAGTTTCATTGACTTAATTTCTCACCAAAATCATGCATTTTAACATTATTGTATCTGAAGCTATAAAAACAAATAAAAAAGAGCAACAAAGAAGCCAAAAAAATTATGGCCTTGTATTGATATTCAGAATTTTAGGATTAAAATTTTAGGATTAATTTTAGGATTAGTTATCTGGTGATGTACAATGCTTGGCATTTTCTTCTGGTAAATGAATACATTTCTGGTTCCCTTAATATTTAATTTCAAGTTTTCCATTATACTGACATCTAGTGATTTGGCATGCTACTTGACATTCTTTTTAATTGTATATGCCATGTCAGAAAAGCATTATTACCATTCCCTTGTGTCCTAAAGTCTTAGAAAATTTATTTACCCTAGGAAATATTCTGCATAATTTAAATTATGTCAAGGGAGTTTTTATTATTTAGTCATGCCATCATTGTAAATGGATTGGCTTTTATATTTCTGACATCACATTCATTTAAATGTAATTCAAAGTTGCTAACATAACAGAAGAAAGTACAAAAAGGAAAATACCCTCCTAAGTGCTTAATCTATGAGTAGTGCCACCTTCTTATATGTGACACAAACAGTACACTTGAAATGGCAAACTACACCAGTATTTACTGTCTAATATTGAATAATTGTTGCCAGTCCACACAATTATTTCTAAAACCTATACATTTATTTGTATCGCCTTTATTTTAGTGTATATGAATCCACTGATCATTGCATAATCCAATGAATGGATTCAGAAAGTTCAAAAAGAATTAGCTCAAGCCTCAGTGTAGATACTTTAAGATCCTTCTTACTCGGTAAGTAACTGGTTTGGAAAAACTGGTTCCAATTCATGTGAGAAGAATCTCATTAGATTCAACAAAACTATTTCTTATTTCTCCCAGAAAATAGCAAGCAAGTGTTCCAAGACAAGTATTGTAACAGAGTCTGGAAAAAATTCTAGCAGAGCACAGGAGCACTGTTGTCCTTTTTCCCCTTGGGTAATAAGCACATTAGGACATTTTAGGCAACAGAAGGGTTGTTTTTTTTTAAAGTGAGGTGAGTTCTAAGTGATTTTCTCCCCACCCTGTCCCTAAAAGTGTGTATTTTTCATCTCCATTGTTGTCACAACATAAAGGAATATTCTTGCTCTAATTGTGTTTGAATGGTTCTGCTCTACTAATCAATTGTATATTTTCAGGATCCAACCTCAGTCAGTCACTAGTCCTCTGGTCCTGGTGACCGACCCAGATTGGATCCTGCAACATTATCCTAGGACACATATATTTGCTTTTATGTGTGTATATTTTCAGTAGATTAAATCCTAAACTTGTTTTATACAAATGGAAGGCACTTCCAACCATGGATATTTTTTGATTTGATGCAATATCAACTAGATGGAAGAAGGGAGAGTGGCTTTTTCAATTCTCTTCTTGAAGTCTTCACCCACTGTTTTGGAAGGCCCATTAGCAGATTTTTATAACTGGTGAAGAGGAAAAGCAACATTTGTTGAAATTCTCTTTATGAGACAGGAGGATCTTCTGAACACATCTGTGTCTTGAATCCTTTGTTGAATTAGTTGATTTTCCCTATTTTAAAATCAGGTTCTTTTCATTTTTCACCAAAAAATTTTTCCCATAAATATGAAAGAATATTGTATGCAATAGCTCCAGAATAAGTTATTAATTCATTCTGTGAGTTACATTTGGGTGGACTTAAATATTATTCGATAGAAAATTTGAGCAGTAAATATTTTCCAAATATCTATAAGATGTATATACTATTTCCTTTTACTAACCATTTGGGAGAACAAGTGCTATAATAAGCAGAAGTAAAACTAAAGTTTTATCTTGGAAGAATTATATTCATTGTATGAATTCACTGCTCTTATAATCGTCATGGAGCTGGTATTTAAGAAATGTGTCAAATACAATCGCTGCATGGACCCTATTCATCAGAAGATTGTCTCAACTCCGTTGGGTTAGTTGTCTCAGATTTTTTGAAAGTTGTTATAAATAAATGCACATACAAGTTGAAGACTGTTTCTTTTTGATTTATTACAAATGTAAATGTGTAATGTAAATCTACATCATTGGCTAAGGCAAAAACTTGAAATTTTGGATGAGTTCCTATGAGACTCCTCATTCCAGCCAAAGAGCCATTTTATCTAATGTTCTCTCTCCAGCAATGACCTGTCAAATGCCCCAAGAAACACTTAAATAAAAGAAGATGGCAAACAGGCACTCTCTGTTTGTCTGCACATTTGGCAGCTCCAAATTAGCCTCAGGCAGGAGGAAAATGAAACAGAAGGCCCAGGAGTCATTAGATCCAACTGCTCTCAGACTAAGAATGTGAAAGAATTTCATTATATTCATATTTTGATCATTTGTCAACTTCATATAAATGTATAAATCAATCAAATATAAATTGAACATAACCTGTATTTACCCCACTCAGAATTTTGTAATGCAATCTTCCAGACAACAAAAAGTGCATAAAAATGGGAAATTCAAACACAAATATATTGAATATGATCAATACTCTTATAGGAGATATGTATCTTCAAAATGCATATTACATCATACAAAAATTCTTAATAAATGTACATAGTGGAAGAAACAAAAATAACAACATTGACTATGTAACATATTTCAAGTTCAGTTCTGTATTTCAAACTAATAACCTCTTTTCAGTCTGTTTGGAGTCATACTTGAACAACTGTATTAAAACACAGATATCAAAGGAATACTTTAACCTTCAATCATGTATTTTGAGCTGGGTCAATGTATGGAAGATGCTTATACAGTCTATTGCAGAAATGTTTACTGAAGAGAATTCTCATTGCTGCCATAGGACAAAGTAAATCTCCTGTCATTGCAAAGGTTTATCTACTTTCTTAACTAAAATCTCACTTGAAACTCTTTGTTTTTTTCATTTGAAATACAAACACTTTGTCTCCAAATCCATTTCAAAACAGAGAACACCAGACAGATATATCCATATTCAGATGATTCCCATGGAATTTTCTTTATGCCTGTCTTTTTGCACAAACTTTCTAGGCCTCATAATGGTTATTCCAGATGTTTTCTTTTTACATTCGGTCTCTTGGCATAAAAATATGAGGCTAACAGATACTTTCCATCTGTACATCTGAAGTTGTGAGGTTTTTTTTTAATGGTATCATCTTACTGCCCTTTTAGTAATAATTATTTACTTTGAGGAAGGGGGAACATCATAGTACAGATATCCATGATTTTTTCCCACCCATTCTCACCCTACTTAGATTGCTTTGAAAGGAGGAGGAGAAAGAAGTTAAGATCTGTACATGAGAGGAGTGTCCTTGTGATACTATTCATTCTCTGTTCTGACAGAGAAGGCATTGTCTGTTCAGTGTAATAGGCTTGGCAACCAAATTAGGTCTGTGATCTGTGCTGTGCATGTAGACTCAGAAAGTATCAGAGCAGGCAAGAAACTGATAATTCCAAGAATTGGATCACTAGAAAGGACTTTCTAACATATATATGTAAGAGAAGCAGAGTTGAGCAGGGCACATTGCTTCTGCTTTGGAGTCTGTGCTACATGAAGAAGAGTTTTAGACTGAAGGTAATCCCTTTCTAAGTTTGCATGTTGCTTGCTTGAAGCCACTAAAACTTGAGCATTGTGAGACTAACTTGATTCTTTGGGATTCTGAGAATCATTTATGATCAGAATGCTTGCCTCTCCACTGTGCCCATGTTGATCGAATTAACATTTAAATGAGGAAAGTATGTGAAAAAGAAAAGACTAACTAGTTCCCAGATCTATAGCATTATCCCAAATAGTTTATGTTTATATGTAGAGGTTTTGAAGATTTTGTTAATTGAAATGCATTAATGTAGAACCAGTCTGCAGGATTACAGGCTTTGCACAAAGTTTCTTTTTTATGTCTTTTGTAATAGATGCTATACTGAATGACGTATCAAAATATTCTTTCTATATCATAAAATAAAACTGGGAGAAGAGAGAAGCATTATTCAGTATTAGGTTGTGCTGGTTAATGACAGCAGTAATGTAATTTTCTGAATATTAGGAAACAATATTTCTTAAGAAATTGACTACTAACACCAGTCCTTCACAAACTTTTAAGTTTAGATTTGCTTTCCAGTTCTCTCACAAGTATTCTTTCCTTAAAATATTTTGTTAAAAAAAAAAAAGCATCCCAGTTTGAGAGCCTGCTTGTCTTTCAGCTACTTTTCATTGCAGCTGTGACCTACAATCATTAACTTATTATTAAGTAGAGAAATACCTAATATTTGTGGGTCTGGGGGGGTTGCATATTTGTTTACTTATCTAACTTTTGCAAATTTGAGGAGGAAATGTTAGTGGCCAGGAATCTGACTTCCACTACTTGAAAGGTGAGGAGGGACTAGAAAACTATCTGCATGGCATCCTGTTGAACACCTGCAGCCATTCATTCTGGAGAACCTTCACGTGCTGTTTGTGGATCTGCTAACAGTTCTGATCTCAAGGGGCTCAGAGTTTCTTTGGGCTTCTGTTATGTCTTAATCCACAGGGAACAACTGCTCTAAGGAGCAAACACACTAGGTTATATGTGAAGCACTGGAAACATGCTGCTGCTTGACAACACCAGTCCTTGCCTGTCTCATTCGAAAATGACCTGACCAGCTGTATTTAGCTGTCAAGATTAGTAAACCAATAATTAAACTTTTAGCTAAAAGAAGGAATCATTTCACATTTAGTTACCAACTGCTTTGAGCTTGCCATTTTTAACAGAAGACATTTAGGATCTCTTCCCTGTTATATTTTAAGGTAGATTGTTAGATAAAGATTTATAAAAACTTCATTCAATCAACTCTAATTGCTAGTTTAGAAGAATCAAGAAAGAATGTTCCATTTAGGATTTATGGTTGAAGGGGGTGCGAGGAAGAAAAAGAGAGTGAAAGAATAACCTTTCTTGGCACTGCTGGGCTGCTTTAATTGGCAGTGCAGGCTTCAATGTGATGGAAAGGAGCTTATGGGGGGGGGGAGATAGAAAGAACTTCTAAAGACAGGAGTATGAAAGTGGGAAATTTCTAATTTAGGTGTTTCCACTTAAGGAAAAAAAATAAGGACGGGAGGAAAGTGACAGCAGGAAGGAACAAAGAAGATTTGGCCAGGTGGCAGGATTGGTTAATGGTTCAGAGACCTGCTTACACAGATATCCTCCTGTTGATATATCAGGTTCCAGCAATCAGCAGTGCAAATGGGGAAAAAGGTTAAGAGGGAATCTTTGCACAGCCTTTGCAAAATTATGAATGTGGAAAACAGATGCTGAAAATACACTTCATTCAAAATTTCCCTGGCTAGAGAGTTAGGAATAGTTAAAGTTTCCTACTAAGTCTGTAGGCAGTAGCAAATTCATTAATTAAATAATATGTGGAATGAGCCATAGTTAGATTTGCAGGTAGATGAAAATGAAACTACTTTGTACCACATCAGATTTCTTTGTTCATCAAAGCAAAAGTTGACTCGGTGTATACACATCATGATAATCTATAATGCACTTTGCTTAGCGTATATATACACCATGATCTCTGTAATAGAATATACAGTATTCTAAACTATTTCCAAATCATTTTGGCAATACTAAAAGTCTGAAGGAGTTTAACCTAAAGGATTTTTTTGCCCCTAGCTAACTAAATAGTTTTGTAATCTATGGACATAGATTATATTGTTGGATTGACTAGTAGTCATTTTATGACATTCTGACATAATGTTAAACCAGAATGTTTCACCACTGCTGGTGGAATAAATTATAAAATGGTTTGTTTCCCTCATTTTAACTAAATTACTATCTGTCTTCACTGTATCAGAAGCTGAATGGGTAAAATAATTGAAAACAGTATGTGGATTAGTGCTTGAACTTCTGTTATGTGAAGCAATATCTGGAGCAGAAGATAGCAAATATTCTGTTCCAGATATGACTTCACATAACAGAAGTTCAAGTTTAATGCTGTTTTCCTACAAACTCAAGCACTGATAACAATCATTAAAACATATATATATATAGTAAGAAAAACACTTTTTCTGGAATTAGAAACATTTTCCAATGTTTTTTTCTTTGCCCTCTGAAATTAGCCCATGAAGTGCTTTGGTCATAAAAAAATAGAAACTCATATGGGCCCATGTATCAAATAGAATACATATTGCTTCTAAGGTCTGTGTTTTGTCTCATCTTAATTTTGTATTAAAGAAAGACTCACTGTTTTCTATAAAAGAAAACCATCATTGACATTTAATCATTTTTTTTCATATGTTCTTAAGATCGGGAGGGAAGTGGTCAGAAGATCTATGTCTGTGTAAATTGAAAACATTTGGACACACGCCTCAGTTTTGTCTTTCATGAATGGTTACAGAACATATATATGATTTCCAGATTGCAAATCACTCCACTTTTTCTACTTTTAACAACAGCCTTCCTGACCCTAGGAGACAACTTTTAATAATTGTTATTAAATTACATTATTTTCAGAGAACAGCTGCACACAAAGATTTAGTGTTAAAAATAATCATGTAAATTTCTGAAATGTCAGAGTAACTGTTCCAGAAATAGTCAAACTGTCTAATTAGTCATTCATATAGATTTACTTTTCTGATTATTAAAATACCCAGGCTGGAATTTAGCATGCAAACAAGACTAGAAAAGTTCATTGAAATTAATTTGTTCCTGCAGAGGCACATGATATGGGCCAAAGGAACAATATATTTTATAAAGTTTATAACAGTTTGACTAAGAATGTCTCAAATATAGTATTATTTGATTAAAAATTTTTAAAATGTAGTTTGGAAAAATCCATTTGCCAACAAGTTCAGTGTTTGTGAAACTCAGCAACTTTAAGATATGTAGACTTATTCCCCAGAGGGGACTCCACAGATTGTAAAGTTACTGAGATTGGAAAACTCTGAGCTAGATGACAGCTTAGCTGATTTAAAAATGCAAAGTAAAGACAAAACTGGTTAGTAATGGAAGTCCACCAAGAAATTTCAACCCAGCCCAAGAAGCCCTTTCATAAGATTGCCAAGAAAATGCCATGTCTGTGGATTTTCTCTTTTATGCAAGAAATAGGAAGCTCCCATGCCCTTCTTGAGACTAGTCATTGAGGAAGAAAGGTAATTTTTATGAGATCTTTCTAAAGCTTATGGATAAAATAAGGATGATTAAAGCAGGTAGGGACAAAACACTATCAATTCATTTGCAATTGCCATAGAATGTCAAGAATGTGTACCTGAATGGCAGAAAAAGGAGAAAAATAGGTGTATTATGCTTTAAATGTGTTCTATATTAGATAACTCCCTCCAATGCTCCCAAAATGGAGACAGGTGAGAAAGTCCCGCACCAGCTCTTCCAGTGATGCCCTTATGCTTAAATTCTGTCTTCTTGGCTATAGTTCTTGGCTATGAAAAGATCCATGTAGCAAACTGGACCCCAGTCAAAAAGAAGGGATTCCTGGCTTAAAGGAAAGAGTTTGTTGGTCAGCCAAAGGCTAACACTACAGCTTCCCATTCACTAATTCTCCTTGGCAATGTCATCACTTCAAACACCATTTGCATTTAAGCAGCAAGTGCAGTGTTGGGTTCAGAATCTATGTTTCCCCAGAAGAAAGTACCCTTTCAAGTTCATAGAAGGCTTCTGATCCAGCACAGCCTTCTGATGTTGAACAGAGAAGTATTTCTAATCACCAGCAGTTCTACTACAAAACATGATATGTAGGATCTAGAGCAGAATCCAGAGGAGGAAGGAGGATGGGCAAACATTTGCCTTCAGCAGAAATAGCTCTACTCAATATCTCTTCACTCTGGTGGAGCTGAAATAGTCAATCCAAGAGACTTTCTATGAAATCTTTGCATGATAACAGGTAGAGGTAACTTGAACTTCTCTTTGAAATAACCAGGTTTTTTTTTTTCTTCACGGTGCCTGTTCAATGACTCTAACATTATTTTAAGTTAGGAAGAATAGGAGGTTATTCATCTCAAGCCTTTTTCCCCCAGTGTATGCATTGCTTCCTCACTGAAGCTTCATAACAACTCTGTAAGGTAAGCAAGCATTTTGTGTTATTCAGTTCAGTCAAAGGGGTTCAAAATTGCTGCCATGCTTCCCAATTTAGCACTGGGTTTTGCCTCCTATCTTGTCAAAGCTCTTGCCTTTGTCCAGGAATGTTTGAATGCTGGGTCATCTCAGGGATGGGGTGCTGGGGCTTTGCAGGGAATTAGGAGATCCTCTAGTTAAGATTCTGCATAGTTCAGAGAACCCCCAAATCCCAGTCCTGGCTGGCCTTGTCCACCCAGTCCCGTGCCTCCCAGGAGTCCCCACACAGCCTGTTTTGGATACAGGTAAGTGCAAGGCACATGCAGAGGCTTGGAGAGGGTGAAAAACGGGCCTCCCAGAAGTTCAGGAAGAGCGGAAATGGGCCCGTTTCCAGCTTCCAGAGAGCCTCTGGAGCCCAGGGAGGCCATTTTCATCCTCCTGGAGCCTCAAGGAAAGCCTCCAGAGCTCAGGGAGTGCAAAAATGGCCCCCCCACAAGATGGTGCAGGAGGCTGACTAGGCCACGCCACCATGGCCATGTCCACCCAGCAACTGGGCAGAGAACCTGTTGCTAAAAATTTCGAAGCCCACCCCTGGGTCATCTATATGAATAATAGTCACCTATGTCATTCCAGTGGTTATCTATATACAGTATAGCCCAAACAATAGCTTCATACATAGTTTCTTGCAGATCCTGTTTATAACTAAGGGATGAATTCTAATGGAAAAGTCATTTCCTTTGGATTCACTGAACTGTGAAGCCAATAACACTGCAGAATGCTCAAGTAGTTAAACACTGTGCATTTACACATGTATTTGTCTATTTTGACTACATGTTATCTACATGTTCTTTATGTACATGTTTTTTAAAAATATTTTTCATTAAGAATGATTTGAGAAAAACTCTGAAGTTTTCTGTTGAACATGACATGTAACAGAATTCCATAAATCTGAAACCTGCCTCTCATAAACAATAGATGACAGGAGAAAAATCTCATATGTCTCTATAATATTTTTAGAAAATCATATAATTTAAAACTTGAAGTATTTTTCCTTTCAGACAAATGCAGTGCTTTAAAAGCCGATGTTACATTTAGTAATATCACAAGATAAAAATGCTTTGGTTTTATTTAGTGCTGGGGAGAAGTGCTACTCCAGGTGTGTGCAATACCATCTCTTGACACTTCAGAATCACATAGCATCTCCATATAGTCCTTAACATAAAAAACCACCAACTGCAGGATCTGTTAATCACCCAAAGAAAAACAGACTTCTCCTCAAAAGCGGTAGAATAAATCACAACCTCAAATCTGTCAACATTGGGGGGAAAAATTTTTTTTTTTTTCATAAATCAGTTTCTTTTCCATTGATCTGTCCAAGGTGCTGAAGGTCCCTATTGTCTTATGCCCTGCACCCCCCCATGGCATTGCATGACTCCACAATCAGACCAATTCTGTGCAATATACTTGCTTTTAAGTATCAGGTCATTTTCCAGTTTTCTTTTATATTATGAAAGTTTTACCTGACCTTTCATATAGCAAACAGAAAAAGTATTAATACAATTTCAATGAAAATATTTATTTATTTATTTATTTATTTATTTATTTATTTATTTATTTAT
>BLBF01000002.1:36299235-36367176 GCA_015471245.1 Laticauda colubrina
TCTTCTTCTTCTTCTTCTTCTTCTTCTTCTTCTTCTTCTTCTTCTTCCTTCTTCTTCTCCTTCTCCTTCTCCTCCTCCTCCTCCTCCTCCTCCTCCTCCCCCCCGTCCTCCTCCTTCTTCCATTAAATATTTTTACCATCATTCCTCTTCTTCAGTTAATCTTAACATACAAATCTCCCCTAAAACTCCAAGAACAATAAAATAGAAGACAATATGTATGATAAAAACAATACAATGAAACTTTTGTAAACCTTGACTTGTAACAGTGTAACTAAAAATTCTTCATGCCTGTCCTGGACTCTGTCTGGATCTCCTCAAGGAAGATACTCACAGTTTGGGAAACTCTGTCTTATGCACAGATTAGCAATGTGAGTTATTCAGTTCAGAAAGCCCCTTACTCTTACAATGTTCTCATTTTTTTTGCCTTAAGGCCCTGTCACACTGCCCAACGGATGCAAAACATTTGTAAAAAGGACACAGCAGACGAGAAAAATGTTCCATCTGTTGTTATCCACTCTCAAAAGGGGCAAAAATTTGCATAACCAGAGCGGATAACACGGAAAGGAACGGACGGGGGGAGGACGCAGAGCGGATGGAAAGCGGATGCGGAACGGAAGCATCCTTTTGCATCCTCTAGGCATCCTCTAGACATCCTTAATATCTGAGATAGGTCCCCTCTGCGAACGTTTTTTCCGTTTTAAATGCTTTCTTTGCGTGCTGCATCCACTTTCATCCTTTCTCCATCCATGCTATTAACGCTGCGTGTCCGTTCTGCGTCCGTTCCGCTTCCTCCCTGCATCCATTTACTGCTGGAGCGGATTCGAGTTGCGCGAATGCGCAGCGGATGCCTAGCGGATATAGCGGATGTGTAACGGATGACAACAGATACAGAACGGATGTCCCCCGTATGCCTAGCAGATGCAGAACGGACGCGTTTGATACATTTTCTGCTCAAAAGTTTTGAGCAGCTCAAAACCTTTTGAGCGGATGAAATGTCAATAGACGGATGCTGGACGGATAGAGAGGAAGCAAAACGGAGGCAGTGAGTACAGAACGGAAGCATCGCGTTAACCAATGGATGGTAAGTGTTTTTCTCCGTTTTACATCCTCTTTCCATCCGTTGCTGCAGTGTAACAGGGGCTTTAAGTACTGACTTTTTTTCCTATAGTTCTGAGAAATAGTTCTGAGATTCAGACCATCTACAGATCTTCTGTAGCTATTTGATTTTTTTTCAGTCCTCACTACTAGAACTCTAACATTAACATGTTATCTATCAATCTAGCTAGCTAGTTACCATCAATCATAAAATGGATGTTCATATCTGACTACTTCTTTTAAATCCACATTTTGTTTTTCAGCCTTCAGATAAAGAGGCATTTAGTCACTCTGCCACAAGTCTGGCTACAGATCCAATTGCAAGCAGTGAACAAAATGGTGGACTCAGTAATGGAGATGGTAAGATTATCATTATGTGATTTCTCAGCACTTGATGACTCAGCATAAATATGTATATTGCTGATGTAAGCTGACAATCCTGATTTCATTTACAGTAACTATTGTTACAGAACAGCAGGAGTTCAGATAAGAAGATAAATGTCAATTTAAGACAGATCGCGAGTACAAATCAAGAACAGCTGGCTCAGGACCTTGGACAGTACTATATGATTTGTGACTTGAATTCAGCTAGCAATCCTATAGTTCTTAGTACTGTATGAGAACCCTAACTAGTGCAAAAACTCAGTTGTTAATAGTTAAAAATAGTTTTGATAAAATGACTAGTTTAGTCATTCCTTTGGAAATAGTTAGTAAAACTAAGGGTGTTCTTATTCCCTACTAGAAGTTGAATGGGGAAAAAGCTACAAATAGGATTCTACTACAGATGAGACTTTGACTAGCCTTATAACAATATATGAAAAATGATCAGATGAGAGTAGAGAAAAGCTACAGAAATTGGATCATAAACTAACTTAAAACCCACTGATTTCACTGGGATTCTTCAAGATAATTAATCAGGATCCCACACTGTACTGAGGAAGAAGTGTGTGTATTTATATTGTGATTCCACATGGAAAAATATGTATGTCTGCATAGTTTATAAATACACTTCTAGACTCGAATATTTACTGTATATGTTATAATAAGATTTTCTTCTATTATGTAAATAGTGTAACAATTCAGTTCCTGAGTCAATTTCAGGTAGTCCTCAACTGACAACTTCCATCTGCTTAAATTCATTTAGTGACCATTTGAAGTTTCTACAGCAGTGGTCCCCAAACTTTGCAGCTTGGTGGCCTGGTGGGGGGCAGAGGGGAACCAGGTCTCTCTCTCTATGTGTGTACATGCTGGCCTCCTGTTTGCACAAGTTGAATTACGCATTCACACATGCGCCCCAGCCGTGTGTTCTGGGCTTTCAGTGCATATGATTTCAAATCCAAAGGAAAAACAAAATAAGGAATAAATACAAATGTTGTATCAAACATCAATCTCCCATATAATGCTATGGGGAAATAGATAGGTCTGATGAGCAGGATCAAAGCTCAGGTAACTTAAAATGGTATGAAACCTATGAAATGGAGTTTGTATCAAAGCACCTTTTAAAAAAGGAATTTTTTGAAAATATTAACAGAAACATTCAGAATATAAGAATCTATAATGGAAACTACAATACTTTAAAACCAAAAATTGAAATGTAAATTTCATTTTACTTCAGAGAGAAAAAAATTCCCAACTTGCTTCTCTACAATAGCTTCCTAAATCGCCCATCTGTAGTTTTAAGTAGAACCTCTTAGTTCTTATTGGTGCTCTAGAGATTTCAGAGTCAGGGTTCTGCATCTTATGTCACCTCCAGCTCAGAGACACTCGCCCTTCTGTTTCTCTAAACTCACTGATTCCTACTCACATCCTTCATTCAGATATCCAATTTTAATGCCTTCATTCCTTGTATTGTTCTAATTCCCCTCCAATTCCAGAGTAAGTTAGTTTTTGCTCCTGCCACAGTTCCCTCTTACCTGAAGCAGTGCTTAGCTCTATTTTTCTTCTAGAAACCAACTCACCAAAACCATGTAGCTATTTCCACGTTTCCTAATTTTCCTGCCATATCTCTCTCATGCAGTCTCCCAGAAAAAAATGTCTTGTTTTGCTTGGCCTAAAGATTTTTCCCAAGGGTAGAGCCAACAGGCTTTCTTTAGCCTTTATCTAAACAATTCTAGATATATTTCCCTTGCTCTCCCTTGCTTAGTAATGTCAAATCGGTGTCTGGAAATCAGCTATCAATCTTATGATCACAGGAGAGGGAGGAGAGGTGGTGGTCTTTATTTGAACATATCTGGATTTGCTTGCCCATTCATGACAAGGATGTTAAATAAACTTTAGTTTCTCGAAAAATCAGTCTCTTCTCGAAAAATAAACCCTTCACTTAAGGGATAAAGAACTACTAAAAAGATGAAAAGCCTAGTTTCAAAATAACATAAAGCAATAATCAGATGGCACTAACTCAACCCTGGGTACCTTCAACAGTAAAACAGTATATCCAATTCCCAACTCTTGTAGGTGATCCAGAAGCTAAACATAATCAATGATATCAAATGCTTCCAGAAAGTAAAATAGCACCAGCAGAAAAGTACCATCCCCAGGTCCTGACAGGCATCCACCAAAGTGATGAATGCCATTTCTGTTTCAAGTCCAGGCCTGAAACCTGACTGGAAATCTAATTGTTTTCCCTAGGGCACTCTGCACCAAACCCATTAGAAAATAAAAATTGGATTGTTATTCACTAGACTTAGATCCAGATAATTTCTTTTCAATGAGAAAAGGACTTATTTAAAATTAGCAAGAAATTGCTTAAAATTAGCCAGGAAAATCCCATTCACCAATAAGGTATCAGTAGTTTCATGGATCCTGTGATCTGTTTTTGTCTCTTCTGATCACCCAAAGGAACTCAGGTCATGTTCAAGCCCACAGAGAGTGTCTTATACCAGTGAAATATCAATCACAGTATACAAGCTAAAATGAATCCTAAATAACCATATAAGCCACTGTTTCAGTCAACACTACAGATCCTGCCAATAAGGAATAAGATTCTGGTGAAGCTGAGTGACTTTGCATCAAATTGCAAGGGAAATTGATCTCAGTAACTAGGAAGCAAATCTCTTTCCCCTTTTTAGTAGAGATTGAGTGGTGTTAAACAGAGTTACTGGCCACAATGCAATAAAAATACCAACATTTCATCTTTCCAACTACAATTAACAACTTTCACACTTACTCATTCATTCTAAAATCTTTTGGCCTATTTCACCATCTTTCCTCTACCAGTATTGTCAGTTCTATCCATTCATTCTCTTTTTGACCAAACAGTCCAACCTCAACCTTCCATAGCAGTTGGAAACATGCTACAGTAATGTCAAAGAAAAACAGATCCAATACCAAACAAACTTCATGTGACCCCAAAACAAAAAAAATCCAAACAGAGTGAAAAATAATAAAGTTAACAAATGAAGAAAAAACCAAATATAAACCAAAATAAACTTATATTAGTATTTTCAGTCTGGCAGTCAACATGTTCCTTATGCGCCAATGTCTTTTTTTTAATGATACAGATACATTGTGCAATATAGATTAATGGCCTTATGTCCCTACTTAAGTATCTATGCAATTTTCTTCTAGTTCTTTCGGAAGATAGTACAGCTGCTTCTCTCCAACCTTATGAAGAAGTGCAAACCTCTGTTACAGATCTTTTGGATCAACAGGACACATTGGGAAGATCTTTAAAATGTCATCAAAGTAGAGAGCTACCTAGGATTCCTCCAAATAATGCCATAGAAACAATTCTCACCACAAGAAATGCAGAAAATGACAAGAGTCTGGGAATGGAGGGGCCCTATGAAGTGCTGAAAGATAGTTCCTCCCAAGAGAACATAGTAGAAGACTGCTTGTATGAAACAGTGAAGGAAATTAAGGACCTGGGAGCAGTAGCCAACTCAGAGAAATGCAAACCAAAGACTACTGTAATGGTTAATGGAATTTTAAATCATGTCCTTGAGAAGAAGACAGAATCAGCAGAATATGCATCCGTTGACAGAAATAAAAAAAGTTGCCACAGTGTTAATTCAGAGAGTCCTCTTAGCAGCACTACTCCAGATGTGGAAGAAGAAGCTCCACCTCCTGTACCAATAAAACTTCTTGATGAAAATGAAAATGTACAGGATAAAGGAGCCAAAGAAGAGGAGGAAGTAATGGAAAGGCTTAATGAACCCGACAAGGTATGGGTTATTTTGTTATTAGTATAAGAAAGTGAAGTTGTAATTTGAAAGACTTAAAGTATGTATGTATATATACTATGACAAACGCTGTTGTTCATTAATAAATATAAATGTATAGTTAATTTTCTTCTCTTGGTATCTGCTGATGCCAAATCTTAAGATCAAAACTAGCAGTATTTATGTGATCTATGTATAATATGTGATTGTTCACATGTGCATTCATAAATGAAAGATAATATTCAAGTGGTGAAAGGAAGGCATGGAATCATATGCAGTTGGTGATAGTTTTAAGAGCTTCCTAAAATTTTAGGCATTTGCATGAATATTTTTTTCAGCATCTACCCAGGAGATACATGCTTGCCAAATGATCATTAATTAGTCTAATTAGTCTGTCCCTTGTTTTGAAATATTCCAGATAATCTGCACTGGGAGCAGAAGGTACTCAAAGTGTTACTGTTGGCCAACATCTAGCTAGCCAATAAAACGCAAAATGTAGGAGAAAAGAAAGTCCTGGGGTGGAATCAAACTGAATTTTGTTAATGTGATATGGGATTTTTTTGCTCTCTCTCCTCTGCAATCTCTCCAAAACCTTCAACATTTATTCCAGAAAGACAGAATGACTCACGGCCTACTGTTTTCGTTACTGCTCATGAAAATTTGCAATTGGATTTCTCCCTTGGCCTCCAGATTTCTGATCTAATTTTAGATTTAAGTGTATCCACAATTTTAATTTGTAATAAAAGCAAAGAACTTTCTCTAGTTCTTGACACAAAGGTCCAACTGCTTATAACAGCATGAATTTCTATTAAGTAGATTATAGATCAAAATATGTCAAGTATATCAGTTTTCAGAAATACAATCTATCACATTTTAAATAATATTAAAAACTAATTTGAATAACTCCTTAAAGAAAAGCAACAAATGAGGGAGTTAATTATCCCAACAATTCGACCCAGGACAGTGGCTTACCAATGATAAACAAATCAGTGGTGTTTTCCTGACCCAGATTTTCAAATTGTACAGTTATAATGCTGAGGAGGAGGATGAAGATGATGCTGACAACGATGATGGGGTATTTGCTGGAAAAAAACTTATTTGTTGAAAAACAATTCAAAGAATTCACAGGTACTATCCAAGGGATTGGAAAATGCTCATGTCTTATTCCTTTCTTTTCTTCCATTCTTCAAACAATTAATCTTAATAAAATTATCATAGAAGTAAAACTAAGTCAAACTGTTAGCCTTTTTTTTTCCAGATCCGTTGGCCAAAGTTCGTGGCGGGATGGGGGTAGGAAGGAGGAGCTAAGCACACAAACACAGAGACAGTAGGTTTACTTAGTATTATATTTAAAGTATTCCAAATTTCTTAACCACAAAAATTTACAAGTTAAAAAAATAGAACTAGTATAAATTTGTTTGCTCCAGTTCCATGAATGCTTATCAATTGTTAGTCATCCAAACTGGAAAAATATTTTTGGAGTTATTATTATTTCAAATATTCAAAAAATGTATTAATAAAAAATAAAAAAATAGAAAATAACAGGGAAATAAGGGAGGAAAAAGAGAAGAGAAAAATTTCGGGCAAAGGGGAAAAAAGAAAGAAAAACATTGACTTCTGACTCCTTTTGGTGCAGTAGAATAAGATAACAGCATCAGACCCCAAGTTTTTACTTTTATATAATAATATAAATTATATATATTTATATATATATATGAATGCAGTTCAGCTTCCTTCGGGTATTATCCCACGTCATTGTAATGCTTTTAAAGTTGTAGCAATGTTTCAGCAGAATCTCATCTGCCATCATCAGGCTTCTGTATTGAGTTTATAAACTCCATACAGAAGCCTGATGATGGCAGATGAGATTCTGCTGAAACGTTGCTACAACTTTAAAAGCATTACAATGACGTGGGATAATACCCGAAGGAAGCTGAACTGCATTCCTGTAAGTACCCGCGAAAACTTTAAAAAAAACCATATATATATATTCAAATTAGTTATATATATATTAGTTATATCTAATCGACAAAGCCCAAAATCACAGTTTCATTTTTTTTCAACTCGAGCACAAAGTCCAAAAGCAGTTTCCAAGTAGAAACAAAGTTAATGTTGTTGTTTTTATATCAGAGCAGTCAATTTGGTCATCTCGGCATCTTTCCATCAACATTTGTAGCCATTTTCACATTGTAGGAATCAAAGTGTCCTTCCATTTTTGTGCATAAAGTAATCTTGCTGCCGTCAATACACGGTATATAAAGCATTAAAGTTCCGTTCCCTCCCCCCCAATCTTCTTCCATGGAGTTTTTAACTGTTACTTTTCCTTAGCTATTTCAGATACTGTGCTTGACTAAATTAATTATTCATACTATTGACTCTTTGTTGTTGGGGAGTAGAAAAAAGGCTATTCTCAGTTTCGTTGAAGCTCTCCACATTTATAGTCTTCTACTTATTCCTCCTCTCCATTCTTTAATCAGTTGAATCTTTTATTTTATCCTATACCTGCTTGATTTGCTGAAGAATTTCTGATGAAGGCTTTGTTTGAAAACCTTTTGAAAATCTAGATGATCATCTATCAATCTGAAAAAAGACGCTTCTCTTTCAGATTTTTTTTCCTTTTCAGCAAATCTTGATAATTTTATCTTTGATAATAAGTTGCTAATAAATTTCAAAGGATTAAGTTAACTTGCCCTGATGCATTTTAAAAATCACTGTGACACTGCATACTTTCTAGTCCCCTGGGAAAGAAGGCAATCTTAGAGACATTTTTATTACCTATTTTTTTAGATCAGAGAAGTTTGGAAAGAGCAATCTTTTTTCCAATCTTGCATCTTCTTCCTTAGGAAGGAGCTGTAGTTCAATGGTCGATATAGCATATGCTTTGCATCTTCCTAGAATTGGGATAGTTGGAACAAATTCAGGACAACCTGTAGAATTGCTGCAAGTCACTGAAAAAGAAAATGATGACCAAGATATATGATATACCAGTAGTCTTGATAGCATAAAAAAGCTTGAGTGAGAGGATGGTTCTGCATATCTTGAAGGATGCATCATGGTATGCCTCTTCAGGAAGCCGCAGCTGGACCCAACAAAATTTTTGTCCCATCTCCAACTATCCCTCTCTTGGAAAGATGGTTGAGAAGATGGTCAGATTGCAGTTTCAGATGACCCTGGAAGGAGTGGATTATCTAAACTTTTTCAGTTAGGATTCAGATTGGGGATAGAATAGAGATAGTACTGATTGCATATCTTAATGCTTCTGACAGAGCTAGTATACTGTAGCTGTGGTTCAACTGCTCTGGTTCTGTTTGCTTTCCTGCCATCTTCTTTCATTATATATTTCTGCACTGACTGCGGGGAGTAGGAGTGGGAGACATGGTGATTGGTGATTGTTTACCATTCTCCATGGCTAGTTACAGTGAGTGGTGACAGAGTGTTAACAGAGTGGTGACAGAGTGGTTAAACCAGAATCCTATGTTTTGTATGGTGCCACAGATCTCTACATAATCCCTTCCTGTTTAAGATCTACATGGGATGCTGAGGGATGTCATCTATCAAGATGATGTGATCAAGTATCATCAATATGCTTATGATACCCGATTATATATCTTGATCCTGGCAGGCCAAGGAATGCTGTGGATGTCTTGTCCCAGTCTCTGAAAGTTGTTAGGTCTTGGATGAAAAGGAAGGCTTAAACTAAACCAAGTAGTTCTGTGTCCCTTGGATTTTCCATCCTTGGTTGTGAATGGAGTACAACTGTGCACATTGATGCACAATTTGAGTTGAAGTTCTTACGTGTACATTCAGTGGCAGCTGTGGCCAAGGATACTTTTGCCCAGATTTATTTGGTATGCTGGTTCTGCTCTTTCCTTGTGTGATAATTCCTTTTCACAATTAGACCCATCCGAGCCACCTCATGTGTAGACTGTTGTGTTGCATGCTACATGAGGATGCCACTGAAGATTAGTCAGAAGCAGCTGGTCCAGATACTGGCAATGCAGACAATTATGGGAACCCCTTGTTTGTGCCCATGTACAACTTCTGCTGCATGAGCAGCATTGTTTCCAGGTACAATTCAAGCTGCTAGTTATAACATACAATATAAAGCTTTTGGCAAAGGACCTTGCCTTTTTGGCAAAGGCTATTTGAAGGACTGTCTTTCTATTACTTCTGCTTGTCCAGTAAGGTCTGGCTGAGTGACTATGTTCCAAGTCCTTCTTTAAAATAATGGCACTTACCCAAGAGGTTCACATTGGCCCAACCTTGCTCTTCTTTAAACAGGCCTGGAAGACTTGGCTTATTTCCCCTGATTGATGAAGTGCTTTCTCTGAGAATATTATTAATGTACTAGAAGTATGAATCTCCAGGTTGTTTTCCTTTTGCTTTTATTGTGCTGGATGTATTTTTAACTTGAATGATACCCTAAAGTCCTTATGAGTTGAATAGCCATATAAATCTGATTTATAAATAAGTAGATGATTCTGTTAAGACAGAGAAGCATTTGAAAACTGAAACATAAAAATCATTTGGGAAAGGTCAAAAGTTTATCAATTTTGTCATTCTGTAAACATTCATTAGTATGATTTTGCGCCCTGCCCCCAAAATCCCGACAAACTGGAAGCATGCCTGCCTCTTGTTTCTTAACAGCTCTAACCAGATTTGGCCCATTTACAAACTCAATCTTTCTTTTGACAGATTCTCCTACCACTCCAAATTAACCATTCAATTCTATTTCATTTTCAGAGGTTATCCTGCTGAGAGACAGCCAGGAAATGGGAGTCCTGAACCCATTCCAAATAGCTGCATTCCAAATATTGGCAATGTGTCGATTGGCAATATTTTCGTATTAATAACAACAAAAAAACCCACCATGGATTAAGTGAAAAGGCCTGGGTTTATTTGTATTTTTACTGTATTGTTTGGGATTCCTTTCTTTCTTCATCTTCCTTCCTTACCTTCCGTCTTCTCTTTCTCTGTAGAAAACAGCTGCTTTCTTTTGAGTATTTCATTGTAATTTACGTCATAATATAAAGTTCAAATTGTCTCAGGTTGAGATCATCTTATTTATGGACTTCTAATGCACATTATGTTATCCAAATATTATATTGCTTGCTAGGTTTCATTTTATGTTGTTTTATCTCTAATTGTTTTTATGTTGTTTTACAATTTTATATTGTCATTTGGGTTCTTTAAAAAAAAGGATAGAAATAAAATTACCAAAAATCACAGCAAGACAAACTGCTGTGAACCATTAATTATGTTCTGAGTTGGGCTATCAAATGAGTAATAGTACAAAACTTGGACATTTTGACATAGCTAAGAAAGCACCACTAAAATAATATTGATCATAGAATGCAATAAAAATGCAAAGGAAGTTCCGACATCAGTCAGAAACTTTGTTTCAAATGCTTAAAGACTTATGCTATCTTAATCACATTTCAGTGGAAGTTCAAACATTTAAAAGAATTCAGTGGAACAGATGTCAGTACCATTATTTTTGCCACATGTAAAAATTCTGTTTCAGTCTGCTTATTTTCAAAAGTGGGCTATTAATTTCAGCTAATGAAAAATGGACAGATGTATCATGAAACAGGAAAATATGTTTTCATTTGTTCTTTTATTTTTGTATTGAGGAAAGTGTTAGCTTTTAAATAAAATGTTATATTTTATCTTTTTCAGAGGCTTAGTTCATTGATTTATAAATCTCGAGAAGATGACCCATCTCTTACAGAAGATGAGGTGAGTCTATCTTGTGTGAAATATATTCAGAAAATGTTACCTGAATAAAGCAGTATTAAATGTTCTTTGATTAAGAAGATCTGAAAATGACGGTTCAAATGTAAGCTGGATTAAGTGATTATTTTTGCCAAATACCTTTATATTGGTTTTAGCCTTTCATAGTGGAACTATTTTGGGTCACTGACTTTTATTTGGGACTCTCTTCTTGGCTGTTTAAGAAGAGCCAACATTCTTTGGATGTTTAAGATGTAAGCCCGTATAAATATCTGAAGACCGCACACATTAAATTGTAAACAATCCTGAGTCCTGACTCCATCCCTTCATATCACATGATAAAACTGTCAGGACTGGGAAGAACTTTTAAAATGGGGTAAAATATGATAAAAGGATTTATATGTAAACCAAAAAAAACATCCTTATTGCAGGAAAGGAAAATTCTTTAATTTTGCAACATTATAGATAAATTTAACCAGAGTTTCAAATGGTTAAGTGGGAAAGTGTGACCATCCTGGACCAAGCCAAGTCCAAAAATGCCAGGGAATTTCTGGAAACCTGGCACTCTTGACAAATCAGTCATCAATAGACACATAGACATTAACAACATCTACAAACGCAACTATAAACCAGCCAAAAAAAGAGGGGTAGACTCAGGCACCTCTCCATCAGCAATAAGCACCCATCAGCATAGATTAACTCCAAGATTAACATCAGACCAACAATCAAGTAAACACTACCCCAATCAAGAAACTGCTAATGAATCTGTAAGACCACTCCTCCCAACACTGACAGGCAAAGCACTAGCACAGGGGTGTCAAGCTGGCGGCCCACAAGCTGGATGCATTGTGCGCAGGCCATGCTCATCCCGCCTCTGCAAAGGTAAAAAAAGTCATAATTCATCACATGATGTGATTGAGTTTAATACCCATGCATTAGAATATAAACAGGCAACAAGCTGTACTCCTTACTAGCACTGTTGATGCAACATAGTTTGGGTGAAAGAAAACAAGAAAACAAGCAAGCTCAGAGAGCACCAAGAACCCCTCATTTTGAGCTACAAATATTCTTTATTGGTATCTTAGGTCTATTTGAGTCTAATGAAGAATGGAGCATATATGCTTCTGTCAATTAAGTTACTCAAAATAATAAATACGTTTTTCCAAACTATCAACCAGAACATTGTACACTGAACTCCATTCTGTGAACATTTTATGAAGACCCCTTTTTTAATGCAAGCAACATTGAATGCTTACCACACTATTGCTTTTCAACAATGTGGTAAATTTATCATGCCTTGCAGTTTTTAATGGCAAACATTACATACATTTTACAAGGTGGCTTTTTTCACTATGGAGAATGGTTTCATTTTAATAGCCCTTGTTTTGTTAGATCAAATATCTCATATTGAAATAGACTACTTGTGCTACTATATTATTCACTGAATATGGAAATAACACCATTACAAAAATATTTGTTACATTTCAATGCAATTACTGTATTTCTTTCCTTCATAGATTTCAGCAATGTATTCTTCTATAAATAAAACAGGACAACCCTCTAGAGACTTGGAATGTACATATACCTGTATTCCTGAACTTGTACCTCAGAAGTCTCCATCTATTTGCAGTGGCCTCTATGCCAGTGTAAAGGACTTGGAAACAAATCCAAACCTTACTGATTTGCCTCAGTCAACAATACTTCTAAATGGGGACTTGGAACCAGATTATGAAGCAATTCAAACTCTAAGTCGAGAGGAGGAAAGAAATGTTTTGATGTCTAGCACCATCCTCCCACAAGAGAATGACTATGAGAGTATTGGGGATTTGCAGCAAAATAAAGATGTCACCAGGCTTTAACTGATTCAAAAGCAAGACTTTGAAACATGCTGTTCAGTATGTCTTTCAAGATGGGTTTGCTCCATGACGTATCACTTGCAAACTTAACACACATTTGAAAATGTAAAATGGCCAAAAAGTATTTTGCTTGACATGATGTCAGGTAATGTGAAAACTTAGCCTGGGATGTTTGAACAATGATTCTTGCTTCATATCCATCAAACTATCGTACAGATATGAACTTACCCTTGGAAGGCAAGTGCTCCTTTTGAAGAACCAAGATCACATGGATGAAAAACACAAACACACAAAACAAAATTGCTGCTGTTTCATCAATGTGTACAGTGATTTTTCTACTCCCATATGTGATGTTATCACAACAACATATAGATAAAATCAGAATCAAATATGATTCTGGAAATGCTTCTATAGAAGAGACATTTTGAACCAAGAATGACATATTTGGAGCAGACGTTCAGACACATACTCATATCCTAATGTACAAAAATGGTCCTGTCAAATAAGGGCCTTTTTAAAAGATCTTTACTTTCAGTTACTTCAACCATTTTATTAAAATGGATTCCCAAATTACACATTCATTTAGGTTGTTTTCAAACATAGGTACAGCTTACCATAAAAACTAGATAAATTTAGTGGGCTAATTTGCTTTTAATTCATTGTTTCTCAACCATGGCAACTTTAAGCTGTGTGGATTTCAGCTCCCAGAATTTTCCAGTCAGCAATAGGAAATTTTGAGAGTTGAAGTCCACACAGCTTAAAGTTGTCAAAATTGAGAAATATTTCCCTTTAGCACAGCCATGAGATGTTGTGCGTGACTATGCTGGCTTATTCTCAGGTTCATGCTTCAGCCTTGATCTTGCTCTAAAGCAGGGCTGTCAAACTCGCGCTGGTCATGCTCAAGCCTGGTTTAGCGAAAGGGGAAAAAGTTGCAATACATCACATGACAACGCCATGACAACACGAGTTTGACACCCCTGCTCTAAAGCAATACAAGAGCAGGGAGTGAAACACTGGCGTTTGTGGGAATTAGGAAAGACAGTCCCTTTGTGAGGAGCTACAAAGAAGAAATCATGCACATCTTTGCTTCGTGTGTGATTTGCAGACTGGCTTTGTGTGTGATTTACAGACTATAATTCCTGATTATTTCTATAGTTTTTCAATTTTGTAATTTTCTTCCAATATAATATTGTGCTAGGATTGATTTACATTTACTGATGGTAAAGTAAGAATATTTAAATATATATTTAATACATATACATGTTCTACTTTCCAAACACTAGCAATCACTTTCATTTTTATCCTCAGTGTATTTTGCACCCTGCCCAAACAAGCTGCAACATTTTGCAGAGATTATAATTCTGTCAAAAACAAAAATGCATCTTTAAGAAATATCTTTATATAAAATTGTAAATAAAAGGGAAGACATGTTATAGCCTGGAGTTATTTAATGAAGGGTTCAGGATACTTGAGTCTAAAAAAGACTAAAGAAAATTGTTTAAAAGTAAAAAATTAATACAAATAAAGGGAAATCATGTTATTCTTAATAATCTACAATTTTAGATATTCTGATAATCATTCTTGAGAATATTCATGTTCATTTGTTCAATTTTGATTTGCAGACAACTCAAGATAGCTACTGCCACTAAATCATTTCTTTTATAGCGAGGCAAGATTTCAGTCAGTTTTGAACCAGCAACCATAGAAACACAAAACAACAGACCTTTCTTGCAAAGATTGTAAATTCCACAGTTTTACCAAAAAAGGGATACTGTGTTTGGTTTTTATAAAGATTAGTGCCAATACTTAGCATGTGACTTTCCTCTAATCCATTTTACCAAAATAGCATGTGTGAAATTGTACTTTGCCTTCCAGTCTTCTTTATATTTCCATTCCCTTTCTACTCCTCAGATTTATTCAGTTTATTTACATAAATATATCTTGCAGCATTGAAAAATAAATACATATACTAGAGCTTAAGATTTTGAATCAGATTGTCACTTTATTCAACCTATGTTAAGCACCACAAGATGTTTAATCTATTGCTTAAAAGCAATAAATATGGCTGACCTCTGGAAACTGATCCACATGATTTCCAAAGGATGTGACATTTAAAGATGTACTGCATAGATACTGTAAATATCACTTTATGTAAAAGAAAACTGCATGTCTCCAACATTCAGAAGTATATCCTGAAAGGAGCTTTATTGAGAATAATGCAGCTTTTTGAAAGAAAAAAAATGCATATTAATTTACTGAATCTGTTGTATCAGATATGTGTCTTTATGTTAAATAGCACTATTTAACATAAAGTTGATTTATAAGCCTACAATATTAGTTGTATGAATATTAATTCCCCTTAAAAAGTTGGATTATCATTATCAGAATAACCTGCCATAGAAATTGAGGGCTTAATGGTCATAGAAGCTTTGTCTTTATTTTATTATATTAGTGTTAAACTGAATTAAGTCTTCATCTTAAAAGTTGTCACATAGACATAATTTCATGGTCTTTTCTTGAGGATGCTCATTTGTTGGAATTGGACAGTTAGCCTCAAGGACTGGGTGACAAATACGTGTGTGTGTGTGTGTGTGTGTGTGTGTGTGTGTGTGTATTTAGCATTTAGGAAATTTATTTTCCAAAGTTTTTCATAGAAGTTCTGCATATAATGTATGTCCTAAGAAGTTGGGTTACATTTCAATATGCTGTTTCACATGAACACTTCATCCCTGCTGGGTTAAAAAAAAATACTTGCGTGGGTGGGCTACATTTGAAATAACCACATCCTACTAAGCTTTCAGGATACATGTATACTAATACAAATCATAATTCTGTGGAGAAATTCTGGATCCCATCAATCTTACTCCTGTGAAGAATTATTTTCACCAAAGCCATCTGTATGAGGAACATTTTATTTTAAAATATATAGCAGAAAGTATTTGTGAACTCATCTCCCAGAATAAATACATTCTCCTACGGTATAATATGGCAGTAGGCAGCTTATTCCTTTCAGCTTAAAAGACTGTGCCTTTACAAATTTACCTTCTATAAAAGCTCTGGACAAACGCTTCTGACAATAGAAATCTTGGTGCATTCCCTTAAAACTATGGTGCTGTACAAAATTCTTACAAATATTTTATTGTATGTGTTTCTGATAGCTTGTTTGTACTGGGTTTTTTGTTTCTGTTTTTTAAAAGGGAGAGTTTTTTTCTACTAAATTATCTATGTTGCTTAGTTTGGAGTACCTTATTTCAAGGAATGCTTTAGTGCGAGGAACACCACAGGCATGCTTCTAAAGCACCCATAAAAAGGATAGAGAGGTATTCCTGGTAGAATCTAAGAAGGTAATTGTAAGTATCTAGTGGCAGTAGTAAGAAGCAAAGGAAGTTAATTGTATTGCAGATACATATTTGCTGGCCTTGTGTTACATATGTGATGTGTGTTCTACCTGTATGTTTTGTTTTTTATATATACATGTTTGTTTTTAACAAAAGAAAAATATTTGATTTGATGTTTTGTACTTCTGCCTTGTACCTGGTTTCTGTCAATCTATTTCTGCAAAAGGATATTAAAGCCAAAAGATAATGGATGTCAATATATTGTATGGAGGTTATTGATCAAGTAACTTTTCTTTTAATCTGAGCAGTTTCCTCTCAGGACTGGTAAGATACCACTACACCACTGCAAATAGGCAGCTCTTTTATGAGAATGCTCACAATACAAAACTCAGCAGCCTCAAAACGTTAGGAACAACCTTGCCTTGGTACTTCTGAAGTCAAATTTGTTTTTGAAATCTAACAATGCTTTCATCTGAGAAAAGAGTGGAGTGTACCATTAAAGAGTAAGGATACTGCATTTGTTTGCCCAGTTGTAGTTTCCCATCATTGTGTGTACAGAAATGAATGCAGCTATAAGAGTGTCTCTGTAGTTTTCTAACAACTGTGAGAAATTTGATTGCCTCCTGTTTGTATTGAAGACAGTTTCTCTGGTGACAGTAATTATGCAGCACTTTCATGCTTAGAAAAAAATATCTCTCTGAATATCAGGTGCAAGGACAAAGCTTGATCTTTAAATGCCCTTTATCTAATTGGCCACTACTGGCAGTAGATAGTCCTTGGTTGGTCCACAAAGATTGTCAATAAGTTCAAAGAGAGGGACAGCTCACTGTACTTGAATTGTTTGTCTTATAGATGAAACTTAAAATTTAATAGAAGAGACTAAACAATGCATTTTAAGAAAATTACTGTTTTTCAGTGGTTATTATTTAAGCATCAGAGGCATGACAAATCAAGAGAAAAGATAATACTTTGCATAAATTATGATTTGGGGTCAGAATTCTTGGCAGGACCTTGCATCATGAAACTGTCTATAGTATACCAAGTCATTCTCTATATCTTTGTTGCTTAAATTTTTGAAATGATCCTCTGTTATTTATTTTTATAACAGATGGTTCCTGATTGGTCCAAAAAGTGTGGCTCTAAATTTAGTTGTCACAGTTTTTAATGGTATAAAATTTTCTCTTTGCCTTACATGTTTATCCTATGGATGCCCAAATGCTCATAATAATTCGTGTCATATTCAATATACTGAAAGTAAAAACCAGTAGAAAAATGTGAAAGGTCAGATTTTAAAAATGTCAAAGTACTCCTTTTTCTAAACTCTGATACTAAGTGGTATGCTTCCTTGGAATTGATTGTATTGACAGATGTGTTTGGCTTTTAATTTGAATACTAGCTTTTCCTCAAAATATCATGCTAATATTTTCTTTTATTACATTCCACTTGCTTCTTCTAAACAGAACTGCCAGAATTGGAAAACACCAATATCTTCTGCCATTATAACATAATATTTGTAAAATTTAGTCTGCCAATGACCTTCCTTGTTTTTAAAAAAAACAAGCTGGAACAAGCCATCACCAAGACACACAAACACATCCATCTGCAAGCAGGCAGATTTTGATATATTATCATATATCCACATATATCTACCAGCTGCCTTACACTTTTAAAGAAGTTGGGACTTGAATGATATGCATTTAAGAAGCAGACTAATATTGCTCATGTGTACACTGAATGACTAAAGATGGCTGTACATGTTTCACAAAATAGATTTTTTAGGAATAGATAAATGGGGCGTTGGTCCTACCTGAACGCTTCTTCTCGGGGAGCCGAAGGGAGAATCCAGGATGGGTAGTCTCTAGTCTCCTAGCTCTGCAGACCGAGTTGAAAAACTGAGGACACACCCCCTGGTAACAGTCCCCAGTTTTGAACGATGTTGATGCGAATTCAGCTGCTCCTTGTTCTCAGATAGTTCAGTTGATACTGCGAAAAAAAGGGACATTTCCTCCCTGTTCCAACCAGGCATAATACAGGGTGGGACTGGATTCTCCCTTTGGCTCCCCGAGAAGAAGTGTTCAGGTAGGACCAATGCTCCTTCTCCACTGAGCCGAAGGGA
Source organism: Laticauda colubrina (assembly GCA_015471245.1). Lineage (NCBI taxonomy): Eukaryota > Metazoa > Chordata > Lepidosauria > Squamata > Elapidae > Laticauda > Laticauda colubrina. The sequence goes on from BLBF01000002.1 coordinate 36,317,534, forward strand.
GAATCCAGGATGGGACATACCAAGGCTGGCTGATGGCTGTCCTACAGGTGGGATCTGGATTGGTCGGAGATCCCCACCTCTACATGCACACCCTGCAAGATTGGTCTTCCAAAAGACGCCTCTGCTGAGGCAAAGGAATCAACTTTGTAATGTCTTATGAATGGGGTCACCAATGACCAGGTCGCAGCTCTACAAATGTCAGAATCGATGCCTGTGTTGCCCAGGCTGCGGTGATCGCTGCACTTCTGGTTGAGTGCGCTGTGATCCTCCTGGGTATCGGAAGGCTCTGTAATTCATAGGCCTTTGCAATGCAGGCTCTGAGCCAGCGACCTACTATGGAAGGTGTCACCCTGCGACCCAAAGTTGACGGCTGAAAGGAAACAAACAGGGCTTCCATCCTCCTAAAAGAAGTAGTTTTTTCAACGTAAATATGGAGGGCCCTCCTCACATCCAAGGTGTGCCATTTTCTCTCCAGTGCATGGGTAGGCTCAGGACAGAAATTGGGTAAAATCAACTGTGAACGATGGAATAAGGAGTTCACCTTGGGCAGGAAGTTGGGATCCAACTGCAGAACAACCCTGTCTGTATGGAATACGCACAGATCCTTCCTGATGGATAAGGCCACCAACTCCGAAATATGCCTGGCCGAGATAATGGCCACCAAGAACAACACCTTGCACGTGGGAAGGTGAAGGCAGACTTTACGCAAGGGTTCAAATGGGGAGAAGTCAGTGCCTGCAGGACCTTAGGCAAATCCCAGGTGGGGTAGCAATGGACCACCAATGGCCTCAAATTTGTGGTTCCCCTAAGGAAGGCTTTCACCCTAGGGTGTTGGGCCAGAGTAGTAGAGTCCTTGACTGAAATCACCAAGGCCAAGGCAGCCACCTGTCCCTTCAAGGTATTGGGGGGCGAGACCTCTATCCAACCCATCCTGCAGGAACTCTAATACCTTTGCAATAGAAACAACAGTGGGTTCCAATTGGTGATATATCCTGGTCGTGGAAGGTCTTCTGGCCACCTTGATGGTCTGAATGACCTTTGTGGAAAACTTCTCCCATTTCAGAATCCCCCACTCAAGCGCCAGACAGTCAACCAAAACCAGGCTGGATCTGGGTGCTCAATCGGGCCCTGGCTGAGGGAGATCTTGTGCAGGGGAATTCTCCAGGGTCTGGCAACTGACAAGTCCACCAGGTTGGTGAACTAAGGATGCCTGGGCCAGTAAGGGGCTACCAACAGAACTTCTGCCCTTACTATCAGTACTTTCCTGATTGCCCCCAGAATCAGGGGAAGGGGGGAAGGCATACAACCGTCCCTGGGGCCACCTGCACTAGAGAGCATTGACCCCTTCTGCTCCCCAGGCAGGGAATCGAGCAAAGAACCTCGGGAGGAGTGTGTTCTCTGGCGATGCAAAGAGATCCAGAATTGGGTGGATGAAGCATTCCGTCATCTCCTGGAATAGACTGGGATACAGTCGCCATTCTGACTAGTTGACCGTGGCCCTGCTCAACCAGTCTGCCTGCACATAGGATACACCTGAGATATGTTCTGCTCGCAGGGACAACAGATTTCTCTCTGCCCACCTGCACAATTTAGTTGCCTCCTGCATTAGAGATCTGGAGCGTGTGCCCCCCTGCCGGTTTATGTGGGCCTTGGTAGCCACTTTGTTTGTGAGGAGAAGAACATGTCTCTCCACCACCTCTTGCTTTAGATCCTTGAGCGCTAAGCAGGTAGCCCTGAGCTCTAGCCAATTTATGTTGTGGGTGAGCTCCTCTCATGACCACCTCCCCTGGGTAATGGGTCCCAAGTGGGCCCCCCAACCATAGAGACTGGCGTCGGTGGTGATGGTAATCCTCTGGGGTTCCCTGTACAAGCATCCCTGATCCATGGCTCGGGACTGCCACCAATGGAGGGAACAAAGAACTGGCAAGGGGACGCAAACCCTCCTTGGAGAGTCACCCCTGGCTCGCCCTCTGGTAAGGGAGCAGAAACCACTGAAGGATTCAGGCGTGGAAGTGGGCCCACAGGACAATCCCGATGCATGATATCATTTTTGCCGAAAAGTTGAGACAGCAAGATGATAGGCGCCTCTCTGGAAGACAGGATCAGCAACATGACTTCCCTGATACTGTCTTGATGCTCCTGTGAGAAAAAAACCTGTCCGGCCAAGATGTCTATAACAGCCCCCAAATGCAAGAGTCAAGTTGATGGTACTAGGTGGCATTTGTCCAGGTTTATTGAGAACCCATGCTCTTGAAGAATCCTGATTGTCAACATCAGATCCTCCTCAGCCTGGGGTCTGGAAGAGGATGCTATCAAGATGTCATCCAAATAGCATTGGATCCTTATTGGTAAGGCTCTGAGGTGTGCCACTACTGCTGCCAAGAGCTTGGTAAATGTCCGAGGGACTGATGACAGGCCGAACGGGAGAGCCCTGTATTGAAAATGGTGGCCGCCATAGCAAAACCTCAGGAACTGATGCTGGTTGGGGTATATGGGTACATGGAGGTAGGCCTCTGTCCACTCTACTGAGGCCAAAAATATCTCCCTCCCCCAGTCCCTCTAGAATGGAGTGGGGAGAGTGCATCTTGAACCTTTGGTAGATCAGATGTCTGTTGAGCCCTTTCAGGTTGAGGATTGTTCACCCTCCCCCCGAGGCCTTTGGAATCACAAACAACATTGAATAGAAACCCCATCTTTCCTGGTCCACCAGAACCAGCTGGATGGCTCAAATGTCCAGCAAATGGTGGATCACCAATTCCATTAGATCCCTCTTTGAGGAGTCCTGGAGACGGGGCAGCACACAAAGGCTCTTGGGGGGTGGGGGACAGAAACTCTAGAGAGAGACCCAACCGTAAGATTGACAGGATCCAAACGTCCGTCGTGGTCTACTCCCACCTCTGCCAGAACAGTCCCAGATGGCCCCCTATGGGGATGAGGCTCTGGCATCACTTGTTGCACCTGAAGGGTCTGTTGGAACCCCTAAAGGACTTTCTGCCCTCTTGCCTCTGACACCGTCTGGAGGCAAAGGCTTGTCTATCAGCCTGAGAGGAGGATCTTTGGAAAAACGGCCTACTTTGATGGGGAAAGCCTGCCCCAGCTTCCCCCTGTTTAAAGGAGGGCTTCCTGTAGTAGGGATGAGACCTGTAATCAAAGCGCTTCACCTGGGAAGGCAGGATCTTTCGCTTCTCCCTGATTTCTGTCAAAAGGGATCCAGGGCCTCCCCAAAAAGCCTCTCTCCCTTAAAGGGAGCTGACACCAGCTTCCATTTGGTTCTGACGTCCATCTGCCAATTACTTAGCCAGAGAAGCCTGTGTGCTGTTATGGAAGAGGCCATGGCTCTGAAAGAAAATTTGCCTGATGTCAGGGTGACATCAGCAGTCAATTGAGCTGCAGCTATAATCTTATTCAGATCCTGATGCACCCTGAGATCCTCAGGTGGGATTCTGTCCTGTAGCTGCCTCAGCCACCGCAAAGAAGCCCGAGTAAAAAAAGATGTGGTCATCGATGCTCTGATGGCCCAGGAGTCGGCTTGATGAGCTCTCCGGAGTGCCATCTCCTCCTTCTGGTCATTTGTCTTTAAAACGTCCTCCACATCAGGTGGGATGACAGATGAGGATGCTAGGGCTACCACTGGGCCATCTACCTTTGGCACTTCCATAATGTCCAAAAGGTTTTTGTCCACATTAAATAAGGTAGACTCAGACCCACTGGGGCGAGTATACATCCCAGGGCATTCCCACTGCTTTTTGATCAGATTCAGAAACATCTGGGGCACAGGTATAGCGTCCACCACAGATGCTTTCTCAGTGAACAGGAAATCCTCCTGATCCTCTCCCTCAGTGGGAAGGTCCTGAGTGACCGTTTCCTTTTTGAGATGAGACGTGCTCTTGGCCTTAACCAGCAGAGTCTTGAAAAGAGCCAGCTGAAGAAACTTCCGGTTGCAAGGCTTCAGCAGCGGCAGGAATCCGCAATCGTGCGCAGTTCCTGCTGCGCTCGCTGCCAAAGTGCCCCCGATCCAGGTGGATTTGGAGGCTATGGTTACCCAATGGCCACCACAAAGAAGCTTTCAGCCGGATAAGATTGTGCAGGAGGAAGTTTGAAGAAGTGAAAGTTTTTGGCTGAACCGGGACAATAAGCTACATCTTTATTCTGGAGGTTCAACTTTTTAAAGGATACATTGTTTCCTAACAAGATTGTTAAAAGCGACGGAGAAAAGTTAAAGTTTTTTTTCTTTTCATTCTCCTTCCCTACGGAAATAGCAGATGGAAATCGGAAAAACCTGCTTTGGCATAGAAGGTAATTAAATCTAAAAATTAAAGCCAAGGGGATATTAAGATTTCTGAACATTGGAACTAAAAACCAAAAATTTTCTTTTTTTTTTTGCTATAAGTGGGAAGGGAGAGGCAAGGAATATATATTAAGATTTTGTTGGAGGAGATGGCTTGGAACTTTTAAGATCAGAGATAGCAGCAATAAGACTTTTAAAAAATTACTTTGGAACTGTGTAATTAAATTTCACCCTAGGAAAAGATAGTACAAAAAGAAGAAAGTGCTAAATGAAACAGTTTGTGCTGATTTGAATTGCTTTGTGACTTTGTGACTCTTGGAAACTATTTTTTGAAAGACTAAAATCATTTGGGTTGTTTTAAAATATATATATATATCTTACAATGGCATTATCTGTTGAAGAACTGAAAATAGAATATAAAAAGTTAAAAGAAGAGGAACAAGAAGGCAAGGGCTCTTCTGGATCTGTTTTCCACTTCTTAGAAATGGCGATTTCTACCTACCAGGAATTACAACAACAAGAAAGCTGGGATGAAGAAGAAGAAGCCATCTTTAATATACAAATAATTTTCATTGAGGAAGAAAAGGGAAAGGAAAAGAAAATGGAGAATTCAAGATTTAAAAAAAAACCAAGAAAGGGAAAAATAAGGTAAAAAATTGATACAATGTCAGGAAGCAACAGAAAAGAGGAATACAACAGAGAGGGGAGACCAAGAGGGTGGAGATTGAGAGATGGGGGGACAAAAAGACTAGACTGGATTAGAGAGGAAGGGAAAAAGGGAAGAGAAGTTATCAAGACTTAAAACAAGATGTTAAAAAACGGGTTTTTTTTAGAGACAAAGGGTAAAATGTAATTAAAGAAGAGATTCTGCAAAAGTGCACAGGATTGCATTGTAGTATTTGTATTTGAAATAGAGTTAGAAAATTGGAATATTATATGAATTAATATATTAAAGGGAATGGGTAAAATGTCTAATAGAGTTTAATTAGCTATGGAACATTGTTTTTACTATACTATAAGCTTACTGTTTTTTTCTCTCTTTTTATTACTTTAAAATGTACTATGTAGAATGCACTAAGCAGAATCAGTATGGAAATTATATATTATTTTAAGTGTTAAATCTAGGAGAAAGATAAAAAGTCGTCATACTTCAACCAGTGATTGCAGAGAAATTTTGCAGTAAAAAAAAAAGAAAAAATAGATAATTGAAAAAGAACAGACAAAAGATACAACAAAAATGATTTAAATTGAGATGAAATAAATAAAATAGAATTAAGAGAGTGAAAAGAGGGGAGAAAACATATAGGAAATGTAGAATGATAAATGAGATATGAAATAGTATATAAGGTGAGCATGAATTTGATTTATGTCTGTATAAAAAGATGCTAACTCAGGATTAAGCCGCTTTCCAAAAAAAAAGTTTTATGTTTTCATGTTTTGTGTTTTGTTAAGTTAGCTTACTGAGAATTAACAAAATTTTGGAAGAACATTAGAAGAGAATAATGAAATTGTAAACAAGACAGATGAAAGTATAAGTACAATGAATAAAGAAATATAGAAATTTAGGTAAAAGGAGAAGTTGGAAAAAGAATAAATAAGATGCATATGTGATAATCTGGAACTATGTTGTATTCAAATACGATGTTTTATTTGTTTTGTTAAAATTTAATAAGCAGTTTTTAGAAAAGAGATTTTATGTTATTAGGTTTTATATTTTGTTTGTTTGTGTATTGTCTTTAAAAACTAATAAAATTTGGTTTTTTTAAAAAAAGAGACAGCTGGAAAAGACCCTTAAAGGAGGTGTCACCTGCTACCTCCGACTCCTCATCTGAAAAATCCCTTTCTGGAAGGAGCTCCCTCTCAGAGCCATAAATTTGGCTGCTTTCTGAAGGAGAGGCCGAGCGCTCTCTGAAGTGGACTGGATGTTCTGCAGAAGCCTGCCCCTGCCCCTGCAGGACTTCTCTGCTAGTTTCCAAATAAGACAGCTGGTGCAGCTGGTTGACCTCTGCCTGCAATTCCTGTCTTATTGTTTGGGAGATCCAGGCCCTCATGAAGGATGACATTTCTTGTATCTGGGTCTCCTCTGGTCGTAAGCCAGTTGCTGTAGGTGTAAAGGTGGCTGCAGGCACAGGTCTGGCTCCGCTGGAGACTTGGTCTGCAGGTGCCACCATCAAGATCCCCTGAGGAGGCTCAGAAAAATTGTGAGAGGTCTCACTCAGCCCTGATTTGGAGGTTTCCCTGCAAATCCTGGGTACTTGAGCCCCCAGGAGACCAGGCAGTCATATACGGTCTATCTGCCAGTTGGTCTGGCTGCCTGTCATCTTGAGGAGACAAAGTTTGAGGAGTGGCTCTGTATCCAGCCATCCTGGAATCTCTCACTGCCCTGTCAAACTGTTGCCTATGGCTTTTTGTCTATGCCTGGCCTGTCTATCCTCAGCCCTAGAGGGTCTCTTAGGGGCTAGAGCCCTGGCTCTAATCCTAGCTGCTGCCTCCAGACCAGCAGACCTTGGCTTAGGGGATCCCTTTACAGCCTTCTCTCTACCCTGCTGAGGAACTGACAATTCTTGATCAGTTCCCTTGGCGGCCATCTTTGAGCCCGCCAAAAATAACTGTCATTTGACAGGGGTAGAGAAAGGGTAGTAAAAAAAATATATTCAGTCTGTCAGCTGTCAGCTACAGCCACAGTAGCTGTCTACCACTTCAAGAGGCTAGTGTAACCCAAAGTGGTGAGCTCAGCCCAGCTCCACAATTCAAAAGCCGAGTCACGGGAAAAAAGTTGAAAAAAACGGCTGACTCTTTGAATTGCAGCAAGCCCTGACAGGTCAGAGGCTTGCGAGCCTGGCGCTGGCTGCACCACAATTATCAGGCAGAGTCAAGCTTCTTGCAACTACCATGGTGCTCTGGAGACTGGATGGGAGGTCAGGATTTAATCCCGATGGCCAGAAACCCCCCCCAAAAGGACAGTCCTGGAGACGAACTGCAAGATTGTCCCCAAACGAAATAAATGGCTGCTGCCACCGAAAAGGAACAGAAGCACTTAGCAGAAGCTGCGGCTCATCCTAGGCAAAGGAAAGTGGATCGGGAGAAGGCGAGTTAAATAAGACGCTGACTCCTGCCCCAGCCTGGGCCACATGGGCTCTCAGGGTCACCTCCACTCAAGTTTTGGCACAAAACAGAAAAAAACCAGTCCACCAGCAAGGAAAATAAAAAAAAAATTGAAAATAACAAGCAAAAAAATCTGAACCGGGAAAAAGGCATGAAAAAAATGAAAATGCTAAACTGGCAAGCCGGCTAGCTGTCAAATCTGATCTAAGCCTTTCTGCAAAAAAAAAAAGCTTAATCCAGGGGGTGAATATTCTTCTACAATCCTAACTATTCAGAGCCCTTAAAGGGTGGTCTGAACATGTTGAGACCGAGTGAAGAACTGGGGACCATTACCAGGGGGTGTGTCCTCAGTTTTTCAACTCAGTCTGCAGAGCTAAGAGACTAGAGACTACCCATCCTGGATTCTCCCTTCGTCTAAGTGGAGAATATGATTGATTTCACAACACAATAACATTTATCCAAAGTAAACTCACATGATACTTTTAAAAAATGATCAAGCCAAGAATTTTCTATATCCCTAAGACTTCTGTGATGGAAACGTAGGTATGAATAGAAAAAGCCCAATAAATACAGCTTCTCTCACTGCTGTTTTGCAATGACAACACAGTTGTATCTGCAAATCTTGTTTATTGTTAAAGATTCAGATGCCACATTCCATTCTACATTAACAAAGCCAACCATTTTAAGAGCATTTGGCCTCAATAATGTTTATATGCAACACAAACATCATATTTAATGAAGGACATAGTAGCACCTTTTCTGCAAGAGAGACAAAAAGTATCTTTTAGCCGAATGTGGAGGTTATCTCTGTTTTAAAAAAATCACTCCTAGTAATAGCTTAAGAAGCAAAAGCTAAGATTCCAACAAGTGTAGATCAACTCCTGAAAATTTGATTTATCGCTGGTCTCTGCCCATCCCTCTCCCCAGCTCCCACTACCTGCTGCTAACCAGATCTATTCCTCTCCAGCTTTTTCTAGATCACTCAGCCAAGGTCAGTGAGGTATTGCTGGGTATATTTCAGCATGTTTACTAACCTTGGAAAAAATGAGTTTCTATTCAAAGCAAAATGATTACAGTCACTAAGGTGACAAAAGGAAATCTGAAAAAGAAGCTGAGAATTACCAGAGAAGAATTAGGAAAGTAACAAGGCTTTTCCAGTCTCGATTGGCAGTGCTTGCCCTCTCAAACAACTTGGCAGTGGGGAAGTACAAGAAATGGTTATTATTTTTAAAAAAGATTGGGGAGTAATACCATTGCTTATTTGCTGGGAAGCCCAAATTTTGGTTCATATAGAGTGAGTTAATGTTATGGAATTAATATTATGGTAGAGAAACCATTATTGTTTATAAAGGTGATTTTTTTAAAAAGCTTAACATTAAACTTTAAAAACTGCATGGGGGATCTTTTCAGGTTTTTTAAGGGGAAATTTAGAGCTAATTTAAGTTAGTTGTCAACAAGTCTATTCGACTCCTTTTTTGGGAGGGTATATTTGTGCCTTCAAGTCAGTGTTGACTCCTCACAACTGCCCAAACAAATCCCTGCCATTTTTCACTAAGATTTTGGAAGTAGTTTGCCATTGCCATTTTCTAGGGCTGAGCGGGTGTGGCTGGCCCAAGATCACCCAGCTCATTTTGTGTCTAAGTGATTCAAATACCAGTCTAGAAATTGAAAGATGGAGAGTTTCTGATCTAATGTTTTAATCACTACACCAAACCGGATGTGTGTACTCTTTTAGGGTTTTTTATTAATATTTTAGGAAGAGATATTGTGGCCATAACTCTATTTTTTAAAAAGTATTATGCTTAGTAGATAGAGTTCAATCTAAAAGATTGCTCATAATTGTAGATTTTGAAGGCAAAAGCTTATCACAACTCAACAATTATTATTATTTTTTAATATATCAATATGTTGAAGCTATCAAAAATAGTTTTTCTCTGTTATGCTGATGTTCAGAAGATGCTCCTTAAAGACACAGACTATCATTCAGATGGAGGATAAATGCATGATCAAATGCACAGCCAGTTTTCTTTACAGAAGTGAAGAGTAATTTTGGCATGGAGTCTTTCCATGTACACATCTGAGCATCGGGCATTGTAAACAAACAACCAGTTGTACCACTGGCTTTACTTAGGGAGGCCTAAAAGCATTTATCTCATGTTAAATTGCTATGCTATCAATGGAAACCAGAAACCACTTTTTCTGCTGTAGGAACTTCAAATGAAGGAAGTAAAGTTTTACTTTTTACTTACATTTTGATAGTTTAATACACCAATTTAAAGCCCATGTCACACTGCACCAACGGATGGAAAGAGGATGTAAAACGGAGAAGAACGCTTGCCATCCGTTGGTTAACGCGATGAATCCGTTCTGTACTCACTGCATACGTTTTTCATACTCTCTATCCGTCCAGCATCCGTCTACTGTGATTACATCCGCTCAAAAAGTTTTAAGCTGCACAAAACTTTTTGTGCGGATGAAGTATCCAACGCATCCATTTTACATCCGATATGCATATGGGGAACATCCGTTATACATCTGTCATTATCCGTTATGCATCCGCTATATCTGCTAGACATCCGCTGCGCATCCGCGCAACTCAAATCCGCTCCAGCGGAAAACGGACACAGGGAGGAAGCGAAACGGACGCAGAACAGACACACAGCGTTAGTAGCACGGACGTAGAAAGGATGAAAGCGGATGCAGCTCGGATATAAAGCATTAAAACGGAAAAAATGTTCGTATAGGGGACGTATCTCGGATATTTAGGATGTCTGGAGGATGTCTAGAGGATGCAAAAGGAAACCTAGCGGAAAACCTATATTTCCTATAAAAAGGGGAGGAAATCACCTGGATCTCACTTTCAATCCAGCAGCCCTGGTGTGCAGACCTCTTCAGCCTTCATCTTGCTCTTGCTCTTCCACAGCATCCAGTCATCTCCACCATGGATCGTCGCACACTCCTTTTGGTAGCCGCCATCATTCTACAACAGTGCAAAGCCCTCTACAGGCTCTTTCACCTGTTCTACGCAAGGAAAAGGAGGCGTCCAAGAAGTGTGTGGGTCCGAAGATGGATCACGAGAAAAGGCTCGTGGACCGCCAACAAGGCAATGGGGACATGGAGCCTGGTGAATGGAGGCAAGGAGTAAACCTGATAGACACTGTGGATGTGCCAGGCCACAACAGAGTTTCATGTGAAGGGAAGAAGCAGCGCAACCTCATGAAACACTGGTGCAACTCCCCAGCTGGAGCAGTGGAGTGGCAAGACAGGATGGTAGATGCTTAATGGATGCTTCCTTCAGCCTGTCTCATCACACTGATGAGATTGTGCCATGTATGTTGAGTGGCCCTACAATGAACAGGGCATTTAATAAAGAGTTGTGTTAATGTTGAAATGTGTTAATGTTGATGAATGATTATATTGTTATTGATAATAAAGGGCCATAGGTGTGGCACCTGGAAGGGTGGACCATATAGTCCCACTATGCTTGCACTGGAGGTTTATCTATCTCACTGCTATCCTTACCCATCCCACAGCTATTACCCATCCCAAAGGTATCCCTGCCCATCCCACTGCTATCCTTACCCATCCCACAACTATTACCCATCCCAAAGGTATCCCTGCCCATCCCACTGCTATCCTTACCCATCCCACAAGCATGCAAAGGCTTAAAGCATTTCTAAAAGTTTCCACCAAGACTTTATTTACTAAAAGAACTGAACCAAGTGTGTGAAGCAAAGATAACCTTTATTAATAACAAACTGTGAAAGCAAAATGACCCAAGTAAAGTGTCCCAAGCAAAGATAAAGTCAACAGGTAGCAACCCAGTCTCTGGCACTCTTTTCAGTCACTCTGAGGCGTGCCCATCATCTCAGGGGTGAAGGGTCCAGGGGCTGTGGAGGTGGCAGTGGCTGGAGTGCTGGTCTGAGGCACCATTGGGGTGCCTGGCCCTGAGAGGACAACAGGGGATGGTGTGTGGAGGAAGCTCTCAGAGAGCTGGCTCAGTCCCGTGATGTTGGGAGCCCCTTCCTCCATGACATGGGGTGTCAGTCCCAAGACCGATGTCAGATGTTCTGAGGCCGGGCTTGGCTGTGGGATGGAGGAAGGAGGAGTGTAGTGGGGCTATCTGGTCTGCAGGTGAGCGAGGTGAGGCGTCAGTGGCATCTGTGGCATGGGTGGCATCGGTGGCGTCGTTGGCATCGGTGGCACCTGTGGCATCGGTGGTATCGGTGGCATCGGTGGCACCTGTGGTGTGCGATGTACCTGTGCCTGGACTGGGAAGGGCTGCCTGTGCTGCTGGAACTCCTGGTAGCCGTAGCCTTGGTTGGTGAGGGGTTGTGGAAAACCTTGGAAGGGCTGTGACATCACCTGGAGTGGAAGAGCAGACCTGGAGTGGTTCAGAGCAGGTTCAGCTGGGCCTGGAGGGTGGTGCAGAAGACCTGTGATCCTCTCCTTGATCACCTGGTACTGGGATTCGGGCATTTCCATGAGGGTCTGGTTGACATAGGTGAGGAAGGGCTTTCTGTTAGACGATGGTATGTCGTACTGCACCAGCTGAGAGAGGAGATCTACGCTGCTCTTGATTGTGTCCCTGATCTCCAAGAGGACAGTGTGGCTCTGCCCCTCCGGTCTGGCTCTCTGCCTGCTTTCTGTGGAGGTGGAGCTGGGTGTGGGTGTGGGTTGGTCTCTGGTGGCAGCGGCTTCTTCTTGATCCAACTGTGTCAGGGGGTCCTCCATGTGCTCCGCCACGGGGAATGCAGCTGTTGGGGCAGTCTCCATCATGGGGCGTTCCACAGATACCTGCCTGGACACAAGAGCTGACTCTTGGCCAGAAGAGGACTGGCTCTCTGTGGGCTGCCTGAGAGTGAGGGTAGACAGAGGGGCTGCTTCTCAGTGGCGGATCTCACCCTCCAAAAAGCTGCACTTAGCTATCACATAGGTCTCCCGATCGGTGAGCTTGACCGCGGCCTGGCCAGACTTCTTCAGTTGCAGCTTCCCATACCAGGTGTGCATGTACTTCCATCAGCCGAGGAGGACATACGAAGTGTAGCCCAGGCTCTCCGCCTTCTCTCTCCAAGCCGCTTGCTTCCACTTGGTGTCTCGATAGAGCCTGTGTCCCTTCCTCCAGAGGTACTCATTCTCCCTCAGCCATTCGAGCACCTCATCCACATGTTCCTCTGCAATGGAGTACTGTCTCCTCTCACCCTTATCTCACGAATGCCTCTTCCTCCCTCTGGCAGGGCCTTCTGGGCCCTCATCAATAGGGCTTTGAGGTTCTAGGGGCTGGTCCACCATACCAGCAGCAGCAGCAGCAGCAGCAGCAGCACCAGGAGCACCAGCAGCACCAGCAGCACCAGGAGCAGAGTCAGCACCAGCAGAAGCACCAGCACCAGGAGCGGCACCAGCAGAGTCAGCACCAGCAGAAGCACCAGCACCAGGAGCAGCACCAGCAGAAGCACCAGCACCAGCAGAGTCAGCACCAGCAGCAGAAGCCCCAGAAGAAGCAGAGTCAGCATCAGGGGGTGGGATGGTGGTCCTATCCTTCTTGCCAGGGCTGGCAGCAGATGGCACAGGCTTCCTCTTCTTCCCCATGGTTGTTGGCTGGAGATGTGTCTGGCAGCAGGTCTTTCCTCTGAATGGTGACCTGCTTGTGAGCTGCATCCTTTTATATCCGCAGGGCTGACGCAATGCATCCTCCCCGCATGCTCAGTGAAGGCTTTGCATCCGCTAGGCATCCGCTAGACATCCGTGATGCATCCGCGTCATCTGCTAGGCATCCGCTCTGCATCCGTTCCTTCCGCTGCGCGTCCACTTCGGTGTTCTCCCCCGGAAGCCATGCAGATGTGCCATCCGCTTCCATCCGCTTCTATCCGCTAGGCTTCCATTGAGCATCCGCTTAACATCCTGGCAACATCCTCCCTCCGTCTGTTCCTTTCCATTGTTGTCCGCTCTGTTTATGCAAATTTGGGGCACTTTTGAGAGCGGATATCAACGGATGGAACATTTTCTCATCCCCTGTGTCCTTTTTACATACGTTTTGCATCCGTCGGCCGATGTGACCTAGCCTTAATGGGAAATAGGTTAGTGTCATTTTCAGAAATCCCATGTAAATAATTGTACTTTTGCTTCAATTCTAGCTCTGTCTATTGAATAAGAATTGTTGGTTGATGGTTATCATAGCTGATAATTGCAAAGAAAGTCAGTTCAATATTTCTTGTAATACATGTCTGTTGTGATACAATTTAGCAAACCTGTTTTCCCAATGTCATTAAATATTTGTAGCGAATTTTAACAGTTGGATGTTGAAAGCATAATAGGCTCTGGCATTTATTGACTGTAAATAAATCCAGTCTTATGTAAACATATTGGAGCATAGAGGTCTTGTTCAAGAACTAATTTTTATGATAGAAAATAAAAGATTCGTTTTTTCATTTCTCTCCCTACCTTAACAGCAGACTTTTTTGAATTCTTTATCAAAGACCTTTGAATATTATTTTAGAAATGAATACATTTTATAAGCCTAATGGTATAGCCTCAATATAATATACAGCTTATCAAAATGTATTATTTTCTAAATTTTACAATTTACAAGGTTTTAGATCTGGCATGCAGCTATACTATCATTGCAATTCTGCCTTACACCTCTTTTCACAAGACAGTGATGTTAGTTATATTTGCCTACTTTCAAATGAAGTTCCAAGAAGTTCAGAGAGAAGGATAAATTGTCCGCTTTCTGAAGAGTATAATTGAAAATGAAAAAATGCAATGCACAGGATAAAAAAGTATAGTACTGTAAAGGCTATTTACAATCAGTCTGGTATATATATTAAGTAAAATCAAAATTCACAGGCTAAAAGCAGCTTGGTTTTCCATGGGCTTAAATGCAAGAATCTTTGCTAAACCAAAGCATGCTTTATTTCAAACATATTAACAAATTCTAAAGTGTGTTCAGAGTGATTTCACACACTGTTCATTGTTTATAAAATTTCAAAGATAATTCCAAGGTCCATTCTCCTGATATACACTAACAAAGTACATGTTAAGTGATTTCCAACACTGATCAACACTATTTTCACTTAAAGGTAGTTGTACATAAAATGAGTGTTGCAATGTTGATTTGCCTTAAACACAATGCTAAAATCGACTGTTATAAACCTATTCATCCTTTACATGCATACATAAAATAAACTATGGCTAAAACCAGCAAGTACACTGTAATTACAGGAGCTGTTATGCAATCAGACTGCATTTTTGGTTAATTGAAAAAGTCAATTTAAAATGACTTTTTAAAAAACAACTTTCCATACTTGTGTCTGTCTACGTGTGTGAAAAAGAAAGAAAAAATGCACAATTTGAGTGTGATAACTACAAAATATCTATCAAATTATGTCTAACTTTAGCTAATGTGCAATTAGACAATAGTTTTTAATTAATCAGTTAGATAATGCTAGGCCACGCATCAGGCAAGGTAACCTGCCTGAGAGTAAAAAAGTAATAATACTAATAAAGGCAATAATAACCCTACTCCACAGCTCTGAAGCCACCTGCAGCCACTATCTTCAGCTGAATTTCTGGAGTACTTACTACTGTCTTTTCATTGCCTTGCTCTGACAATCCTGAAGGTGAGAACATTTCTTCTAAAAGTGACTCGCTATATCAACAAATTGTAGACCATTGTCCCTATGTTGATCTAAGTCACAGTAGAAGTTTGCAAGTGCATATGCTCAAGCTTGTTCTCCATAAGCATCTTTATTTTGGGCTTGAATAAAAACATTTAGGGAGTCTAACTCAGGTTGGTAGAACTTCTGTTAACTCCATAAACGATATTCACCAAGGGGTTGATTTAAAATACATCTTCAGTGAAGTACAACTCCTAATCCACAAAATGAAAAAATATTGAAAATTATTTTCTCAACCCCTGAGAAACTCCAACTAATAAGAGTTTACAGTAAATAACTTCTAGTCTTGTCACTGAAGTGCCTCACATGTCTCAGTATGGAAAAAGAAGTGTGAGCCAAAAATGCATGAAAGTTCATGATATGTCAACTATTGATTGTGAAGAGACAGAGGCAGAATTGTCGGTAGAAGCTACAGTGACCCACAGTGGACCCACAGACACTTATTGAAGGAAAGGTCTGCTTTCCAGAATGCACAGAATTTAAATTGAATCATGAACGTGGGCTTAAGAGATTGTCTCTCATTGGTAAATTAGGCATACACCATGTTTCCATCTTTGATTATAAAGACTAATCAGGCAGCCAGAAATGTAAGAAGTTTAAACAAATGGAAAGAAAATCAGCTAAAATGGTGCCATCATCCTTCAATTTCTCAAAGCAGTCCAATATTTTGTGGAGAAAGGGAACAGAGCTCTCAGATATGTTAGATTTAAGGGTAAATTTATGGACACAGTGTCTAGAAACAGTAGGATCAGTTCTTCCTAGTATGTTATCCTAAGCTTTGTAGAACTTAGCTATTATCTCTGCTGTATGAAAAAATATATAAGAAGCAAAACAAAGTTATATAATCTTCCCTTTAAAAGTAAAACAAGGTATAGATAAAGATTTATGAGAATGCTGATACTGACATAAGTTCGATAGACAACACTTTGAAATAACAAGTACAAAAAAAATTTCCAAGCCACATCTATAAATATCTTATGAGACTTATTCTACATTTATCTATTTTCTACTTTCGTCTACGTCTTTTACACACTGATAGGTGATTGTATAAACAGGCAGCTCAAGAGTTTTGCACTATGTTCATTTTGACTGTAGCAAAGTACCCGCCATCTGTTTCACTCTTCTAAATAAAAGTTTTATTGTATGGGAAAAGCTCTGAACTCTTAGTCCCTTTTTACAAATTAACTTGGCACTTAATGAAAAAAGAAAAGAAAAGCAGCAATTTTTTGGAGTTTGCACAATAAAAGGAACTGGGCAAGAAATCAATTTTTTTCCTGTTGCACTAAGTAAAATTGGAACAGGGGGAAGGGCTGGTAAAAAGATTATCCAGACTCTTTCCTTGTTGCATATACATTGCTTGGTTTATAATATTGATCTTCAGGAACAAACTATATAAGAAGGACACTGGTAATCTGTCAGACTCTCTTTTGGCCCAAATCAAAAAAATTAAGGAAGATTAAATGAGACTGGTCAGTTTGGCAGAGGACAAAACTTAATTGGAAACAAAAGTCACCAAGGAGTAGATTCCAACTATTTTTTCAACAAAGTAATGCCAATGTAACTAAAATACCATGTGGGATATGCGTTATACAAAAATGGAGACATTTCTTTCCCCTTTCCAAGAAAGGAGAGAAATGTCTCAGTTAGGCTAACTTATAGAATGGGTCCAAAATCTAGGATCCATGACTGGCACAAGATTGAAATTGACACAGATACGGCCTCTTCCGTGCTGCTGGAATCAGATGCAGTCGTGTGGTCATCATTTGCAACCTGGCCTATCAGCTTCCTACAAAGAAACTCAATGGGGAAAGCCATCAGGAAGTTGGAAGTCACTCTTGCTCCCACTGCTTTTTTGTCCACCTATGGTAATTTCCTTATTTGGGTAAGGAAATAACCGCAAGATGATGATCTAATTGGTTATGGATTGTCTAGTAGTGTCTAACATCATGATTCTCAGACATCAATCCATCAAATTTTCACCATGTTCACCTCCCACCTTCATTTGCTACTTTTCTGCATGGTTTGCAGAGCCCACTGAACTCATCCCTCAGTTCTGCCCCTTCACATATATCACCAGCCTTGTAACTAGAGACCGGTCACTTTCTGCACACACATCCACTTGCCTGTCTCCATAACTGTCATTTGGCCAGGCCTGAATTACTTCTCATCTCACTCCAATCAACTGGTTCATGAAAAGGGGATCCAGGACTTATAATTATGCACTGAAAGGGCCAAGGGATAATACAAATAAAAACAGAATGTGATCATCAAAATTTAGAAAATTAGCAAGAGAGAACAATTCTTCAGCAGAATCACAATGAGTCTATATGGACAATGCTAAGGGAATATTGCTTGGTGAAGCAAACCAAAAGAAAAATACATATTTGAGCCACACTGATGGGATGTGGGATGGGATTACTTTGGGGTGGAGATGCATTTACACAGCTTCTTAGTATTTACTGATTATTATTTTTTTGCATTTTTATAAATACATTAGAATAATAAGCAAACTATGAATAAATCAGTAAGGATTTAAAATGTAATGAAGTTATAATTATTTAGTAAAAAAATTAGTCAATAAATAAATTATATTGCATCAACAGAGTAAAAATCACTGTTTAAGCTAAGAACGAATATTGAGAGCCATGTACAAATCAGCAAGCAAAATTTTTTTTGTGATAAATCAAATACATATTACTAAAATATTTTAAGTATTTTGTAAAATTAACACATTTACTCTATTCAGAGAGAAACCCAGATGTTGGATGTAGTATAAACTGTGCATGAAGCTTTAAATTGAATTCTGCATCTGACTTATTTTTAATATTTATTTAAGACATCAAACTATACTCCTACAAGTCAGCATTCTTCCACAGAGGCGATCAAGCAATCTTTCTACAAAAAATATACTATATATCCTAGCTATTATGGGCGATATAATAAAGCTCTGGATATATGGTTTAGTAAAGTTTAATAAGAATATTTTAGGTTGAAATTTCAAAATTTATTTCATTCTGATATCAACATTTCCAGAATTGTTGTACTATATATAGCATTGCCACCTAATATGAAAAAAGTGATCTAACCTGATCACTACAGCTCCAGAAATTTTAGAAAATGAACTGCTCATTTTAGTAATCAGTCCTGGCAAAACCTCTTAAACTAGTATTCTTTAAGTATGATATTTTGAGTAAAATAATATTCTTCTTCAATGAAGTTATCATTGGTACTTACAAATTTCTACTGAAGAACATTCTTGACTATACCAAGAGATATTTGTAGGTATTTATATAGCTTTTTTTTACTGCTTCTATCTTATCAGACACAAAGCAATTGTTATAGGACAAGCCATATAATTTAATTATTTATTTATTTGATTCATATCCTTTTAGTTTAGAAATATTTCAGGTTAGAAATATATTTATTTACTATTTATTCATTTAGATTACTCTGCACAACTAAAATCAATAAAAAACAATATAAAATGCCTATTTGATAGCCATTTTTTTTAAAATAGTAGACACAATTAGAATAAACAATTTCAGGTCCTTACAAAATGCTGGCAGAGACAAACTCCACAAAGGCTCTCTTCCTGTGACCCACAAGATGGCACTTTGTAATGAATGGGACCTATATCCTGCCTTTCCTTCAAGATCTAATGGGAGGGTATGAATATTTAGTGCCCCTTCTTCCTATTTTCCCTCATAATCCCTACCCTATGTGAAGATTGATTTGAAAGAATGTGACTGGCCCAACAGTTACCCCATGCTAGATTTCTTATAAATTATGTTGGGTTTATTTTATTTTTGACTCTTCTCACATTTGTTTTGAACAGATAACCTGAAGCTGAACCGTTCAAGAAAAAGGAGAAAAACTTTTCACATTTTTCATTAAGTACCTAAGTGTATATTGTTGTGTGAGTGTGTGTGTGTGTGTGTGTATGTATGACAGTGTGCATTTGCAACTGTATACATGTGCGTGCATATGTATTGTGCATAGATAGGTTGCAATGTGATAGAGAGATGAGCAAACATGTTTGCTCATCTGCCTGTCTGCCTACAAGATGATATTCCACTTTGGAAGATCATCTTTTTTAGCAATAGCTCTTTCCTTTAGCCATAGATTCTTTCAAATTATAGCAATTCTGGGGTTGAATATCTTCTCAGTTTAAAACATAGCAATTTATTTCCGTGAGAACCTCCAGCTTCTTATTTTGTGACCGTGGAATTTTCTTGTGAGACTTTGCTGATGTTGTCAACATCAGTTGAATGATCCTGTATACATACAGGATACCGATGAAAAAATTTGGAAAGTTAAGTAAGGCAAAACATAACTTTGGCAGAAGTTACATGCTGCTTTTTCAGCAAGGTCATTCTTTTCTTAGTTTTCTTTAATAAGTGTGTTTATACAATCTTTAATTGTGTTTGTGTCTGCCTTTCAGCCTGGCAACTGCCTGGATTAATCCTTGCAGTTTTCTTGGCAAGGTATTTTTTGGAAAGGGTTGGCCATTACTTTCTGCCAATTACCTGGAAGGGGCATTACGGTAATCTAGCTATATATTCCTGTATTTCTCCATTAATCTGTCCACAACAATTTTTCTTTTTTAAAAGAACACCCTATGCTGGCCATTCTCCAAACCCTTGGAAATAGATACCAATTTTTTAAAAAATTTGGGTTTGTAAATCAGAATATAAGCTTTGGATTTAAAATCTGTAAATCCTGAAGCCAATGCCCATACACTATATCAGTGAGTTTGGAGTTTTGAAGTCTTGTAAGTTAGAGACCAAGAATAAAAAATTGTGAAAATATGTACCCATATTTCACTATTAAATCCTTGAGAAAAACTGGTATGTTAAGTGTTCCATCTGGAAAAGAAGCGTATGAGACCGGGTTCCAACTAACAACTCTTTATTCAGTTAACAGCAACAGTAACGGAACATTGGCTCAAGCCGCGGCAGCCCTTTATATAAAGGCTTGCCTGCTGGCTTGTAGCCAATGACATCCATTTAAATCTTGCCGCCTTTTAGCGGCATCTTGGATTGGTTCCTCATGAACCAATCCATTACTGGCCTTTTTGGCCAATCAGAATTGACTACTTGGAACCTTCCAAGTTATACAGAACACTAAGTGGATTTCCTGAGTTTCCCTAGAGTATCAGAAGACATCTGTTATAATTTCAGCAGTTAACAATTGAGCTATACTGAATTTGCATGATGTAAAATTAATGGCAGGTTATTAAATATAATTATGTCTTTTCTCCAGAGGAAACAAGTATTTATATGGTAATTTTTTATCTTTTAAGCAGTATTTTAAAATATATTTAAAGAATATTTCATATTAAAGCTATCTTGGAACTTTATCATATATTCTGTTTTTACAAAATATATTACTTTGTAGTAAAAATCACTTACCAAGAAGTGATAAGTGAACAAAGTGTAACTAAGTGGAAAAGATCCAAACAATATATTTTTTGGTCCAAAATCTAATTTGGCATCACATTAACGTATTTAACATTTAGATTGCCACATAAATATACTTATATAGTGAAATGCTATCCAAAAAATATGCCAACAATTCACAATACCAGATCATATGGATCAGTGATTATGCAGATTTTTATATCTTTAATAAAGAAATTATAACACTGCCCGTCCAATGTAATTCACTGATGCCAAGGATGTCTATATTTGCTCTAATAATTTCTTTTTTCAATTTTGAGTTACCAAGGATATGCCTCTATATTCATGTTTCAATTTTATTTAGCTTTATTATACTGTATATATAACTGATGTATACAGCACAGGCCAGTGGTCTCCAACCAGTGGGCCGGGGACCACTGATGGTCCACGAGAAAATTTGGTGGTCCACAGAGAAATGTCCCCGCAAAGCACCCCCCCAAAGCAGTTAATCCAGACTGCACGGGAACACAAGACTGCACTGCCCACATGGCTTGTGGGAACATAAGGCTTGTGTTGTTTGCATTGCGAACAACACGGGATAGTGAGGGGAGGGGGGAAAGGGCAGAGAGGGGGAACTTGCCCCATGCACCCTGGCTGGCCACTGGGTTGTTTCTTTCTGCTTCTTTCGTCTTCTGCTTTTGGGTGCACACAAGGAAAGTAGCAAAAGTCTTTCTTTCTCTCCCCCAAACTCCACCAGAAATGAGTCTTTGGGACCCTGCAAAGCATCCTGCTTCAAGAGGCTGCGCCATTCTGGTGAAGTTTGAGGGAAAAAAAGAAAGACTTCTTCTGCTTCTGTTGCTTTCCTTGCATGAAGCCAAAAGTGTCTCTTTCTCCCCTGGAGAACAGAGCTGGAGATGGTATCCTGTGATCTCAAATAAAGAATGATTGATTGGTAGGAAAACAGGGTGGGAAATTTTCCTTCAGACTTTTTGGGGGATTTTCCCAGGGTCGCTGCTGCTTTCTGCAGAGACCCTAGGAAAACATCAGCAAGCAACCATCAGTCAAAATTCATATTAGTGGTCTACGGGATTTAAAATTATGAGTTTGGTAGTCCCTAAGATCCAAAAGGTTGGCGACCCCTGGCATAGGTAGCCTTGTTTGTCATGTGCACCATCAATTGTTGACCTTCCTGAAAACCCTGACATCTAAAAGGTAGCCTTTGCTCTTCTTCAGTAGCTTGCTGGCTACCATCCAGCCTGAAAGCTGTTGGTATCCATCCAGCTGTTGGTATCCATCCAGCTGTTGGTATCTATATCTGAGTCATGTTGCATTATTGCCCTAAGGTGTTCTCATGAGATTTTTTTACTGGATAGTTCACCATTGTTTTTCCTAACCTTTCCCATTTATCCAGACTTGAGATTGGCATAAGGTTGATGAATCAAACATCAACATCATTTATTTTTAAAGTAAATAAACTTCATAAAAAGCAGTATCAAGAATTTGGCAGCTTGCTAGTTCATTTATAATTTTCAGAAAAATAAATTAATATGAAGATGTAATATCTGGTTACCTGTAGTTCCTCAAAATAATATCTGGGACTCCTTTTGGCCTGTTAATTCTGATGAAGAGTATAGAGTGCTTTCAAGAATTTCCACTGCCACCTGCATGCTCGATTCTTGGCTTCTTCATTAAGTTGGAAGAGGTTATGATTAACTGGATCTGGATCTGGATTAACTGGATCTGGATCTACATTTTCTTGTAGAAAGATATGTTCTCCAGAGTTTTAAATCTGTGGCGCACTTCTTTTTCAAAAGGCCGCCCCAGGATTCAAAAGTTCCTGAAAACTGTTTTCATGTCTACTTTCCCCTTTTGGTGAGAAAGTTGTTAAGAAAGTAGTTTGGAACCTGCTTCAAAATACCTACAGGAATTATCTGGACACTTTTCAATCAAAAGTTAGACCTAGGCAGGGGCTGAAATCACTTTGATCATACTGATAGACGATGTTAGGCTATGGTGGAAATAGTATGTCAATTCTGATCCTATTAAACCTTTCATTAGCATTCAACACCATCAATCATGATAGTTTTCTAGATCATTTGTATATAGATTGGGAATTAGAGAAATTCTTCTGTAGTAGTTCTGCTCATTCCTTTATGTCTGGTTCCAGTTAGTGGTAGAGCATTAAGAGCAATTGTGAAATTAGAATGATTGCTCTAATCTAGCATGCCATAGGCTTTGGTGAACCATTGTCTGACTTTTAACATTTACATGAAACCGCTGAAAGAAGTCAACTCGGAATATACTCAAGTTATCCTATTGAGATTTAGAAATATGCTAAAGTTGAACACAAAGAAATGACTGCTGTTTCTCATGGCCTAGTTAGCCTGAGTATCTTACTACATTGAGCAGGAGGATACAGGTTGCAATAGTAACTCATCAATTCACCACTACCAAGTCTACTATAATGTGCTCTATATTAGTGGTCTGTGAGAACATTTTGTGGTCCACAGAAAAATGTAACCCCCAAAGCACCCCCCAAAGCAATTAATCCAGGCTGCGTGGGAACGCAAGGCTGCGCCACCCACATGGCCCATGGGAACACAAGACTTGCGTCACTTGCATTGCGAACACCACAAGGTAGCGAGGGAAGGGGGAAAAGGGTAGAGGGGAGGAACTTGTCCCATACTCACCCCATACACCTCGCCTGGCCATCGGGCTGCTTCTTTCAGCTTCTTTCTTCTTCTGCTTTTGGCTGCACGCAAGGAAAGCAGCAAAAGTTTCTTTCACTCCCCCAAACTCTGCAAGAAATGAGTCTTTGGGACCCTGCAAACCAAAAGGCTGCCAAAGATTCATTTCTGGAGGAGTTTGGGGGGAGACAGAAAGACTTCTGCTGCTTCTGCTGCTTTCCTTGCATGAAGCCAAAAGTCTCTCACTCTCTCTCCCTGAGAATGGAGCTGGAAACAATATCCTGCAATCCCAAATAAAGAACAATCAATCAGGAAAAAGTCTGCAGGAAAATCCCCCACCCTGTTTTCCTCCTGATCAATTGTTCTTTATTTGAGATTGCAGAACACCATCTCTCTCCCCCCCCCCCCCGAGAATGGAGCTGAAAAGCACATTAGGACTGTGGCTGCCTTGGAGGGGGTGGGGGGGTAAGGGACCTGTGTGTGAGAGAGGGGGGGAGAGAGAGAGAGAACATCACCACCAGCCCTCTGAGGTTAGATCGAATCTCTCTCTCCCACCAACGTCAGCAAGCCACCATTAGTCAAAATTCATATTTCCACAGGATTTAAAATTATGAGTTTGGTGGTCCTTGAGGTCCAAAAGGTTGAAGACCAAGCAGAAGCTTCAGGTGATGTAAAATGTAGTACCTTATGTTTTTATTATTTGGCATTGATCACCATGAGCATAATTATGCTTGGCTTTTAACTGCAATTCGTAATGTTGGTTTTGAGCTATAAAGTTTTGTATGACTGAGTGCCCAGGACTGCTTCTTTTAAGCAGAACAGCATGGGTTCATCTCCCAATAAAATCATCCTAGGAAAAATTGTGGTCCCTTCCTTTCATGAGGGATGTTTATTATTAATACTAGCTTTTTAAAATACAAACTGCAAGGAATTGACTGTAAATCCAGTAATACATAAATGTAATACATAAATGTATTTCTTAGCTGTCCCAGTAACACTGATCTTCTAAGTCTGCAATCTTAAGTACACATAATAGGAAAGAAGTTCCATTGGCCACAGTGGAGTTTACTTCTAAGCACTTATACACACTGAATATAATTCTTAATCTGATGATCATTCTATTTTTATCATTTTAATGTTATTAATACTTTAAAGAAATCATGTAAATCATCATAAAGGGTCTTATGGTGGAGGATGAAAACATGTTGTATTATTTTGAACATTTTCTCTGAAATCTCGCTGACTGCCAACATTCAACAGTCTCAGCATTATGCCTTTCATCTTTTAGGCACGGCTGTTCAAGCTCCTGTTATTGTAACCACAGTCCCAGATGTGGCGCCAAAAACTAGTGCACTCTATAAAAGTAACTGACAGCTCAGATGTGTAGCTTAGTAGAGGCCTGGAGAAGTTACACCAATGAGAAGCTGGCTTTTTCACAGAGCCACACATGTTTACAGTCTGCATTCTGCCGGTAGGAGGAACGGTCTAACTGAAAAACCGTAATGGATTTATAGCAGGAATTAGGATTAATTTTTTTCAAATATCAAACAATCCAATTTTTCTCTTCAGAGAGCTGCAGTACAACACAGTGAAATAGTCTTGTCAATTGAAATAAAGTCTCATTTAAATGAAATCCTGAACCTGACTGAACCTGCTATGGAAATGCACAGGAAATTATGAAAGAGATTTTTTTAAAGACAAAAATGTCAATCTCATGTTCATATCATTTTTTGCTGAACATGAATTACCTCATGAAAAAAGCAATAATTGTCTATCAGAATAATATTTTGGAACATATTGCATCAATTGCAGCCTATATGTCACGGAAATATGTATATTATTCTGACAACTATCAAGTTATTACTTCTTGCCTGCCCATATACAAATTAAAGAACAGTCAAGGTTGTTCAGAACTTAGAAAATATTCCCACAGTTTGCCTTTATCAAATTACAGCTAACTAATGCTGCACCAATCTGTCTTGAATCTCGTACCTCCAGGTGTGTTATAATCCAATTTCTATCATCAAATCTATATGGCCATGTTGGCTAAACTAATGGTAGATGGAAGTCTGGCCAGTGACTAGGAAACTGATTTATATTTGAAGCTACTGTGTCTTTGGGATGAGGCATACGGGCATTGCTTTTATGGAAATCTATGAAAGGCTGTGTTGAAGGGTCATAAAATATGTGTCCAAAAATGCTGCACATGGTATTGTTTATTGAAAGATAATTCAATTTTGACCTCACGTTTACCTATACCTTCCTTTTTAGAATGTTTTTGACTCTGCCAATATTAATAGTAGGAATGCTGTTTGTTTGGTGCATTTCCACAATATGACAGATGAATGACATTATTATGGCTTTAAACATAAGGAAGAATCTATTCTTGTTGAGCTTGAAGAAAACAGTTCATTGATAAGCATCCAAACAAGTGTAAGAAGTTCTTTGATGAACTAGTATAGAATGTATTTGCATGCATGTATGAACGTATGACAGAAAACCGCCTTGCTTTATAAACAGACAAATCTCCCTTGCTTTAAGCAAAAATCTGTGGACTTTAGAAATAACAGAAGACCACTGGTCCAAATTTGACTGGGTAACTTTGGGCCACTCACTCACTCTCAGATCAACTAAACTCAATAGGAGTGTTATTGTGGGTAAAACAGGAAAATGAAGGAGTATTCGGTATATTTGCAGTCTTGAGATGCATGTGAGGGAAAAATGGTGGGATAAAAATCTAAAAAAAAATTCAGAAGTGAGAATTGTTTAATTCTTTTTCAATTTGTTTGAGAAAATGTTCCATCTTTCAAGAGAAGGCCTATACTGTAATGAGATGTGGTACATTTAAAGGGTGAGGGCAGCAATTCAGCCTCATGAACTTCTAGGAAGCTGCCGTGATATGAGGCAAATGTGGCAAAACACATTTCATGTTTCATCTCTCTGAAGCGGCTTAAGGATAGTAAGCAACTATTAGAATCCTTATGTTTAATTACCATAAAAACAGAACATTGGGTCTAAAATCACAATTCAGGAGTGATTTTGGGGTTGTTTTAAAGGACTGAGGTTTTAAGGATGTCAATGTAACTTGCCTCCAGGAAATCCTCTGTTATAGGTCCTCTTTTAAACTTTTAAAATGGTTTGGATTCTACACTCAGTTCTGCAACTATGACCATTTCATAATAGGTATAGCAGTTTCTCCTATCTGTGAACTTTTAAAAATGGCTATAAGATTTTACTGGTATAAAATATAGTGCCTGGTCATTGTCTATTTGGCAATATTTGGGATAAAAGTAGCAATGATGCACAGGCTTGTACACTCATTTCTTGTATCCGGAGAAATTTGGCTTTGATAGAAAAATTCTCAACAAAGCAACACTTCAAAATGAATACATTGGCATGATGTATGTATGATTGTATAGTAACGGGAATTTGTTTTTTGACATTTCATCTTGGGATTTAAAAACAAATGAAGGATTCTCCAGTCCATTAGCCATAAGGACGCCAAAAGAGGCAAAAATTCCATTATCATAATGAAATAAGTCTGAAAGGTAGAGATTATTGTGTTGTTTGTTGTGTGGCTTCAATTGCTAAGCACTTTTCTTTGGGGAAGAACTTCAGAGTCATTATTATTCTATTGCTAATTTTTCATATTTGATGGTTGGACAACAGGACAAATTATTATTTTATTCAACTGACTCATATAATCATTTTTATACACAGAGCAAGAGTGTCACCAGAGGCACACAGAATGAGTCAAAAGGCGACGTATCAAATTAAAAAAGCAAAACAACACTAGCCCTAAGCAATACAGGCAGTGATTTTAGCCCGAATGGTGAAGGCATCAGATTAGAAACAGACTATCCTGCCTCAGGTACAAAGCCCGTGTTTACCTTGGGCCAGTCATTGTCTCAGTCCTAGAAAGCAGGCAATGGCAAATCACTTCTGAAAGGCTGCCAAAGAAAACTGCAGGGACTTCCGCTGGAAGTTGCAAAAAGCCAAGACTGACTGGAAGGCACCACCATCCATCCCCCCCCCCCCCCCCCCCCGCCCCCGCGCATCAAAACCAAAAAGGTTTTTGGGGAATAAGAGTGCAAAGGCGTCGAAATACCACAAAAAAAAGGAGAAGCTAATCAATGCTGGCTCGATCAGTGCCATGCCCGCCTGGTGTCCACCAATCTGTCCCAGAAACTCTCACTGCCCTGATCTGAACGGTGACGGCAGGCGGCAATTCGTGGAGACCTATCCTGTCCCACCCCAACCTGCCTTTGTGATCCGCGCCCCCGATTCCACAGCACGAAGTATTTGTTGTCAGCGAACTTGCTGCTGTGGGCGCTTCAGGGCACTTGGGAGGCGAGGAAGGCCGAAGCCGGCGCTCCCAGCCCAGCAGTCCCCTCAGCCGATGCGTGTTAACTCGAGCGGCGGCGGGCAGGCGAAACTGCCGGCGATTAGCATTTCAGAGGCAGTCCACTCCAGTCCGGGTTTTGGGGCTGAGGACTACCGAGCCGCAGGGAAAGGCTAGCAAAAGACCCCGCTCAGTCCGTCCACCCAGCTCGCCCGCCCGCCCTTTCGCCAACATCTGGGAAGCGCCGCTGACCTGCAGAGGGGAGCTATCCCAACAGGGTCCCTAAGTGCCCGTCCGATGGCTGCAGCGGCGCGCCCGGCCTTCCTGTCCAGCCCAGCGCATCCACTGTAGGCGGCGGCGGCGGCGGCGGCTGCACCACCTCTGCTGCCTTGCCGCGAGCGCCTCGGCTGTAGCGGCAACAGCTGCCGCTGCCGCCGCCGCCGCCGCCGCCGCCGCCGCTCCCGCCCCCTCGCTCAGCCTTGCCCACCGCCCAGCCGAGCCGAGCTGAGCCGAGCCCACTCGTCCTCGGTGCGGCGCGCTGAGCGGTGCTGGGCGCGGCCATGCAAGCGCGGCGTCTGGCCAAGCGCTCTAGTCTGGGGAACCGGCGCTTGAACACGGCGGGGCCGCCCTCGGCCGCGCAGCCTTTCCCGGAATCGGGCGGCCGCGGCATCGCGAAGACCGAAAACTCCTGGAGACCGCCTCGGCGCGAGGGCTCGGCGGCCGCCCTCGAGGAGGAGGAGGAGGAAGAGGAGGACGTGGTGGTAGACGTCGAGGAGGACGACGACGCCGAGGAGGCGGAGGAGCTGGCCGGGTCGGGCAAGGGCCACGCGGCCGCCCGGGTAAGCCTGAAGGTGCGTCGCCGTCGCGAGGAAAGCGTCCCCGCCGTCAGAGGCTCCTCCTGGCTCGGCTGTGGGAGGCGGGTGAGGGGCTCAGGTGCTGGGTGGGTCAGTGCGGCAGGTTATTATTTGGGGGGGGGGGGGGGCCCTTCGGGATCGATGACAGCGGGGTCCTTCCTCGAGCAGCCGCTTGGAAGTTGAGGCAGGGTTAAGTCAGCCCCAAGTTGCAGTCAGGGTTAGAAAGGGGGTGAGGGGAGGGAGTGCAAAGAACAGGAGGCGTCTGAGCATACCTAGAGTGTCTTTGCTTCGCGGAAGATTAGGATCCCACCCTTCCTTTGTAAACGGAAGGGCAGAGCTTCTTGATCCTGACCTGGTGGTTGGGGGCAGTTGCATCCTCCGCTGCTTTTCGTTCAACTAAAATGTCTAGGTCTGGGGAAGGGGTTTCTGTGCGAGTCAGGTTGTATAACAATGGGCTTCGTATTCGGTATTTTATCTTATTTTGAGAAGAAATGATGTTCAGAAAGGGTATTCCCATTTTTTAATTTTATATTCCTAAAATGCATGGTCAGTTGAATTTAAATAAGGAAAGAGAATGGAATGACAGGCTGGTTTAACAGCCCTGCAGGGTTGGCATTCGCCTGTTTTGTTCCCCAACTCCAGTCAGTTAACTCGTGGAAGTGCAAATAAAGATGGCTGTTGTTTACGGTATTTTAAAAATCAACCCTTTCACAAAGTCTGTTGTGCCTGCTCAGATAATTTATCGCTGGGTGATTGCTATGATGAGACCAAAGAGAGTATCCAGAATCAACCATTTTAATGGAAATAAAAAGGCTGGTTGATGGAAGAAGGCAAGATTGGAGTGACCATTGGAGAGAATGATAAAAAAAATAGCCGGGATATGGGCACACACAGCTTTGAAATACATGCAGCTAAAGCGTATGTTTCAGAAACAATAGTAAAGCTTTAAAAGGCCAAGGGAAATGCCAAAAAGGGAAGAAGGTAAAAATGAC
This sequence comes from Laticauda colubrina, assembly GCA_015471245.1. NCBI lineage: Eukaryota > Metazoa > Chordata > Lepidosauria > Squamata > Elapidae > Laticauda > Laticauda colubrina. Next base: position 36,346,877 of record BLBF01000002.1, read on the forward strand.
ATCAGCCGGTAGAACTGCTGTAGTGCAAGAAAACCGACTGTATATAAACCCTGCAGTTCTAATACATGCTTAGGAGAAGTTTGTGTGTTAAAGCACCAAAAGGTAATAAATAAGTTCAATAAATCTTAGTCTCAAATAAATACAGGTTACATTTTGGGAAGATGCAAAGAAACCTAATATATTCTATGACATGAAAACAAAAGATATATCAGAAAAGCAATAAACAATTAAAGCTTGATTATTGTTCTGAAAGTTAGTGTGTCTCCATCAGAGAAACAGATCTGCAATTTCTTCAGCAAACCTGTGATTTTCTATTGGATCTATTCTCAAAATTTCCATGCAGAATTTTAAAATCTTCAACATAGTTACATATTTTATAATTTAAAATTATTCCTCATTGGAGTGTGTCCAATCACACTTGGCCAACAAAGAATTCTGTTCTGTTCTGTTCTGTTCTGTTCTATTCTTTCTGTTCTGTTCTATTCTAATTTCCTCTGTGCTTTGATGAACCTTGAGGTTCTGTTCAGATAATGAACAATAACTAAGTATGCTTAGTTATATCAATAGTTTTCCAGAATAAGTTTTTATTCAGAAAGCATCTTACGGTGCTAGTTAACACTACTTAATATTTTGCTGTTTAGAAATATGCTCAAGGAAAAAAAGCTTTCAGTAATAGCTGACCCTGCTGTATATATTTTTTATTTTACTTTTTTGTTTTCTTGCATTTTGTTGTGTAATTTCAAAACAAAATGTTCTTCACATGTTTTAGATATTTGAATTTTATTGTAAGAGAAAAATTGGAATATATATGTGTTGCTGGCATTTCACTCTACATCTTTTTCTCTTGTATTATTTAACCAATGCTAAAAAAAATCAGAGAAGGTAGATGATTAATGTATTAACACTGCTCATATCCTTAAGTTATCATAAATTAGAAAAATCCATGTCAGTGAGTTTTGCAAAAACAGGTCAACTTAATTAAAGGTAGAAAGATGTCCTATTGTTATAAGTTTGGTAGATAGCTATATGTAAAAATCCTAATGTGATTTTTTTCACTCAGAGGAATTTTTAAATATATAATAAATTTATATACTGCATTTAAGAAAATATGCCTTGTTTGTTTTTGGACTTCATTGTGAGAAGTAAACTGGGTCTTTGTTGTTTTTTTCTCTAAACTATGATAAGCTAATATTATAATCAATAAATGATTCAGCAAAGTATGTGAAATTCAACTATTGTCTAAAAAGAGCAGTCTAAGGCTAAGCAAAATGATGTTATTAAAACTGTAAAGGGACAAGTTGAGAAAAAACACAACCTGCATTTGCCTTTCCTTAGATCTTTCTCAAAGAATTATATTGGTGGTGAATATGTCATATTTTATGCAGGTTGGTATATACTTCCTGACACATAGTAGTTGCTCGTGGAGCCAAAACTTTTGCTGTAATCAAGAATAAACTTGACCAAAACAAGAAGTAGTAAAGTTTTTGTGTAAAAAAACATTTTTATGCCAAACTATGTCGAAAAGGGTCAAATATTCATGGTGCAAGAAAGGAAATTATTCAGCAAACTTACCATCCAGTGGAAATGCTGTTTTCTCTTAAACTGCTTACAGTAGAGTTTCATCAATATATTTATATACAATTAAGACATTTTTAAAAAGTGGGTATTCTGAGTAAACAAGCAGGCTACTTAGAGAAAACTGAAGAAGGGATTTATTAGCAAAAAAATATGTTGAATTCAATGTATGTATTTGAGTCAGGTTTTTTTTACTTCTGGCGACTGAACGAGTTCAGATAATATTTTCTGATCACCTGAATTAGAACTAGTAATTTAAAATAATCTATTGAGAAGTGGGGGGGGGGTGAATAGAAATATTTTATATCCATGGTATTTTCCAGGGGCATCCATGAAGAGATCAAAACAATTTGAATGGTAATCACAACTGAATGACTGAAACTCCACCCCCTTTGTTTATGAATTAATATGTATACACAAAAGTGATAGGGTTTCAGCTGCACAATTACAACACTATCTTGACTTTTAACCCTTCATTATCTTAGCAGAAGTTCCTACGGTTGTTTTTTTATGTACAAAAACATGTTCTGTAGCAAAATTGTTTATTCAATGTGACGGTTAAAGAAAAGGAAATGTACAAGAAATAATATTGCTTCCTTAAGTAGAAAAATATGCAGTTATGGAAATAAAAGCAAGTTCCTTTTATATCCTTTGCCACTACTATGGATAGTAGTACAAAGGATTTATGAGTTCCTTGCAATGGTATATTGTATTTAAATTATTTCTGTAAGTTTATTATTTTAAAAATAAATTGTTTATAGTAGTAACTTTTACTGCTATCTTACATTTAGGAACCAAATCTTAGTTACAAGTAACCTGAAAAGAAATGCAGGTAGTTCTCGACTTATTCAGCTCAAAACTTCAATTGCTAAGCGAGATATTTGCTAAATGAATTTTGCCCCACTTTAATAACCTTTCTTGCCGCAGTTCAGTGGTGGGATTCAATTTTTTTTACTACCAGTTCTGTGGGCGTGGCTTGGTGGGCATGGCAGGGAAGGATACTGTAAAATCTTCATTTCCACCCCACTCCTGGGAAAAGGTTACCACCAGTTTTCCGAACTACTCAAAATTTCCGCTACCATTTCTTCAGAACTGGTCAGAACCTGCTGAATACCACCTCTGCCACAGTTGTTAAATGGATCACTACAGTCATTAAGCTAGTAACATGATTGTTAAGTGAATCTGGCTTCCCTATTGATTATGCTTACAACAAAAGGTGAACACATGACCCCAGGACACTGTAACTGTCAATAGTGTGAAAAACAGTCATAAGTCACTTTTTTCAGTGCCATTGTAACTTCGAACAGTCACTAAATGAACTGTTGTAAGTCTATATATTGTTTGGTTGATGGTGGAATACTATTCATTTTTCATAATACAAAATGGGAGCAATTATGGACTAGACTGGGTATATCACTGAAGATCAGTGTTCTTAAATGTGATTGTTTTGGGCAGTAAATTGCTTTGAAAGTCTTTCCTGATACACAACGTTGCAGAGAGAAGACAGTTTTACTTACAAATAAGTCTCGCTTGAGTTGAACTTAACCCTTATTGATCTTGTGGTCATTTCTATATGGTTCCCCTCCTGAAATATGGAAGGAATATATTGCCACTGCTTTTGTTTTTGATTTTCCAATCTAGACAACAGTCTAAATATTTCCTATGATGTCCCTGCCAAGCACTAACCAGGTGTGGCTTTGGTTAGTTATTTTATGAAGCAACCAAAGTTAATTGAGGGCTGTGGCTAGTTTTCAGGTACTTATTTGATGAAAGTCCATACAGTCCTCCTTATTTTGTATATATCTTACGCAAATACAATATAAAAAACAGTTTGTGTTGAACATTTACAGTGATACTCCTAATTTATTATTTTAGGTACTACTTTTAGATATCACCCTTTTCAGATGCCTTGACCATATTTAATTAATATGTTTAATAAAGAATTATTAACAATTAAAAATTAAATATAAATTAAGTTGAGTTGCTCCAAATGTAGCAATACATAAAAAGTCAGAATACCAGGTGGAAGGAATATCAAAGACAGGCAGGCAATAAATATGGTTTGACTACTTAAGACTTGGCAAAAAATAGTTGTCAGCTAAAATTATTAGTTCTTAGTATGGGATATGTAACAAAGCAAATAAGTAGGGGGTAATCATCATAGATTACAGTAGAGCATACTTCTTTCATTACTATCTTTACTATCCTTTGGCACTGTAAGTGACCTGCAGAGTCAAAGACTTCAAATTTGATGCTCTATTGGAAGGCAAGGAAAAGTAGAACAACTTAAATTTTTTTACTGAAATATATTCCATCTAGGAAATGGGTGTTCAACTTTTTACTTGGCCTGGGCCACCCTGAGTGAAAAGGAATTGTCTTGGACCGCATTTTTTTTTCCTTTTTACAATTTTGTAATCCCTTTTCATTGGGGTGGAGTTGAATGGAGCTGAGCGTTTACTGGCCAGATGCCTTCCTGGTGCCTACATGGAGTTTGCAGCAGAGAAATATCTGTCACTGCATAGGATTGAACTCTCAACCTTCTAAGTGGGAAGCAAGTGTCTTCAATACTAGGCCATCGCACTGCTGTCTTGGGCCACATATAATATATATAATATAATTAATGTATATAAATCTCATAATAATATTAAAAGTTTATGTCTTATGGAATTACTTTATTAACTGTCTCGAATCACATGCACCCATGGGCCACAGATTGGACACGCCTGATTTAAAACATTAACATTAAAAACAAAATATTTATTAAATTAAAGGCATTTCATTTCTGTTCTTTCTCTACTTCTGACTTACTTATCAATTATGAAGGTCATATAGGTGATGGCCATATTTGGTTTAAGACCATAGCTAATGTGGACTTTTGTTCTAAACTTTTCAGGTAAGGGTAACTGGAAAAAAAATGAAACAGTTATATTAAGCCTACTGAGTTTTTGCATGCCAATTTTATTTTGTATTTTTGTTTTTAGCACTCTGGAAAATAGTGGCACTATGCTTCATGATGTTGAAATCTAGTGACTTGTAAAAGAAACGTAGAAAGGAAGGTTGTGCTATATTTGAGTTGTCCATTGAGATGATCATAGTGATGATATTTGAGTTGCTCATTATTTAATAAGAGTTTAGAAGTTTTGTCTTATAAAACTCTAAGTTTTTGCTCTAAGTTTGATTTATTATTTTTGCCCAATTGTTTTATTAACTATCATATTGCATATACCATTAATTCCTATTATTTCTATTAAAATTATTTCTATTAAAAATAATTAAATTATTTTTTGCTGTTACAATTGTAACAACTGATTTGGCTTCTCCTATAGAATAAGGAATCTTTTTATGCAGCGCAACAGCAAAGTCAGTGAGCTGTCCAGTAGTACCAAAAGATTACAGGCAGATTTTAAAAGCTTTATTTAAAGCCCATGTCACACTGCCCAACGGATGCAAAAAGGACACAACGGATGAGCAAAATGTTCCATCCGTTGTTATCCGCTCTCAAAAGGGGCAAAAATATGCATAACCGGAGCGGATAACACGGACGGGGGGAGGACGCAGAGCGGATGCGGAACGGAAGCCCAGCGGATGGAAGCGGATGGGAGCGGATGGCACGTCCGCTAGGCTTCCGGGGGACCTCAGCAAAGCTGACGCGGAACGGATATAGCGGATGCACAGCGGATGAAGCGGATGCACAGCGGATGCACAGCGGAAGCCTAATGGATGCCTGGCATTAATTGCACATGCGGGGAGGATGCATTGCATAAGCGACGCGGATATAACGGAAGCAGCTCGGAAGCAGGTCGCCATTCAGAGGAAAGACCTGCTGCCGGACGGATTGGCTGCCTTGCTGCCAGCCTTGGTTCCTGCCAGCCTCCCTGCCAGCCAGCAACCCCACAACCATGTAGAAGCACAGCAAGCCTCAGCCATCTGCTGCCAGCCCTTGCAAGAGGGACAGGGCTACCATCCCGCCCCCTGGCCCTCACTCTGGTTCTGCTGGGGCTTCTGCAGCACGGGCTCGCTCTTCTGGGGCTGGGGCTTCTGCTGCTTCTGCTTCTGGAGGAGCTGATGACAAGCACTCCAGCACCAGCCACCTCCACAGCACCTGGACCCTTCACCCCTGAGACTGAGCGACCAAGAGGAGTGCCAGAGACTCTTTTTTGTTTTATAGCTCTTTGTTAATAAAGTATATTTATGATTCACACACTTGCTTCATTTCTTTTTTTTAATAAAGTCTTGGTGGAAACTTTTAGAAATGGTTTAAGCCTTTGCATGCTTGTGGGATGGGTAAGGATAGCTTTGGCATGGGTTAGGATACCTGTGGGATGGGTAATAGCTGTGGGATGGGTTAGGATAGCAGTGGGATAGATAAACCTCCAGTGCAAGCATAGTGGGACTGTATGGTCCACCCTCCCAGGTGCCACACCTATGGCCCTTTATTATCAATAATAATGTAATAATTATCCACACATGTCAACATAAACACAACTCTTTATTAAACGCCCTGTTCATTGTAGGCCAAGCAAACATACATGGCCCAATCTCATCCGTGTGATGAGACAGGCTGAAGGAAGCATCCATTAAGCATCTATCAGCCTGTCTTGCCACTCCGCTGCTCCAGCTGGGGAGTTGCACCAGTGTCTCAGGAGGTTGCGCTGCTTCTTCGCTTCATGTGAGGTTCTGTTGGGGCCTTGCACATCCTCACTGTTGATCAGGTTTCGCCCTTGCCTCCATTTCCCAGGCGCCATGTCCCCATTGGCTTGTTGGAGGTCCACGAGCCTGTTCTGCAAGACTGGGTAGCGGGTGCGCATGAGATTGTGCAGGATGCAGCAAGCTTCCATGATCCTCCTCACGGTCTCTGGGCAATGCTGCATGGTGGTGAGAAGTACCTGGAACCTGTTGGCCAGGATGCCAAAGGCGTTCTCCACCACCCGCCTTGCCCTGGACAGCCTATAGTTGAAGATCCTCTCTTCACGGGTGAGGAGTCTGGAAGTGTATGGCTTCATGAGGTAGGTTGTGAGGGAGAAGGCGTCATCCCCCACGATGAAGTAGGGCACATCTTGTGTGTCGTTGGGCAGGGGGTCTGGATCTGGGAAGCCCATGATGAAGTTGCGTTCCAGCTCCTCCTTGAGGTGACTGGCGTTGTATACCTGAGCATCTGAAGATGAGCCGTTGCCTGAAGCATTGATGTACATGAACTTGTAGTCAGCATCGACCATAGCGAAGAGGATGATGCTGAAGAAGCCCTTGGAGTTGAAATAAGTGGACCCCGACTTGGGTGGTGCTTTGCAGGCCATGTGCTTGCCACCTATGGCTCCAACGGTGTGGGGGAAGTTCCACTTCTGATACCACTGCTCTGCAACTTTCTTCCATCCTTCTTCAGTGGAGGGGTACTGGAGAAGCTCCTCCTTGTATTTTTCGATGATGGCCTGCACCTCTTCTCTGACCACAATGCTGATGGTGTTGGATGGCACCCTCCAGCCATACTGCATGCTCCTGTACGTGGTCCCTGAGGCCAGGTGGTGCAGAGTGAGTGCCACCTTGAGCCCAGGTTCCAGGCTGGGCCGGAAGCTGGTGTTTACCTTGGTCAACCTGGGTGTCAGCCGCTGCACAACTTCGTCAAACATGGCTGCAGGCATCCTCATGAAGTTCTGGAATGCCCGAGTGTCTTCGTTCCTGAGCTCCACCATCAGCTTGTTGTACAGTCCGTCCTCTGCTCTTCTGGCGAACCATCTTTGGACCCAGACTCTTTTTGGCTGCCTCTTTTTCTTCTCGCAGTAGAGTTCACAGAGCCTGCAGATGGCTTCGCACTGTTGCAGAACGATGGTGGCTGCCGAAAGGACTTTGTTGCAATCCACGGTGGACATGACTGGATGCTGTGGAAGAGGAAGAGTCAGATGAAGGCTGCAGAGGTCTGCACCGCTGGGCTGCTGTTCTGAAAGTGAGATGCAGATGAGTTGCTTCCCCTTTTTTTAGGAAATATAGGTTTTCCGCTAGGCATCCTCTAGGCATCCTGTGGACATCCTTAATATCCGAGATAGGTCCCCTCTGCGGACGTTTTTTCCGTTTTAAACGCTTTGTTTCCATGCTGCATCTGCTAGGCATCCATTCTGCATCCGTTCTGTGTCCGTTCCGCTTCCTCCCCACGTCCGGGTGGATGGAGTTGCGCGGATGCGTAGCGGATGCAGAACGGATGAACTGGATACATTTTCCACGCAAAAGTTTTGGGCAGCCCAAAATTTTCTGAGCGGATGAAACGTCAGTAAATGGATGCTGGACGTATAGAGAGGAAGCAAAACGGAGGCAGTGAGTACATCGCGTTTTCCAACGGATGGCAAGCTTTTTTGTCCGTTTTACATCCTCTTTGCATCCGTTGGTTCAGTGTGACAGGGGCTTAAGCAGTATAAGAATCACACATTCAGTCTTTTAGTCACACAAATCTTATGAGCCAAGTAACCTATTTATAGTTGACCAAGTAATAAAACAGAATAGAATAGAATAGAATAGAATTCTTTATTGGCCAAGTGTGATTGGATACACAAGGAATTTCAGGAAAGCTTTCTAAACAGACCTTTGATGGAATGGAAGATGGGACTTTCAACTTCTTTCTTCATCTCTTTTTTTATAGGCAGTGTTAGATTATTTCAATATTGTAGCTTGGGGTGTAATTGATTGATGATTCTTCATTAATCTGCAGAAATCATGTCTCTTTGTGGGGATCATTGGGATGTTCCTGGTTGTGCCCAAATCTGGCACTAACAAACCCCCTTTGGAAATGTAAAAAGCATGTCAGGATGATCAGTGCAGGAATCCTCTATCCCTTCATAGCCTAGTACATTTTGGCATATTTCTGAACATATTATGCTTAGGTATATACAATCATATGTCATTTTTAGTGAATACAATATTCTTTCATGTCTTTAAATTACTTACTTTCTGAAACATTATCAATTATTTCACCGGAAATTATTTTGTAAACTTGATGGAAAGTTCCCAAAACTAGAAAAATTACTCAAGATGCATTCAATTATACTTCACATTTTAACTTTTGGTAGGGATTTTGTCATAGTTTTCCAAAAACTAACAAATTTTAGTAACATGCATAAGCAAAAATTATTGGTTTTCTTCTGATTTTTTTTGTGGCATCAGTTAACATGGGACTCCTCCAATGCTTGGGATTTACAGTCAGTGTTTTAAGAATTCTCAAAAGTACTTTAACTTGTGAGTTCTGTCTCCTGTAATCTGTCCCCTGTAGTGTTTAATGATCTTTGTGTTAAGGTTAGTTACTTCTTGAAGGACAATGGCTGTGTTTAATATCTAGAGCAGGCTCAAAGCCACAACATGGGTGGACCCAAATCACAAGTATGAGGATGGCAAAATTTGAAGATGAGATTGAAAATTTTTATTTAATGTTTACCTAATTCAGTACTAACATTTCAATTTGTTCCACTTTTCAAAGCAATTGGAAACCATGCTTCCAGTTTACAGTACTCCTGTTCTAGTGTGCTTGTGAGGGCTGTGTGCACTTCATGTCTCAGAAGATTTCTGTCTCTTGTAGTGAATTGAACCAGGAAGCAAAGACACATTGAAAGACTGGGAATATTCAATGTTGAACCATTTCTTGCAATCATGATACTAGGTTTGCAATCATGATACTAGAGCTAACAGTACAACTTTAAGACACGTGGAAGTTCCAGAATTCCTAGCCAGTAGGAGTTGAAATCCACATAACATAAAATTGCCAAGTTTGAAAAAACACTGCTCTGAACTATTTTAACCCAAATCAAGCTGACTTGTTTTTTTGTCATCGAGTATCTCTTGACTATAGTTCTCTTAATATGAATAAGAAATGGAGTGCACTATCCTAGTGTGTGCATCTGCATTATAAGTTCATCTGCATTATGAAAAGTAGCGGCAAAATCCCAAGTGACATTGCTGCTTAAGGAGGATAGTAAATGATGCTTCTCCTACTCCGCAGTCCACAAATCTTGGTCCAGACCCTAAATATGTACCAATCTGACTTTAAAAGGGCTTCATATTTCCATTCAATAATAAATAAAACATGGAAATCAGGCGGTACTCGTGGTAATTTTGTGATTTTGTGGCAGATCTGTGTAGGGTTTTTTTTGACAATATAGAAGTTGTTTATGATTGCCTTATTTCAGGCAACTTTCCTAAAAAGGTAGGAAAGTTAGGAAAAGATAGGAGGACAGGGATAAATAACAGTTGGGCTACATTGTGTTGAATTAATTCATGAGGAATTATTTGTGCCAATTGAATGAATTCAAGTCACCCAAGACAGGATAGGTAAAAAGAGGAAACCATGAGAGAAGTTGCTGCTATATCCCATCACTGTCAGCTTGATGCATCTGCCTTAAATTATTTCAATACATTAACAGTATAGATTTTATTTATTAAATATATTGGCTGTCCATCTTACCACATGGTAACTCTGGGCAGCTTACAACATTAAAAGGAAAAAAATTATATAAAACTATACACAATACAAACAAAATTCAATAAAAAAATAAGTACTCAACTTGTAACTTTGAACAGTCAGTCACTAAATGAATGACTGTAACTAGAGGATTATAGTTATATAGATAAGCTTTCAGTTTTGGAAAAAGCTCAGATAATATTAATATTTGAAGCAGAAATTCCAAAAACATGGTTTTGAAAATATTTATTAAGCAATTTAAATAATTCAAAAGCATACTTTAATGTTCACTTATTTTCAAATATGGTGAGCATATGAAATAAATTTGGTTTGGGGAAAAATGTTCATGGTTCTTATTTTCCATAAGGAAATAATACTGAATCTGTGAATTTATGTACTTACATACATACATATGTGTACATATGTATACAAACATACATACATACACACTTACTTATTGGTACATTTACACATACATACCAGTATATAAAAATAGCTACATAATGGACTTCACACATCTTTTGAACATATACAGTACTATGGGTAGCCTAGATATGTTGCACAAGGTTAGTTTATAATTCAGCATATCATGTCGTAGCTAGGTTAATGTGTCGTGAAATAGTAGCTGGTTAAAGTTCTTAAGCTGGCAATTGTCTTTAATCAATTAATTGTCCTGCTATCTAAACACTGATTAATTTCTTTTTGTGGTATTTTGCATGTCCCAAATAATGGAACCCTGATGATGTATAAAAATAAATATTATACTTTCCAAAAAATATACACAGCTAGCTAATCACCATTAGGAAGACATCTTATGCAAAGCCATGTTAAATCAATATCTAGTTACACAGATTTAATGAATTGTCTCAGAATTAGCATCAAGTTTCTGTAGAGCTAAGTGGCTGAAAATCAGCTTCTCTATCAAACAACTTCTTTTCTGCTGTTTTTCCTTCAAACATGTTCATGATTATTTCGGTGAAAGTTTTACTTCTGAAAATAGTTTATTGAATATTATGAGCATTTTGCTTTACAATATAGGGGAAATATATTTTCTTAGTCTTGTGTCATTTGTATATCAAAAGATAAAAAGCTTGGAAATCATTTATGCTCTTAAATAATTGTTCTAGTTTTATTTATGAAACAGCTGCTGGATTTTAAAAGTATTTTTTGTTTTTAATCTTTAGATGTGCATATCAGGACTTCGGTAGTGTTTTATCCTTTAAATGTGTCATATCAAAATTAATACATCTTTCTGTATTGCAAATCCTTCTTTTAACCACCAGATCTTCAAAAATGAATTTAAACCTGATTGTAACTTCAATTATTTAGTACATTATTCTGCTGCTTGGAGAATGGAAAGTGCTATGAACTTTGCCTTCAGTCCAGCTCTGCAAACAAATAATTAAAAGAAGGCACAGTACTTTCAAATCAGTTGCCCAAAATCTGGAAAACAAAGAAACTGACAAATTTTCACTTTCAAATAAGCCTGATCTACATAATAATTGTTTTATTTAATTTATCTAATTTATTTGCCGCCTGGAGTGGTGGTCTCAGAACTCAAGCAGAATCCCATGAAATAGAATAACCTGAGAAAAAGAATGTTTGACCTTTTAATTAGACTTGAAGAAAACTTAATATTTGCATTCATTTGATGCAGACTAGCAAAATCTCCAATGTGTTTTATTTATTTGCTGGCTTACAAAAATATATCCCCTGCTCAAAAAAATAAAGGGAACACAAAAATAAGATATCCTAGATCTGAATGAGTGAAATATTCTTATTAAATACTTTGTTCATTACATAGTTGAATGTGCTGACAACAAAATCACACAAAAATTATCAATGGAAATCAAATTTAGCAACCATGGAGGTCTGGATTTGGAGTTACACTCAAAATTAAAGTGGAAAAAAACACTACAGGCTGATCCAACTTTGATGTAATGTCCTTAAAACAAGTCAAAATGAGGCTCAGTAGTGTGTGCAGCCTCTACGTGCCTGTATGACCCCTCTACAACACCTGGGCATGCTCCTGATGAGGTGGCGGATGGTCTCCTGAGGGATCTCCTCCCACACCTGGACTAAAGCATACCCCAACTCCTGGACAGTCTGTGGTGCAATGTGGCATTGGTGGATGGATCGAGACATGATGTCCCAGATGCACTCAATTGGATTCAGGTCTGGGGAATGGGCGGTCCAGTCCATAGCATCAAAGCCTTCGTCTTGCAGGAACTGCTGACATACTCCAACCACATGAGGTCTAGCATTGTCTTGCATTAGGAGGAATCCAGGGCCAACCGCACCAGCATATGGTCTCACAAGGGGTCTGAGAATCTCATCTTGGTACGTAATGGCAGTCAGGCTACCTCTGGCGAGCACATGGAGAGCTGTGCGATCCTCTAAGGAAATGCAATCCCAAACCATTACTGACCCACTGCCAAACCAGTCATGCTGGAGGATGTTGCAGGCAGCAGAAGGTTCTCCAGGGCATCTCCAGATCCTGTCACATCTGTCACATGTGCTCAGTGAGAACCTGCTTTCATCTGTGAAGAGCACAGGGAGCCAGTGGCGAATTTGCCAATCTTGGTGTTCTCTGGCAAATGCCAAACGTCCTGCACGGTGTTGGGCTGTAAGCACAATCCCCACCTATGGACAACGGGCCCTCATACCATCCTCATGGAGTCTATTTCTGACCGTTTGAGCAGCCACATACACATTTGTGGCCCGCTGGAGGGCATTTTGCAAGGCTCTGGCAGTGCTCCTCCTGTCCCTCCTTGCACAAAGGCAGAGGTAGCAGTCCTAATGCTGGGTTGTTGCCCTCCTATGGCCTCCTCCACGTCTCCTGATGTACTGGCCTGTCCCCTGGTCGCACCTCCATGCTCTGGACACTGTACTGATAGACACAGGAAACCTTCTTGCTACAGCTCGCATTGATGTGCCATCCTGGATGATTTGCGCTACCTGAGCCACTTGTGTGGATTGTAGACTCCGTCTCATGCTACCACTAGAGTGAAAGCACCACCAGCATTCAAAAGTGACCAAACTATCAGCCAGAAAGCATAGGAACTGAGAGTGGTCTGTGGTCACCACCTGCAGAACCACTCCTTTATTGGGGATATTTTGCTAACTGCCTATGCTTTCCACCTGTTGTCTATTCCATTTGCACAACAGCATGTGAAATTGATTGTCAATCAGTGTTGCTACCTAAGTGGACAGTTTTATTTCACTGAATTGTGATTGACTTGGAGTTACATTGTGTTGTTTAAGTGTTCCCTTTAATATTTTTGAGCAGTGTATATAAGCCCCAATCCTATGGTTCTAAATCCTACATAACAATGTATTTTTTTTGAAATACAGTGCATAATAATATTCAAATGTAAACCCAAAGATGCTTTTTCAAGAGGCAACTGGATTTTCTGGATTTTCTTTGAAAACATTTTGCTTCTTGTCCAAGAAACTTCTTCAGTTCTGACGGGATGGTGGGGAATGGAAAGATGTATATTTCTTGCAGACAGTGAGAAAAAAAACATAAAATCTAGTTGCCTCTTGAAAAAGCACCTTTGCGACAACCATGACCTGGATGACTGAGAATCTCCACAGACGTTCAAAACTAAAATAATAAATTAAGATGAAATTGTCAACCTCTATAACTCAGCATGAAAACCACTATCTTATTTTATAAGAAAGGCTGTGGGTAGGTTTCTGAAAATTAGTGATGCCCTGATGATATCTTCAGGTGCCTGATGTCTTAAATTTTTGATGTCTTCTGATGTTTCTGGTATCTTCAAGTGCCTGATGCGTTCAAGTATTGAGAAATGGTGTTAACCTCCAAAGAGTCCTGCCTTCTGACCCATATTTCTGTGAATGTCTAGTGCAAGGGGTAGTAGTGATGATGGTAGAGGTAGTAAAAGACCTTAATGAGTGCCTCTCTATGTGTCCCAACTGGTCAGGCATGATAATTTTGGGTAAGACAGTGCCTGCTTTGTCTAGTAAGAAGATAATATTTTCTGATATCAAAAATAAGAGAAAGCTGATCAAAATTGTTTAGAAGCTCCTCCTACCTGTCAAATCACTCAGTTACATCATAAATGAAACATAAATACAAAATTATACAGATTCTTTCTTTGCTAAAAAGTTGTTTTTAATGGCAAGGTATCCTATTCAATTACAGAGATATTTTTACTGTAGCAATATCAAAATATGTTGGCCACAAGTTTGGCCAACAGCTTTGATTTTTACAAGTAAGATCTATAATAAATTACATATCCTAATTTTGTAAGTAGAGTAATATGTCCAATCCGTCACCCACCCAAATTTACAGTAGCATTTATTTGCTTTATGTGGCCATCAATCTCACATATGTGACACTGGGTGGGTTACAGTACAGTAAATAAAAAAAATAAAATACATAATATAAAATACAAACACAGAGCAGCTGAGCATCACAAAATAACCATCAACAAAGTCAATCAAATATCCAGTGCCCCAAGTCAGCAAGGTCAGGGCTAACCCAGTCTGCTCACTCTTAAAATAAATTGTGAGAAATCTGATCATCTATGTATTTTATTTTTCAGGTAACCAGCATAAAACGTGAAATGACCTTTGCAGCATTACAAAAGGAAGACTTAAAAAGTGATCAAAATCAAAAACTCTCAGATCAGCAATTTTTTGTGTTGGCTATGAAGGAGGAAGATTCAAAAACAGCAGACACCAAAAAAATTGGCAGAATTCATGATCATGAAAAAGAAAATACTCGTTCTATCTGTCTTCTTGAGCAAAAGCGCAAAGTTGTATCTTCAAACATTGATGTGCCTCCCACAAGGTACAGAAATTTTAAAAATAGAAAAGAAAATTGATAAAATTCTGAGTTTATTTTGTGTTCTTTCTGTTGTTTCAGTGTTTCAAATAACTCCGCTACAAGTTGTTTTCAATTTATTACCACAACTGAACCCAAAATTTCCATTGCTAAGCAAGGCAGCTGTTAAGTGAGTCATGCCCTGTTTTACAAACTTTTGCCATGTTTGTTAAGTGAATTGTTACAGTTGTTTAATAAAACATGAAGTCATGAAGTGAATCTTTTTCACCCATTGATGTTGCTTGTCAGAAGCTCCTGAGGAAGGTTGCAAATAATAGTCCCAGGACCCTGGGATGCTGCAACCATTGTAAATACATGCCAGTTGCCAAGCATCCGAGTTTGATTCTGTGACTATGGAGACGGGTCGTAAATATGTGAACTGGTCACTTTTTTCAGTACTGATGTAACTTTGAACAGTCATTAAATAAATGGCTCTAAGTTGAAAACTAACTGTAATGCTTTTGATGCAAGTGGAACATAGAACATAGAACCCAAGAGTTAGAAGGGAACTTAGAGGTCTTTTAGTCCAACCCCCTGCTCAAGGCAGGAGATCCTATGCCATCTGATAGAAGAATTAGCCAAGTCCTAGAACCTTTTTTCCCTTTCTGCTCTGCACTAGCAGGGCCAAAGTGGACAGGACGGGGGGGGGGGGGCAAAGACAATACGGGAGTTGCAGTAAATGCCTTTTGGTCACAGGTGGAAGTCAAGTCACAGTGTATTCTTGGAGCTAATGGGGAGGGCGGCAAGGTTCCTAAAAGGAAGTTGCTCCAAGGCCAGATGAGAAGGTCATTAGTGAACACTAATCTTAGAATCCTATAAAAGATATAGATTTATTGGGCACCTTCAGTGCATCTGGTATCTGTCAAACAGGAATAAATAACTCTTGTAATTTTTGTTCAGTCTTCTCTTACATTTTGTGAGGAATAAATAATGAGAATCATTAATAAAAATAGCTGTAGTTTAGCACATTAAGCAATGCCCTTCTATATGCATAGCAGGCAGGAAAACTCCCTAGACTCATGTTGTTCAAGTTTTTCTCCAGATGTCTCAATTACAGAACCTTCATTCTGCATTCTGGGTGCAGAAACAGGGCAAGGGATTGGGAAAAGCCACTCATTCAAGGTCCATTTCAATTGCAAAACTTTATATATCGTATAAAGCCACAATTTCTCTGATCTGATTTTGGTTTCCTATGTTATTTATAAACTGGCTTTCCTGTTTGGTAAAATAGAATACTTTTTAAAAATATCTAAGCTGGGCATATGAAGAATGGGCAACGCGAGCAGACAGCTAATTTTTAAAGCCATGGTTTATTAGAATAAAATATAATATCTGAATCAGACATAGATTGAAGTTAATTAAGGGCAACAGTGTGATAAATGGAAAACCTTTCCCCCTTGTCCTTCCTTGGCATAGTACAGGTAGTCCATACACTATGATGGTAATTGAGCCAGGTGATTATGATCTTAAGTTGTAACAGTCATAATGTAGTGCACCATGTGACTGGACCCAATGTTACAACCTTTTTTTAATGTGGTCTTTAATTGTATACCATTAAACAAACCCCATTGTTCTCTATGAGCCACTTTAAATGCTGGTTTAAATGCTGGAAAAACCCTCATGAATTGCAGCCATGTGACCACAGGGCACTTGCAAATAGTCATAAATATGGGCCAGTTTCCAATCATGCAAAATGAAGTCATGTGACCACGGGGAGAGGTCAGAACTTTGAAATCTGGGGGGGGGGGGGGTTTCACAGAATGTTGTGGCCTGTCAGTCTCCAGCTCATCCACCAGCAGAGGAGGAGGAGGCGTGGGAGTCAGGGTCAGCATCAAGGCAACCTGAGAACTGCAAGGGAGAAGAGGGAATGGAGCTGGCAGAGAGAGACAGAGACAGAGGTGGAGGCTGGGCTGTCCGCCAGCCCTCAGATGAAGAGTCAACAGCCTCCAGATCTGGAGGTGGTTGATGAAGAAGAGGAGGAACAGTGCTTGGGTCCAGTGTCTGATGCATGGCTGCGCAGAAGGTAGAGAAGAAGAGAGCAGTGGAAAGCCATGGGCCGATCCTGAGAAGAAAGAGCCACCGCTGCTAGCGAAGCCCCACCCTAACTTTGGGGATAAGCATTCCTTATAAAGGAATCTTTTTGAGTTCAGGTCAAAGGGTTTGTCGTGCTTGGGGAGATGGGTGAGAACACAGAACTTTAAGGTCACTAAGTGACCATTTGTAAATCAAGCATTATATGTACTTGCATTGAGGCATTCACAAGATTGTGAAAATATGCTAAACATAAATTACATGTTTGTTGCTACTGCAGACATTCTGTGTGTATTGTTCTCAAATGAGGCACTTTCTGTAGTATGCATTGAGACTGCAGTCTCATTTCTGAGAATTTGTATTGGTTGTCACCTAAGAAGTTGGTGTAAAAAGCAAACACAGTGGCATTTTGGGAACTCACTCACTCATCTACTCACTGCTGAAAAGATATGAGTGATCTGAGGCCTTGATATTTCACTATTAACCCTTTAGAGGTGTGAAATATCTTAGTGATTTATAATGACATATCACTGAAAGGGGAATGTGTTGCTGATCAAACTTAATGCTCCACTCAGAGCAAAAAAAAATAAAAATCAAACATCTTTTTTGTCTTTTATTTAAATTTGCTAATAGAAAGATGCTACCATACTTCCCTTGATTTTTTTTTCTAAATGAAATGAATAAATTTAGATGTTAAAAGGTTCAAATGTTCACATGTGTGTCTATATAAAATATGCAAGTGTGTTTAAAAAAGATGTATGCACACACATAAAAGAGATGCAAAATCTTAAAACTAGAGTAATAAAGGCTATTTTTTAAAATACAGGCTTTGTACCTGAATTGGAAAGAAATTTGTAGAGATTTTAAGAACCCAATACAGTAGATGACTGGGAAGCTATTTAGGGGTTTGTGTGAATTAGTCTGATTTGAAGTAGGAGGAATGTGTGTTATTTGTTTTCAAGACTTATAGGCTACTTTAGTTAGCTGACTCTGAGTAGTATGAAATTTGTCTGATTGTAACTGGGATTAAACATTATGAATTGAATTTAAAAACTTATTTTATTATAACACCAGTAGATATATGCAGAAGAATAAAATAAATTCCTCCTCAGGAGGGATCATTATAGTGAAGCAGTCTATATGCCTTGATGAAACTCTGAGACTCTGGGCTTGGTTGTTTTCTTGCAGATGTTTCATTACCCAAACTAGGTAACATCATCAGCATCATCTGTAGTTTGGTTAACTAAACCTAGTTTGGTTAATGAAATGTCTGTAAGAAAACAGCCAGGTTCATAGAGCACTAAGGACCCATTATTTCAACCATGAGCTAAAATATTCTCTTTTATTGATAAAATAGCCATATTTCCATATTTCCTGGAGGCCAGATAGGAAGAGGACATTTCGATGTCAGGACCAATACTGTTTTATAGGATGGGGAAGCAACTAGAAGACATAATTCCATGGCAGTTGTATTGAGTGGGCAGATGTTGCTAGGTGAAGGCAGCCCTGTAAGAAAGCCTGGTCTGAACAATGCTTTAAAAAGTGATAACAGCACCTTGATTTCTACCCCAAAGCCAAAAGTCAACCAATGCTGTATAAGTGTTATGCGGGCATCATGAGATACTTCTATAACTATTTGAGCCACTCTGTTCTGGGCCAGTTGTGGCTTATAAATGCTCTTCAATGGCAGCTATATATGAAACACAATTCAATAGTTCAGTCAAAGAGTGAATAAGGTATGAATGATAGTGAATAGCATTTCCTGTCCAGGAAAATATCACAGATCTCACACAAAACAGAGCTGTGCCAAAACTCTCTTGACCAGAATTCCCAAGTACTCCTTGAGCGGAAGCAAGTGGACTGTCAGATTGTGAAGTATTCTGTTTGGAGCAGTGCAACTTCATACATGGCGAACAAAAATCCTACTGGAATTAATAGGGCTTCAAATTGGAAATCCTTCATATTTCAGTCCTTGAGAGAGACAGATGACATCTCATTCAGAAGCATCTGTACTCTTCCTGTCTTGCTTCTTCAAAGTCCAATTTAAGAATATTGCAGAGAAAAACTGTCCTATGTTGATTACTAAATAGGCAGTTTATATCAGATCCACCAGATGGCACTAGAGAGTGTTTACAATTTTAACACACAAAAGGGATTAAGGGATTATTTCATAAAAAGAGATCTACTTAGTTGAATTTGTTAAATTTCATACACTAAGTTTCAAAATAATTACCAAAATAGGTAATATTCCAGACCTGAAACATTTTTCCCATGAATAAGATGGATGTTCTATAACAACTGAAGTCCTCAGTTTTCTCAGGCGCCCTAAATAATGCAAACATCTTCCAAATATGCATATATATAAATTGTGTGTTTATTTCTAGAAGAGTAAAGTTGTTTTTGACAGCAATAAATTGTACATAAATGTCCTTTTAAATTTTTACTCTTTTTTTTTCTACGAGTCAAGCAAAGGCATTCAGTGTTCTGGAAGTAATTTGTGATTGTTGGAAATAGTGATACAAGATCTGCAACTATTTACAACATTTAAAATTCTCCTTAATTTTTTGTTGTTTTAAAAAATTCATGGGTAGAAGTGTTTTTGGTGCTAGAAGCTTCATGTTGTAACAACTAGTGTATGTTTGAAGCATAGTAGGGTTGGGATCCAAGCGGTGTAATAATCGGTTCAGTGAGCACGCACTTTGCACATGTGCGTGCCAAATGCACGCTACATGAGCATGCACAATGTTTGAAAATCATTTTTTCCTGCAAGTCCTGTGTATACCACAGCGCTCGCGCAGCAGTGAGCTGTGTTGCAAGAGGCAGCTGAGGTTGAAAAAGCAGGAAATAAAGGACAGCCTAGAGCCCAGGTGGGCCAAACAGAAGAACAGAAGATCATCGGAGCAAACCATGGTCTCATGGTCTTAGCTGATCTTTGGTCTTAGCTGATCTTCGGAGCTACAGGTTCAGCAGAACCGGGCCGAACTGGTGGTATCAAGGGTGGGATTCTACAGCACCTATTCGCTATTTGCACCTATTTGCTAGAACCGGTTGTTAACATTCTAAGCAGTTCGGAGAACCAGTTTTTAGAAGAAATTACTGGCCTAATCCTGTAAGGAAGGCAGGAAGGAAACATTCTGGTGTTGCTTACAGAAATTGCCTCTCCATTAACCCTTATTACATTCTTTGCTGGACTAGACCTCCTGTCTTTGGAACTTCTCTGGAGTTTTTTTTCCCTCCTTTGCTGGTACTTTGCATGTGTGGAGTGACCTTCAAAGTTACAGTGGCATTGAAAAAAGTGACTTATGACCATTTTTCACACTTACGACTATTGCAGCATCCCCACAGTCACGAGAGGCCAGGCGAGGATGTTAGGGATAACATTGTTCACCCTAACTGTTTTAGGTGAAA
>BLBF01000002.1:36377176-36457796 GCA_015471245.1 Laticauda colubrina
GCTTGCCTACCTAACCCTGGTTGGGGAACTCAGGCTTAACAGAGGAGATGTGTGTCTCGATGTTGAGTTGGCCACACTCAGCCAGTCATATTACCACCAAGCACACCCACCAACTAAGCCACGCCCACACTACCGGTTGTTAAAAAAATTGAATCCCACCCCTGGGTAGCATCCCACTTCTGAAGCATAGTCTTGTCAAAGTTGTCAGAAGTGTTGTGGGTTCTCCATCACTGGAAGGTTTTAAAGAGGTTGGACAATCATCCATCAGAAATGTATAGGTTCTCCTGCTTGAGCAGGGGATTGGACTAGAAGGCCTTTAAGGTCCCCTCCAACTCCTTATTCTGTGTTCTAAAGATAGCTGCCTCTGGCTAGATGCTGTCTGATTTTGTTGTAATCAGGCTGGGGAAGATAGATGGAAAGTCCTCACCACAGCTATTAAAAAGGGAGACTTTTTAAATCTATAGGAGTGCCTATGGCTACAGTACAATACAACCCTCTAATCCAGCAATCTATTTTGTCATCAGGGACCGGTTTCATGAAAGACAATTTTTTCATGGACTGGGGTGGGTGGGATAGTTTCACTTTCGCTTGCTTGCTCACTTCCTGTTGGATGACCTGATTTCTAAGAGACCATGGACTAGTACCGATCTGTGTCCCAGAGTTTGGAGACACCTGCTTTAATGAACTGGAAAGTTGAAATAATGCCATGAGAAGAGATCAAACTTTTCTTTTTTGCCCAATTTTGGCATTTGAAGGTAGGCATTGGAACAAAAGATCAACCCCTCCATTTCTCACCATAAACCCTTTAGTTTTCCAAAAGACCCCCAAATTATGCCTTTGGAATTCAGTTGCAAAAAATGGTCAAATTTTAGAGTTCAATTTTGAAGTTCAATTTGAGCCAGGAAGGATGAATTACATCTGGGAATGGTGTCTTTCCCATTCATATTCCCACAATTTTTAAGGAAAAGAAATAACAATGCAAAAATCAGGCTATTTTGTTGCCAAATTTTGCAGATTACTTTGTTGGATTTTAACAGATCTGTAGGGCCTATTCCCATTGTAAAGAGATTACGAGTCTTTTATCAGGATAGAAAGTAGTAAACTCATTGTTCAAGATGCCCTACTATTATTTTTTTTATATAAATTTATGGCTAATAGTTTTTTGCATTTAGGATAAGCTGTGTAATCAAAAGCAGAGATTTATTTAAGGCATATCCAAGAAGTTCACATTGTAGAGTGAACCAACCATAGTAACCCTTGTAAAGGAAAATATGGTTGTACTGTTATGTTTTGCTATTGCCATTCCTGTCCTTATTCTCTCGCACCTGTTTTCGTGTGCAAGATTAGCTAGCCATGCAATGGAAAAGCAGCTTAAATATCTAAGCATCAATTCTGTTTTAAGTTTAAAAAAATCATTCAGATCATGCTTAGTTATTGGTGACCAAATATTGGTGACTGGTATTCTACCAGTTCAGCCTGGTTCTGACGAGCTGGTAGCAGTGTTGAGTAGCGAAGACCCAACTAGTTCTCTTCACTGCTCTGCTTTTGGGCCCATCCACCCACCCAGGATCCTATACTCACCTTTATCCACTGAATTTGTAGTGCAGCTGCTTTTCAGGGCACAGAATAGTGACACACGGCAGCTGCTGAAGCGACCTGGATTGTGCAGGCTTGCAGGAAGCAAGTTAGAATGCCTCTGTGCCTGCACAAATGCCTCTGCGCCTGCGTAAAGTGTGCATTTGGCATGCACATGCATGCAAAGAATGTGCACATGTGCAAAGCATGCCCACCAAGCCACGCCCACCGAACCAGTGGCAAAAATATTTGAATCCCACTACTGGACCAAATAGATATATCCAAATAATATTACAATGGGGCAGAATATATAAATGATTCTAAATGAACACATGAAGTTAATGTTGAAATTATTACACTGAAATGGTTTTCCACTTCTTTCTTCCTGGATTATTAAAAAAAAACCCTATGCAGTCTAAATCAACGTTAGAATTTCTTAGTGCTTTTCATTCAATTTTTAACCTGATTTAACCTTCCTTGATTCTGTTATTTGCTTACATGAGCCTTTGGCTTTTTAAAGAGCATTGAATGAAATAATAATTCAGCAGGAGTTTTTAAATGTAGAAGCCAGAATAAAGTTTGAGTGTATCATCTTACTGAATGCTCAAGTTCCATCTAAGCAACTTCCGTTTTTTTAGTAGTTTTGTCACATAGCAACATTGAATGAGTGTTTGAAAGTCTCCAGCAACTAATATGTATAAAAGAAAAGGAGAAGTGACAGTGCAAAGAATCCAGCTTGAATGAACTTTGAGCTAATTCAGTTCATTTTGGATGTGTGCAAGATAAACCGCCAATAGAGTAAATTAGGAAAGAAATTAATTTATCCAGACACCTTGGTTTAAATAACCTGTGTTAACTGTGCATCAAAAGAAAACTATAGATTAGTAAATATAGTATGTTTTCTATATTATCTCAGAATTGTAATGCTATTAAGAGGCACAACTGCATTATTCTGTTCAAAGAGGGGAAAAAGGAAAGATGTAATGATTTTTTCTAGTTACTATTAACATAGTTTCTATCCTGATAAAATAGTGGATTGGACTTGCAGGCATGGTACTTAATTAATCAGCCAACTGTATCCATATGAGCAAATGTTGCATATTTTACTGGTCATGTTTCAGAATGGTCTTTGAATAACAGTAATCAGGTTTGAAAAGGCAGGTGTTATTAAGGATGCTTGCTAAAAAATATAATACTCCTTGTTAGATTAAAAATGATGACACCTGCTAGCCAGTGTCTATCATACCATGGCTGCATTCACATAACATTATGTTGTGACTTGTTTTAATCATGTTTGTTGAACTAACCCCTTGTCGTTATTATGTGAACTCTGCATGTAGAATAACCCCCTGTTCATTTAGTTTTCAAATTCTGTCTCCAATGTAGTCAATAATTTAGATATGAATCATGACTAGACTTATCTCATTTACATAGACAGTAACCTTCCTTTGCAAACATTAAGTATTGATATGGAAATAAGAACAACCACCTGTGAAGAAATTCAAACTACTGTATTTGCTGTCTGATTATACCTCTAAATTTTGGGGAAGGGAAGAGACAAAAAGAACACTGAGAAGTTTTTTGTTAAATACACTTCTGGAAGGGCTCATTCCAGCATCTCAGCCTCAGGCTTAGAAATGACTGTCAGAAATGGGACATGGGACAGAAAAAATATAAATGCCCTCCTTTAATTTAAGAATATTGTTCCATTTCCAATTTTAGAACTGTTTATATTAAATATTATCAAAATCCTAAGTACATTAAGCTGAGAGAAAGTTTCATTAAACTTACTAGAGTTTGGTGGTTAGTATATAGGGTTTGTTTATTTATTTATTTGATTGACTGATTTATTTCCATAGCAGTCCATCTCAACAAATGACTCTGGGTAGCTCACAATTCAAGACATATATTACAATTAAAATTTAAAACAAATTTTAAAACAATAGAACAGTAACAAGCATCAAATATTTTCTTAGTATGCAGGCTTATAATTACTTCCCATGAGAAAAAATATGGTAGATAATATTCTGCATTCCATTTGTTCTCTTTAATGATTGCTGAATGTTTTAATTCTAGAACAGGCCCCTTTTAAATCTCTTAAAGTTACTGAAAATTAAACATTCACATTTTTATAAATATCACTGAAGTATAATATCACATAAGTACCCTAAGGGGTACTTGTGCCCCCAAGCACCTCCAATAGTTTTTGAAATTGTAATTTTCAGTGCATAGGAAGAATCGTTTTGACTGATTGATTTCAGTGTTCTGTTGACTCATTGTATATAAGTGAATGCTTGCATTAATGTCTCTTTTTTTAAAGGCAAGGACAGATAAGTATTATAAAGACTCAGCTATGCCAATGGAGGATATTAGATGTTGGTGAGCTGTTATTTTCATTAACCAAATTTAAGATATATAAAGCAGTGTGTCAGCATTCTAGCAAACCTCCATTCTAATCAGTAACTCTGAGACAAACATATCTCAGAAGTACCTTTATTAGAATAGTACCTGGCACATCTGTGGAATCCCAGATCTAAAAATTTTCAGTCTTTCCACAATTTCCCAAACTACAAATCCATTCCCCCCTTGGTCGTCATCACATCACATGGCCCAATCACGATCCATCCAAAAGTAAGATCCTTATTTCATCCCGCGCCACACTAAATAACCTTGAACTAACAGAAGAATTTTATTTTGTCTACTTAGAGCTACTAATTGAAATCACCCCCCTCCCTTTTTCTCAGGCTATGTGGCAGCATGGAATATGGCTTCCAAAACTGACAGACGTCCCCCTTGAGAAATTCACCTCCTAAAGAGATAATAAACTAAACACAACCAGGGGTTAATGTGATGCCCTTAACCCCCTCTTCCCATTCCAAGAGGACCCTTTGGTTTATCAGGGCTTCATGGAATTGGTTAATCAATCTATCTGCATGTACATCCCAAGTTTTTACCCAAGTAGCATCTGACAAAGGGTAATTGTAGTAGAGCGGCGGATAATGAATGAGGCGGACATGGAACAACAGGCAGGAACCTTTATTTAGAAACAAAGGGGTTGCCGCGACTGCTGGGCTAACGAGCAGTCAGCTAGTAGCAACAGCTGATGCCGTTTGACAGCGCTTTATATAGCCGGCTGTCAAACGGCATCAACCAATCAGAATGGTCCGCGCTCCTGCCAGAGAGGAAGAACTTCGCAACAACGCAACACTCCTTTCCCCCGGCAAGGAGCATGCGTAGTCCCGCAAGTAAGCTGGCCGTCTTCTCTGGTGGTCGGAACATCGCAGAACAGGAGCTTCTGTTCGTTGGTCAAAGTCCTCTGCTTCAGGGGCCTCTTTGGAGCTGGTTACTGCTGGAGCCTCGTCCTCTGGAGCTGTTGAAGGGTCGTCAAGCGCTGGAACAGGTTAAGTCCCTCCGTCCACGGCTCTCCCCGGTGTCCTCAGTCGTCGTCGGCAGGCTCTCATCGGCTGGTAGTAGGCTCAGGTCGGTAGGTGGTAGACCGGGTCCATCAGCGGCCACTTTCCAACGCCTCCTCAGCTGGTCGATGTGTCTGCGCCAGGTACAACCATCTTCCAGAAGCACCCTATATGACTTAGTCCCTGTCACAGCTATGACCTGTCCTGGCACCCATAAGGGGTGGCCTGCATAATTGCGGGCATAAACCAGGGCATTTAAAGCAAACTCCCTAGGCTGGCTGTCAGACCCAAGAGGAGTCACTGGGGTGTAGTGGGGGTGCAGCCTGTCCAGGGCAGTCCTCAAGCGCCTACCCATAAGGAGTTCAGCTGGGGACTTTTTGGTAGTGGCACAAGGGGTTGTATGCTGGTACAGCAAGAATCTGGACAATTTAGAGTGCCAGTCACTTTGGCCAAATCTCCCTAGGACTTCTTTCACTGACCTAACTGCCCTTTCAGCCATTCCATTGCTAGCAGGGTGAAAAGGAGCTGCGAGGGCATGCCTGACCCCCAGGTTTGCTAAATATAGTTCAAATTCGCAGGAGGTAAATTGTGGCCCATTATCTGACACTACTGTGTCAGGGATGCCATGTGTCACAAATAGCCTGGTTAGGGCCTTGGTAACTGCAAGGGTGGTTGTTGTGGGCAGCAAGGCCACATCAATCCATTTTGAGAAGGAGTCTACTACTACTAGAAATGTATGCCCCTGCATTGGGCCCGCCAGGTCAATGTGCAGCCTGGACCAAGGGGCTCCAGCATCCTCCCACTTCCCAGGGGATGCAGTTGGTGGGGCAGGTCTGGTTGTCTGACAAGGCTGACAAGTGCTAACCCAGCTGGAGATCCGGGCATCCATGCCAGGCCACCAGACATAACTACGGGCCTGGGCCTTCATTCTAACGATGCCTGGGTGGCCTTCATTCAGGAGCTTCAGAACTGAAGCTTGCAATGCGGAAGGAATGACCACCCTTGTTCCCCACAACAAACAACCCTAAAGGGATGACAGTTCCAGCTGGCGTGTCTTGAAGGGCAGGAACTCAGGGGAATAAGGGACATTTGGCCACCCCCTTCCCACCCAGTCGAGAACTTGGGCAATTACCTTATCCCTTGAGGAGTGGTAAGCAATGTCAGAGGCTGTAATGGGTAGATTGAGTTCGTTGAATTCGAAAAAAGCATGAATTGGTGCAGGGTCTTCAACTGGAACCGGCAATGGGCAGCGGCTGAGAGCATCAGCGTGTGCAAGGTTTTTTCTGGGTCTATGGATCAGTTTGTATGAATAAGCAGCCAAAAACAGAGTCCATCTGGTCATCCTTGGGGATAGAGTCTGAGGTGTTTGTTTATCAGCAGACAAAAGGCCTAGCAGAGGCTTGTGATCTGTGATTAGTTCAAAATGATGGCCAAAAAGGAATTCATGAAATTTCCTTACAGAGGCAACTGCAGCCAAAGCCTCTTTGTCTATCTGGCTGTAGTTGCGCTCAGCTGAAGAAAAGGTTCTGGAAAAGAAGGCAATGGGTGCCTCAGAGCCATTTGGCAGTCTGTGACTAAGAACAGCCCCTATGCCAAAAGGGGAAGTGTCTTCAGCAAGAACTAATGGAAGATGCTGGTTGAACTGAATTAAAACTGCTTTAGAGGTGATCAAGGATTTGACAGAGAGGACGGCATGGGCTTCCCTAGGTCCCCAACGCCAAGGGGACTTTTTGTCCAAAAGTTGATGTAAAGGCTCTGCGATTTAAGCTTTGTGAGGGAGGAATGCAGCATAGAAATTGAGAAGTCCTAAGAAGGCCTGGACCTCGATTTTGTTGGTAGGAGTAGGTGCCTCATGGATGGCCCTGACTTTAGATTCTATAGGGTGTATGCCAGAGGCATCAATTCTGTAGCCCAGAAAATCAACTTGCTTAGTGGCAATGGTGCATTTCTCTTTCTTAAGTTTGAGGCCGTTTTGCCTGAATCGATCTAGAACTGACCTTACTCTTTGCAACAACTGAGGTTTGTCTGTGGCTGAAATTAAGATATCATCGAAATAGGGGACTACCCCTGGGAGATCTTGAAGTAGCCTCTCCATCAGGGACTGAAATATCCCAGGGGCTACACTCACGCCGAACTGAAGGCGTCTGCACCTAAAAGCTCCCCTGTGAGTTACTATTGTCTGCAATTCTGCTGTGTGGTCATCTACAGGGAATTGCTGGTATGCTGATATGCCTGGGACATATCCAGCTTTGCAAAAATAGACCCAGGTTCAAAAGAATGTAAAAGGTGCTGAATGATGGGAACCGGGTAAGCATTGATTTGGAGGTGTCTATTCAGGGAAATTTTGTAATCAGCACATATCCTAACGCTACCATCTTTTTTAAGAGGAGTTACTATGGGGGTCTCCCATTTAGCAAAATCTACAGGTTCTAAGACTCCTTGTTTGATTAGTTTGTCAAGTTCCTTATCTAACTTAGGACGGATTGCAAAAGGCACTCTACGAAGTTTCAGGCGTACAGGAGTTGCTTGAGGGTCTACACTAAATGATATGGGGGTGCCTGAGTAACATCCCAAATTTTCGCTGAATACATCAGCATAGTCTTTGAACAGGGAATCTACTTCAGCATTTAACACAGAGTGGATGCCTGTTATATTTAGGCCAAGGGCAGGGAACCAATCTAAACCCAGTAAACTGGGGAGAGCACCATCCACTATAACAAGAGGCAAGTGGCCTTTAAAAGTTTTGAATTGAACGAGGAACTTGCCTTTCCCGAGGACAGGAATATTCTTGCCTTGGTAATCTTGCAAAGTCAGGTGGCAGTCAAGGAGTTTCTTCTTTGGAAATCTGGATAGCAGCTTCTTGAGGGTGTTCCATGAAATAATGGATAGAGCAGATCCTGTATCGACCTCCATCTTGCAAGGTTTACCTTCTAAGGAGACAAAAATACTGATTTTGTTAGAGCTGTTGTTGGACTGGTTGAAGTGGTAACAGGTATAGCAGTCTTCCACTTGCCTTTGAAAGATGGGGTTTGGCTGAGGTCTCTGAGTAAAGGTTTTCCCAGCTTGGCAGACCCTTGCTAAGTGACTCTTCCTCTGGCAACTTAAACAGATGGCATTCCTGAACCTACAGGATGCTCTTAAGTGATTTCCTCCACAGCTTAAACAGATGGGTTGCTGCCGGGGAGAAAAACTAGCTTTTGACTTTGAGTCTTCTGGAAGGGGTCTCTGTTGTCTAAGACGATTTACAACAGCTGAATCCTCAGAGTCCTCATCAGGAGAAACCTCATCAAAATGGACTGTTGAGCTATTCTGTTTGATTGTGTTTCCCTGGATTTCAGCTGCAGATTGAGCAGAAAGCTCAGCAGCCTGAGACTCTTCTATGGCTATTGCTAGGGTTAGGTCCCTTTTGGCTAATAGCCGCCTTTGCAGCCTTAAGTCTTTAACCCCACACGCTATTTGGTCTAGGAGCATATCCTCTAAATAATCCCTGAATCCACAATGTAAGGCAGCAGACCTCAGAGGAGCCATGTATTCACTGATAGTCTCTCCCTCACCCTGAACTCGCCTCCTAAAGGCATGTCTCCTAGCAATCTGTGAGGGCTTGGTTAAATAGTGATTAGAGAGGATTTCTTGAAGCTCCCCCCAAGGGACTTCTCTGACAGGTCGTGGGGCTACCAATGCTGTGGCAGTGTCAAACACTGCAGCCCCACAAAAACTTAAGAAATAGGACTTTTTTCTATGGGCTGAAGCTTCAGTGAGGTCTATAGCATCCAGGAAGCAGTCGAAGCGGTTCCTATAGGATTCCCAAGTCTCTGTCGCTGGTCTAAATGGCGGGAACACAGGGGTTGAAGACATCTCTTCTCAGTGATGACAGTCTATTTGGCTAGGAAGTTGAATTTCGTACTCACGAAATGGCGTCAGTGGCTTGTGACAGTCAGCTCGTAGTGGCTTCAGCTCTTTGCTTAGTGACTCCAGCTGTTTAACAGTGACTGCGCTCAGCTGTGTTGTCCGGTCGCCTCTTATTTGTATCCTGCCCTTGTCGCCAGTGTAGTAGAGCGGCAGATAATGACTGAGGCGGACACGGAACAGGCAGGAACCTTTATTTAAAAACAAAGGGGTTGCCACGACTGCTGGGCTAACGAGCAGTCAGCTAGCGGCAACAGCTGATGCCGTTTGACAGCGCTTTATATAGCCGGCTGTCAAACGGCATCAACCAATCAGAATGGTCCGCGCTCCCGCCAGGAACGCGGACCAGAGGGAGAATTTCACAACAACGCAACAGTAATCTTTCCATAACACCAAATATATCCTTCGGTATAATCTAAAGTCAAGGATTTTCTTTTTTTCATAATGTCTCTCATGTTGTACGATTGAAGGTTTGGGGGGAGCTGCTGGTATCAGCCTTGGATTCAACCCTACAGGCCTACATCAGGTTTCAATAAACTACTATGGAACACTGGGTGTATTTTCCCCAATAGCCGAGGGACACTTAATTGGACTGTCACTGGATTGATTATTTTTGATATAGGGAATGGACCTAATAATTTAGGGCCCAACTTCCTACTGGGCAGTTTCAATTTGAGATATTTAATTGACAAAAACACTTTGTCCCCTACTTTAAATGGTGGTTGGAGGGATCTATGTTTGTCTGCTTGTTTTTTATATTCCTCAGCAGCTACAGTCAAAGCTTTTTTTGTATCCTCCCAACCTTTCTTTAATGAGTCCATCCACTCCATTAAAGACATGGATGTTGGGGGTTCTTATTATGTTAGGTAATTCCTTCATAAAGACAACTTCCATGCTAGTGTTGATTTGGAACAGAGTCAAGCCTGTGCTGCTGTGTACTGCATTATTGTAAGCAACTTCTGCAAATGGCAACAGCTCCGCCCAGTTCTCCTGTTGATAATTTACATAGCATCTAATGTATTGTTCCACCGTGGCCATCTCTGCTGCCCCGTTGCACGCAGGATGAAATGCTGAGAAAAGCCCTTGGGGCGACTCAACGGACTTCAAAAACTCCCTCCAGAACTTAGCAGTAAACTGTATACCTCGGTTTGAGATTATTCTATGAGGTACTCGTTGGAGCCTATATATATGCTTCATGAACAGTTTTGTAAGTTTGTTAGCAGAAGGTAGTCTGTTACAGGCAGGCTGTAAAGTAGGCTTGCTTGGAGAATAAATTGATAGCAGTCCAAATCACAGTATTTCTTCCACTTTCCATTGCGATTTCTTCCCACGGCTTCATTGATTCAGCTACCTGTTGAAAGAGGCCAGGGTTTTTTTCAGTTCTGTGTTTCATTGTGGAACAAATTGAGCAGTTTTTCACATAGTCCTCAATATCAGATTTCATTTTTGGCCACCAGAATTGTCTCCTGACTAAATGCAGGGTTTTTAAGAACTCCAAATGCAAATCATTTCAGTCCCATTAGTCTTAGAGTATTGGGTACATAAATTTTTTCCCCTTTCCAAGCCAATCGTTCGTTCATTGTTGGATCAGTTTGATGTTCAACAAACCAGGGATCGGTCAAAAGGGCTACTTTCAACTCTGTTGTCAGTTTGTCTTCTAGGCATCTGGTAATGTGGTTGACTTGGCCTCGGTGGTTACTTGGCCTGTGGGTTGGGCTTCTGATATCATAGTTTGCACTACTTCCTCTTGGCAACTGTCAAATTGGGGTTTTATCGACAGGATGTCTGCCAGTATGTTTTCCCTGACCCTGGAATATATTTCATGTTACAGTTGAACCTTTTGCAGTATTGCATCCAGCGGACTTGTTTAAGTGATAGCTTTCAAGGTGTCTTTAGAGCCTCGAGGTTCTTGTGATCAATCCACTCCTCAAAAGGCTCCTTCACTTCTTCCAGGAACTGCCTTCAAGATAGTAAAGCCCATCACATTGCAAACATTTCTTTTTCCCAAACTGCCCACCTATGCTCTGTGTCTGTCAACTTTTTGGACACAAAAGCGAAAGGCATTAGTTGGTTTTGAGAGTTCTTCTGGAAAAGAATCACCGTGACATTCACATCACTAGCATCAGTTTGGACTGTAAAAGGTTTGGTCGGGTCTGGGGACTGGAGGATGGGCTCAGCACAAATATGTGTTTTAAAGTTTCAAAAGATTTCTGACAGTCCATTGTCCAAGCAAGGGGTTGGTTGGGTTTTGGTTTGGTCGGGGAAGGCCCAGTTTTCAATAATTCTGATAAAGGGAGAGCGATCTCAGCAAATAAAGGAATAAATTGTCTATCGAAATTTGCAAAATCCAAAAAGCTTTGAAGTTGTTTACGTGTTTTAGAAGGTTGCCAGTCTAACACTGCTCTCACTTCCAGGATCCATCTCAATTCCCTGGTTGGACACTTGATAGCCTATGTAATCTAGTGACTCTTTGTGGAATTCGCTGACCAATTTGACATGTTTTTTGAAGGTTTCACTGAATATAAGACTGTCATTCAGGTAGACGAGGACCCCTTTGTATAGATGTGAATGTAACACTTCATTGATGAGTTGCATAAATACTGCAAGGGGGGGGGGGCGGAGTCCCAAAGGCATAACTCATAAACTACCCAGGGGGAAGTTGAAAGCAGTTTTCCATTCATCTCCCTCCTTTATGCAGACTCTGTAGTAAGCTTCTCTCACATCTAGTTTGGTGAAGATCTTGCCTTTAGACAGGTGGTTTAATAAGTCCTTCATGAGGGGCAGGGGGTACATGTTTTTTTATGTATACGCTGTTCACACCCTTAAAATCGATGCATAATCTTGAACTGCCATCTTTTTTTTTTCTTTGAACAGCACTGGGGCGGCCAACCTACATTTGGTAGGTTCAATGAAACCTCTGTCCAAATTGTTATCAATGTATTTTCTCAGCTCATTTCAGCTGGTGTCATGGAATACATCTTTGGTTTTGGCAGTTTGCCCCTGATTCTAATTCTGTGGCACAATCAGTGGCTCAATGTGGAGGTAAAACATTGCATTCCTCTTCGCTGAACACATCAGCCAAGTCCCTGTATTGTTTGGGGACTTGGGGCGCACCTGGAGAAGAGTCTGATGCGGTGGCTTCTGCTTCAGGTTGGGGATCTTTTTTGGGTG
This sequence comes from Laticauda colubrina, assembly GCA_015471245.1. NCBI lineage: Eukaryota > Metazoa > Chordata > Lepidosauria > Squamata > Elapidae > Laticauda > Laticauda colubrina. The sequence goes on from BLBF01000002.1 coordinate 36,389,242, forward strand.
GCAGTTCCTTTGTGGGAGGAAGGGGGGCAGTGGGCCAACCCCAATTATGATTTTTCGGTATCCGTCCTCCCACTTGATGGTAGGGGCCCATTTATCCAGCCAAGTAAGTCCCAATATGACAGATTCTGACATCCTTGGAGCCACTACAAAATGTATGAGTTCACTGTGTCTGCCCATCTCTAGTTTAATTCTGTCATTTGGATGGCCGGGACTCTCCCAATTAAAGTTCCATCTACTTGCTCAAACCTGATTGGGCATTTTAGGTTGTTAGTTTTTATTCTTAATTGTTCAACAATGGGAAGGCCAATAAGACATCTAGAACACCTGGTATCTATTATGGCTTCTATCTCCCCTGCTTCCCCCATGTCAGGCACCACCAACTTCACTTTGACTGTAAAAGGGGTGATGGCAGCACTTACCATAGGGTCATTTTCTTCATCGGCTTCTCTGGCTGGAATTTCTCAGGCCTGAAGTTCATTGTTCCCTTCTGTGTGGAGGGGACCTTCTACAGTGTGTCTAGCAAACCGGCTAGTGTCTGGAAGTTTCTGTGGATTTCTTCGACCCTTGGTGGCTGTACTCAGCCTCAGTTGTGGAGCTTGTGGAATAGGTGCAGGAGCCAGACAGTCGGCTGCTCTATGGCCATCTTGGCCACAACAATAGCATTTTATCATTTTGGGGGTCGGGTAGGAGCAGCTTCAGCAGGTCTGGTCAGAGGCTATCTGGCCACAGCTCTTCTAGGAGGGTCTTCAGGAGGGTTTTTTTGGGGGGGGTTGGTTGATTTCCCTATCTAGCCTGAGGAACATTGTACATCAATCCTGCAGAGTCTCAGGTATTCCTCTAATGTTACAGGCCTTTTTTACTTCTGGGTCAATAGCATTCTTGAAATAGTGCAACAGAATTCTTTCAGGCTAGTCCATGAGGTGGCTTGCGACCTTTCTAAAGTCCCATACAAAGTCTTGTAAAGGTTGCTTGCCTTGTTTCATTTCCATTAATTTGTCCTCATTTTCTCAGGCTATGTCGCAGTGTGGAATATGGCTTCTAAAGCTGACAGGTGATTTATAGCTTTGTACTACATTTTAAGGAGGCAGTTTTGTGCATGAGGAGAACTGGGCAGCCTCACACATGGCTACTGTGTCTAAATGTGATATCTGAATGAAGATCTTGCCAAGAATTTCATATCTGTCTTCAGTGTTCCCTTGTCTAAGATCACAACTACAAAGTATGAAATCTAGGCATAGTGAGAAGCTTTCCCTAAAAAAAATGCTCTTTTTACTTTTATGGTGTTCCTATTACAATGCTTTGATGTATTTATTAAAAATGATTAAGATAATGTGGCTTCTTGCATGTAGTCTCTTTTCCTCCACTCTTTCATTGTGGGAGTAAGTTTGGAAAGATAACTGTTCTTATTTATATTTATATTGCCAACAATACTGTGATCACACCACCAAGCAGTGTAATATGTTGAGAGGATAATTTTGCCAAGTTGTTTTATTTGGACAAATGCACTCCATAGACATTGTAGCATAAAAAGATATGTTATACTTCATTTTCAAGCATGAGGCTTGAAGAAATGGTGTCAGATTTCAGGAAAGGAATCAAAAGCAGCCAGTAGCAACAGTAAAATTATCTCTTTTATGCCATTCATTATGTGCACAAATATCCTTTGTAAAGTATCAGATACCTGTGCTTCTGAAACCAGAAAGGTGGAAAATGTCATCTTGTGTATGTTTAATATGTGTGTATCATCATGACAGTGTAAAATGTATCAACATCAGCCTGTAGATAAGTTTACCGTCTGCACAATCCTTGTTTCTTTCTACTACTTCCATCCACGTTGTTCCTAGCACAGTTTGGGAATTATGTTTCATAGACTGCACCATTTAGTCAAGTCACTTGAAGGAATTTCAGGTTTTAAATTACAATTCTCTTCATCCTTGCCCATTAACAGGCTGGGTGAGGTAGAGAAATGTTGGATGCCAATTATCTTTGGATTTTTCTCGTTCATGATTTCCTTTTATGGAACAAGGAAGGAGACTGTGCCTATGAGAGAAAATTAAAAAGTGGCATCCTGAAAGTAAATAGTACAGAAAGTAAATACTATCTGTTCTTCAGAAAGTAAGTGGGCAAAGGGGAGGATTATTGACATACCCAGGATTCTGGTTTGTGTGTCCATATGCCTGTATTCAAGAAAGCGAACATATGTGTAAGGTTGTTTTCTATTTATAAATTCAAACTTACTTTTTTTCTTTCTGATTTATTTACTGATTTATTCTTCCTTCCTTCCTCCCTTTCTTTTCCTTTCTTTCATCAAGAATTGAATTATAAAGCTTTTTATTCTAGTTAGCCAGTTTCAAAATTGTAAGAAATGAGATGAAGATTTAACCCAATTCTTCCATTCAACTCTCCCATGGACACAACAATAACCTGTCCAAAACTCTTACTAGCTCCAAGTGGGAAGTTTCTATTTATTGGTCTCTCTGCAAGGAATAGCACTAATTCTGAATTTTGACTGGCACTTAAAACAAAGCACAGATTCCTAAGTATCACATATAGATTTAGTTACATGTTTTTTGGTGCTGCACATCTTTAAAATGCCATGCATAGTAATAATATTGTCAGCTTATAAAATGGCAGCAATACTGTACAGAGATTGCCTTCCTTGGCTTGAATGGCTTCCAAGCCCAAAATGTACAGTATAGTAATTTTCTGAATTCCACATGATCTTTATTCTAGTAATGCTTATTTAGATGTTTCTAGATTAAAGGACTTGCAAGAATTTTGCATTTTCATGATGTCGAGGTTAATAAAATTATTACAGGAAGTCAAACAAGATTGAAATTGTTGAGCAGCATTAGGCTTCAGAGTTTTGTAACAGTAGTCTAAAAAACAGAATTCCTGATGCTTCACCAGCAAATGTGTCTGCAATCTACAGAGGCAAAATAGTGTGCTCAGCAGGCTACAAGTAACTGATCAGGGACTTACTGAGTTCCTGCTCATCACAGTTGCCTCTATGGTCTTGAAGCCCAAAACTGCCCAATAGCTTACAACTGCAAATGTCTCTACCAGTGTCAGTTTGAATCCTTAACTGAGAAGCACTTGACTTTAGTGAACTGTACAATATATGTTCTACAAGACTCAGCAGTGAGTCAGTGGCCAACAGTGGCCAGACTGATCTGGATTAAGCTTGAAAGATAAGAAGGCTTGGTTAATTTTGGAATGAAATAAATACCAGGACCACGGACTAAGTTGAGAAGTTGAAATACATCCCATAATAAGGAATCATTTCTGAAGTGTATGTCAGCTTGGAAGCCATTTTTCTTTGAGGCTTCTGGGCTTGCCACATTCAGTGCCTGGGAATTTGAGAGGGGGATTTCAAGGAGTGGTAGAAGATTAGCCACAACAATGTTCCTTTCTCAGAAAGTCAAGGACATGTTGGTCTGTACCTGGAGAGGAGTAACTGGGGATAGTCTCCAGTTGGAATGAAGTAACAATTGGACCGTGTGATGGACGATTGGGCACAGGGGTTGGATTTTGGTTTTTTGGGGGGCTTGGGAAAACCCAGAATTTTCAGATCGTTTTTTTCCTCAAATGTGCCACAATATGACATCTCTAAAAAAATAGATTTTTGGGAAGACGATATTTTCTTTGGAGGTTGTTACTTGGAATGCTGACACTGTATTGTTGCCAAGAAAATTCTATGGACAAATCAGGAAGCATCCAGGAGTTGGGCTTGAAGGAGACGTTTCCTTTGTCCAAGTTGTGTAAAAGCTTCAAGTTATGTAAAAGCTTTGGTTCCCTTCTCCCTCCTTCCCTATCCAAAGACTTACGTAATCTCAGTTTTCTTCAGATACAGAAAATACATTATTGTTGATGTTGACCTAAAAAAGGAAGACAGGGAGAGGAGAGGAGAACACATAAGGGGAAGAAATATTTCCTGCTGCAGCAGCTCTATGTGTAATCTGTTTCCTCCGTCCCCCAGCATGTAATGAAATAATGGAATACCTTACGAGGAAAAAAAACTGTTTTGAAAAATAAAAGTAGCTATGGCTGGAGAATGAGCTCTACGCATGTTGGGCTTCAGAGAAGCATTATGTCATTCTCATTTGCACTATTATGGGATGATCTCATGGAGGAGGGGTTGCTGCAATTTACAGCTCTGCTATTTCAGCCCCTGTAATGATCAGTGTTCACTGTGCTCACCAGCAGAATAGAATGAAAAGGGAAAAGAAGAAGAAATGGCATTGTAAATTATTGAAAATCCCGAGAGATTTTCAAGAACAAATGCTGGAACGGACAGATTGACAGTAATAGGACCACAATTCAGTTGCTCCTTTTTCTGTTCCTCCAGATAGACAGATTTTATCTCAGAGAACAATCACTCAGGTTGATTTTTATTTTATTTTGCAGTCCTTATCAACTTTTCCCTTGCCACCTCTCCCTACCATTCTATGATCCTCATTTAAAGATTCCTTAATTTTTTTTTTAAGAGGAAAAACATGTATATTACACCTAGTATATAACTTGAAAACTGTGGCCATTAACCAGTGCATCTGTGCTGTGATGCATGTTGTAATTGATCATTCTCAAATTGCTTACTGTTAAGTTATTTACTGTTCGGGTACAATCTGTGAAAAACAATTTGTACTTTTTTAAAAATTTCCACAATAATTGAAAAATGGAAGTCGGAACAGAAGTCGGAAGATAAAAATGAAGATTGCCGAGAATTAGAAGTAAAAACTGACAATCCTGCATCTTTATGCAAGAGTATATAGAATGAGAATCAAAATCAGTCAAATAGGTCAGCCATAAATCGGGGATAAATCAACTTTTTCCAGGCAGTAATCCAGCCTCCACCATCTATTCTCCCTCCCCTCCTCCTTGGGAGCTTATATTAAAATAACACCAGTGGGGAATAAATTTTAACTTTTCTTCCTTTTATTTAAATTATACAGTTAAATATAGCTTTACAGTATTTTTGTTTCAAAACCTCTGCATTTGCACATCCATTTAACAGATTTTTAAAAGGACTTTAGCAGATCCATATTAACTCTGCTATTCCCACAGAATCCCTATACTTCTCTCAAAGGCAGTCCTATGCATGAGGCTTTGTGCAAAGAAAAATGATGAGGCTATCAGTTGCAATACCACCTGGTTGAATTATAAACATAGTGGATTTTACTGTATTTATTAAGTGAAAACCAGTATACCAGTGCTAGAAACAAAGGTGGCACTATAGATAGTGTACTTTAAATGAGGCACAGTTTTTGCCTTAATTTCATGAGCAATTCATATAAAATGTGTTTTTGTAAAAAATAAAAATAAAATCTGTGACATATTGCAACGCTTTAGCAAAGAACAGAAAACACAACCAAATGTATAACCTTTTGCCTCTCCTGTCCACTGTTTAGTTTCAGGAACTGTTTATTCCTCTGTATGGGCTATGAACTAAAATACAACTACTGTAATCCACATAATCCACAGTTCTGCTGCCTACAATAGTAGAAATTGTTGCCAAATATATATCACTGTTTGAGACTGAGAATCTTTGGGGGCATTGCTAAGCTACCTTGTTTGGGCTGCCATGTTTTGGCATGACTACCTCATAAACTTACCTGTCTTAATCTTTATTTAGGTGGTTTTGAAGCACATGTTGAAAATCAGTACAGTGAACAAATACTATCCATTGGTACCGGGCCAACTTGTTCTTTTGCTTGAAGCTTTTAATGAGCAGCTAGACACCCCATGCCCCATTTCAGAAATATTTATCTAAACAGAGAAATAGAATAATCAATGGTGGGCAGAAAATAGCGGGAGCAGGAGTGACTGAGTTCCTGCTAGCTTCTTCATTGAGTTTGCTTGTGAGAATCTGACAGGAAACATTGGAAATTCCCTTCCCTTCCCCAGGAAGAAGGTAAGTGGCTGCTGCTGAAAGGGGGAAGGAGTGAGAGATTGCAAGAATGGAGGGGAAATTGTCCCAGAACACTAAAAATTAAGATCTTGTAACCACAGTAGTATAGAGATAAGACAGCCATAACTTTCTCAGAGTTCCCTTGGCAGTTGTGATTTCAGAGTTTGGACACATTCTGTAAGTTAGTCCATTTGAAGTAGTTCAGAAACGTTGACCTATGATACACTGTTTCACCCAGTTAAAGCTCATAACAGTGAGAATTTTAGTACATTTATTCCTCCATTTACAGAAGTTTGTTTGTAACTCTGTTCAGAGAAACCAATCAAATAGGTTTTCCTCAAAAACCTATCCAGCAGTGAAAAGCATGACTTATGACCACTGCAGCATGCCCCTGGTCATGAGATCAAAAATCAAATGCTTGTCAACTGATTCATATTTATGACGATTGCACAGTCCTCGAATAACGTTATCACCTTTTGCATCCTTCTGACAAGGAAAATCAATGAGAAAGCCAATTTCACTTAACTACCGTGTTATTAATTTAACAACTGCAGTGATTCGCTTAACAAATGTGGCAAGAAAGGTCATAAAATGGGGCAAAACTGACTTAACACATGTTTCATTTAGTAACAGAAAGTTTGGGTTCAGTAGTGGTTGTAAGTCAAGGACTGTGTGTAATATATAGATTAGATTTGGAATATTAATGGCACATTGCTTCCGAATCCTTTTTCATTTCTTCCTGGTTTCTAATCATTTTCTTTCAGAAAATCTTCAGAAGAAGTGGACATGGATAAAGTCACGGCAGCTATGGTTCTAACTACTTTGTCCACCAGCCCTTTGGTTCGCAGCCCCCCAATCCGTCCTAATGGTGAGCATGTGTTCAGAAGAGATCGTGAAACAAGTGTTTGGGAAAAAGATATACCTACCTTTCTGCCTGCAGTAGGAAAACCAGCCACCAATCATTCTCCCTAATGTGGGATGGGGTGGAATTAGTGATTGTAAGCAGATGTTTATACTAGAGCAGGGGTGTCAAACTCAAGGCCCACAGGTTGGATCCAACCCATGGGATGCTCAAATCTGGCCCATGGGGCCAGCCTAGAAATAGCAAAAGACTGGCCCGCAGTGCCCATTTTCAGCCTGGACAGCCTCCTGCAATGCTCTGCCAGCCAAAATGGGATCCAGTGGACCACATGCACCCCCTGTGGTCCCGTTTTGGCCAGCAAAGTGCTGCAGGGGACATCCGTCTTATCTCTCCCCCACACACACACACCAAGCTGGCCCACGGAGGAGAACTACAATGCTGATTTGGCCCTGGAAGAAATTTGATACCCCTGCACTAGAGGATTTATCCACTTGTTTAATTGTCCAACTAAAAGAATGAAGAAGTGGAAGGTTTCATAATGTGAAGCAGAAGTCAGTGCCTTCCTGTAATAGTTCTTCTACTCAGCATAATCCCTTCGTGCTAATGACTTGTCAATTAGGTTATTTCTAACCATAGGTCTATGGTGTTACTTCATATGATAGAGCATGTTTTGAGATGTAGACTGGTTGACAGATTAGAGGCACTGATTAAATAGGAGACAACAAAAACAAATGCTCATTGATTGCTTCTGCAAGACAGTGGCAGTGCTGGCAAGGAGGGACCAAGAAGTCTAGCTCTGACCTTCATAGCTGCCAGGGGCCAAGAGGAGTGAGAGGCTATCATTAACCCACACACAAAAACTATAGTCACTACTTAGCATCTAGTGTTGCCAAAGCTACAATTGAATAGGCAAAGCGTGTTTTTTTTTCTCCCCCAAAGTAATAAACTCCTCATCAAGTAGAAGTGAACCTATAATGCTATCAATAGAGACACGCATATCAACACACATCTGTTATAACTTGGTTGCTTTCTGATTTGAATTGAAATTTTGCGCCGTTTAGAACTGGTGTTTACTTTCAAAAGAACACTAAACCCATGTTTGGAAGACACGTCAAAAGATCTGCTCTTTGTAAGCAGCCTGCACAAGACCCAAGAAGAGCTTTACAAAAGACCATCAGGCATTGTATGAATAGATACTTCTATGGAAGCTGTACATTGATCTTTCTTACAGCCAATGCCAAAAGGGCTGTGAAAGGCAGCTTCCAGCAACTGGCAGGAAGTAAGGACCGTAGCATTTAGAAATAGATGCCTGAATAGAATTAAGTGTCCAAAATGAGTGATATTTTGGTCCTAATGCAGAAAATTTAGGAGATATTCCTGAATGGGCTACCATAGATGCATCATTTGGAATAAGATTTCAGTTAGTTTCAGCCAGATGCTTTTTGTGAAATTGTATTTCAGAGAAGCACAATAGCAGCAATTTTATGTATGGTCATTTCTTCCCATAACAGTTATGTTACAGAGGAACCCATGATACTTTTCCAAAATTCTGGACAAGTTCACCCACTCAAAGAGGAAGAAAAACTTTGGCCTAGTCAGTTGTCCAGCTGCAACCTTAGTGGCTTCTCAAATAGATAGATTGTCTAGAAAGCATTGGGTTCCTGGCTGTAGCCTTCTTTGAGCATGGCATGGTAGAAAAATATGAGTAAATCTTTCTTTGTTTATATCAAGTATAATTTATTTATGCAGTTTGGAAGCCCCAGTAAATATAGAACCATGTATATTCCTGGAAAATCTGTATGCTTTGTGTGTGTGTGTGTGTGTGTGTGTGCATGTGTGTGTGATATGTGCTTCTTATAAGTTAGTAGACAGTACTTTTCTTTTCAATTCATTGTGTATAATCTAGATGTCTCAGCACTCTTCATAAATACATGTTTTTAGTTCTATTACTAAATAGAATTATCTTACTAAAATAGTTTATTTATTTACAGTATTTATTAAATTAATTTACCTCTCATTTTGTTTTGAAGTGACTCAGGGCAACTTACAGCATTATGAACGCATTAATATCCAACATTGTAGTTATCTTTTTCAATGCTGTTGTTAATTTATAGAATCTTTAAATGGATCCTGGAAAGAAGGAGGATTTGTGCCTTCCAGTACTAGTAGCAGTGGGTATTGGAGCTGGAGTGCTCCAAGTGACCAATCAAACCCATCCACTCCATCACCTCCCCTTTCTGCTGACAGCTTCAGACCATTTCGATTACCATCTCAAACTGATGATGGCATTGACGAGGCTGAAACTAGCAGTCTTCTTTTTGATGAACCCATTCCTAGGAAAAGGAAGGTAAGCCTGATATTAAATGTGTCAATATTCTCTTATAATGTTATACCTGTGTTTCTCAATCTTGGCAGCTTTAAGATGGGTGGACTTCAATTCCCAGAATTCTCTAGCCAGCAAGTATATTGTGATATTATTTGAACAAATACCTGTGTTTACTTATGAAAGACTCCATCATATATTATTTTTATCTAAAGCCAGATGTTTATTTGTTTCACTTTGCCTTTATTTACTCTTCATTTTTAAAAATATATGCCAATTGCTAGTAGATGAAATATTAGGAAATTCCTGCGTGAGTTACTGTGTTGTACTAAAGTCAGTTACTACTTGTCATTCTAATATGAAAACAGAGTGAATTCATTTCAGTGTTCCAAATTAGCTTTGCAAGATTATTGATCAAAAGATCAATATTGTATTTAATATTGTATAGTTCTGTTTATGGTAAACTTAAATTGCACTCAGGTGCATGTTTCTCAAAAGTAAATCTCCCTAGGTTTAACAGGCCTATTTCCTTAAATGTATGTGTACTTGAAACATTAGTTTTAATTTACTTTAGTATTAATATAAGTAGAATAATTTGAAATCCATGCTTGTTAAATGAATGTTCTGTACAGATTGTGCTCCCTGTTTAACTTCTCAGAACTCCATGAAAGTAATGTTTAAATGCCTTTGGAAAAACTGTGGAAAGGTACTAAGCACTGCTGTTGGCATTCAAAAACATATCCGGACTATTCATCTTGGGTAAGAAGACTATTAGTTATTTTATTTGTGAAACAACTTTTATCCCAATATTAGCATTACTTTGAAGCAAGTTCACTAAGATTTATAAGCATTTACTAAGATTTATAAGATTTATTTATAAGATTTATAAGCAAATGAGCATGTTTATAAACTAGCTATTATAGCTAGTAATCCCTTTATTTCTTTTTCAATATCAATACAAGGATTTCAGATAAAACACTGAAGTCTGTTTTATCAATCCTTTGAGCTAGGAGAATGAATAAGCAAGAATTCAGTTTCATATAAGCAGTTTGCTTGTTTTTTATGTATGAATTTGTTTCCATTAATGAGTAGTCATACCATCCAATGACAAATCTTCGGTTGTTTTCTTGATTTGCAAAAGAAAGTAGAATTTATTTTAAGCCACAGTTTCCAATGAAAACAACAATCAAAACAACATTTTTCCTAACATGAAACAGAGCGTTGATTTCTTTTTCCTTTTTGGCCACTCCAAAGAAGGAAAGGTCAAAAAATACAAACCAGACACACATTTCTTTGTGTGCCAGTGAACTAAGCTTAACTTATTAAACTACTGAATCAATAACACAAATATGATAAAATCAGAAGTTTTAGGAACATTTGGAAAAAAGAAGTATAGTTTATCTGAAAAAGGATTCCTGTTATTTGTGGAAATAACATCTGGAGAAGTATGACTTACTTACTGCAGCAAGCTACTACAGATGTTCAGTTAACGTGTTTCCCTTATCTTTCCTGTTTCTGTATGGCCATGATAAACTTAGATAATTTTGCTTCAGTTTTACATTCACAGCAGTTTGTTTCAATTAGACCCAATCAATTGTGGTAAATCCTAATTATAGTTTGTTTATTAAGCCAATTTCAGTCCTTGGGATGAATTCAAATTACTTCAGTGAAATATACATTTTTGATACAATTCTGAAAAATGGACAATATTCCTTTTTGAAAAATAGAACAAAACCTTCCATTTTCTTTTCTATAGCATCATCAGTAGAAAAGCAAGGACTAACATGAATCCAAAGAATTTTCAGTATTTAAAAACTGTCCTGTCAATCACAGTATAAATAATTAAAAATGAAATTCACTGAACTGTCATTTCTCATGATATTTGAATTAATGGGAAAAATTCAAATCTCTATTTAATAACATTATTTTAATAAAATAGTGAGTGGGTGGGAAAAGTGAATTGAATCTCATTTATTGCATAATCTAGGTATAATTATATGCTTTTTCTTTCTCCCAATTTTTTCCCTTTGCCTTATCAAGTTGTTGTGAGAATAAAGGGAAAGAACATGCTGAAGGTTGTGAAGGAAATGTCAGATACAAATATGAGAAATAAATGAATTAGTCTCTGTCTACTTTAAATAATCTGTGTTTTCACCAGCCTAATTTATAAAGTGTGAAAAATGAAATTGTCTTTTTTATTTCAGCAATTTTGAAGATATATTCTGTGCACATGAAATATAAGAACATTAACAGTGGTTCTCTTCTGAAGAGATAAAGTCTTTTCTGTGTATATATATCCTTCCAGAGTCCTATGTATAGAAATGCTAGTGCAAATATTTCCCTAACATGCAGACGAATATATTAATTAAAATATGTATTATTAGTTTTAGTGGTAAAAATATTGAACAATTCAGGATTTCTTTGTTTTTGCATAGGTTCATATTAATATATTGGAACTTCTTATTGTACTGAATTTGGTACAGTATTAATAATTTCTGACTGTCATTTCTTTAGACGTGTAGGAGAATCTGATTACAGTGACGGAGAGGAAGATTTTTACTACACAGAGATACGTCTCAACACTGACTCAGTAGTGGATGGATTAAATAGTTTATCTCCAGTTTCACCCTCTCTAGCATCTCTTCCTTGTTTTCCATCCCAAGATGTGAACAGAAGTGAACTATCATGTGCCAAAACAGATGCTAAAGTGATGACGCCTCTAAGCCGTTCAGCTCCTACCAACCTCTACCTCATTCACTCTGACCATGCTTATCAGGTGAATATTTAATTTGATTGCATTTTATTTATTTTAGTTTACTATCCATACATTATATTATCTAGATTCAGTAGTAATAAAGTGGAATCGAGCTGTGATTGACTTGTGGTTACAATTAGGGTTTTGATTTGGTTTTGTTTTGTTTTGTATCCTACCCTCTTTTTCTTGCTGCAAAGTTCTTGGGAAATAGTTTAAAGTAGGTATCTGAAATTGCTAAATTATTTTTACATTATGATTGATAATGCTAAACTAGGATTATACTATGTGTGTAGGTCATGTGCTGTTCATTCTCAAACCCTTGTTTCAGAATAAGAAGACTTCTGGTGTGGAAATTATAGAAGAATGTGTTACTCTTTCATGGAAAGGAAAAGAGGCAAAATGGAAGCATATAGTATCCCTCTGACAAAAATTGTTTCATTTATTTATTTTCCATCTTTATTATTTTAATAAACAATGTGGTAAATATATCTAAAGTTCCATCCTTTTATTTTCCCCACAACAATAACCTGTGAGGCAAGTTGGGCTAAGAGAGAATGACAAACCCAGAGTTACCCAGCTGGTTTTCATGGCTAAGGCGGGACTAGAATTCATTGTCTCTGGATTTCTAGCCAGGTGCCTTAACCACTAGGGCAAATGGGAACGCTTGTTACCTTTAAATTAGCAATCATGTTTTGATGCTAGTTGAGTATCATATAAATTGGATTTGTTTATCACAGAACTCTCATAATCCGTGAGTATTTGCAAATGTTAATTAGATAATTCATTCTTTATAGCAACCTATATTCTAAAACACCTACCAATATAAAGAGTAAATTGGAGTCAGCACCATATCTGATCATTTGTTGCATAAATTGAAATGGTGATCTTTATAAAAAATGGAATAAAATATTTTGTATAAAGAAAAACTATTCTTTATAAATGAATGGAAGCTACTTATAAAGTTTTTGAATATTTTTATTCAATATATATAATCTTATTTTTATTATTTATTTATTTATATTTCCTATTTCTAAACTTCCCATCTCTTTCAGAGATTAAAAATAAACTCATTGAGCTGTGCAGTCATTTCTCATATCTTTCTTCCATTAATTCAAATCTGCATTTGAATTGCATTTACTAAAAAAAGATTTTTTTCTTAATAAAATGGTTAATGGGTGGGAAAAATGGATTGAATTCACCACATATGTAGTATATGAAATCATAATAGCAAAAACATATAAGGAGAAAATGAGCAGAATAAGTAACAAAATAACAAACAACAAAAGCTATTGCTTTTTTAATGTATTTTTGACTGGTTGGTCAGGAAGATGGCCTTTGCTACCATTACCCCCACCCTCTGACCTATCTTCCCTCCCTATATTGGGGGGCAATATAGGTCAGACCCTCATTTTCCCAGCCTTTCAAAGAAGATAAAAGATTTGGCTCTTCAATTCACATGAGACTCTCAGATACCTTGATGGCCCTCTTGCTGCCTTTTAACATTTAATTTATTCTAATCCTGTTACTGATGTAAGGTGTTTTTAATTTGGTTTTAGGCTTTCTTGTTTTTATTGTACTATTGAGAGTCACTCTGTGAGCAAGATGGGCAGTATTTAAAATTTGATAAGTAAGTAAGATTAGAACTTGGCATGCCACCATTTGGAATGGACTTTTAGAAGTATCTAGTATCACCACTCAAAACTTTTTTGAGATTGTAAAGACACCCAGAGCAGGCATACATCAAATGTATGGGATAAAGGAAAAGACTGAATGCAGCAAATGAAATTTCTTCATATCTCTCTACAACTATTATTATTAATGTTGTTGTTTATTGATGAAAAATTTTACAGAGCACAAAAAAATACAAATGTGAAAAGCAAAAATGATAAATAAGTAAGAAATAAAGAAGGAAAAACAAAAAAAATATGTCTGCAAAAAAGAATCTGCAAACTTTGATAACTTTAAGGTAGAAAAGACATAAGAGAGTGTGGAGTCCTTGATGCATTTTGAACTTGGTTGTTTGCTTGAAGATGTTGACCTAACGAGGTAACATCATCTAAACATTGGTAACATCATCGATGGACACTGATGATGTTACCCAGTCAGGTCATGAAATGCCTGAAAGCAAACAACTAAAGCCCCTGTCACACAGCACCAACGTATGGAAAGAGGATGTAAAACGGAGAGAAACACTTGCCATTCATTGGTTAACGCGATGCATCCGTTCTGTACTCACTGCGTCTGTTTTTCATACTCTCTATCCATCCAGCATCCGTCTACTGACATTTCATCCGCTCAAAAAGTTTTGAGCTGCACAAAACTTTTTGAGCGGAAAATGTATCCAACGCTACGCATACGGGGAACATCCGATATACGTCTGTAGTCATCCATTACGCGTCCACTATATCCTCTAGGTCCGCTGCGCATCTGCACAACTTGCATCCGCTCCAGTGGAAAACAGACACAGGGAGGAAGCGAAACGGACGCGGAACAGACATGCAGTGTTAGTAGCACGGATGTAGAAAGGATGAAAGTGGATGCAGCTCGCATACAAAGCATTAAAACGGAAAAAACGTTCGTATAGGGGACGTATCTCAGATATTTAGGATGTCTGCAGGATGCCTGGAGGATGCAAAAGGACACCTAGCGGAAAACCTATATTTCCCATAAAAAGGGGGAGAAATCACCTGGATCTCACTTTCAGTCCAGCAGCCCTGCTGTGCAGACCTCTTCAGCCTTCATCTGGCTCTTGCTCTTCCACAGCATCCAGTCATCTCCACCATGGATCATCGCACACTCCTTTTGGTAGCCGCCATCATTCTACAACAGTGCAAAGCCCTCTACAGGCTCTTTCACCTGTTCTACGCGAAGAAAAGGAGGTGTCCAAGAAGTGTCTGGGTCCAAAGATGTATCGCAAGAAGAGCCGAGTACGGACTGTATAACAAGCTGATGGTGGAGCTGAGGAACGAAGACACTCGTGCATTCCAGAACTTCATGAGGATGCCTCCAGCCATGTTTGACGAAGTTGTGCAGCGGCTGACACCCAGGTTGACCAAGGTAAACACCAGCTTCCGGCCCAGCCTGGACCCTGGGCTCAAGGTGGCACTGACTCTGCGCCACCTGGCCTCCGGGACCATCTACAGGCCTCCGGGACCACCTATGGCTGGAGGGTGCCACACAACACCATCAGCATTGTGGTCAGAGAAGTGGTACAGGCCATCATCGAAGAATACCTGGAGGAACTCCTCCAGTGCCCCTCCACTGAAGAAGGATGGAAGAAAGTTGCAGAGCAGTGGTATCAGAAGTGGAACTTCCCCCACACAGTTGGAGCCATAGATGGCAAGCACGTGGCCTGCAAAGCTCCAGCCAACTCAGGGTCCACTTATCACAACTACAAGGGCTTCTTCAGCATCATCCTCTTTGCCATGGTCGATGCTGACTACAAGCTCATGTACATCGTTGCTTCAGGCAATGGGTCATCTTCAGATGCCCAGGTATACAACGCCAGACACCTCAAGGAGGGGCTGGAACGCAACCTCATCATGGGCTTCCCAGATCCAGACCCCCTGCCCAACGACACACAAGATGTGCCCTACTTCATCATGGGGGATGACGACTTCTTCAGAAACTACCTCATGAAGCCCTACAGTTCCTGATGCCTCACCCGTGAAGAGAGGATCTTCAACTACAGGCTGTCCAGGGCAAGGCGGGTGGTGGAGAACGCCTTTGGCATCCTGGCCAACAGGTTCCAGGTACTTCTCACCACCATGCAGCATCGCCCAGAGACCGTGAGGAACATCATGGAAACTTGCTGCATCCTGCACAATCTCATGCGCACCCGCTACCCAGTGTTGCAGAACAGGCTCGTGGACCACCAACAAGGCAATGGGGACATGGAGCCTGGGGAATGGAGGCAAGGGTGAAACCTGATTGATACTGTGGATGTGCAAGGCCCCAACAGAACTTCACGTGAAGGGAAGAAGCAGCGCAACCTCCTGAAACACTGGTGCAACTCCCCAGCTGGAGCAGTGGAGTGGCTAGACAGGATGATAGATGATTAATGGATGCTTCCTTCAGCCTGTCTCATCACACTGATGAGATTGTGCCATGTATGTTGAGTGGGCCTACAATGAACAGGGCATTTAATAAAGAGTTGTGTTTATGTTGAAATGTGTTGATGAATGATTAAACTGTTATTGATAATAAAGGGCCATAGGTGTGGCACCTGGGAGGGTGGACCATACAGTCCCACTATACTTGCACTGGAGGTTTATCTATCCCACAGCTATTACCCATCCCACAGGTATCCTAACCCATCCCACAGCTATTACCCATTCCACAGGTATCCCTGCCCATCCCACTGCTATCCTTACCCATCCTACAGCTATTATCCATCCAACAGGTATCCCTGCCCATCCCACTGCTATCTTAACCCATCCCACAGCTATTACCCATCCCACAGGTATCCCTGCCAACCCCACTGCTATCCTTACCCATCCCACAAGCATGCAAAGGCTTAAAACATTTCTAAAAGTTTCCACCAAGACTTTATTGACAAAAAGAATTGAACCAAGTGTGTGAAGCAAAGATAAACTTTATTAATGACAAACTGTAAAAGCAAAATGACCCAAGAAAAGTGTCCCAAGCAAAGATAAAGTCAACAGGTAACAACCCAGTCTCTGGCACTCTTCTCAGTTAGTCTGAGGCGTGCCCATAGTCTCAGGGGTGAAGGGTCCAGGTGCTGTGGAGGTGGATGCTGCTGGAGTGCTGGTCTGAGGCACCATTGGGGTGCCTGGCCCCGAGAGGACAACGGGACGGTTGTGGAGGAAGTTCTCAGAGAGCAGGCTCAGCCCCGTGAAGTTGAGAGCCCATTCCTCCATGACATGGGGTGTCAGTCCCAAGACCGATGACAGATGTTCTGAGGCCGGGCTTGGCTGTGGGGTGGAGGAAGGAGGAGTGTAATGGGGCTGTCTGGTCTGCAGCTGAGCAAGGCAAGGCGTGGGTGGCATCTGTGGCGTGGGTGGCATCGGTGGCGTGGGTGGCATCGGTGGCATCGGTAGGGTTCGATGAACCTGTGTCTGGACTGGGAAGGGCTGCCTGTGCTGCTGGAACTCCTGGTAGCCATAGCCTTGGTAGGTGAGGGCCTGTGGAAAGCCTTGGAAGGGTTGTGACATCACCTGGGGTGGAGGAGCAGACCTGGACTGGGTCGGAGCAGGTTCAGCTGGGCCTGGAGGGTTGTGCAGAAGACCAGTGATCCTCTCCTTGATCACCTGGTACTGTGATTAGGACATGTCCATGAGGTTGATGTAGGTGAGGAAGGGCTTTCGGTTTGAGGATGGTATGTTGGTGTGTACCAGCTGAGCGAGAAGATCTACACTGCTTTTGATGGTGTCCCTGATCTCCAGCAGGACAGTGTGGCTCTGTCCCTCCGGTCTGGCTCTCTGCCTCCTTTCTGTGGAGGTGGAGCTGGGTGTGGGTGTGGGTTGGTCTCTGGTAGAAGTGCCCTCTCCTTGCTCCCACTGCGTCAGGGGGTCCTCCACGCGCTCTGCCACGGGGAGTGCAGCTGTCGGGGGGGTCTCCGTCATGGAACGTTCCACAGATACCTGCCTGGACACAGGAGCTGACTCTTGGCCAGAAGAGGACTGGCTCTCTGTGGGCTGCCTGAGAGAGAGGGTAGACAGAGGGGCTGCTCCTCGGTGGTGGATCTCACCCTCCAAGAAGCTGCACTTGGCCATCACGTAGGTCTCCCGGTCGGTGAGCTTGACCGCGGCCTGGCCAGACTTCTTGAGGTTCAGCTTCCCGTACCAGGTGTAAATGTGCTTCCACCACCCGAGGAGGACCTCCGAAGTGTAGCCCAGGCTCTCCACTTTCTCTCTCCAAGCAGCCTGCTTCCTGTTGGTGTCTCGATAGAGCCTGTGTCCCTTCTGCCATTGGTACTCGTTCTCCCTCAGCCATTCGAGCACCTCATCCTCATGTTCCTCTTCGATGGAGTATTGCTTCCTCTCCTGTTCTCACGTATGCCTCTTCCTCCCTCTGGCAGGGCCATCTGGGCCCTCATCAGAGGGGCTTCGAGGTTCTAGGGGCTGGTCCACCACACCACCACCACCAGCAGCAGCAACAACAACAGTAGCAGCAAAAGCAGCACCAGCAGCACCAGGAGCAGCAGAGTAAGCACCAGCAGGACCAGGAGCACCAGCAGCACCAGCGGCACCAGGAGCAGCACCAGCAGAGTAAGCACCAGCAGAACCCCCAGCACCAGGAGCAGCGCCAGCAGAGTAAGCACCAGCAGAAGCCCCAGCACCAGGAGCAGCACCAGCAGAAGCCCCAGCACCAGCAGAGTCAGTCCGAGCAGCAGAAGCCCCAGCAGAAGCAGAGTCAGGGCCAGGGGGTGGGATGGTGGCCCTGTCCTTCTTGCCAGGGCTGGCAGCAGATGGCACAGGCTTCCTCTTCTTCCCCATGGTTGTTGGCTGGAGATGTGTCTGGCAGCAGGTCTTTCCTCTGAATGGTGACCTGCTTGCGAGCTGCATCCTTTTATATCCGCGGGGCTGACACAATGCATCCTCCCCGCATGCACAGTGAGCGCTTTGCATCTGCTAGGCATCCGCTAGGTGTCCGTGATGCAACCGCGTCATCCGCTAGGCATCCGCTCTGCATCCGTTCCTTCCACTGCGCGTCCGCTTCGCTGTGCTCCCCCGGAAGCCCTGCGCATGTGCCATCCGCTTCTATCTGCTAGGCTTCTGTGGAACATCCGCTTTACATCCTAGCTACGTCCTCCCTCCGTCCGTTCCTTTCCATTGTTGTCCGTTCTGTTTATGCAAATTTGGGGCACTTTTGAGAGCGGATAACAATGGATGGAAAATTTTCTCGTCCACTGTGTCCTTTTTACATACTTTTTGCATCCGTCGGCCAATGTGACAGGCCCTGAAGGTCAGAGAGCTTCAAAAACTCCACAGTGCAACTCTGAACTATTTATCTATAAATATCTATGAGTTCTGTTTCTTCAGCAATTGCAGCTCAATCCTGCAACTAGCTTCTGGCTATCAAGTCCATTTTTTCTTTCTCTTCATCTTCACTTTTATTTTGCAGTTGCTACAAAACTCCTTAAAGGGCTAATTTCTTTTGATGGCCAATGTTACATTTAATACCATGAAAGCTGTATGTGCTTTCTTTAGCCTGTTATTGTTCTTTTAATCATTATCTAATATTTTACCCTGAAACTGGCAAATATTTTTCTTCCAACTGTATTATAATTTCCCTAAAGCTATCTTCTTTGGTGGGATAATTCCAGATTAGTTGCTTTGTGACTTCTCCATTGCTACCAGCAATAGACTTTTGCTCGTTGGGAATGTTACAAAAGATGCTATAGTTCAAAATATCTGAAAGAAGTCACATTGGGGAAATGAAAAGTTGCCCTAAAATGCTTAAGTTTAAGAAAGTTTAAGAGCTAAACTTTCAAGTATTTTTTAGATCTGCCTATATTATAAATTCTTTATCTTTCATTTCTTTTGGTGACTGCTGTAGTCATCTTTCTTTCAGTGGTATCATGTATTATTCACCCTATTGTCTTCAAGAGAACTGAAAAATAGAATCAAAATGAGACCAACTTACTATTTTTCATAGGAAAGAATCACACACTTAATTTGGTAACATGGAAATGTTCCTTCTTAACTGACTTCCTATTTTTTGAAACAGGCTACAGCTCCTGTGAACATTCCAGGGTCAGCCAAGTTTACTCCCAATGGAAAAAGCTTTAGCATCTCTTGGCAGACACCCCCAGTTACCTTCACTGGCCTTTCAGTAAGTAGAAAATCAGCAAAGTAGGGGGTGGTTTGTTTACTACATAGGATGGCATGTGTGAGGCAAGATCCATAGTTGCACTTTATGCAGGTAATGGATTTCTTTCTCCCTTGCCTGTCCCATTCCACCCGTGGGTGCATTGCAGCAGGTCTGCGCACTATACAGTTCAAGGCTGCATGTGGCCCACCAGGGGCCTTGTGCGGCCCATTGGCATTTTTTTAAAAAAATAATAAATCACCACACCATCTCCAAAAATATACTGTGCGTGCCCCAAGCCTCTCTGCAACCAGCACCTTCACAATACTGCTGCTTCTCTAGCCTCCAAACTCCTGACTGGTGTGCTAGGCATTCCTTTGTAGTTTGCAGTGATCTTTGATATATCAATGGGATTCTTTACTCTTGTGTAGACCTGCATCACAGATTTCAGTAGAGGCAATTCAAGCATATTTTAAACAAAATAGCAATAGCACTTAGACTTATTTTACAGTGTTTTACAGCCTTCTCTAAGTGGTTTTCAGAGTCAGCATATTGTCCTTAACAATCTGGGTCCTGATTTTACTGACCTCAGAAGTATGAGTCAACCTTGAGCAGGTCAGAATCGAACTGCTGGCAGTGGGCAGAATTAGCCTGCAATACTGCATTCTAACATTGCAGACCACAGCTCCCATTTCAAATGAATATACTGAATATTTCACCTGCGAATCAGCTAGATGTTTGTTAATATGCAGTATCAAAAGGCCTTTTGACAATGCTGAATCCTTTAGAAATAAGAGCACATTTTGGCCAAAATTAATTATGGATATTCTCCAATTCCCTTGGGTTGCAATGATACTGCATGACAGTTTTTCTCCTTTCCTTAACTTCCCTCACAGGGATGTTTTCCTTATTGTAATCTATTATGATCTCATAGTACTGTTGAGTTGCTTATACCATCTTCCATATGCATAACATATCTTTAATTTCACCCAATATAATTAACTACTGTAACACAATATTTCATTTTTTATTCAAATATTTTTCTAACTTTTGAATTATCATTACCAGAGTAGACATCGTGTTTTGTGTCTTAGCATTTTACCTAAGGCTACATGTTCCAAATTTTCACAAATATGCAAGGCTTTTTAAAACCTCTGTTTTTTGACAGGGTGAATTAGAAATTGATAAGGTACTGCCAGCTATTTCTCATTTCACAACATGAATCACAAAAGCTTCTTATTGTCAACCTTTAGAATTTCTTGGAGGCTTTCTGTAGAATCTGGGCTCTCCTGCTGAGCTGATAAAAATGAAAGTAACTGAATCAATTACATTGCATTCTGCCAATGAATATTTATTAAATTTCATCAAGAAACAGCTAGCAGTGCAAGGCATCCTGCTGGTTGTAATTTGAACAAGAGACTCTTCACAGAACATGCTGTGCATGAAATACCCCAAAAATTTGATTTCATGACAATATGGTAGAACTGGAGTAATTTTAAAAGGAGGGTTGTACTCTCTATGGCAGTGGAATAAATTGCAAGAAAGCCTCATTATCACAAAATAGATAGATTAGTTTTCCTAAACTTGTGCTATCTGGATATGTTGATTCTACAACTCCCATTATTCTCAGTCAACATGGCCAACCAATATGCTGCCTATAGCTTCTGGGAATTATAATTCCAATATGGGCTATAGGTAATTTATAGGTATTAAGAATTCAGTACCACTGAATTTTTCACAAAGATTTATTATCCTCACACAGCTGTTATATATCATAAGATAATTATTTGGTTATAATCTCTTCTTCCTGGTTCATTTCTGACCTCTGGCCTCCAAGGCTTCCTTCAAAATCACAGAGAGCTATATAATTTGAAAAGTTCATTGCAAGTTTCAACAAAGCAAGTCAACTCCACTGACTACACCTCTGAATCCAGATTACAAGGAGCTATTAGAAATGTCACTGTTTTAGAATATTTTTCAGTTTCACTGTTTTCTCGACAAATTTATGTATAAGCAGTTCAGAAGCTAACAAATAGTGAGAACAAACCTCTATTATTAGCTTCATTTCAAAGAGCCCTTTCGCTGATTTTGCCAGTAGCAGCTGTTGACCTTTTTTTCTATACAATTTTATATAGTATGTTCTAAAATTAGTTATTCTGATGTGCCATAATTCACTGCATAAACTAATGAGGTGGCAGGAACATGTAAAATATTGATGAGCCTGTTGAAGCTCTTCCCTGAGCAAGCTCATTAGCTGTCTATCACCTCAGTAGCAGCAGCACTTCTTGTATTATATTGCATATTTTGCCCTTCTTACTCCACAAATGAGAATATGTTATGTAGAAACAAGTGCCAGAAATGCAAGTACAAGATCAGATATCCACTTAGATATCATGCCAAAACATAAAAGGAAGCAGAGGATTAAATGAGAGGACATAATCACATAAAATTTTGAAAATCAGGAAGATTTTCCAGGAGGGGGGTTCTTTATTATATGTTTAATGTTATGGGCTCTACATATTTACATGTGAGTCCATTCTTAATAATTACAGTTATTCTTCAAATTAAGCCAGATCAACATACCTGAAGCTTCATGAGATTTCGTGGGCCAACTTGGAGGATTATAGCCATTTCTGGTTTTTTTCGTACAAAATGAAATGTGGAAAATTATGGAAAGGGACATGGGACTTTGTCTGTCAATCAGCAAGATAATGCTGTGACTTTCTCTAATCTAGGCCCTCCTCTCTCCTGGTCACATGACCCCAAAAAGTGCTTTATGCATTCATCCTTTCCCAGTGTACATATGCATAGTCACACAGATGTAACAAGAAAGAACCCAAAAAATATGAACACAGGCAAAATGCACCACTCTAATTAGATCCTCATACATAATATAAATGTCTGCACCATAACTAGCCTGGGATGAAAGTATGTACCCATGCATAACATGCAACATTCTGTTTCATTACCTATAATATCCTTGAAAGAGAAAGAGGAGTTTCCTCTGAACTGACATATCACCAGATACCTCTGGAAAGGTTGCAAATGTTATTTAGGTGTTTATAGCTGTTTAAAATTTTGATAACTTGATAACTTTTGATAACTTTTATCGATCAGGCTAATATGCACATTTTATTGCTTGCTGATTATTTTACTATGATTTCCCACCCTTTTCCTTATGGTCTTTTTACTTTGATCTTTGTATAGAAGAAAATACAGATATTTCCCATATCCACTGCTAGTAAAAAGGTTGGAAAGAATTCCAGAACCTATGGTCTACATGGTCCCTACCTTAATTTTAAATTGAAATTGGGGGAGGAATTTATTCCAAGCAGAATCCTTAAGAGGGAAAATAAAGCCAATTTGAGTACTAAGTTGTTATTTGCTGGCACAGAATATAACATTTTCTTTCTTGGATGCTTTTGAAAATGGTCCATAAGTAAATGTTTGCAAGCCTAGGCAGGGAATAGTGTGATATATTCAATTAAATCATGAATTCTGGCAAATTTCCTTGGTTCATTTAACTCAGAGGTCTCCAAACTTGGCAACTTTAAGACTTGTGGACTTCAACTCCCAGAATTCGTCAGGCATCTGGCTGAGGAATTCTGGGAGTTGAAGTCCACAAGTTTTAAAGTTGCCAGGTTTGAGGACCCCTGATTTAACCCCTTCTTGTGATTGAAACCTTTCCCTGATATCTGCAGCAGATGATCAGCAAGAATGCCAAGCATATTGTATGCTTAGATGCTCCGATTCATTTTTCCTTCATATCTCGGCCCTGCATTATTGAGAAGGGAGCCTTTTCCTTTGCTCCATTGTGAGAAAGTCCATGAAATTAAGGTGATGAATCCACAGATTAAAACTCAATACAAGATAATTTAGTTTTATTATCCATATTGTATCTTTTAATTCTGCAATTAAAACTCCATCTTTGTTTCTTTTGCTAGGTTTCACCAACTCACACACGGCATGTGGGGATTGGAGAACCAAAGCACCAGATCCATGCTGTTCTTTCATCTCCACCAAGAGCCTCAGTTGGCCTCAGGTAGGAGGCTCTTTACTTTGGAATGAAGTGAATTCATTAATGAGTGGAGGGTTTTTGTGGCCAACCTGTTTTTAATCTGGATTTCTTTATAAAATAAATACAGATACATTATTTTTAACAATGCAATTTATTCTCAAGTGGCAATTACATTTTTTTCAGTTCATCACAAAATAAATCACATTCATTCTCTTTTAAAATTAAAGAAGAAAAATTAGTAAGGCCTCACTAGAAAATAGAGATAGAAAGAGAAAGATATGACAGAAAATAATGTTTTATTTGTAAAAATATTAGTAAATTTTACAGAAATATTATTCTAAAGATGTAACAGGTTTGTAGTACTCCATCTTCTTATTACATATTTTACTTACCAAGCAGAAAACTATAATTTTCCTTGACAATACCCTCACAATTTTTCATACCTTGAAGGACGTTTTCATTATGTCCTCTTGCATATTTTTCCTATGTATTTTTCATTCAGTGAATGGTGCGGTGGGCTAGAGGTGGATTTCTCACCTCACAATCAGGAGGCTGTGAGTTTGATCCTAGGTAAAGGCAGATATGTCTCTTTTGGGGCACATTGAGCATATATCTGCTGAATACAATTCCACATTGGAGACGGGAAGGGCATTCGGCCAGTAAACACTCAGCTCCATTCAGTTTCCCCGACTCCATCCCGCAAGGAATTATGAGGTCATTAAAAGAAGATGATGATTCTTCATTCAATATTTGTAATCTTTGGTCTCCAGAATAATCCAAAGAATATAAGAAACTCCACAGTTCAACCCTGAACTATGTACTTCATTTCCTATTGGAATTCTAATTTTACTATATCATAAAAAATCTATGCCAATGAAACCTCAAGTTATGGTTTTCTAACATTCTTTTATTTCTCAGCAAGATTTATTCTTTTACAAAAAACAAATAACAGCCTGAAAATTATAGTTTAAAACCAGGATAATTGCAGCCCCCTTCTTTGTGTCTTGCAGAATTTTATATTTAACCGTTGGTTCCTTTATTCTGCCGTACAAATGGCTTTTATATATTTTTGCCTTTGTTTTATATATTTTTGCCTTTGCATTTTTCACAACTGATATTATTTGAAATAAAACATTATCATAGGTAATATAGTCATTTTTATCACAGAAAATCTTCCAAACAGTGGAAGTTGCAACTTTTCCCATAATAATATACAGCAGAATTTTATTGGTTGTAGTATATCTGGATGTTTTACCTTTTATTCATATCTGAAAACTAGTTTTTCCAAGCAGTTCTTTTTTATCTTTCTCATATTTTTTGTTAAAATTTTAGTCTTTATTCATTTTAAATTCATTTACCATGCCAGCTTTTCCATTAATATATCTGTTCCTTCCAAGGAATTTTCAACTATTAAAACCAAATGATCTTCAGATGGCCTTAATTTATACACTTCTTTCATCTTTGTGGTAGTTATTCTCTCATTTTGTTTTCTATCTCTATTAAGAACTTCCAAAGCCAAAATAAGCACCAATGGTACCAGTAATTTTCTCTTGTCCCTTTTTGAATTTCACAGGGATTAGTGAAATCACCATTAAAGAAAATTTGTGCTGTTTATAATGTATATATCAGTTTTATTCATTTAATAAAATTAACCTTCTAAATCCATTTTTCCAACATTTTAAATTAAAAAAACAAGTTCAAATTGTTAATTGTTTTCTCTGCATCAAGAAATGTCAATGTGGCTGATTTTCATTATATTGTTCCAAATATTCTAGTACATTATTTTAAGAATATTTCTGATATTATCTTTCAGCTGTCTTTTAAGCAGAAATTCACATTAATCATGCATGAAGTCCTACAAAACATCTTTCATTTTTTTCAGCTAGAAACATTGCCAACATTTTGTAGTCATTCTTTAGCATTCCTATCCAACTTTCAAATATCAATCCCTTTTCCAAAATAGAGTTCATCATTTTTTGAAAAGATTGTAATCAGTTCAGTGTTTCTTTTTTATAAAATGCAGGTAACCCATCTGGTGCTGGTGCTTTACCTTTTTTGTTCTTTTTTATTGCTTCTCTTACTAGTAAAAGTCAATTTATTATCTCCTTACACTGTTCACATTTACAACAGGAGTGAAGAACTTACTTTTATGCTTGCCTTTTCTAGTTGCTGATAATTTTTTTAAATTAAATATTGTTTGAGCTGCTGTTTTACCTCTTTTTATATGTGTATGTATGTGTTTATGTGTGTGTATATGTGTACAATCTTCAACCTCATCTTACCTTAATAACAGTTTTTCTTTCAACTTTCTGGCAGAAAACCTAGAGGAGAGGGCAAGAAATGTCGCAAAGTGTATGGGATGGAGAATAGAGACATGTGGTGTACAGCTTGTCGTTGGAAAAAGGCCTGCCAAAGGTTTATTGATTGAAGCCCAGAACCAATACGGAGTTGTGTATAATAGGGTTCCCTTGCTGCAACTGTGCAGTGTGACTCTTCCCACCTCCTTGAGCGCTGACGTCTGTTGAAGACTGGCACTCTAAAACAAATACATTCATTTCAAGGGGAAGGACTTCTCAAAAACCTATATGCAGCAGTATAGGAAAAACTTAACAAAATATTTGCCAAGTTTTGAATCAGGAGCGGCTATATGCATCTTTCTTTAAAAAAACAGGAACAAAATCTGTTTTTAATACCTTGAACAACTTGCCTGTCAGGACATATTACATCATGATCAGTATTTCACCTTTGGAATCACTTAAAGACAAGATTGAGTGATGCTACTTTCCTTAGAATGAAGAAAATGAAACACAAATACATACGTGCATACGCAGACACACTAAACTTCAGAAATAAGCTACATTTTTCTCCAGAGCAGCTCTCCCAAAAGTGGTAAATAATTCTATGGTGAATAGTCATGATTCAGCATCTGATGCTTGTCCTTTAAGGGATAATGGAAAGATGCTTTGCTAAAGGGGCAAGAAATTTAAGAGTGATCTCAAACTCAGACCTGAAGGTTGAGCACCTCTTATATCTGTCCCAAAGAAGGCTAGTTGGGGTACAATCACCAGCAGTCCTAAGCAAAACAACAACAACAACCATAACAAAACCCCACACATGGGAAAGGAATCTGATTTTGAATGAACGTGGATTGAAACCAGCATACACACCAACAATGTTTGGGTCCCAGGATAACTTAGAAGCAAGTACTGGAAAATGTTGTACATCTCACAGTGCTAAAGGCTCTGCTCAGACTAATGGGCAGCCCAGTGGACTTCATCAACATTAATTCAGGGATGTGATCAACCCAGCAGCTTTTCCCCTGCTTTTTATGCCATTCCTAGGTTAACAGTTAAGTTTAAAGAGTAAATTATCACATCAGGGGATAGAAACTAGAAGGACAAACTGGTTTCCCACTTCCCGACATGTAAAATAAGAGTGCTGCAAAGCAGATGTCTGTATGTAAAAAATCCCATTGATTATAAAGTTCTTTAAATATCAGAAATAAAAGCCTTCACACTGGCTTGCACTTTCATAGGTTTTTGTGCTTTAGTGTAATTTAATCTTCATTTGGCCTATGAGATAGACTGTTGTATCTGTGGTATAATTGAACTAATGCTTGAGAATCAGTAGAAAGTTTGGACATAGGTTGCTGGAAATAATGTCTATGGATTGCCTATTAAAGGAATTCCTATAAGAGCACTACCACATATTAATATAAGTAAGGCTTGTGCTCAAGACCTTCCTGGTGGATTTTGTCCTTTGATATTAACTCCAGTGGGATGAGATAGGTATCCCAAGTTGGGAAAACAAGAGCAAGAATGGGAGCCCTTGATACTGTTGTATGATGACAAGTCAGAAATAAATTTTATTGGGGAAGGGGGGGTAGACGAACCGCCAATGGACTATATTATAAATCACTATTATCTAGAGTATCTGTCTATACTAAATATAAAAAAGCACAAATTTTAATTAAAACAGAATATTGAGCTAAAGATGACTCTTATGTAAACTTTAGAACAATTTAAGTTAGCTTTAACGCTATGAAAATATTAAAACAATTTAGGTAGGCCTGGAACTGTCTTCCAAAATAAGGCTATCTGGTTGAAAACACTTCTACTGTACTGATAAGAAGCTTCTTGTACTAAGCATTTTCATCAGATACTCATCCAATTTTCTTATTCTTCAAAAAGCCCAATTTTGTAGCATGTTATTCCACTCATAACTAGAGAGTGGGAAATTTCTTTCTCGAGATTTGGTAGGAAAATAAGAAAAAGGAATGAAATCAATACTTTTTTTCCCTTTAAAGTTTGGTCTTTAACTGTCCAACTTAACTATCAGTGTCTGATTTTTTTCAGTGTCTGAAAAGTAAGATTTAGGAAAATCTGAGATTTCATGTGCTTGCCTATTTATTTAACAAAAAATTGTATTTGTCAGGGATTTCTTCAGATCATAATATTTACAGGTGGCTGACAACTAACTTTGAAAGAGTATATCATATAATAATCATGTCTGTATTCTAACTTGAATGTGTTATTTTGCAGTCCTATAGTTGTATTGAAATATATCTCTGGTTGCATGCATGGTCTGTCCAAAATTCACCAGTAAATTGTTCTGATCTGCTGCTTTATGGCCAGTATACATCCTGGAGGAAATACCAAGTATGGCTTTATGTATTTTTTTCCTAATTTCACATACAAAAAAGTGATAGATTTTATATTTTCTGCATTCCTGTTTAAAGGTTTCTAAATGATAAGGGCTACAAACAGGGAGGGGTCTACTTGAAAGCACAGATTTCCACTGTCGTCAAAATTAGGCAAAGCAGACTAATGGTTTAAGCTAACCAAAGACAGCTTAATAAAATAATGCTTAATAAACATGCTTGATATAGAAAAAACAAACTCAAAATCACTTGGAACACTACAGTGCTATAACGAATTACTAAACTTTTCATACATTGAAAGTATGTTCACATTTACTTTAATAAAAAGTTCAGTCTGGAATGCATTGATTTGATTTTCTTTCACTGGGCTTTATTTGCATCATCCTATTTTGTTCCATTAGTTTGGTATTTCTTTTCACAGGATGTATGCCATACAATTTTTAAAAAATTATAACTTAATCAGCTTTTGGTTTAAATTATGATCATATGCCCTGGAGATACCAAGAAGTAGTGGAAAAAATTATTCTAAGATGTGTGGGTTGGTCATTCTTGGAAATAAGTGATTTATTGCATATGTTTTCAAATTTAGATAGAGATTATAATATATGTCAAATAATATTGGTAAATTTATTATTCCTACTTTATGTTATGTTCTCAAATGTTCATAGCAGAAGTAAATACATGTTATTATAATCAGGCGCCATATTCACAGGAATTTTAAACTTGATCATTCAGTATTTTATTGCACATTTTTCTTACTAACTCTGCATTCTTGAGGGCTATAAATTTTTAAAGATTGAAAAATAATCATAGAATAATAACTATTTGCCAAATATTGTTAATCTCTGTGCAATATAGCCTTTGTAAGTTCGTTTGTTGTTTATTCCTATCCTATCCTCAATTTTTGGTTCTGCAGACTTTCACTGAGTATATTCAACTTTGACAGTATCTATATAGAGATATTTGAACAACTTTTTCCCATAGTTAGATGAAAGGCAACTGAACTAAGATAGGATTTGCTTGCTTATACTTTAAATGAAATTACTGCCAGATAATTCTGTTTGAACTGTACTATAAAGAGACAAACATAATTTGGCAATAGAACTGCTGGGATTTGCCTTGTTCTACTTAGTAAGTATTCTTCATAACATTGATTGCAACATAATAAATTCTTTTTATTGCTGGAGAATTTCAATAGGGCTTTAAACTTACCAAAAGACCCAGGAAATAAGTATTAACCAGAACTGTAGATTAGAATTAGAGACGGTAAGCAAGGGGGTTGCAGTTAGCATTTAATAAGAGTTTTTTTTTTTCAAATATTACTGCTTACTTAAATATTCTTTCATAATTATTTATAAGATATCACTGAAGTTTTGAGAAATCCAAAATGTTTTCCCAACTTTCCCTGATATTTTTCTTAACATGATATTTTAAAGCTCTATCAGAGATAATATTCTGAGATCATTATTAGCCTGATCTGAATAAATGATGTTGTATTTATGCTTCAGAGTGAGGGCAGAAAATATTATCTTTGACTGCTTGTTAGAAGAATTAATAAATTCCCAACCTTTTCTCAGGGCTAATTTGAAAAGGTCTCACCATGCCTATTTTTGACATTTCCAACATTTTACATGAATACTGTTGCCAAACCTCATATGTCCAATCCAAGACTCCTTTCTTGTGTATCAAAATAATTTTGAACAGATATTACTACATAATTTTTATGTATAAATAATTATCATGTTAGAATCAAACATGAAAAGCTGGCATTTTTTTTTCTTTTATTCAGGTTTGTGTGTTCAGTTAAACCTGTTTAGATTGTGCCCAGTGTCATCAGATTATCATCTGTTTGAATCATTCTTTTAATTGACCTCTCAATCAAAGGAATATACTATATACAATATGTTTGCACAGCTCCCTTTAGCTTTTGATGATTTATTTTTCTGAATTTCAAATTTTGTTTTCCCCGATTCAAGATTTAGCTAAAATAAATCTCAATCATCCTTGCCTCTATAAATTCACTTAAGATGAAAGACTAAGAATTTTTGTCAGCATGTTTAACTCTTACAAAAACCAATAACAATGAGAAACTTAAGTCTCATATAAAGGTATAATTTGTGGTAATCAAAGGAATTAGGACATTTCTGACATTTCAAAACTTCATTTTCTTTATTTGTTTAAAAAAATCTACAATGTGGATTTGTTTGGAATAATTTAAATATTGTACAGTCTGATTTTGTTTCCAATGGGGCAGATGGTTCTGGAAGAATAAACAAGTATCCCATTATAGTTACCGCTGCCTTCAATGTGTCTCAAGCAATGTAGGAAGACATCTGTTTACACAAGAGTTTAAGTCCTGACTGTTAGGGTAATGGAAATAAGTTATATTAATTATATGCAATTTACTGGTGGATAAATACCATTGGGTTTCACCTTCTATTTCCTCTGAGAGGAAAAATGTAGAAAATAGTGATACAGATTTACTGAACGGATTGGTAAACAGAGTTTGTATTTTTTGACCAAAGTTATTCAGTAAAATTAAAGAGAAATGCTCACTTGAGTTTGGTTAAATTGGATTTTAGCTGTATCATAATCTTACATATTTGGAAATATTAGAGGAATTTGTAGCCAATGTAAGAACTGAAACTCATTAGGACATAATCTAATAATCTGAATATTTATTAGCATAAAATAATGGAAATTAAATTTTAGAAACACTTTTCTGTTTTGAAGTACAATGACATTTTATTTCACTATCTGTGACAGAATTACTGTCCAATAAATTGTTTTTCAAATGAATGCTACTTATATATTAAAATATTTGGACCTAACTAGGTTTATCAATGATATCCTTTGACCACATTCATACCTAGAATTAAAATGTTCTGAGGCTTCTTTGAGGTTTAATATGATGCATCCAATATGGCAAAGTGTTGTATGAGAAATAGGCCTCTGTGACTTCCTCAAACTGTGGTTTTAAAACTCCTGGATTAATATAGGCAGATAAATGTGGGATGCTCAGATATCTTTGACTGTCCTCCTCAGAGTTCAGTCAGTCCTGGCCATATTAGGATTTTTCTGATCCTTCAGCTCTATTATGGTAACAGATTTTGGGACATTACGAGAAAAAAGGAAGGGGGGGGGTGAGATTGCAGCCTGTATAATCTTCATTGGTTTTTCTTATCCTGCAAAATAAGCATTGTAATTGTATTTTGTATGTGTTTTCTTTTGAGTTAATGGAATTACAACATTCGTGCTCATAATTATTATTGAGATCACAAAATATAGAATTAAAAACACAATTGGAATCAAATGCAGCTACACAATCATACATGAACAAACTTTTCTGAACTTAAAAGATTCCAATTCTGAATTTGGGGATACTTTTTATAGCCAGTTTTTTTGTACGCTTTTGTATTTTATATGGCTGTTTTTCCTGAGCAAAACTCTGATCTCCTTTTGTGAGCTGCTTTCAGAAAATGAATATTGAAGTCTTTCCAAAGGTCGAAAAAGGAAGATGTTTCTGTATTCATGTAATCTTCAACTTATGACCACAATTGGAACCATAATTCCACTGTTAAGCAGGGCAGGTTTATGTGAGTTATGCCTGATTTTATGACCCTTTTTGCCCCAGTTAACGATTCACTGCAGTTGTTAAGTGAATCATGTGGTTATTAAGTGAATCCAATTTTCCCCGCCGATTTGGTTTCTTGGAAACTGGCTGGAAAGGTTGCAAAAGCAGCAATCTTCTGATCCCAGGATGTGCAACTATAGTAAAGACATGCTGGTTAACAATCACCTGTATTTTCATCCCATGATCATGGAGATGCTGCAACAAGTATGAGTATAACAGTCATTAAGCAAATGATTGTAAGTCAAGGACTACCTGAATTCCAAAAGGATGCTGGAGTACCCGGTGTGCATATCAATGATGACCATCAAGCTGATGAAATGGCAGTTTTTTGGTTTTTTTTACTTTTGTTCCTCTTTTCATGCTGTGTGCAGTCTGCAACCTGCCACCAACATTTAGCAGGTGCTTCAGTATTGTTAGATTGCAGACTTACCTTCCAAAAACCAAATTTTATTGACAAATTAAGGGATTATGGATTTATGAGGGAAGAAATAACTTCTTATCTACTAGGCTCTGATTCAGCCAAACACTTCCTTGTATTTATCTTTAATTGGGTCTACTTGGTTAACAATGAGTTCAACCAATTACACTGTAGGAGTATTAGAATGTGCAAATCGCACTTCTAATCTTTCTGGATTATATTGCATGACAATCTGGGTTGTTTTAGATATCACACCATGCCCTCTAGACACAAAATACTATTTTTCTCCCTGAGTTAAAATAAAAAAAAGTAATTTAGACAAACCAAGAGTAATACTTTGAGTTGACTTTTTAAATAAAATATTTAAACTTAGTCTAATTGATTAGATATTTTAATTGCTTTAATTTATGACTGTTGAAGATTTTAAGATTTAGAATATGCAGTAGTTTAGTCAAAAGGAAAAAGAACTGCCTTATTGAATAGTGCAATATTGGTTTTTACTCAAAAAAGGGCTAACTTTTTGAAATTAAATTTAAGCTACTGTGAAGAATATTAATTCAGTGTGTACTAGAAAGTCTATATAGACTTGAACGTTTATGATTTTAAATCAGTGTAATAAGCTTTCCAAAATATAGTCTTT
Source organism: Laticauda colubrina (assembly GCA_015471245.1). Taxonomy (NCBI): domain Eukaryota; kingdom Metazoa; phylum Chordata; class Lepidosauria; order Squamata; family Elapidae; genus Laticauda; species Laticauda colubrina. The sequence goes on from BLBF01000002.1 coordinate 36,422,233, forward strand.
CCTAAAAGATGTGACTAACTTTTGAATATAAATGCAATTTGCAAACCTTTTTTTAAGACAGAGTTGTACTTTCAAATTTTGATTTCCAGCAATTTTTTCTTGCATTTGCATATGACACAAAGGGACATTTACTAGAAACTCTATTATTGTTAAAATAGCAGATATTCTTATACTATTTGTTAAAAAATTGCTTTTGGTCCAATACTGCTGTTTAGGCAATATGAAATTAGTTTAAACTTTCCTTAATTTTTTTCTAAATGTACATCATAAAATGAATTTTATACCTAGAAAATCATTGTTCGAGTTTAATCAGCACTGTGAATTCATCTCAATTTGGAGATTTTTCTCCATTTTTCTGAAGAAAGAAACAACCAACAGTCTTTGTCTACAAAATGTATAAATTAACTAAAGATAATAGGACTTTTAAGATTTTTTTAAAAAATTAACCATGGTTATTCTCTGGAAATCAAATACTCTTCATGATGGAGCAAATTCCATATCTCCAAACAGTTTGGTCAATGTTAGTTGCTTGTACCTATGATAGATACTTCTGTAAGTTATCAAATAACAAATTATTTCACTTCAATTTTGGATTCTCATTGTAAGCTATGATTATGCTGCTTCTTTATAGCCCTTAAGCACTTTCAGTGTATATATTCAAGAACTTTGAGTTGTGAAATTAAAATGTCCTGTGATGTGATGAAGATGACAAATCTTAAAGTAGGCTACTAGTTTGGCAGTGATAAAACACAAAAGTTGGTGTTCCTGCAAGAAATTAAAAAATCCTATGAACTAGCAAAGCATAACTGCACACTGCACAGTGTTAATTTGCAGATGATAGTAAAAAGTGGCAAACTAATTCCCTGCCCTCTCTTATGTCTTTTATTAAAAGTATTTATGTTATTTTATGTTACAATTTAGTATATTATTATCATCTAAAATGCATTGAGTCATCACATTTCTTTCTTCTATTCACTATCCTTTAAACAAAACATTACTCCATGATTTAATAAGATTTGTAGTTTATCTGTATGAGCACAGTAAACTGATGAATAATTGTAATGAAGGACAATATCAAAATGTTATTTCTTGAAATGGTTTCTTTGAGATATTTGTATCAGTTTATAAGAGATTGTGTCCTCAGATCAAGTTAGTTTCAATATTAGATGAGTCAATCTTGTGGAACTTAGTAGACATAGATGATCATGTTATTAGCAGCTTCCATGGAATTTAGAAAGGGAAGAATGTGTTTTTATCCAATCAGCAACATTTTTTACTAAAACCATTACTAATAGGTCATCTTTGTTAATGTTTAATGTGTATCAGTCTGGAACTAGCATTAGCAAGAATTATTATTAGATCTTATTATATACATAAAACAAATCATGATATTTTGCATTAAGTTTCAGTAATGATATGTTTTTTTCAGGCCAAAGATCAGTTATTCTAATAAAAGAGATAGGGTCAAAATAAATATAAATATAAATATAAATAAATATGTCAGCAGGTCAAACTAAAAATTAAACTCTCCATGATTTTAATTTATAGTAAAGTTTAGTTTTATTTAATATTGATCAAATGAATAAAATTGTTTAAATAAAGTTCACATAATCACTCCTTACATATTTAATAATTTTCCCTTCTATGTAGCGTACTTCTAGAGGACTTCTCTAAGATACATCCCATTTCATAAATGTTTGTTTGTGAAGCCAGGAAGGACTATTGGATCATACTGGCTTCATTTCATTTCACTCTTGACTAGTTAATGGTCCTTATTATATACAAAATGAGCAACTTTGGGTGGATGGTTGTTATTCTTTGCATTGTTATTCTTAGTGTTAAAACTCATCTCATGGGGTTATTGCTGTGGGAAAGATAGGAGAAATATTAGGTATATTTGTTGCCTTGAGTTATTTATAAAAATAATTCACATTCACAACACCTGATCTGAGTTCGGTTGCTTTTTTGCTTTTGAAAGACGTGGCAGATTCATAAACAAGGACCAAGGTTGAACCCAGAGGTATCTGCAAAGTAATCAAAGGATTACAGGTGATGAAAGCTTTATGGCACTGTTGAAATTTAAGCTTGGCTCTTTCTGTACTTACAATTTGACCTTCAATGCACATTTGAAAAAGGCAGGGCTTAGGTTGCAAGAGTGCAATGCTGCTTTTGTCCATTTGTTGAAAATTTTGGATTCTGCAGACACATATAGTTGAGAATCTGACAAGATCAATGGACCATACAGATGGTGTTAAGTACAATAGAAAAAACAATTCTATATATGGAAGACTAATTATATTCATATCTCTTTATATTTCATGCATGGCTTGCTTTACTCATTTTGCAAAAGTTTTGTTAACTTTATGAAATCAGAACCTAATTTTTGACCTACTGTTGAAAAATGTGCATTCTAATATAGAGGAGGTTTTTGTCAGTCAGATCTATCCGTGATAATTCCTACCGAAACTGCTTTTTTATTTAAAACTGACAGTTTTAATGAATATTACAGAGGAACCTGGAGCATGTACAAAGAGGTCAAAAAATGGCGACAGTGCAAAACACTGCCCCTTTTTCATGGCACACATGTGACACACATGTAAAAGGTGAAGCATCAAAGAGTCATGCATAAAAGACTCAGCAAAAATCCCACATAAATTGGTTTGAGGATTTTATATTAATTATTACATTCTGAAAACAGAAGCACTTAGGTTATTTCAACATGTTAGACTAAAAGGTTAGGTATAGCCAATATGATTCAGTTAGTTTCTGCAGATAATTTCAAAATGCAGTTCTACAAATACGTATTAAATAGTAAGTGTTGGTTTTTGTGAATGAATTTGTCTGCAACTGCACATCATATATTTTCATTTTTAACATGCTTGTTTTGCACCAGCTCTGTGTTTGTCTAAAAATCTATTTAAAGAGATACTTACCCAAAGTTAGCTTCCAAGCAGAAAAGGCCTAGGTGTGGCATTTTGTTTTAAGATAATATAACTAAGAATAATTAAATACATACCAGTGTAGGTACGATTTGCTCTAAGTTCCACTGTTTAAGACAGGAAGAGTAACAAAACTTTTCCACTGCTATTTATCATTGCTGTTTCACCATAGCTAGCATACTAGGCAGTTCTATATTTTATCCATTCTTCCCACCAACTCTAATAGAATGCATTTAAATTTGGAAATTCCTAGGCAAGTATTGGACTACTTTTTGTGGATGTACTTGAGACTCTGGATGGAGAGATATACAGCCATTTGCATTACCCCTAGTGTTCCCTAGACCCCTAGTCAGGAACTGCCAGGAGAAAATCTGAACTGGCAACCCATTCCAGCCTAGTCTCACAGGACCCCTTAAGAGAGTATCTTGCAGAGATTTAGCGCTCTTTGGGCTGCTTAGCCTGCCTCCCAGGACGCATGGGTTGGTTTCTTTACATCTTTGCTGAAATCAATCCTCTAAAAACCAGGCACTCTATATTTTGGTTGGATTTTATCTAATATTTGTGACGAATTGTCAGCTGCTTAAGTGCATCCAGTTGCAGGCTGTCAAATTGAAAGTGATTATGAAACTTCGACTCTCTGAGCTACTCCTTAAACTCATTCAAATTAAACTTTTCAAATGCCTCGAGCCAATTTGTTTTGTAGTCAATACCTTGTATCTAGGTAAGCGTGAGAGTTGAAATGCAATCATTTGAAGAGTGGAGCCTGGAGATAATGATTTTCCTGATGTAATTATTTTTTGATTAAGCAACAATCCTACCATGCTGCTTTATTTTATATACAATTATCTAATATTTTGTTAACCTGATTTTGAGAAATACTTTTTAAGAAACCTAGGAACTGTCCAACACAGGAAGAAACATCTCATTCTTCTATGACTCTAATTCCACATCATAATTCATTTGTTTCTGATGGCTGAGAGGAATCTCATTGCACATATGCCGTTGAAGGGCTGGGTGTTGAGATAGCATACTGACATCACTATCACTAGAGGGCTCTTTCATAATATATTTTACCCGTGCCAGGGGAGTGGTTTCTAGGTTGGCCTTGGATTAGATTCAAGCCTACCTCGAAGGAAAGACTGGAAGTGATTAAGTAGTATTAAGTTTTTTAAAAAAATCTATCTTGGGATAACAGCAGCCTACCTCCAGTATGACAAGAGGACAGATGACAACTACTCGGTATGAATGCTGCAAACTTGTGGTATGTTTCAAGGCTTGCAAGGCTGTGTCATATCTCTGGGGTTTCCCTTTCATTGGAATCAGTGGAACTCCATCCAAAGAATATAAGGAAAATGAGTTATCTTTCAGGAGAGTTTCTTTTCTTATCTATTTAATATGGAAAAATTCACTTTATAAATATTTGAAAGAGAGCTTCCAACTTTGGCACTAATGGAAATACTGGATACTTTTCATATATATTTAGAAGATTATTTGAAAAAGAAATGTTCTGTCTTTTTTATATAATTTTTAATCAAATACAGATATTCTGATTACTACGTCTTGGTTTCCTATCAGGCTGTACATGCAAAAATAAAACTAGTTCAGGTCTCAGAATCTTGAGTTAGCACTTCACACCCATTTGAAGTGCTTTGCCAGCTTTTGGTATATTGTGCATTTTGTGTTTGTATATAATATATGTAAATTATAAATAGATATATAAATAGATTCATTTGGTTAAATGTTTAGTGTTTTTTCACTGTTCTCCAAGGAAATAAAGTGTTTTGTACTGCTTTATGAACAGATTTAAATGGCTTTATGGGACGACTAAAATATTTGACAGCTATTTTATCCCAGAAATGGGTAGTTCTGCTCGGATGCAAATCTCACCATTGTTTTTGAAAGCAGAATTTTAGGTTTTAAGCTGGCCCTACTGAATAGTACCAGGTAAAAAGCACTTTCTTGTGGCATGCAGTCTATTTTCTCTGAATGAGCTTTCCAAATTAGAGACCACAACACGTTTACATTTGTGTGTGTGTCTGTCTTGTTTTCTTCCCTGCCTAACAAAGAGTTGCAGAACTTAAAATCTTTAATCTTTTGGGCAAAGAGGATGGAAACAAAAATGATATGCTACTGATGTAATAGGACATAAGATCTATCATTAGGAATAGATTAGTCCATTTGTTAAAATCCATTGTAGTGATAGTCTCAATAAGTGAGCTGTGCTTTGTAATTCTTGGCTGTGACAAATATGCCTTTGCTTTACTTGTCATAAAACTGTTTTACTGTTAATGGCTATTTCTTTGGTTGTATTTGCTTGAACTTAGTTGGAAGACTTTATTCAGACTGTTATGATGTCCATAAATGCAATTTAAATGCACTTAAAATTGATTTGTTACCATGGAGTGAACTGAATTCTTTCATTTAATAAAAGCCTTTGTGTGTTTTCATGTGTGATTTGTTTCTGTTAGATTTTGCTCTAACTGTAGTGAAACAAAAATGTAACAATGTTTTTGGAAGAGAAAATCAGTTAAGTCTACTGTGCTGCATTAAGTAATCCAGCACTAGAAATAACGGAAATAATTACTTATCAGAGTGTTTAAAATTCCAGCACTTTTTGAGGTAAAATCCTTTCATGATGAGATAGTTTAATACAGACACAAAACAGAGACATGTTTTCTACAGCTAAAGACAAAAACGGTGCTACCACGGAAGTCTTTCAACATTACCACCATGTTACCATTCATTTACATTGTGCCAGGTCTGTAGTTGGAATTGCATTTATCAATAATCCAAATATTTAATCAGAAAGCAAGTTGCATGTGTCAGTGAAGGCATCGTTATTGTTTCAGTCATTTCAGCTCCCGGTTTAAATTTCTAAAAGTCAGTTATTTAAATGTTGGGCAATGTTTATAACAGTGTGCCCTCCTATGGCGACAAGTATGGCTACAGTCTTAAAAGTCAAACAGGCTGTTTGGCGGTGAGTGAGTTAGACTCAGATTGTGCTTTCTGACTACAAAAGTTACACTTGGCTCTTGACGGGTTTGTCAGGAGCTGCTGTCCCCCAAAATACTATTTAAAAACAGGACAAAAGTGGTATGATTTTATTTTCATCTTTAATCAATATTAAATACAATTAATATGATGATCCACCTATGCTTTTTATTCTCGGAGACTGCCTGGATAAGTCCCTGGATTGGACATGACAGAATGGAAGAAAAAAATGGTTATCATTTTTCTCTTCCATCACATTAAATGCTACAATTTGCTAACAATTATTGAGAGTCACATGCATGCCTGGAATCTTTGAACAGACACAATATTCACATACACAAATTCTTTAACCTGGACTGGGATGATAGCAAATGATGGATAAGTTACATGGCATGTTAATCCAGATATGCATAAAAAGAATACACAACATTACTTTCCAATTCATTTTCTAACAAAAAAAGGAAGGAATTTTTACCAGTTGCTCAAATCAATATGTCTGTATATGTTTTAATCACTTTTTAACTCCCTTCAATGTATGTATAGGCCATCTAATGCCATCATGACTCTAGGCAGGTATAAGATAATTTAAAACAATACAGAAAACAAATATCCAGTAAAAATAGTACAAGACTAATAAACCCATCTTCTGTAAGAGGTGCACCATTCACTCCACCCAAAGCCTCGGGGAAGAGCAAGATTTTGAGAGCTCATTTGAATAAAGACAGGGTGGAGGAGCATATAGATTTCAGGAGAGATATCATTCAAGATACAGGTACTGTAACACATTACTCCTTTTTCATGAGTCACGACTGAAGTCACTGTTTAATCAAGGGACCCAGAACATTTTAACTTTGTTGCATCATATGGGATGAGTAGAAACTGCAAAAGACAGACAATCCCTTAGATAACTCAACCCAATGCTTGACCAAAGACAAACAAAACACAGTAAAACCTTATGTAAAAATTGAGATTATTTCGGTTCAGGGCATGACTGATGCTTTGGAAGGGTTAAGAGCCATCAAAGGGAGAGTTATAAGGGATAATGAATGAGGCTCTATCACATGAGCTGGTCTGGAATCCACTTTAGCAAATCACGGCAATTGTTTAATCAAAATTCAACACCATGATCAGACGGAGCTCTAGTGTACGTGCACTAAAAATTATTTTGGTAACCACTTTGTTGTTTACCATTTGTCCCTTCAATATAACCAGTAGAGGGATAAAACATTAAAACAACGTCAGTGTTCAGTGCTATAGCAGATGCACTATGTACACAATCCCTGGGATTTAGAAATCTGGCTTGAACAGTCTTGTCTGAATCCATGGATAACCATTGCCAATCAAAATAAATAGGATTAAGCTAACGGAACAAGGAAGCTTCCTAGATGCCAACAAAATCCACCTGAAGCAAAAAATGACAAATGTGGCCTTCTAGATACTGTTAAACCACAATTGCTGTCATTCCTTATCATTGGCCATAAATTGATGGAAGTTGGACCTCAGCATCATTTGTTCATTTCAAGCTTAATGAAAGCTTGACAAAGTAAGTTTTATTTATTCTTAACTTTTTAATGGGAGGAAAAAGAAAACAGATGTCTGTGTTGCTCTCTTGGTCTTTATGTTATACAGCTATGCTATAAGAGTTATATAGCATCCTCAAAAAAAAACCCTCTTGATGTATCCCTTTTGTGGGGTGAGTCAGTTGTGAATCACCATTTTTGCAAATGGAAAATGGAAACAGCAACTCTTGGTTGCAAAGCTCCAATTACTAGAAGGCAGTCTAGAGACCAAAAGTTAAGTCCTGCCATCTGTGGTCATCTAACATTTTTGAATTCTTACTCTGTCAGCCTGATTGAGCAGCTTCTTATGTGGTAACTTTGGAGATTTTTGTCTTGCCATTCTTTCCAGTATTATACTATTGTAGTGTATTCATATTAATATGCACAAATAGTTACCAGCCTGAGATATACACACATACAAATAATAATTAAATGCACACTTTAGAAACAAGAGCACGGATACATTGCATTTATCAGAAACATTGACTTGCAAGAAGGCAAAGTCAAATACTTTGGAGAGAAAGGATTAATTGCAAACAAAGGAATTCTACATTTTAAAAAAATCTATTGAAAATTCTTTTTGAAGCTAAACCTGCATCTATAGAATGCATTGAATTTCAGACTACCTAACCATATTTTATGAACCCAATTCATGTGGTCAATTTATGGTTCATGACAAGATTGGATTAATTTAAGAAAGCAAAACCTCATCCAATGGCTTTGCTAAGCAGACGTCAGACCTCATTAATATTTGTGTAGGAGTCTACCGGAAAAATTTCAGGACTGTGGGCTGAACTAAGGCTTCCCCCATTAATAAAAAATATTGTGGAAAACAGAATGGTGAACCATTTCTGTATCATTGCCAAAAAAAACCAACACAGACACGTAGGCATCTGAAATAAAGCATGTATTTGTATTTTGCACTTTGTAAACTGATGAAAAACTATTTTGCATGAACACAGGCATATTCTCGTTGTGGCTCAAATTTTACAAGGGTGGCAGATACAAAGCTAAAGCTAACCCTGAACATGTCTTTCTCCAATCTTATGACACTTCCTGTCTGTTGACATTACAATTCTCAGAATTCCAAACACAATCAAAGAATTCTGGTAACTGAAGCCTTTTCAGACCTGGAAGGGTCGATGGGTTAGGGAGGGGATTCCAAAATATTTTCAAAATAAGAAATGAGGACATGTAATATCAATGCTAGTATGCTGTCTTTAGAAATATTCAGCCTCCAAATTTGTTGGACTTTCAGATCATTTTTGCATAATAGTGGTCGTTCACATGTTCTGTTGTTCGTGTTGGAGCACTGGCAGCATGATGTGGAATTGGGGAAGTCTTCTGTTTCACCATCATGGTTAGATAATTTTCTAAAGGCTCTGCAGTTCTCTGGCACTGCTTCACTGCCCTCCATTATAGGGAAGCACGTCCTATCACATTGGTCAACTTCAGGCAACTAATGGACATGGTTTGGTTCAAATGGAGCTTAGGGTTGTTCCTGAGAGTCTGCTACACAGTCTGATCAAGGCTGTTGTGGCTACCTGGAATGAAAGGGTGGTGAGACTTCTTGATCAAATTGTGCACAAGAAGCCTTTCCCCACCCCAAGATCTAGAACCCTCTTTGGTTTACAAAATAGTTGGAAAAAAATAAAGCAGGTAGAGAAAGGCTTGGATTGCCACAAGTAAACAATGTGATGCAAATCTAACCAAACACAAGCGAGACCTGCTATTAGAGCCTCCCTTGTGGGGGGAAGGGCAGCCATTTTTCCCTGCCTTTATTGCATCCATGGATGCCTTGTTTGTGGGGTTCTGAATCCTGGACAGGATGGCTTGAGGTTCACCTGTAAGTTACACTGAAGAATTCCCAAGGCATCTGATAAATTTGATCTAAACTGAACTTTGTCTGTTTCAGGTCTTGCAGATGTTAAGTGAGGCCTAGTTCAGTTACCTGGAAAGAAATTGATCCTGTTGGATCTGATGAAATGGACAGGGCTCTGAAGGCTGTTCACTCAGCCACCTCTGTATTACATCTATGCATCTCCTGATTGGCTAAGGCCTCCTGAGAGGTGACTTATAGTTGTGGCTTGATGGACGTTAATTCCTTTTTAAGACCAGAGTTGGTGCCACCATCTCTTAAGGCAGTGTTGGTCCATCCTTCTTCAAGATACCATTACTTTGTCCAGTATTCAATCTTTTCTTTTTGGGGAAGGCTGTGGAGAATGTGGCTGTGCAGCAGCTTCAAAGAATTCTGAAAGAAGTGGATTGTTTGGACACCTTTCCGTCAGGATTCTGGCCATCCTGGGATGGGATTGAGATGGCATTGGCTATACTCTTGGATTATCTCTACTAAGAGCAGCATGGGGACAGTATATCTGTCATTTCTTTTCTTGACTCCTCAATGGCCTTCAATATCATAGAACATGGTATCCTTCTGGACTGTCATGGGTTTCTGATGTCTTGGGTTTCTGATGTCTTCAGTGTTGCTTTTTGATGGAGTAGCAATATTGCTTCTTGATGGAGTGGCACTACTAAAGAAGTTTATGACCCGTGGTCATGGCTCCTGCTAAATGGCAGGTGGAGCCTTTAGCTGGTTGGTGGGGGTATGCCCTGCTTCAGCTGGTGTGCCTGTTGCAACTTTACTGGAATGTCACCACCTTATAACAGTGCCTCGTGCCCTCACTATAGTTTGTCCCATCCTGCAGGGCAGCTATGCAACAGGACTCAGTAAAGGGACCAAAATACAAAATCATTGTATAAGAAAATACAGTACTAGCACTTAGATTTATATACCGCTCCATATGCTTTACAACACTCTTTGAGCTGTTTACAAATATCAGCATATTACCCCCAACAATCCGGCTCCTCATTTTACCAACCTTGGAAAGAAGGAAGGTTGAGTCAACCTTGAGCCGGTCAGGATCGAATTCCTCCTGCTGGCAGAGTTAGCCTGCAATACTGTATTCTCACCACTATACCACCAGGGCTCCTTGTATCAGAAAATATGTCCCAAAGATGCTTTTTCTTATGAGAAGTGAAATGTCTTCAAAGAAAAATCAGAAAGTCCAGTTGCTCCTTCAAAAAACACCTTTGGGACAACCATGACCTTGATGATTGAGAATCTCCATAGACAATCAAAAGATATGCCACCAAAGTGGGCAAAGTAAATACTTACAATTTGTTCCCCACTGGTATATAGGAAAGAATGTATTTTTATGGTGGATGGGAATACTTTTTTCATGTAAATATGCACCCAGCTATGGACCAACCACAGAGGTGCTATTTGGCTGAGGCTCTGGGACTGTCTGTGCGTAGAGTTATGATTGTCATTCTCTGTCAGTATTGCAACTCACTACAGGCTAAAGATATCCCTTCTGTAGAATTCTGGTACTTTAAACAATCAGCCCAATTTCATTTCAATTCTGAGATCACATTCCATTGTGAAGAGGGAATTTCAGTGGTTGCAACTTCTCAGAGAAATTCCTGCATCAGCACAACTATTAAAAGTGTAACTGCACATTTTTTTTTTTTCATCTTGCTTCTTGAACCAGATGATATGCAGACAGAATCGGTCATGAAAATAAAAGTCCCACTTGTTCAGTCAAAAACCGCACAAACTATACTCAAGTGATGCGTTCTTTCTACTGAGAATGTAGCCTGTAAGAAAAATCTTATACGCACACCTACACACTGCTCAAGCTCTTCAATGATGACCCATTGTTTTTTCTTTTGTTTTTTTAAACCCAGACTTTCTTAATCCTCTTACTTGATTTGAACCATGAACTAATCTGACTGGTTCACAAACCTGCAGCACAACTAATCAGTCACATTTTAATCTCCCGGCTAATCTGGGCCTTTCACTCTCTCTGTCTTTCACACACACTCACACACACAAAGGAAGCAAGCCCCATTATAAACTACAAGGCTTGTTTCCACATTCCACACGGATGTTACTAGCAGTTGAGTTAGATCAGCAGGCTCCAAGGGCTGCAAATCCAAGGGCTGCAAATTATCTTGGAAATATACAGAAATGTCTGAAGTCGGCTTTCTCTTTTCATTAGCCAGCAAGCGCTCGACAGAGGGAAAAAACAAGGTGGCAGAATTGTCATCACCATAAATACATCCACACATTAAATCGCTGTTTTCAGTCAGCTTTTCAGCCAAACACACCCTGCGTGGGGTATTTTGGGGAGTTTCGCTCGTTTCAATAGATCAGGCACAAAACCAAAAAGAAATCCCCGGGGGAGCATCTGTTGTTGTTAGGATGAGTGTGAAACACGATTTTGACAACAACATCCTTCCCACGAAAGCCTGGGTTGAAAAACAACAGGAAAGGCGCTACTATTCATCCCGCTAGCTCATCCTCTGGAAACGTTACTCTCCCCCCACCGGCAACGAGATCTGTTCACAGAACGTCGGACATTTTCGATCGCCATAGATCTCTTGAGCGAGGGGAAGCGAAAGCTTGGCTATTGCCTATGACCTTCAAGTTTAACCCCACCAGCTTGCTGGCCAAACACGCCCAGGATTCCCGGTGTCCGGCGAGCCTCAAGCAGAGGAAAACTGGACTAACAACAGCAGGAGCGCCACCAACCTCGGGACCTTCCGGGACCCGCACGCTAAACCCGCTTCGGCCTCGCTCCGCCAATTCGTCAACGTCCTTCCGGCCTGGTCCTCGGAGTCTGCGCATGACGACGAGGGGCGGGCGGGAAGGAAAAGGTTTCTATGGCACCAGCCGACGAAGAAGGGGTCGCTCTAGCGCGGGAGTCTTTTTCCCACCGGGCCGCAGCGGCAGGTTCCCCTTTGGAGAAAGAGGTGATGGAGGTGGGTGGCTTTGTGGCTGCTGGCCGTTTTCCAAGGAGGCAAGAGTGAAAAGCCGAACCTCCAAAATCTGCTCAGGTTTCCTCGAGCATCGTTTTTGCCCGATACCGTTTAGGGAGTGGGCGTCGGGAGACGAGGCTGGATGATTTGAGAGGTTCACGTTCCGGTCTAGCTACGGGGGAAGGGTCGTTTGTTCCCACCTCGGTATTGCCTCAGTTTCTCAACTGGAGGAGGGACGGTTGAGTTGGGGGCTTCCAAAACCAGAAAGGAAGGGCCGTTATTCTTGTGCGAGTGTCGTGACCTCGACGAGGCTGGAGCCGAATCGGTTCAGGACACGCAAAGCTCAGGGAAGTTCGAAGCGCCAGCAGGGAAAAGGGGTGGACTCTTTAAAAAGGTGGTTGGGGGACATCGAACTCCAAACTGGACATTGCTGTCTCTTTTCCTCTGTTAATAGAGGAATTGATGCACCGATATGGCAATAGCACTTGGACCGACAGACCATGTCACAGTGCTTTACAGCTCTTTCTGAGTGGTTTACAGAGTCAGCCTATTGTCCCCAACCATACCCACTTTCCTGGACTTACTCATCCATTTCCTCTCCAGTCTTCACTTTGGAGAATGACTCTAGTCTGGTGCTCCAGAGCTGAGCCAGCACATCCGTTTCTGAGATCCGGGACTTCTTTCTTCCCCTTGCTCTCTTCTTTGCAATGGTTTTGAGAAAAATCCTGGAGAATTTGAAATCTTGCCTGGTTCCCATAAAGATTTCAGCTAGTTTTAGTTTGGGATTCTTTCTGAACTAGCATTGCTATGATTGCTTTCGATGTAATGGAATAATTGGGTTTCTCATTGTTGCATTCATCCGCAGTCTTCACTCCAGTCCGCACTTCTGGCGGGAGCGCGCACTGCTCCCATTGGTTGATGCCGTTTGACAGCCGGCTATAAAAGGAGCTGTCAAACGGCATCAGCTGTTGCCACCAGCTGACTGCCTGTTAGCCCGGCAGCCGCGGTAACCCTTTATTCGTTGTAATAAAGTTACTAGACTGCTAGCTCCGTGTCCTCCTCAGTAATTACCGCCGCTCTACAACACTGGCGACGAGGGCGGGATTCGAATAAGAGGCGGCTGGACAAGAACAGCTGAGCTCAGTCACTTTCAAAAAGAGCCGAAGCCACTACAAGCTGACTGTCACAGCTGTAGGCACTATTTCGTGAGCACAAAATTCAACCTCCCCGCTGAGGAGACAGACACCGCCGATACGAGAGGACTTCAAACCCTGCATTCCCACCTTTCAGACCGACGGCTGAGACTTGGGAGTCCTATAGGAACCGTTTTGGTATAGACCTCTGGACGCTATAGACCTCGCTGAAGCTACAGCCCATAGGAAAAAGTCCTATTTCTTAAGTTTTTGCGGAGCTGCAGTATTTGACACTGCCACGGCGTTGGTAGGGATATCCCTTGGCAGTTACAAGAGATCCTTTCCAGTCACTATTCCCCTAAGCCATCTCAAATTGCAAGGAGGCATGCCTTCAGGCGACGAATTCAGGCTGAGGGAGAGACTATCAGTGAATATATGGCTGCCCTGAGGTCAGCTGCCTTACATTGTGGATTTAGAGACTATCTAGAGGATATGCTTTTTGACCAAATAGTCTGTGGAGTCAGGGACTTAAGGCTGCAAAGGCAGTTGTTAGCCAAAAGGGACCTAACCCTAGCAGTAGCCATCGAAGAATCCCAGGCTGCTGAGCTATCTGCACTGTCTGTAACAGAAATCCAGGGAAACCTCATCAGACAGAGTAGCTCAGCAGTCCATTTTGACGAGGTTTCTCCAGAGGAGGGCTCTGAGGAATCCAACGATGTAAATCGCCTCAGACAAGAGAAACCCCTTCTAGAGGAAACAGGCCAAAACCAATCCCCCCCCCCCCCCCCGGAGCCCATCTGCTGAGCTGTGGAGGAAACCACCTCAGGGCATCTTGCAAGTTCAGAAATGCCATCTGCTTGAATTGCCAAAGGAAGGGTCACTTAGCCAGGGTCTGCCAAGCTGGAAAAACTTACGCAGAGGCCTCAAACAACCCCCATCTTTCAAAGGCAAGTTGAAGACTGCTATACCTGTTACCACTCCAATCAGACAAACAAAGGCTCTAACAAAATCAGTATTTTTGTTTCCTTAGAAAGTAACCCTGCAAGATGAAAGTTGACATAGGCTCTGCTCTATCTATCATTTCCTGGGGAGACCCTAAAGAAGCTCCTTCCAAGACTATCAAAGAAGAAGCTCCTTGACTGCCACCTGACTGCGTGATTACCAAGGCAAAACCATCCCAGTCCTTGGAAAAGGCAAGTTTTTTATTCAACTCAAAAACTTTAAAGGTCACTTGCCTCTAGTTGTAGTGGATTGTGCCCTCCCTCGCCTGTTAGGATTAGACTGGTTCCCTGCTCTTGGCCTCAACATAACAGGCACCCACTCTAATTTAAATACTGAAGTGGATACCTTATTCAAGGACTATGCTGATGTATTCAGCGAAGGGTTGGGGTGTTACTGAGGCACCCCATTATCATTCAATGTAGATCCTCAGGCAATACCAATCCGCCTGAAGCCTCGTAGAGTGCCCTTTGCAATCCGCCCCAAGTTGGATAAGGAACGAGACAAACTAATCAAACAAGGGGTATTGGAGCCTGTGGACTTTGCGAAATGGGAGACCCCCATAGTTACCCCACTTAAGAAAGATGGTAGCGTGAGAATCTGCGCTGATTATAAGACCTCCCTGAATAGATACCTACAAATCAGCACCTATCCAGTCCCTGTCATACAATACCTTTTGCATTCTTTTGAGCCTGGGATTGTTTTTGCAAAACTAGACATGTCACAGGCCTACCAAAAGTTCCCTGTGGATGACCAAGCTGCAGAACTACAGACCATAGTAATGCACAGGGTCGCTTTTAGGTGCAGGTGCCTCCAGTTTGGCGTGAGCGTAGCCCCTGGGATTTTCCAATCTTTATTGGAGAGGCTACTCCAAGGACTCCCAGGCGTAGTCCCCTATTTTGATGATATTTTAATTTCAGCCATAGACAAACCACAATTGCTACAAAGAGTCAGAGAAGTTCTTGATCGCTTCAGACAGCATGGTCTCAAACTTAAAAAAGACAAGTGCATCATTGCCACTAAACAAGTAGACTTTTTGGGCTATAGAATTGAAGCCTCTGGTATATACCCAATTGAGTCCAAAGTCAGGGCCATCCACGAGGCACCCACACCTTCCAACAAGACTGAGCTCCAGGCCTTCTTAGGGCTTCTCAACTTCTATGCTGCATTCCTCCCTCACAAAGCTTCCAATGCAGAGCCTCTGCACAGACTTTTGGACAAACAATCCCCCTGGCATTGGGCACCTAAGAAAGCCCATGCCTTCCATGCTGGCAAATCTTTGCTCACCTCCAAAGCGGTACTAATACAGTTCAATCAACAGCTACCTTTAGTACTAGCTGCAGACGCTTCTCCTTTTGG
The DNA here is from genome assembly GCA_015471245.1 of Laticauda colubrina. NCBI lineage: Eukaryota > Metazoa > Chordata > Lepidosauria > Squamata > Elapidae > Laticauda > Laticauda colubrina. The sequence goes on from BLBF01000002.1 coordinate 36,438,034, forward strand.
CATAGGGGCTGTTTTGAGTCATAGACTACCAAATGGTTCTGAGGCACCCATTGCCTTTTTCTCCAGAACCTTTTCTTCAGCCAAGCGCAACTACAGCCAGATTGACAAGGAGATCTTTGGCTGCAGTTGCTTCTATCAAAAATTTTCATGAGTTCCTCTATGGGCACCATTTTGAATTAATCACCGATCACAAGCTGCTGTTAGGCCTTTTGTCTGGTGAAAAACAAACCCCACAGATTTTGTCCCCAAGGATGACCAGATAGACTTTATTTCAGGCTGCTTATTCATACACACTGATCCATCGACCTGGTAAAAATCTTTGCCACGCTGACGCTCTCAGCCGCTGCCCTCTGCCTGTTCCTGTTGAAGAACCTGCACCAATCAATGCTGTCTTCGAGATCAACGATCTCAATCTTCCCATCACTGCCCTTGACATTGCTACCCACTTCTCAAGGGACAAGGTAATCGCCCAAGTTCTGGACTAGGTGGGAAAGGGGTGGCCAGCAATCCCTTATGCCCCTGAATTCCTTCCTTTCAAGACTCGCCAGCAAGAACTATCGTCTCTGCAGGTCTGTTTACTGTGGGGAACGAGGGTGGTCATCCCTTCCAAACTGCAGAGCTCAGTTTTGAAGGTCCTGCATGAAGGCCATCCTGGCATTGTCAGGATGAAGGCCCTGGCTCGCAGTTATGTGTGGTGGCCTGGCATGGATGCCCAGATCTCCAGCTGGGTGAGTGCTTGCCAGCCATGCCAGGCTACCAGGCCAGCTCCACCCACATCAACTCCTGGCAGGTGGGAAGACGCTGGAGCCCCTTGGTCCCGGCTGCACATTGATCTAGCCGGCACTGTGCGTGGGTGAACTTTCCTGGTAATGGTAGATTCCTTCTCAAAGTGGATAAACTTGGCCCTGCTGCCCTCAACAACCACTCAAGCTATTACAAAGGCCCTAACTAGGGTATTCGTTACCCATGCATCCCTGACACCATTGTGTCCGACAATGGGCCCCAATTCACCTCCTGCGAATTTGAAGTTTATTTAGCCAACCTGGGAATCAGGCACGCCCTTACAGCTCCTTTTCACCCTGCTAATAACGGGATGGTTGAAAGGGCAGTCAGGTCTGTAAAGGAGGCCCTGGAGAGGTTTGGCCAAATTGACTGGCACTCTAAGCTTTCTAGGTACCTGCTAACCCAACATACAACCCCCTGTGCCACTACCAACAAGTCCCTGGCCGAGCTCCTTATGGGCAGACGCCTGAGAACCACCCTGGATAGGCAACATCCTCATTATGCCCCAGTCACCCCCCTGGGGTCGGATAGCCAGACCAGGAAGTTTGCCCTGCATGACCAAGTATACGCTCGCAAACACTCAGGCCACCCCTTATGGGTGCCAGGGCAAGTCGTGGCAGTAACTGGGCCTAAGTCCGACAGAGTCTTGCTGGAGGACGGACATACCTGTCGCTGGCACATCAACCAGCTGAGGAGATGCTGGAGAGTGGCTATCGACGACGCCCATTGCCAGCCAACTGACACGGACCCGCCGACGCTTGCTGAAGCTCTCCCGGGGCACTTTGAGCAAGGGGACCTACCTGGACCGTCGCCTGTCCTTCTGCCAGAGTCACCCGATGACGAGGCTCCAGTCCCTTCAAGCTCCAATGTGGCTCAGGAAGCGAAGGACTTCTTTCCTGCTGCAGCTCCACCCGGACTAAGGCGATCCGGCTGCCTGTACAGGCGCCCAGCCTACTTGAAAGACTACGCATGCTCCTTGCCAGGGGAAAGGAGTGTTGAATTCATCTGCAGTCTTCACTCCGGTCCACGCTTCTGGCGGGAGCGCAAACTGCTCCCATTGGTTGATGCCATTTGACAGCTGGCTATAAAAGGAGCTGTCAAACGGCATCAGCTGTTGCCGCCAGCTGACTGCCTGTTAGCCTGGCAGCCGCAGTAACCCTTTACAACGAACCCTTTATTCGTTGTAATAAAGTTACTAGACTGATAGCTCCGTTTCCGCCTCAGTAATTACCGCCGCTCTACAACACTAATACTGAGTCAAAAATGAATGACTGAGGTATAAAATATTAACACTGGATTTCTAGAGAGAAGATTGACAGCCTGATCCAATCCGTGTCTCTTAAAGCCTAGTTGGAAGTCCTTTCAAGATTATAAGAAGGGCCCTGCAGGATCATGGCTATCTAATCCAGCATTCAGTGTCACGTAACACATAATGAGGTGCATTCAGGAGTCTCAGGCAGGAAAGGCAGAGCAGAACAATAGGTTCCTATTCCTGAGCAAGTTAAATGCTACTACACACAAATAATCTTCTCTATAAACATACAGTACTTCTCCAAACAAGGGCTTAATCATCAACAAAATATTAATGAATGTAGCAGACCTGCATCATGAAATTCTATGAAATACAAAATGAACGTAGCAAAAGAACATAAGCCTTGTACAATCTTAGTGTTAAGACAAATCATAAGAAAGATTCAACTCAGGCAATTTGTCCGTAATTAAACTCTTGGGTAGATCCAATTTTCAACTTAAGCAACATATGCACTTCAGTCTTCTACATATCTATTCAGAAGAATGTCTTTCTTTTGGCCCCATCAATCAGACAGGTAAATCTAATGGGAGCAGGGAAGAATGCCTTCTCTGTTAGGTGCTTTCACTCTGAAATAAAATTCCCTCACCCAAGGGATTTGAATGGCTCCCTTCCTGAGGATGTTGCATGAAGCTATTAAAGACCTGGTTATTCTCCCAGGCTTGGGGCAGGATAAGTTGAGCCCTTATTGAAAGTGGAAGGGATGGGGTTGGTTACTTTGTTCATCTGTCTCTCTGTCTCTGTCTCTCTCTGTGTGCGTGTGTGTGTCTCTCCAGCATATCTATCTATCTATCTATCTATCTATCTATCTATCTATCTATCTATCTTATCATCTATTTATTCTATCTATCATCAACATCTATTGATCTGTTGATCTGCCACTTGATACCTTTTTTTGTTATTTGTCTATATTTTACTTTTTTCCTTTTGTTCAATCTTGTTCAATTTTCAAGGACTATCTAGACAAGTCTCCACAGTTTTCTTGACAAGTGGTTTGCCATTGCCTGCTTCCTAGGGGTAAGAGAGACCGACTGGCTCAAGGTTACCCAGCTGGCTTTGTGCCTAAGGCAGATCTAGAACTTGGGGTCTCCTGGTTTCTAGCCTGATTCCTTAACCACTAAACCAAACTGCCTTTCATTTTTACCTTACTTTTACTTTATAATTAAAAGTGCTCTATAAATTGCATAAATATATAAAAAATAATGTTATGTATATAAGAAAAGATAAGGCAATATTCATTTGGAAGCTTTGAAAAAACTTCATTGGTTTTCTGATACAAAAGAGATGAAAATGGCTACTGATATATTAATACATGTTTGCACTTTCTTTCTTTTTAGTGAAATGAACGCCGTCAATTCATTTGAAGCTGAATACATAAGGAATCTGCAAAAACAAATCTGCTTACTAGAATATGAGACAGCTTATCTATATCCTTTTAAAATAATGCAATTTTATTATTTTATTTCTAGATGGGCTAATCTAATTTCTTAACTCAGTTCCCAGAGGAAATACGAAGTTTTTAACCCCTTGTGGAAGGTCAGCAGGGTTAGGCCATCTGAATCTTGAGTATGTGTTCCAAAGGATGGGCACCATGACAGAGAAACCATATCAGATGGCATTGTGTCATGGAGAGGACCTGAAGCATGCCCAGTTTGTCAGACCTCATGGGATGGGCAGACATAATTTTATTTTTTATTTTATTTGTTTGTCAAACATGTACAAGATAACAGGTATAAATATGAACATAAACAGGAACAAAAGAAGTAAATACAGATGAGGACAGTAAGACAGGGATGATAGGTACGCTGGTGCGCTTATGCATGCCCCTTTAAGGATCTCTTAAGAATGGGGTGATGTCCACGGTAGACAGTTTGAGGTCTAGGGCATTCCAGGCATTGACCACTCTGTTACTAAAGTAGTATTTTCTGCAGTCGAGTTTGGAGTAGTTTACCTTGAGTTTGTATTGGTTGTTTGCCCATGTATTAGGTGGGGGATCCCACAAATAACATGACCTTGTGCTATAATGGTTTTTGTAAGTAATAATATGTACCTTGAATTGCACCCAGAGCCTGTAGAAATAGTGTAATAGTGAAATAGCATTGTTACATTGGTGCCTTTATCCATATTAGTTTCTTCTGGACTAATTGTAACTTCTGGATAGTATTCAAAGATAACACCATGTGCTGAGTGTTGCAATAGTCCAATCTCTTTTCTCCATCAAAATCACCTGGAAACTCAACTGAAGAACAAAGGAGACTGTTGCAACACTTTGCCCCTATTTTCACACCTCAAAAACTGACCCAGAAAAGTACTGTGGCTGTTACTTGTGTTCTATTGGATTCACTCTTCAGGTGGTATTGGGGTATCTCTTCTGCTGCTTCATGTCAGGAAGCATTAGAGAAGATTCATGAGCTGAGGGTTCACACATCTGGTGTGAGGGTTCACACTATCTGGTCACAGGTGGTTGACACCCGCTTGCTCTGGACAGTGACAACAACCTCACTCAAACCACTTATTAGAGACTTAGGAATAGTCCCAAGTTTCCCCTGGATCTCCATAAACTGCATCTAGCACCTGTGATGCACCAATTGAATAGATCTTTCCTGTGGTGGGAACAGAGACCTTCAAAGTCAACTTTTGCCTTCCATTTGGAGCAGTGGAACATTGCCTTTGTAGGAAACATCCTGAACCCAATTCATCCTGAACAGTTCCTACATTGCACAATCAAAAGCTCCTCCCAACTTAGCTTTGGCTTATTCCAGAACAAATAAGTATTGGTCCAAACAATGCAATAGGCCTCAGCTGCTCAAAATATTCATTTTTAAATATCAATGAGATATTGTTGACAATAGAACATATTAGGGAGAGGGTTATGCTTCACTTTAATTAAAATTAAATTATTATTTTTAGTTGGGGGAGCTTGATTATTATCATTTTCTGCTTCAAAAGCTATAAGAATCATATATCCTTACTTTATTTTCCACTGTAGTTACAGTACAGTTATAGGCTTGGTTAACAATGGAACAAATCTAAAATTTAACCCCTAAGCATTCATCTCCCCTGCATTTCTCAGTTATATACAGAATTGTTCTTTGGTAGGGAAGAAAAAGCATTTAATTCCTTTATTGTATTTCATATTCAAATGAAATGACCAATACCTGTTTATATGTAAGAACAGTTTTCAATAATACAAGAGAACAATGCAAGCCTGGAGACCAAATGGTACATTTATATCCTCGTATATGGGTACTTTTTTTTTTTTTACAAAAAAACTAAAAAGTAATTTATTATTTCTAGGACAATTGAAGAAAACTTACATTCAGTCCCACCTCAAAAATATAAATCATGTATATTTAGTGCTCTGAAAGGAGTGCCAAAATCATCCATACAGAAATTCAGGATTTTTTAATCTGGATTCTTTTGAGATCATATTTTTATGAAGATAATAGCAAATTCATATGATGACTCAATATTATTAACATATTTCTGATATTATCCTATTTCTGAAACCAGGAATTCATCTTTCAAACATCATATCTTGGTTCCTTAATCATACACCATGAACTAGAGAGAAGGCTAAGAATGCTACACAAATCCCACCTAAAGTTACTAGAAAAGCCACAATGCTATCACAAACACTGAAGGTAACTTCTGTTAAGGGCTTATCCGGTTCTCTTACATTGCTATTCCAATGTGAGTATCCTCAACGATCACCCCAAGCTTCTGTGGTCATATGAGATGCTCTTTCTACAGCACCTTCATGTTGCTTTTAAGTAGGCATTTCTCTAAGATACCCTCTCTAAAAAATAAATCTGTCAGTTTAATAAAGCGTGTTGTTCATTTGAAAGGAAAATTATCAAGTATAACTTTGCATCTATAGGAACACTCTGTGAGATTGCACTAGGTCTTTTCATTTTATTTAAATCATAAATATTAGTTATAACATCGCATAATTATCTGTTTGTAGCAATAACCCATCCTTGTAATTGCTTATAGAGCAATACTTAGGTAGATAATCCCATAGTGTTTATTTATTCCTTAATTTGATGCCTTTTCTTCACTGGTTTATGGATTGATGTCAACTTTAGCAGCCACTTTAGTTAATTTTGCCTATTATGTAAATTGAGGTAATCAAGTTAATAAACTGTGGTTCAGTAAAACTGAATACTGTATATATGTAAACAAGCTAATCTAATATGACATTGATCTTCCTAATTTCTTGAGGATTCAGTGGCATCAATAAGTGTCAATTCTTAGTGACCACATACTAGTTTGATTAATTTATTCTTCGTTCCATTTATTTTTTCATTCATTCATTCATTCATATATATATATATATATATATATATGTTTTTTTTAAGTTATCGCGGGTACTTACATGTGTGCTGTTCAGCTTCCTTCGGGTATTATCCCACGTCATTGTAGTTCTGTTAAAGTTGTAGCAACGTTTCAGCAGAATCCCATCTGCCATCTTCAGGCTTCTGTATGGATGTGGGTCTTACAGCTCCTGGTTTTTAAATTTGAGGCTGGTTCATTCTGATTGGCTGGGAGCCTGGACCTATTTCATTGGACTTGGAGTTTGATTGATTGGTGTTCCTGGTTTCTTCTGTCTGTTTTGTGGCTTTGATTGGCTGGCAACAGTCTGTTCTTGTGTTGGAGGCTTTCAGTGCAGCTTGGCTGCATGTGAAGGGACGGCTGCTCTTTATATAAAACATATATTATATATATGTTTTATTTTTTTAAGCTTTCGTGGGTACTTACATGTGTGCTGTTCATCTTCCTTCAGGTATTATCCCACGTCATTGTAGTGCTTTTAAAGTTGTAGCAACATTTCAGCAGAATCTCATCTGCCATCATCAATGACATTGCTTGTGGTGTGGAGATCTTTCTATTTGAGAGTGCAAGCTTCCAAATGATTGACAGTCTGGTGGAATCATTATCAGAGAAGCCATAGAGATTGAAAAAAGACCTGAAAGCATGAATAGAAGACATGATTCCACCAGACTGTCAATCATTTGGAAGCCTGCACTCTCAAATAGAAAGATCTCCACACCACAAGCCAGGCAAACACTTGGGCACAAACAGACTCCCTCGGATACCTCCAGCTCAAACACATCCCAACCAGGCACCCAGATGAAACCTAGTTTCCTAATAGATAATAGCCGTCCTTTCACGCGAAGCCAAGCTGCACCGAAAGCCTCCAGTGCAGGAACACAGTGTTGCCAGCCAATCAAAGCCACAAAACAGACAGAAGAAACCAGAAACACCAATCAAAGAAACTCCAAGTCCAATAAACACAGACCAAGACTCCCAACCAATCAGGATAGGCTAGCCTCAAATTTAAAACCAACGGCTGTAAGACCCGGACCCACATCCATACAGAAGCCTGATGATGGCAGATGAGATTCTGCTGAAACGTTGCTACAACTTTAAAAGCACTACAATGACGTGGGATAATACCCGAAGGAAGCTGAACAGCATATATATATGTGTGTGTATGTATTTTCCCACGTCATCATAGTTGTGCCTTTAAAGCTACAACTTTAAAAGGACAACTATAATGACATGGGAAAATACCTGAACAAAGCTGAATACCATGCATGTAAGTACCCACGAAAACTTAAGAAAACACACACACACACATATACATATATATGCAAATCATTGTATTTTCAGCTATCAGTTTAGCATCAGCAGCATAGTGTGGATTAATGATGTTTCTTCTTCCAAATTTAAACATTCCAACACTCCACTTATTAAAATTTATTTGATAGATAACATATCTTCCCCAATACAGAAAGGATAGGACTTGTTCAGGAGACTGATGAGTAAAGAAACACAAATACAGAAGGGTACAGAAAGTAACATAGATGTGAGTTTCTTGGCATTGTTAAGAATTTGTGTAGATCTTCTGCAGTGAGATATTGTTTGGGACATTTGACTTCAACTGTTAAGCCATGTTGATTGTGAATGATGGGAAATAAAATCTTAAGTCTCTAGATGGCAGTAATTTGAGGAGGATCTCACTTGTTTTTTAATTGATATACTAGTCAGCTTTAATCCTAGTATTTTAAGCAAATACATTTGCATGAAATTAATCGACTGCATGTTTTCAAAGGAACTGGGAGCTACCATAAACAGAACAGAAACAGATATAGCAAAGAAAGAAAATAGCGCCAAGCATTATGAAACTGAAACTCAAGCAATACACAAACGTCTTCAAATACTGTCTGGTAATGAAAAACTCTTCTTCTTGTGGGGTGTCATGAACTGGATCACTGTTGAATGTATATATCTGTAAACAACTATCTAAAATATAGCCATATTCTGTATTGCAGTACAGAATGTGAGTATATTCTATACTCTGATAATGGATTATCAGAAATCAGGGAAATCTGGCTTTACAAGACACAGGAGCTTTGTGTTACAATCACACTTGTAATAACAAAGCTGTTTTTTTTAATGAACATGTTTATTAATCCAGAGGATAAAGAGAAAGAAAAATGTTACTCTAAACCAGTGGTTCTCAACCTTTCTAATGCCATGACCCTTTCATACAGTTCCTCATGTTGTGGTGACACCCAACCATAAAATTATGGCTCGGTTCCTAAGACCATCGAAAATATGTGTTTTCTGATGGTCTTAAGCGACCCTTGTGAAGGGGTCACGACCCACAGGTTGAGAACCACTGCTCTAAACAGTGTGGGAATTCTGGCTTCCCAACATTTTCTAGATTAGGGAATACAAGTGTTTGTTTGATGTCTATTAGAATACCCATTGATAGCAGATGCTATCAATCCATGTTGCATTACAATCCCAAATCATGGTTTATAAACTACTAAATTGGGCCAGTCTGTAAGCCTTGTTTAAGATTATCCACTCACTTCTTATACAACTTTCCTTTCTTAAGTAGTTAGCTGGATTAAGGCACCAAATGTTCTTTTCTAAAACTTTTAAAACAACATCATAAAACAACATACTTCTCCCATAAGAGGGAGAGTTCCCTAGTACAAGTTTTCTGCTCTAGAATTCTCCATTCTGTATTTACTAGTGCCCCTCAACCTCTTTTTTTAAAAAAAAAAACTATCACAATTGATATTTCCCTTCCCAGTAAAACCACAATGATAGGGGACATTGAGACTCAGATTGCTGGAGCCAGATTTCCCATTTGCATTGGTGTTGGAAGAAGTAATCCAGGCAAAAGGAAAAGGAAATAGAGCTCCAAGATTTTGAGTGCAAAGCTGTCTAGCTATCTTCCTGGATTGAGGGTCACTAAAATACAAACACATAACTCTGTACATATTGTGTATTTATTTACACAACAAAAATAGCCTTGTGATTTTCAAGAAGTTGCATATAAGGTGCTGCAGCAACTCAAAAATTGTTTATTTCCATTTTTCACATGCTATAAGCATGTTTTATCTGGACGTAAGATAAAGATAGCAGATTACTGCTTTGTTTCAGGAAGTTATCTTTCCTAATAAATACTTTAAGAATCCCAGCCTCAGAAACATCTGGAGGCTTAGTGTCATAATTCAACTAAACAGTCATACAAGAAAGGAAATAGATGTTTACAGAAAGACCAGGCATATTTTAAATGTGTGGAGCGATCCTGATGATTTCCTGCAGATGCAAGTGCTAAAGAAAAGCTGCTATTAATGGAGGAGGTTTCAAAACTGAAGAAAATGGTTGAACGCTCTACCCAGGATATTTCACACAAAGAAACAGAACTGCTAAAAATTCAGAGAGAAATGCAAGAGAATGTGAATTCAGTGAAAGAAAAAGAACATGCTGTCTGTCTTTTGGAATCAAAAGTAAGCTATTGCAGTTAAGACATTTACCAAATGCATTTGTGAAAGAGTTACTGCTATGTTAGAGGCATATATGGTTGAATTAATTTTAATTTTAAAATGAGAGACTAGTGATGAATAGACAATTCTTTCTTAAAAGTGAAAATATGTATTTATTACCTAACCTATAATTATTTAAACTATGTATCTTCAGCATGCTTTTGCTAATTCAAATATTTCTGAAGAATATAATTCCATTTTTTTTCTGAAGTACAAACTTTAATATATATATAATTCTGAAAGCTTTGGTCATTATGTAGACCTACTCATACATAAAGTAAAAATTTCTGACTCGGATTATTTGAAGATCAAACCTATGTTATTACTTCTTAGTTCCTGAAAATTTATTTTGGAACTTTAGTTCTATGAAATGGTCAGTGCTCTCTGTCAATTAAGCCTTTAGTTTTGTCATGAAACAACAGTCTTCATTAGTTTAGTGGAAAGCCATGAGCATTAAAATTCATGTTCATGTCTGCTCTAATGAAAATTGATTAAAATTGATGTTATTCAGAGCAAGCTCTAGTATTAAAATGAATATTGCTTCTAGAATTACGGACAGGGATGAAGTTTTCTCACCCAATCAACTTCCTCCAGCAGTGAGTGCCCATTTTAGTAAAACTGGAATTAAAATCTGGTGAAATTTGGTTTAAAGACAAGAAACAAGATGCATAGATGCTAGTTAGGATAAATGCAGTATCTGACAACAAATGGGCAATCTGGAAGGTTAATGCCTAAATGCTATATAAGCAACAGATAATAAATGTATATTCTTATGCTGGAAATGGATCACTGTATACCAGGGGTGTCAAACTCGTGGCCCATGGCCCAAATATATTATACACTGGCCATGCCCACCCCAGGTTTAGCGAAGGGGGGGGGGGGAGTTGCAATACATTCCATGCTGACAATGTGTTGTCACAAGTTTGACACCCCTGCTCTATACTCTCACCAGAAGAATCCTTAATGATTCTTGAGGAAAGGGAATGTTTAGCATTCATTTTATTATATGTTTTATTTAGTGTCAGCAGAAGAATTGGCAGTACCAAGACATGGAAAAAAACCTTTCAGAACTCAGATCACAGTGCACACAACTGGAAGCATTGCTCTATTGCTTAGAAGAGAAATTATCAATGAGCTGCCTATCTCCACAAAAGACTATTGTTAAGGAACTTAGGTAAAGACATTTGTGTTATCCACCTTTTAATATTTTCAGAACTATTCAGTATCTCTTGTTTACACTGGATAGTTAAGCATTTCTGCATAATCATCTATAGTATAGCATAGTATAGTTATAAAATCAGGAGAGATAGTGGTAGCATAGAAATAAAAAAATAATCTTATTTTTGAATGATCCATGATAACTAATATTTAAAATGATTTATACTTAGTGAGGAAGCTGAAAAATTAAGGCAGATCCTCAAGGAAAATGAGCTTTCAGCTGATGAAGATAAGTGTTTGCTCAACAAGGTGGCAGAAGATTGTGGACATCTGACAAAGGAGAATAGTCTTTTACATGCTCAAATACAAAAAGCTACCAAGCATCTAAACCAGGTAGGCCTCATCTGTTCCTCAGATTCCAATCTTGAAAAAATTAAAAGTAACCACAAAAAAAAATTCAGTCCAATATTTGGTGTTCTTTGTAAATTATGAATTTCCAGAACATCGATTGACAGATCCATGCACAAGTACATACAGAATTTTATAAATCTGAAGAATTTTACTATAGTAATAGCCATAAAGGCTGAAATAACAGAGGACTCTTAGAGGAATTATATTATGTCTTGTGATTGGAAAAGTAGTAATAGGAATTTTATGGATTAGGAGTTGTATCAGCAGCACATTATTACTGCTATTTTCCAAAATAATTGCTTCATATTTTCAGGATTCAGGGATAGAGAACTCAATTCTTTCTGATATCTTGTCTCTCAACCTCTCTATCTTCCATGCAGCAGTGAATAAAATGATTCTTACCATATTCTGAGTTGATCTCTTGTATGAGAAGACTGAAATTAGTTTGATGCCTATATGAAATCAGTTGTATTCCTAGATATTCACCCCTTTCTTACAGACAAGGTAGTGCTAGTGCATGTACAGCATGCTTTTTTCTTTAAAGAAATGGTAGATATTTAATTATTTGCAGTCTTATAACAATTATGTGAAGAAGAGAAATAGCAGTAGCACATCAGGGGAACAGATACCATGATTCTTTTTACTAATACACTAACTCATATAATTGCTGTAGGAAAGGCAGCTAAGAAAGGAGGAGACATCTTTCTATTCAAGAAGAGTGTCTGAGCTAGCATCAGGAAGAGAGAAAACATGGCAACTTAAGCGGAAACTCACCCATTTGAAGACTCTGTTACAAAACCTAAGAAAGAAAGTTCTTAAAGCTCAGGAACAGGTTGTAACGATATTTTATGTAATTCAAATCCCATTGGTAGAATATGACCTATCCCAGTGCCTGAAGGCTCTGAGCATCTGGAGGGGGAGGGGAATTGGCTTCAACTGAAGTGTGGTTAAGACTAGGTGGTTCTGGATTTTTGGACCAACTGATTTTACAACTATGCCATCTTTGATGCTGGATGGAGATACACTGTCCCTGACAGACAGTGACTAGTGACTATGAGGAGATGCCCTCAACGTAGGAATAGATGCAGCTGGCACACAATGTGAAGGCCCTTCTAGCTACAATTGCCAGCTGCTCTTCTTCTATAATCATGATTCCTGTTTGAATCATTGTTTACAATGTTGTTGTAGGAATTGCCAGTAAATGTAATATGTATGTAAAATAAATGTAAATACATCCTTTCTGAACAATCTTCCTTATTCCATTAAAATCAAGGAAGCCTATAATGCAAGCATGTCAATTAACTAGACATTTTTAAATGAAATTGAGGTTTAGACACTAATTAATATATTTCAAAATAACTACAAATAGTTACTTCATCTACAAGAAAGAACATCTGTGGATCACAAAAGGCAACATCTTCATACACAACTAATTGATTTGGAAAATCAACACACCAAAGTGGAGCTGGAAAATTCTAAACTGAGAAGAGAGAAAAATCATTGGGTGGAACATATTTCTCAAATACACAAACAGGTATCTTAAGCAACATTCCTTTTTATTTACATTCTATGCTTTTGACATTTTGAAAAAAAAACCTAGAACTTCTGTAATTGGCTTCCCATATTTAATAATGTCTAATATAAAATGAAGTAAATGGTTATGACTCAGAATAAAATATTTATGAAAACTGCAATTAGAGAGCCAGATACAATTCTGTGAATTATTGTAGGGGGAAAAGCAGGGGGAAGAGCAAAGATAACCTATGCATTCCTGCCATGAATTTAAACAGTTAGGTGAATTAAGATTACAAAATTCATTAGTCAGGGTAAAACTGCTTCAAAGGAGGATCATCAATGATTACTATTAGTCATGGCAGTTATTGGGATCTTCATGTTCCGGGATAACATACCATTGAATAGGAGATGCCAGGATAAGGAAAGAGCAAAATATTTGTGTTCTGCTGGATTTCCTTCAGAGACGTGTAGTTGGGAAAAAGGATGCTGGATTATAGTATATGTCAGGTTTACGAAATGACCTGAGGCTTTTTTAATTATATGACTTTCAATAACAAAAGTTTAACTCTGGAACCATTCATAATTCTGCAGTACATGACCTGCAGCGTGAGCTGAAGTTGATCTAAAAACTTATAATAAACTTCTCTCTTGGGGTGGGGTGAGATTTTGGCCCACTCCTTTTTTACAAAACTACTTCAGCTCATTGATGTTTTGAGGCTGTGTGAACTACTCACTTCAAGTTCTGCTATACCATTTCAGTTGGGCTAGAAAAACAATTCCAAAATGCAAACATTCTTCTGCATCCATTGTTGATGTGTTTAGGATCAGTTTTGTCCTGGATGATTCATATTTGCTTAGGCTTTGGCTGATAGAGACAGAGACATTCTCTTGAAGAAACTGGTAATATGCAGATAATGGAACTTAGTGTCTAAAAGTTATCCTGGTATAGAGATAGCTTCTTGATCTTGAAGTAACTTTTATTGAACAGCCATTTATGAAAAGAACAGCATATATACAACAGAAGATACAATTATCATTAACTGCATGATGTGGATGATAGAAACCAAGTTTGATCAAGATTTTCTAGTATGACCCTCAATATTTTTTTTTGAGGTACATAGAGATCTCTGGCTCAAGACAAGTTTCACTTTCACAAACCTGTTTCATAAATAATAGGTGCTGATGGAGCCAATATGTGTCACCATCTTTTGTGGGAGAGTCTTCCAAATACAGATCTGATTTGTCATTTCATTAAAGTTAACAGTTGAAAAACTGCTTGTTCTAGGGCCTTACATACTTTTTCCAGAATAGTCAGTGAATGCTGGCTTAATATAGTCAATAAAGACATGACACAATACACTGTTTTTGTCAATCTCTTTATTAATAGAACCTTACTGAAGTTCTGATCAAAGTGTTACATTGAAGGTCATCATACTGCAAAATTACAGATAGTGTGAGATTCACAGACTTCTCTCACCAGTGAATAGTATTTTGTTGCTATAACAAGCAGATCATTAAACCTGCTTTTCTTAGCATCTGTAGGCGGCTTCATTTTTCTTCTAGCTTCAGCATCTGTTGCTTTTTTCCTTGACACACAAATGTAGGGGTTAAAGTCAGCCATGGAAGTTCACCCAGACATTTTAAATCAGTCAATCTCAGCCCAAACGTATTTACAAACGTGTGGGGGGGTTGTGAGTGTGTAGAGGGTATCTGGAAAAGGGATTGCTATGTATGATCTTTTGAGCTATTGAAGGGAAGGGAAAATAAATTAATTACAAAAACATTAACTCCTATTCATTAATTAAAACAGTTCATTAAGATTGTTTAATTTGAGGAAACTTAGTTCCGCATCATGCCAAGGATGACATGATCAACCACTTTTGTAATAAAATGTGATTGGCAGGCAAAACATTCAGAAAATCAAACACTCAGATTTATAGTGATCAAAGACATATATTTTAGTGACTCAACATAACTTTGTCCTTTTTGAAAGCTGTTAAGAAATTTTTTTTTTGTTTGCTTCTTCATATACATTGCAGAATTTAGCTTGCCTTGATACAAAATTTAATAGCCAAGATTTGTCAGGCATATTTGGAAAACTATCACGATTATAGCTGAAAATAAAGGGCTACTATTGCCATTCCATAAAATTACCAGGAAAACATATAATAAAATGGTAAAGATATAAAAATGTTAAATGTTTTTAAGCCATGGTTAGCAATTCAACAAACCATATTAGAGATGGCCTTCCATGCATGCTTAACAGTTCCACAAAAAGGATTCCCTCAAGAGACCTTTCTGCATATTTGACAGTGCTGTCTGGTTCTCATTCTACTGGATAGTTTGTATGACTTTAGAACCTGAGGGCCAGACCTGGAGTCAATCCCCAAAGTCTGACAACCAGTGAAGGTATCTACCAGATTAAAATCACCACAGATGATCACTACTGCAGCAATTATGACTGTTTTACATCCAGTAGTTTAAAGCTTCAGATTCTGGTTTATGCTAAGCAGCTTGCAAATAGTTTAAGGATTAGGCAAATGAGGACTGGAAGAGTTGCCAAACCAGTCTTCCTGTCATAGGAAGGGGTCCATAAACTATGGCGTTTATGTGGGGGTTTCCCCCACCCTCACTATTCTTAAGAGATGCTTTTATTAAATGTTTTGGAAGAATAGATAACTCCATTTCACAATAGGAAAGTTCATATTTTTTTCCAACTTTGTAAACCTCTAACAACTATAGCAGCACATTCTAGGACATGGCTTCAAAAACCCTTGTAGCAGTTAAGCATTATGACAAGGCTTCTGTACTAAAATCTTGGTGCATAAAATTCAGTAAATCTTACTATAACCTCTGAAAGCATATATCATGATAAAAATTGTTAAGGATCCAACCAAACTTTCAGAAAAGGACAGGAATAGTCTATTCCATCTCTTTGTGCTGTACCAGATCCATTACAGAATTTAGAATTGGCTATTCAATCTGCTTGAAGACTTGCACTGAATGAAATGTACTTCAGATGTACTTCAGCTGAATGTACTTCAACTGACAACTCTTAGCAAAGAGTTCCTAAACTGGCATTTAAAGCTAATAAATTTCCAAGTAATTGGATCCAGTAGAAGAGAACAAGTCCACTCCCTTCTTTATGTAACAAAACTTTAGATAGTTAAAATTATTCTGACTTGTTGCAGTATTCTATTTTGCAAGTTAAACATATCCAAGTTCCTTGTAAGATTTAATTCTAAGCCATTTTGGTAACTCTCCCAAGAATTTGCCTATCTCTTCAGAATGTGGTGTCCAGAACTGGATGCAGTATTCCAAATGGACCTGATGAAGGCAGAGTGAAACGAGAGCAGAATCTGAATGTCATGTAAAGACAAAAGTGGCATTTCCTGTTTTTAGCAGCCATTCCTGATTTCTGTTCAATTTGCAATCTCCTAGAACTCTTTTTCATATTTCTGTCCCTACTTACGGACCTTAACGTTCGTTAGACATGAGAAAATTATGCAGCTAGAAATTTGTTTTTCAATATTTCTTCAAAATGCTGATTTCTTCAGGTACTATTTAAGGAGTGTGTAGGTGCTCCTGAAAAAAACATTTATTTTTCTAAGCTTATACAGTACATTGTATTTTGCTGAAACCAGGTCACTGTGTCAGATATCTCATAATTACATATATAATTCAAAATAGATTAATTTTAGTACAATTATTGTAATATTCAGAATTAACATTTTTTCCTATAACAGATTGCTGAAAACCACAAGGAAATCAGTTTTCTGCATGACCATGTTTATACCTTGCCATGTGATCTCAACAACTTGAAATCTGAAGTTAATATGGCGCCTATTTCTCAGAAGGAAAAGTGATCTCCAACTAATAAGTTGAAAAGTAATTAATTTTTCCCATATATAAATATCATTCTTTGACGTTTCTTTAAATTAGGAAGTTGTATTTTATACATGGTACTATTTTTTTTAAAATCTTAAAGAGAAATATTTGAAGATAAACTAGTTTTTTTGCTTTAGAAAATATTTTAAGCATTTGTATAGATACAAATATGAAAAGAAATTGTCACAAATTAGTACCAGTGAAAAAATAGGGCTTGCATGGTATTTTCAACATGATTATGTTCAGCATACAACAAATTTGTGCAATGTTTTCATGATCAACCATGTCAAAGAGAAAATGAATTACCTTTTTAAAAAATCAGAAGTCTTTCTATATTCTGCTTCCTATAAAGGATCAGATACATCACAATATCTCTAATGGTTAGTGCAATCTGAATCACCCCATTCAGCAGACATTGAGTCCAAATTAACCCATTTATAAAGAGGGGAAATCTAAGCCTTTTGTTTATGGACAGCAGTACGAAGAGCAAAGCTTAGTGCCACTTACTGTTGTATGTATTTTACACAATTCTTTCTAAAGCATCAATTCAGTAGAGAATCTATTACTTAGCATAGCCATGCAAATAATTTGGCAGGGCACTTCAATTCCCACAACTTTGCAAGCAAGACTATATCATGCTAAATATTCTGTTTGACTGCTTCATAGATCTTCTATCTCCTGTTTTTCTTCACAGTTGGTTTCAGCTGATCTTTTGTGCACACAAACGTATGAACTATCAAGCTGAGAAAGGGTTTATATTAAATCATTGTGTTTTACATTTCTGTTCATTTGGCAAGTTGCTGTGATTAAAGCTCTCCCTGCCCCAGCCTTAATTAATTGCCTAGCTGTACTACTCCTTTTAGCAGTTCTACTTGAACTATCTGCTAATGAACAAATCGTACATGATTATGAATATGTCAAAATCTAGCCAAGAGTGTAGAAATTAAGACTGCTGTTTGGGATGCATATTAAGAGTTCCCAGGTTATTCTGGCAGACAAAACACAATTTTTCAAAAAAAGACAGTGATCCATGATTCAGAATGTTCAATTTAACAATATTTAGCAACATCCATATCCAGTTAGACAGAGCTGGTGGATTTTATCATATACTTCTGCATAAATTGAAGCATACCATGCTGTATTAGGTGCTAAAACAATACACATTTACAAAAGTATTTAATATATTTTAAAATGTTATAAAGCCCTGCAGACATGTATAAAGGAAAACTGAGATTCAAAGGGGCTTATATAAACTAATTTGATTGAAAAAAATAAGTGGGTAAGCAAATTTGTGATTTTAAGGCTAGTAGCTAGTCTAAGCAAAGCATAATGCCATTCTTATAAAGCTATAAACAAAATCCAGAGCTAAACTAAGGCACATACCCTTAGGAGAGGGAGACTGAAGAGGTACCATCTACATTATTCCTTGCAATTTCTTAAATTGTATTAAGTGAATAAATTTTAAACTATGGACTTTATTTTTTTATTATGCTTCATATATTCACATGTAAATTTTTAAATTACTATATTTTGCTTTAGTTATGTACATTTTCATACCATAACAGTGTATTTAGGAAATAAAGCTTGCTTAAGTAAACATGCTTCTTGCCTGAAACTATTTTGGAAAATTACTTAATAGTAGCAATAGTCCAAATCCAGCTTCAACAAAGATACTAGATGGACTGGTTTTTAATAGTAATGCAGAATGTAACCCCCAGAAATCTAAGCCAATTTGAGGATATATATGGAAGTTAGGATTTAACAATAACTTATTTTTAATCTCTGGTTTATAAAGAACTTTTTCCAAAATATAAATTACCAATATTTTTCTTCCAATTAGTCATAACCAATAAAAAGATCAGTGTAGAGATAACTACCATGGGGTATCAGTTGTTTACATTCAACAGTTTTCCTTGATAAAATAATTTTGATAATGCTTATGTTTTGTTAAAGGAATAGCCAAAATGCCACACTTAAGATGTAACTTAAAATAAATTTTGATAATGCTTATGTTTTGTTAAAGGAATAGCCAAAATGCCACACTTAAGATGTAACTTAAAAAAATCCTGACTAGAGATGCAAAATGCACAATAATTTATCCAAAGCCAACAAAAAATCCTGAATGTCTACATACTTTTTAAAAAAGATAACCCAAACAAATCACAACAATTCTGTAGTGTACCAAGTGTATATTTCAATTTACTGCATTTAATCTAACAACAGATTTGGTCATAATTTACCAGATATACACAAATGATTTAAGTAGCAAAAGGAGATTCAGTTTCAAGAGAGTAAGTAAAATACATTAAGAATGGAAAGCCAGGTCCAGTTTAAGCATTAAGTGAATAGTATGTTATAATAAAGCAGATTTAGGTGATTTTCGGACAAGATAGGTAGATCAATTGTAAACTATTTTATGGGGAATAAATGGGATGGAAGAAATCTTTATACTATAACTTACATATTCACAGAGCAGAACATTTACTTAACGTTTAAAATATTTCCCATTCATATTATGTTTCCCCACTATTTTCTACTTTGGACCCCAACAGAATTACACATTACTCATTTCAGTCTAGAAGAGAATAAGATGTTTTCAGTTCTTAAAAACAAAACCCAAGAAATACTTATCTGTTAGGTTTACAGTGATGTGGAATCTACCAATGATGTATTTGGATAGAAAAGATTATACAATTTAATACCCATATGATTCAGTCTCTGTTTCATCCAGCAGAAACAGTGTCTAACATTAATCAATTGTTGTATTGAAATAAGGGATAATAAAGCTGTCTCTTTAAATATATTTTATATATATTCATATATATATATATTCATATTCATATTCATAT
>BLBF01000002.1:36457896-36483743 GCA_015471245.1 Laticauda colubrina
TATTCATATATATATATATATATATATATATATATATATATATATATATATAAATAAAAACTTTGAACAGATGGAACACCATTAAGATTCTATCTGTCAAAGCAATTAAGTTTATCACACAACTACCATAATTTAGTTCGCAGATATAAAATAGGAAAATATACTCATTTTAAAGTTAATAAACTCAAATATGGTGACCCTCAACTTATAATACAGTACTATCACACTGGCCTAGCTATGTATTATGATAAATGCTGTGCATATTTATTCACTGTGACATAGTAATATATTGAATGCAGTGTCTAAACTTCAGGTAGCTCACGTGCATTCAGGCTAGATGAAGCTGAATTCTAAGCATAAAAAAGGTGCAATACCCTCCCTTCCCTCAGAAAAAAAGGCCTGAAATCATTGGTACAATATAACAAGTTTAGAAAAGATTTATGGCTACAAAAATTCAAGTTTCAAGGTCTCATCCCAAAACAGAAGCAAAGAGCATTGGGGATAAATAGCTCCAATAATTATACTAACAATTTTCTTTTTAAAAAAAAGAAGTTCCAGCAAATTAAGCTGCCAAGTTAAACGTAGTTTGTTTGGTATATAAAAGAACCCCCAAAATAGGAGAGAAGCAAAGATTCAGTTTGTGTTTACTTTAATGAAAAGCAAAGGGGCACAAAAAATAGACAGCCTTATGTCTAATTTTTCACATAACAAAAACTAGACAAAAGCAGACAAATTGGGCTGGACTATTAAAATAAAAAAATATCAATTACACTCCTTTTCAGATTCTAGAACTCTAAGCTTTGTGATGGATTGAGGTATACAGTAGTGAATAAAAGTAATAGCCAATAGAATAGTGCTAACAAAAACATAAATTAAAATATGGGCAGCCACGCCAAAAAGTGTCTAACATAAAGTTCTTTAAGTGACAAGGAGAAATTTCTTTCATTCCAATCACAATCTTCCTTGCAGTTTTAAATCATTATTAACATTTGGTAAAAGAGCTGTAGCATTTTGCAAACTCAAAAGTACTGAAACCTAGTAACTTAGGAAATTAAATATCAGTGATTAGGTTTCCAGGACTTGTCAGCTACCATATCCTGACAAAATTAAGTGACACAGATTCATGTCATCCAGAAGCTGGACATTTAAACTATTGGGGGAAGGGCAATGGCAAGAGAGGTGAGGTAAAGCCTCCTTTTAGGAAACGCAAGTCACTATGCCAGACTAGCCACTTTTGTTCAAAAACTATGATTGGAATCAAGGGAGCCATCTCCAAAAATTGCAATTTGTTTCACCCATGTTAAGAGACATGAATGATATTAACACATGCATAGTTAAGTACTATGCCAGATTAGGATCCAAATAGTAATATCCTATAAATAATAAAAATACATTTTACTTTGATAATTGACTGTAGGTGTGAGGACTCTATATAATTCAACCAAATGACTGTATGCTGTACAGCCCTGTGCAAATATCTTTAAAAAATTAATAATCCTTTTTTTGCTATAAGGCTTTAACCCTATAATTTTCACAGCAACATAACTTTCATCCAGCCTGTACCATATTTTTTCCAAGCCTTCAGTCCAAAAATTCAACATGGTCAGTCTGCATGACGTCAAAATAAAGCATCTATAAGATCAAATCCCCTCAGTCTTCTAAAGGCACACAGACTTCCCCAGATTCATCCCACCGAGTCTGGTCATTCTGTTCTTCTATATCATCAGGTAGCTCTTCATCAGCTTCCCCTACTTCATTTTCTTCAAACTCTTCATCTCTAGGAAAATCGGTGTCCTGTACCGGATCGACTCCCTCTTGCGCTCCTGGCTGAGATTTGTCTGCACAGTCAACGCAAACACCGTAACGCCGAGATCCATGTCTTATTCCAACGCTGGCTGCTAGCATGAAAATCTTCTTGCACACCATACATTTGTACTTTTTATCCTTTTTGTGAACCTGCATAAAAGATTGTACAATTATTACATCAACAGTTTTAACATAATTTATTAAAAATGATTTAGGCTTTGTAATTAATCCAAACTAAGATTTTAATATACAAATGGGATCCACTACACCCATATCAAAATTTTGCACTTCACCAACAATGAAAAAAATACAAGCTTGTTACTTTGTTCTTGTTATATTTTTCAGCTCTTATTTCTGCCCCAGTTCCTTAGTGAGTTGAATTATAAAATATTGTAGGAGGCAATTTAAAACCTAATATCAAAATTAAATATTACTGATATGTCTCAACAATATTACTTCCTAAAACAGACATTCAGCCAGCCATTAACAAGGAGCACTAATCTTAAATTTCTTACAACTCTTGGGATTAAAAGGAAATAAACTTGAAACCAACTTTTTTGGCTTTTTAATTACTAAGTACACATTATAAGGTGCAAAAATCCCATGCTGTGTTCTCATTACTGAATCAGAGCATGAGAGAATAGCTGAGATGCAGGTTTGTATTTATGCCTACTGAAACAAAATCTGAGCAAGACTACATATTCATCTAAATCAGGTTACTGGTTCAACTAGAGCAAAAGCAGATCTCTGTTCATATATTTAGTTTATCTACAATAGTAGCCTTGCTGAATAATGAACCAGAGAAGTATTTCTATTTTTGCAGTATTTACAAAAAATACAAAAAAAACCCAGACATTTTTATTAATTATCCAATGTATTAATTTTGAATGTTTAAACATATTTTATAGGATCCAATCAGTTAGCAGGTTAATTCTATGATATACCAGAGTAATTCAAATATTAAGTTTTATTGTAGCAAATTGTTGATGTTACATACCAAGGAATGTCTTTTTACATGTTCTCTACGAGTAAACAGTTTTCCACAAATATCACAGCTGAAAGACCTCACTCCTGTATGAATGAGTAAATGTCTCTTTAGTGTTCTTCTATATTTGGCTACATAGTTACAGTGTGGACACTTCAATTTATTCATGATTAGAGAAGAATCACCTAAAGATTCAAACAGAAATGATTTAAAAAGTTAACAAAAGTATTTTTCAAAACATGATATAACAACATATGTTTGTGTATGTATATATACATGTGTGTGTGTATATTGCATTTTGTACAAAGCAAATCTCTGCATAGCTGTAACACCCAAATTTATTTCACCCACATACCTTGTATGTTTACTTATAACTAGTTCATTCACCTTCATTTTTAAGGCGTTAAATTACTTGATTTCTGTGAGACCAAGATTAAATAGAACATAACAGCAATTTACCACATGATCCGAACAGGTTAGCAAAAGTGTGGTTTCCAACTGTTTAGTAACAGCATACATAACAATACATACATGGTACTTTCTGAAAAATTTTCCAGTCTTTAATTCATCCATTTTTAAGATCATCAGAAAAGATCAGTGACAATTGCATATAGTGTTTCAGTGGCTTAAAAGTTTTTAGGTAATTATCCTTATCAAATAAGCAACATAAAGTATACAAATTGGAAATTTTCTAATGCATACAGAAATATGTCCTAGACAGAGTGATTTCTGCAATCCCCTAATTTGTACAGGAATATTTTTAGAAATATTTCTGTTCAAGGCTTTCCAGAATGCTCATGCAAGTAGTCCTCGATTTACATGTTTATTGAGTGACCATTCAAAATTAAAAATGGCACTGAAAAAAGTGATTTACACAACAAGGAATTTGTTTGCCATTCATATACTTCACATATGAATTGTACCAAAATTTCAAAACTTTTTTTAATTGTGCCAGAAATTCAAAAAGCACATTTTTTAAATTTAGCAGCGTTTAAGTACATTTTTAAATTATATGATTGAATGAAGGTAAGGCCACACATATGATTAGATCCTCCAAATTTTGGGAAATCTGTAAAGGCAGACTAGGAAAGCTTTTTTTTCAAGTTGCTTATTCCTTCATAAGAAATCTTTACTAGAAGGGAAACATATGTCAGGACCTTCAAAATTCTTATGGTCCGTGGACCTGCAAGTTATTATTCAACAATAGATATCTTACTTGTCATTACCACTGCGGATTGTTTCTACGCAGTTTTAAATTTTTCAGAGAATGGTGTTCACTTTTGATACAGTACAATTGTATTACTCTTGTATAAATAGAAAATATAAAGCTTGAACAGAAGTTAATAGATATGCTCACCATTTTCCCAGTTATCTTTTGGCCAGGATTCAGGTAGCAATCCATACTTGAAATCATTTGAAGTCCCCTGTAGTAACCCAAACTTGAAATCATTGGTGATACTAGGAAATACTCCAAACTTGAAATCATTTGAGGTACCTGTTATGAGAGATTTTTTTAAAAAAAAATATACATTATAAAATCCATACAAAAGTCATATTAATGCAAATAAATAAACACCCATATATTGTATATAAAAAACATAGGCATTCCCACAAGTAACCTAGCCCTATGAGGATTTTACCAAAGCATACTGAGATTCAATGTTCAAAAGTGGTACATCAAACTTTATGCATTAACTTTACATCTTTGGGATGCAAAACACTCTACAACAGGGTTGTAAAACTCATGGCATCACACTGTCATTACATGATGTATCATGACTTTCCTCCCCTTCGCTAAACCAGGGCTGGGCATGGCCAGCACATGACACATTCAGGCCACGGGCCACTTGTTTGACACCCTTGCTCTACAAAATTATGTGACCTGAGTTCATTTGAGAATGAATAGTAATTTGAGTAATTTAAGGAGTTAACTTGACAATTATCTGGTTCTATGTGCTATATAACTGCAGCTGGAAAACTTTACACATAGTTCTGCATTCAATACCCCGTCTAATCTGTAATTTGTCATGGCTATTTCATAGAGGAAACAGAAACAGACCATCTAAGTTTTAACTTTCTGTTTCTGTGAACTTTCTATTTGGCTATCAGGACTGACCAGAACAACTTTCAGGGACAGAGCAAACAGAAGCATCTTTGGTTGGCAGAACCTGAGAAAGTTATGACAGGAAGAGTTTAAAATGATGCAGGAATAGAGGAAATTTATAAACCAAGACTCGTGAATTTTGTTTTTCTGAGCAAAGCTAAGCTACAATCAGCTCTCTAAAATGGACCTGTTATTGAGGTTTAAAAAACCTTAATAAATAAAATGAAAGATTATAGTTGAAAGAGAAAATCCCAAATTGTTTACAAATCTAGAAAATAGACTGGAATCAAAACAAGATATAGAAAAATTAGTGCCTCCTAAGAATGTCTTGAGCTAGATATTACAGGCAATTGTACTGAAAAGCTATATTTCAAAATCATTCAAATTTACCAGTGCTGCTGCCTATTTTAAAATCAATACTAAAATATCCCCTAACTCTCATGTAAGTCTCAAGATGTACACCAAAATAAATTACTGTAGTAAATAATTGCTTCCAACATTCTTTTGTGAAAACTTTAAAAGCAAAGTCCAATGTTGACTACTGGACTGTTAGAGAATTTAGTACATTACAATAAATAAATTTGAAAATGGCAAAGCAATAGCTAAGCAAAAATGTTACTTTGTTTTTAGATAATTTACCTTGAATTTAGCTAATTCACGCATTGACTAACAACACTTGCAAACAGGTGTCAAACTCAAGGTCCAGATCCAGCCTGTGGGGTACTTAGATCTGGCCGGCGGGGTTGCCCTAGAAATAGCAAAGGACTGGCCAGAAATTGCCTCTGCCAGGAAAATGCAGCCCTCCCAAGCTCTATTTTTGCTGGTAGAGGATTGCAGGAGGCCATCCCAGCAGAAAACAGCTCAGGAACCCATTTTCACTGGCAGAGTGCTCGGGCCGCCACAAGCACCAACACAAGTGGTCAAGATGTCCATGCCTATCCTGGCCACACCAACCCCAGCCCCCAAGGTCAAGCACAACCCTGAAGGGCCCCTCAATGAAATCGAGTTTGACACCCCTGCTTTAAAAGGTTCAAATCAGTTCTCATATAGCTGATCCTAAATTAACTGAGTTACCTGAAATAGAGGAATTATTTTTCTCATATTGAATAACTTTATGTATGAAAAAGGAAACAAACACACTTTAGAATTTACTTGTCCCCTCAAAATTTGAAGCTCATATGAAGCTCAAATAATATTCAGTAAAGATATTAAAGGTGAAAATATGCCAAATGAAGAAAGCAAAAAAGGCAAAACATTTTCACATTATAATATACTAACTCTCACCGAATTTAACGTAACAGAATAGACTACAGCCTAAATCTCAAGCTTTAGTTTATCTAATTTATTTTTCTTCCAATTATTACACATTAATAGAAATTAATTAAAATATTAACTTTGCAATCATGGCTAAAGTAAACAAGTCATCATTTAATTTGAATGTCTGCCCAGAAACAGTCAGGGACTAGTTATCTGGGCAAATGTGTTCTATGACCTATTTGTCAAAGAGAGAGAAGTTGTAATCTATTTCCAACATTCTTTTAAATGTTTTTGGCACTTGTACTCAGAGTAGGTCACAGGAATGAAAATCTGGAAACCCATCTTCAGCTAATGAATTAGTGGAGTCAGCTGTAATGAGTGAATGAAGAATGAATATTGATCTTCCTCTTATTTTCTATAGGCATCTTATACTCTAAATATCTTACTTTGGCAATAAAAAGAACAAAGAAAAGGAAAAAGCATTGGTTTGATTTCCCTAAAGCAATTTAGTACGATTTGGTTAAAACATCTCTCCCAATAATCATTACAACTGTATCTCCTCTGCCTTTAATAGAAATATAAAATTTCTTTCAAGTTGGAATAAGTGACTTCATGTCCAACAGTAAGTGATTTGCCATTCCAAGTAAAGCTCAAGTTATGATCATAATAAAACTTGCCTGATTTTACAAATATTTTGCAGCAATTATAAAGCACGTGCTATGTAAGAAAACTGATAGGTCGCTTTGGGCCTGGTTTTGCTGAAAACCAAAGGGCTGTTGTTTTGCAAAACTGTTGTGAAATATAGTCATAACTGTGGAGGACATCTTATGAACTGGGTCATAAGTCCCCTTTTTCAGCTTTATCGTAACTCTGAATAGTCATTAAGCAACTGGTTATAAGTCGAGAACTACCTATACTACTGTCTTACTTTTTTTTTATTCTCCAGTCTAAACAATAGTATATTACTAGTATTGCCTATAGATCTGATTTAAAAGTAATGACCAACTCCTGCCTTCCTTAGCTTTCAAGTCCAGAGGAGGTTGCTTGGGTGTTGCTGTTAATAGAGCAGCTCAATGAGTTTAATTAATTCATGTAGAGATGGGTATATATTGGTTCCAGACAACAGAAGCAAGAAAATTATACTGGGTTTAAAGAGGCTAATGTTAGGAAATAAAAGGAGGGTACAAAGAAGGACAAAAGGAGCTGATGCAGTTGTTGGAAACTTAACTTTGGTGTCAAATATTTAATGTTTATTGTTTTAATTGAGATGTACATTATGTTTTTAACTATGCTGTTTTAATTTTGATCGGGAACTATTAAGAGTGTGATATGAGTGGCTATATAAATGTTTTAAATAAATAAAATAATTGTAATTTCTTTGTACGTTTATTGTACAATTAACTTTTAACTGGACAAGCAGTGAAAGGAATCCTAAACAAGTAACATGACATTGTTTCATTAAAACTTACCTCAATGAGTTCAACTTATTTTCATTTTCAGTATAAAGCACCCTCCCCCAGCAACTTCATATATTTTGGTCAGGAATATTTATAATGTATGGAAACATTCTGGGATGAAGCATAGCTGTGTTCATTAATGCCTTTTCCTTCCTGGCTTAATTCTAAGACAGGAAGAAGCAAAGCACAACTATACTACTGTTTTATACAGGTAGTCCTGAAGTTAGGGCCATTGTTCAGCATTGTTTGAAGTTATGACAGCACTGAATAAATGAACCAATAGTCATATAATCAAAATTTGGGCACTTGAGCTGCAAGGATTTACAACTGCGAGGGGCGGGGGCACTTCAACTCCCTCCCATCCACCTACTCTCCATATCTATGCCATTTGTGAGGCAGTTTCTGGCTGCACAAGGTTTTCTTCCCAAGCAGTTTCCCCACCAAGTATGGCAGCAGCTCTATCACAAAGGGCCAGTGCTGGCACACATTGTCAGCAATAGGAGCAAGAAGATGGCAAAGTCAGCTGGAGTGGTGCATAGCAGGGGTCCCCAACCTCTGGTCTGCAGACTGGCAATAGTGCGTGGGCTACACAAGTGGCACCCTGGGGCTTCCCAGGGTGCAGTGCCTTTGTATAGTGTTGCTGAACTGAGCTCCATCGTGCAAAGTGGCTTCCTGGCACACTGTAACTCTGGGACTGCAAAAAGTTCCAGAGTTGTATACTGTACCTTTGGCCAGATTGGGCCAGGTTTTGCAAAACACAAAGGGACTTACTGGTATACCACAGATCTATGGCTTTTAGCTTTTTGCAGCTCTAAAGGCCATGAAGTGCCGGAAACTACCTTTACACTGCACCAAGCCCAGCCCCAGCCTGGCCCAGCAATGCAGCACAAAGGGGCTACATGACATGCTGTAGCTGCAAAAATGTTATATTCCCAAAGCTACAGCATACCAAGAAGCTCCTGTTCAACAGCATATTGTTATGCCAGCTTTCCTGACCTTGTGCCATACCATAGTCTCCCTTCTGTACTGCACCAACCCTCTCAGGCTCCTCCCAAACCCACAAAGCACCTTTCCTCACCTGGGACTTCCACCTCTCACCATTTAACCACCAGTTAAGTTATGTTAAGTTCCTGTTGGGTTGTTAAGGCAATTGGGAGTGCAGATGATACAGTCAAATGATGCAACACGCTATAACTGCATTGTTTCACTATAGAAATTCCAGTCCAAACTGTGGTTGTAAGTCAAGGATTAACTCTAACAAATTACTCATAGTACTTTGAATTCTTAAATTAACTTTTGCTCAAGAGGCAATATAAAAAGTAGTTCTTTTAATTATGAGATAATAGCACTTAGACTTATATATTGCTTCATAATGATTTACAGCATTCTATAAGCAGAGTCAGCATATTGCCCCCAACAATCTGGGCCCTCATTTTACCGACCTGAGAAGGATAGGAGGCTGAGTCAACCTTGAGCTAGTCAGGATCAAATTCCTGGCAGTTGACAGTCAGCCTGCTATACTGCATTCTAACCACTGCACTCATAATGATGGTAATATAGGAAAAACATTGAATTTGAAGGAAAAATCCTATATTCTCCAAGAAAATGCATAAGATAGAGGAAACATTGTTGCTGAATTCAATGTACCTTCGTAGTTTCTACCATTAACTTTTTAAATATATTTCTAGATTTGCTTTGTTTCCTGTTTTTTTTTCAGCTAATTATCCTAAGATGTTTAAATATCTTCACAGAAAGTGTAATATACTCTTAGCATTGGTTCTGTTTTAATTAAAAGCATACACTTCTGAATTTATAAATAGTCCAAAATATAATTCTGTGTGTCATATATTTTACGTTACCAAACTATTAGAATTAGGATCTGATTTCAAATGCTATACACTGTTCAGTTTACCCAACTGACTATTGATGCTCCTAACAAAGCACTCTTATATCCTGTAGACAGAAACCAGATCTGAGCAATTCAGAGGTTCAAAAGAAGTACATACGTGCATACATACATACATACATACATATTGAAATGAACTGCCAAAAGCAGTGTTATCATATATGCCTGTTGTAAAATATGTTAATAGTTCAAAATTGGAGGTTTAGAATATTTAGAATGACTGTTTCTATAAACTTCTAAAAGGAATTCCAATTCTAAACATTATTACAAAGAAACTGTTTTGGAAAGTAAGTTTAGCCATTTTAGTATAAATTTGAGAACTTTAGCTCCATCTTTCTTTCTATAGTATAGTTTTTGTAATTCTGCAGAAAAACCAATATTGCCTGGCATCAATCTTCACACCTGAGATTTATTCTATATGTTCATTTAAAGATTCTATGATCTATATGTAAATGACTCAATGATTTCACAGTTACAAGAGAAAAGGATGCTTTTGTATTGCAGAATATTAAAAATGTTAGCATCTGAAACTTTGAAAAAGTAACTTTCTATTGCTTTAATTAATTATAATGTTTGATATCCATCATGCCAGCATTTACCTGCTACTTCTTCTTTGATAAACTGCAGATCTTCTTCTGGATATTGTACTGAAGTTTGAGTAGCTGTGCAGTCTTCTAACGGCTCATCATTACTGGGTGGTATATTATAAACAAATCTTTTTGCACCTGGGTTTTTCCTTCTTGTTTTTCCAGGTTCTTGAAGCGATTGTCCCTGTGAACCCATATCATTCCACACAAAGACCTTTCCTTCACCTTGAGATTCATTTTCAGCCATTTCAGGTGAGCTGTCCTGGACCCAATCATTAATTTGGTAGTTTTCAGACTGGCTTTCATCAATGCAGTAGCCATCATTTTCAGTTTTTATGTTGCTTGCCAAGTTAGTTAGATTTCTTGTAGCCCAAAAACTAGCAACTTTCTGATCCCTTGAAGATAACCCATCTCTACTCACAGATCTTCTATTATAATCCACAACTACAGCTTCTGGGGCTTCTGATTTTATGCTTATATTTAAGGCATCTTTGATAAAATTACGACAGGATTGCACAACCTCTGTCATCTGAAGATAGCTGGCCACTGACATAACTTCAATTGCATTCTGGCTTGTAAGCACAAGGTTACCAGAGTACAGAAAGTCCAAGATGACAGAGAAGCCTTGAACAGCAACAACATCTAAATAGGTAACAGTGGTTTGGTTACGATTTTCTTTGTTTGTAAAGCAATACAGAGTCTTGAAGAAACGGCTGCCAGCAACCAAAATATTTTTGTGAGCTCTGAAGACTCTTCCACTCACCACAATATTGACATCACAGAGAATGCCCTTTTTCCTTTGCTCATTTAATTCTTGCAGTAGTTGATAGCAGTAAGAGTTCTCATTTGGCCTAATATTATAATCACAATCTCTCTCAGCCAATTCTGATATTAATTCAGATTCCTGTAAATAAAAGAGGGAGAAATTAAGATTATAGATTTGAATTGAGTCTTGAATGGTTTTACATTCTAAATGATACTTTTAGGATTAAACAAACCAATTCTAAAATATTGTGGCTTTATTTATAATATTTTATAGTTTAATCCACTGTCATATATTTTCAGTTCAACAAAGCATGCACTGAAATTAATTTTATCACACACCAAATATAATCCTCGACTTACAATCACAATTGAGCCCTTAATTTATGTTGTTAAATGAGAAATTTGTTAAGTGAGTTTTGCACCATTTTATGACTTTTCTTACCACAGTTGCTAAGTGAATCACTGCAGTTAACTGTAACACAGTTAAGTGAACCTGGTTTCCTCATTGACTTTGCTGGTCAGAAGGCTGCAAAAGTTGATTACATGACCTCAGAAAACACTACAACCTTCATAAATATGAGTCGGTTAGCATCTGAATGTAAATCATATGATCATGGGGATGCTGCAATGTTTGTAAGTGTGAAAAATGGTTGTGACTTTTTCAAGTGCTTTTCTAACTTTGAACAGTCACTAAGCAAACTGTTGTAAGTCAAGGACTACCTGTATGTACAAAGGATATTCAATTATATCACAAAAGATATTCAATTTCTTAGTGCCATTAAAACATCTGCTATTAACTGGAATATAACTGCAATTTCATCACCATATAAGAATAAGTGCCCTTGTGCAATTTGCTATTTTAAAAAATATCACTGTGTCCTTGCTGAAACATCACAACAATGAATAAGACTACCTACTCTAGAGAAATATATATGATTTTAAACTATAAATTAGCCACAATCTGTGCCTTGCCTCTTTTCTCCTAGTTTTTGTCTCTTTCCAAGCCATACCTTTTTAAAGTATTTGCTGACTACTTAATACCTAATATCTTTTCTTAAAATTAAACCTTAAAGTTACCTCAATTATTTTCTTACTTTCCAGTTTGCGTCCTCATTATCCTTTGCATTGGTTAAGTTTGTCTGAACCTTTTTAATGTGTGATTTCCAGAATTGAACAAAACATGGAATTTTTGCTTCTTATATTTTGAAAACTAGTCCTACTAATACAACCAATATTTTCTAATGTCCTTTTCAACAAGCTCCTTAGACATTGAACTCCTATTGTATTACAATTCAAAATTCTTTTTACACATTTTAACATAAAGATAGATATCCCTCTTTTGATACTAATATACAGGTATACTATAAGGCCAGGAACTGAACAATAGTACAATTGCCATGTTTTCATACTAGCTCGCTATACTATAGAATGTTGATAGTTGGGGTACATCTAATAGCTCAGCAAATAAAATTCTGCTTTGACTGGGCTCCAAAGTTCCTTTTGCATAAGAAGTTATTACCTTGAGAAACTGCTTATATGGGGTAATTTATTTCCCCTCAGATAGCTCACTGGTAAATTTGCTAATTGATAAAAAGTGCCTTCTTAGTGAAGGAATCTTCCTCAGCTGCTGTATATAAGCACTTGACACTAAAGACTTATATACCTTTTGTTATTTTTGGACAGTATATGCTTTTATTATTGCTGGCAATTCTATTTTATGATTTTCCCAGAGTCACTTGTTGAGCTGGGTGGCCATACAAATTGATTAAGTAAATAAATACATAAAACATCTGTTCATGATTAGAAATCCCATGTTAACTTTATTGTAATCACAGTAAGACAGACCATTTCTGATCTTGATCAAGAAGATACAGGTGATGCGGAATATGGCAGTAAGACAAGCAATAATTCAGATTCAAAAGGCAAAATGTAATTTGGCATGTGCACCAGTGCTCATGCAGCAACTGTCAGAGAAATGCCTTACAGGTTGTACGTCAGTTGCAGAGGGTGGCTGTGAAACCAGGAAAAACTGCAGCTGCTTTAGGGTGTTCCTGACCAATGCTATGTCAACAGTAATGCATCTGAATGCACAGCCCTATGATATGTAATATGTGATGCGTATTACACATTTGCACTGACAACTGGTTAATTAACATTGAACAAGATTAAGGTTTCTTCCCTGGAATATTGGTGCTCACTGAAAATTATTAAAAAAACATTCTAGAAGAAAGCAGTGACAAACACAGTAATAATTACCAAGACACTGTATTAATGCAATGACTAGAAGTTAAGATCAACTTGAATATCCTTAAAAAAAAACCTCTAAATTAAAACCACAGTGTCATTACGATAAAGACTTAATCTTCTGTGACAAAATAAACTTGCGTATCTGTATACAAGAGTAATAGTATTTAGTTAATATTAGAACCAAAATTCATTTTTGGTTGTACCAACTGCATTTTTGAGGGCACCAAAGCAATTTTTTTCTTGTACTGTACCAATACCATATGGGATAATGGACTGACGATTCCTCTTCCTAATATCAAAATTAATTTCTGTTCTGGGTTGAATATTATGCTGTCTTAGTACATCTATTCCCTACTGCTGTTTATTATGACAATTATATATTATGTTTCCCTTTTGTTTTTGCTATCCTCCATTTAAACTTCCAGATAGCCTAGTGAGAAATAAAACTCAGCATTTGTAGTGAAAACATGATTTTCTATTCTTCAATCTGGGACCTTCAAGATATTTTAGTAGTAACTTCTAGACAGTGTAAAGGATACAACCTTTAGAAGAAAAACCCTACTATTTTATCTGGTACCTGATACATCAAAACACAATATCAATATCTATCATTAATCAAAGCGCTAGAAGTATCAGGCATTATTATCCATTCCATGGATAATATCAACTTTTTTAAAATTCTGATAATCCAGAAGCTATTTTCCTGAAAATAGCATATTTATTCCAGATTTCTACATAATCATGCATGACATAAGTATGAAGGAAAGTCTGTAACTATCTGCTATTTGGTTACATACACCCTGGTTTTATAGTGAAGACACTGTTCCTTCAAGATGTCTGATATGAGAGAAGTACAAATAGGAGGATTTCAATTAGCTTAACAATCTAATCCCTAACCTGATTTTCAGATACAAGCCCTAAGATTGAAGACTTATACCCTACATCTATTTTAAGGAACCTTAAACTGAAGAATGAGATCATTTTCTTGTGCCTATTTAAAATATATCCCACACACTCATCTTCCTCAAATGTGTTCAATATTAATATGTTATAAGGAATCTTTACAAAACCAAAGTAGTTTCAAAAATCTACAGTCACATATTTAATCTTTGGAGAAAATACGTTTTTAGGATATTCATGTAGTCTTTTATCAGAAAATCTTTTAAGGATACAACCTAAATATAACACAGATTAGATAATAATTTTATATTATCAGTGATACTTTTACACATAATTCAAGATTGCTTCCATCACAAATCCCTATATGTCTCAGTTATGAGTATGAAAGTTAGGACAGCTTCTTCAACTATCAAATATAGTATTTCTTATCAACTCTTATACTGCAATTAAAAAAAATTGATGTTAATATAAATGCAGGCACTAATGAAATACAGAGAAGTATTGCATGCTAAGGGACCTATAAAGTGTAATTTGTAATTTGAGAAAAAGATTTCATCTAAAATAGTTAAAAAATGGATATAACCAATGAAAATAGTTTCACACCAGGAAATCCACAAGCTTTCAGTTGGCTGTTAAAGCCCACAAAAATCCATGCTTGCTGAACCTCAACCTTATTCATAGTAATCTAATTTTTTATCTGGCACTGTATGAATATGGCAAAACAGAACATATTCCATTTTTTCTTTGGATTCTAAATACAGTACAATAACAAATGTATATTGGATTGCATTGAGAAATATTTTGCAAAGTTCAGGGCAATAGATAATTGCTTGCTCTCCTTCTTAATCTGAAGTAAATCACACTTCACCACCAGTCTTTACCATCTTTCTAAGGCAGTGCTTCTCATCTCTGACAACTTTACAGTGTGTTGGACTTCAACTCCAAAAATTTCCAGAATACTGGGAATTGAAACATCATAAAGTTAACTAAGGCTGAGAAACACAATTCTAAGGAAATAAAACCTGAACTATCATCTCATCCTTCTTCAGTACCTCTCAGCAATACCACAGCATACATCTAAGATACAATTAGTCGTGGAGAAAATGGGATAGGCTGAAAGAACAGCAGCAATTCATATGATTGCAGTTGGCTGTCTCTGACAAGGAATGAGGAGGCATTAATATAGTACAGTGAATCATGAGAACCTTAATGCTAACAAGTGAATAAATTTAAATCAGCAAGAAAGGTTACTTAAATCATTAGTTTAGATAAAACTTCCTATTGAAAAAAGTATTTATTAAATGATCAGCAGTATCAAACAATATTAATATAGTACTGAATAATAGTGTTTACACTACTTAAAAATGACAATTGTAATCCAGCACCAAACTGGGGAACCCTATTTACATGATTTCTCCTAATCTTCTTGTCAACATGTGTTTTCTATTCTTTAATGTTTTACCAATTTTTTTTAATAAAGGAAATCATTTGAAATATTCTGAAGGTATTTTAGATTGCACTGACACTTTACTGGATGGGCTAACAGAACTTAAATATTGAGACTGTTTTTAGTTTGCATGAAAATGTTTTTTAAGTAGTATTTGGTATCTTTAATTAATCTTTGTATAATATATGAAGATTAATTAAAGATACCATATAACACTGATGTAGTTATTAAGCAGGCAAAACACAATTTAAGAAAGAGCTTTTATAGTTTTTTAAAGAAGTATTTTCACTCTGGCATGTCTGCAACATACTCAGAAACAAAAGGGACCCTCAATCACCATGATAAATATTTTGGAAATTACTTGGAAACTTAAAAGAAATAATTAGAACAAAATATTAGAAGGGACAATGAAAATAATGAAAAGAACCACCTAAGTTATTGGAACTTCTGTTAACTTCTAATATTGGATCATCTATACAACTTTAGAACAAATCTAGTGTCCATTAGGGCAGAATGCTCAATTTAGATACAAAGAAACCAACTTTAGATCCCCAAATTTATGTTTTTTTGGATAACATTAGGTTAAGACATCCTATATAGGCCAGCTCACATTTATATCTGGGTACATGGTTGATTGACTATAAATTCAAAATGATCTAGTTGTTCAATATTCAAATGCTGAATGCAAAGTGTACATTCACATATTTTTTGCTGTAATCTCATATTTCAATTTATTAACCCTCAAAAGTTAAACTAAATGTTTTCAGTTATTTGAAATGTAGCAACTTTTATCACATTATTTTGATTCTAAGTGGAATACAAAAACACTTAGCATTCTTAATAACAGAAATTTCAGCACTTTCGGAAATATCAAGAATTACAAAATAGGGGTACATAATGTGCCAGTTCAATTCTAAAAAAAATATACATGAGTAAATAGAGTGAGAACAGAATACCTTATCCGCACCTCTTTAAAAGTAGCAGTCTTTTCTCTGGATCCTATAATGCCAGAAAAACACTGATGCTTTGAAGAGTTACAGATAGGCTCAAAGTTTACCCTCCAAAAACAATTTTACTTGGAGTATCGTACATTTCTCAAGAATTCTCAAGATTTTTGAAAGATTGATGTCACGACATTTATTGATTTTTCCCATTCTGAATAAACCTTACTGTACTTTTTGAACGTGGCACTTAAATGGGCAAAAAGGATAGTTTGCATCATATACAGTGCCAAATACAGGGAGTACGATATTTAGACCTTACATTCACATACATTATACAAATTAGATACTCCTGCCTACCTAGACTTGTATACCCACAATCAACGTAGGTAACTGCATTAAGAAACACGAAAGGTAACAACTGTTGAATCTCAAAACTGTTACATGCCACCCCTTCAGTCAAAATTACCAATTAAGTTTCCTTAAAATCAGAGAGCAGAATGAATTCCTTATGAGGGGGAGAACATGAATGTGGATTATAAAATGCCCTCGAACTCAGGGAACGCTTGAGAAACCCTTTAAAGTAGCTCATACAAGGCAGGCTCAGAGGAAAGGAGGGCAAGCTTTCCCTTACCACCGCTGCCCAAGAGACCACATTTCTCTTCCTCCCCCCTGCCCCAATTCAACTTACATGCTCAGCAGTGACTGGCTCATTGAGGCGATGCTCAGCTGACAGATGATGCCTGAGAAATAGGGCACGTTTATAATTGCGGGTACCCTTGCAGAGATCGTCGTGACCCCCGCTGCTGCTGCTGCTGCTGTTGTTGTTGTTGTTGCTGCTGCTGCCGTCTGTAGAAGAGGCGGTTGGGACGGCAGCCGTGCACCAAGCGCAGGACACCAGTCCCGTCTTCTGACAGTACTGTAGCCAGGGGAACTCCTTAAGCCAGCAGCTCTGGAAGGAGACGTGCAGCTTCTGCAGGAGGGACTTGGGCCGGGTTGCCAGCGGGAAGTGTTGGATACTCTCCCCCCCCCCCGCGCCTACGCTGTTGACCTCCGCCTCGTCCCCCCCAGACCGCCTGCTGCTGCTGCAGCTGCCGCCCTCTGCGCCGCTGCCATCACCCAGGCTGCCCCCCTCGCCGTCTTCCTCGTCCTCGCTGCTGTCGCTCAGCGACCCCCCGTCCTGCACCAGCTCTTTCCCTTCCAGCAGCCCCTCCAACTCCAGCTCCTCCTCCTCCCCCCCGCCGCCGCCGCCGCCACCCCGCCCGTTCAACGGCCGCCGCGACCAGCCCGCCCCGTCGCAGCCATTGTTTGCGGCCGCCGCCACCAAGCCCCCGCCACGGAAGGCCAAGGTCCGACGATTCCTCTCGGCGTACATGGGGCCGACCGGGGCAGCGACGGATGGAGCAGTGCTCGCCGAGCCCGAAGGAGGGGTCGGCGAGAGCTCTTTTCCGGCACTGTCCGCGGCCTCCACCTCGGCCACCTCCAGCTCCACGGTCTCTAGCTCCACTTCCTCCTCCACCCCCTGGCCGTTCAACTGCTCGGCTTCCTGACGGACCCAGGCCTCGCCCTGGCCACTGCTGCCCCCACTCCCGCTGCTGCCGTTAGCGGTCGGGCCGCTGCCGCCTCCTCCAACGGTGGTGGCGGCGGCGGCGGTGGAGCTGACCAGGCCTCCCCCCCGGAACGCCAAGGTCCTGCGGTTCATCTCGGCGAACATGGCGGGCGACCGCGCGCCCCCCGCCCGCCTGTCTCCCTCCCTCGCGCTCCCCTCCTCCTCCCGCTCCGGCCCAACTGTGTCTCTGCTGCCCCCCACCCCACCCCACCACTGATCGCTCTGGGGGAAAAGGGGAGGCAGAAAAAGCGGCTAACCAACCGAAGCACCCACCCGGCCAGGCAGTTTCAGTCAGTCAGTTCGCCGGGCCGCTTGAAAGCGCTTTTAACGGCTGCAAGAACAAAATCTTATCCCCGCGCTCCAGCTTGCGTCGCTGGCACGGCCGCCTCCGTCGTCGCCTCCTCCTCGAGCGCTTCCCCTACAATAGATCCGGCTCAACCAGCAGCAGCCCTTCCGCCCCACCAGGCCCCGGCCCAGGTCGAATGGCAAATGAACAACGGACTGCGCCCACAATGCACTGGGGCGGCAATAGCGGCCAACGCCGCGGGGGAGGGGAGGGGGAGGGGGAAGGCGAAGGAGGGGGCGAGGAGGAGCCCGAAACAGCTGGCGAGTGTCAGGTTTTATTGCGCCTCCGCGTCACGCCCGCCGGACGACGCAGCCTCGCCCGAGGTTGGCAGGAGTTTTTGGCCCCTCAAACTTTCGTCCCGAGAGGCTCGGCGCGCTTCCCCCCCCCCCCTCATTTTAAGGAGCCGCTGGCACCCCCACCCATCGGAGACTCACATATGAATCCCCACCCCTTTGACATCATCACCTTCCAGCGCCCAGTAATGGACATCTTGGGTCCCTCGTCTGTGCAATTCCCTCTCAGGCCACCATGCCTCGTTGGTCAGTTCTTTCGCCTATCCCGCGCACTTCCGCTACCGGTCCCGGCTCTGCCGAAAGAGGGTGTCTTTCCCCCCCCCCCCCCCCCCCCCCCCCCGAGGTCTTTCCCCTCCCCCCCCCCGAGAAAAAAAAAAAAAAAACCTGACGCTTCCCCCAGCGCGCACCAGGAGCCCCCTTTCCTTCGCCGGCGCGCACAGGCGGGGGAAGCGGCTGGACAGCCCCTTCACCTGAAGCGCACCGGACGGGCCCTCCCACGGCCTTCGAGGGGAGAGCCTCGCGTGTCCTTGAGCCCCGGGTTGCGAGCTCAGAAAGGCCGCCCGTGGGCTGACAGCGGCGAAGCGCTGGCTGCCTCCGTTGACGAACAGGAGCGGTGTGCCAGGCCCTAGTAATTACTTGGAAATTGCACTGCCCCGAGTGCCTTTATTTTTGTTCTTGGGAAACGGAATTTAAATATAAAGGTCACGCACGTGCTCGTGCTCCGCTGAGCCAAGGCTTTTCCACTGACGCGGCCGTTGCCTCTTTGGCAACCGAAAGCAGCGCTTCCTTTCGAACATGTTCCTACTTGAACAGCTTTCGAAATTTGGGGTTTAAAAGTTTGCGCTCCGGCGGCATAAAAGGTTGCTAAGCGAGTTGCCCGGAGGCGTCGGGATCGGCAAAAGAAAGGCGAAGGAGCGTTGCAAGCAGATCCCGCGCAGGCTTGTGAGCGCCTGAAGTCCATTGAAACGGAGGTCCCCTCTAAAAATAAGTCATTTCTAAAGGAATTGGCCGTGCCTCAAGGAGAGGGGAGGAGGACTGTGAACCGCCCGCTGCTGTCGTTTCATTGGAACTGCTCAGAATTGTATTTTCTAAGCTCCCTGCTGAATGTGGGAGCTTTTCAAGTCATCGGGCTTTCTCCAAAGTGTAAATCTGAATCCTTCATTTTCATCTCTTTCCCCGAGAAGGCATTTCTTCAATAAAACACACTTACTCATACGTTTTCACTCTTAAAACTAATTTTAAAGGCATTTTCCATGCGTGTGTGTACTATATACACACACACACATACACACACACACACACACACATATATAAAATACAATTATATACATAACTAAAACAATCTTAACAAATGATGACATAATGCTTCCACTAAGAAAAAAGCCTCCAACTCATTAATTTTAAAGGAAGCATGACTTCCCAAAGGAGAAAGGAATATCTCTTCCACTGCAATACCCACAAATTATCATTTTTATAAGTAGCATTATTTGCATTTTATCACTATCAGATTATGTTTTAATTCTAACT
The DNA here is from genome assembly GCA_015471245.1 of Laticauda colubrina. Classification (NCBI taxonomy): domain Eukaryota; kingdom Metazoa; phylum Chordata; class Lepidosauria; order Squamata; family Elapidae; genus Laticauda; species Laticauda colubrina. The sequence goes on from BLBF01000002.1 coordinate 36,478,074, forward strand.
GATTAAATGACTTAAATTATATAATCTGTTCTTAAATTTTATGGAACATACTCCATTATTAACAGGATGAGGTGGATATACATTTAGAATAAGGATGCATGCATGTGCAGGGAGAAATATGGCTCATTTATTTTAATTGGGTTATTTCTATACAACTAATTCTGATGTATGTTTTCCTGAACTTGAATTTGGTGCATCCCCAAAATCAATTTTCAAGCTTTGTTTCATAACTTTTATTATGATACTGTGGATCTAAACAGACTTTCTATGCTCCATAGCTTCTTGGTTTTCTAACAAACAAGAAACATTAAATTCTTATGCAGGAACAAAATTGTCCATGACTAAAGGGAAAGGATTTTTATGATCCCATAAAGCAGCCTTCCACTGTAATATATCTCTGTCGTTATATGGATTGCAATAAGTGCCATACTGCCAATGATGATTTTGTAGATAGGGAGGGAGGTGCATCAATGGATGGATAGATAGCTGCAAGTATATTGTTCACTGAAAATGACATACTATATATATTAGTTTGAGAACAGTGATTTAAATATATTGATAGAATCAATATTCAGCCAGCTTCAAAACTGCAGCATGGACTCATCCTAACTGGCAAAAGCAGCAAGGAACAAAGTTGTTTAAAAATGAGAGTGGGATTCTGGTTATTTTCCTGATTACTAATACATAGGTCACTAAACAGAAGAAATATTTTTGACTAATCATGGGTTTTATTACTCAGATATGGACTACATTTGCATATATTGGCATCAACATATATTCTGAAAAAACACATTTGCTTCATTTTGTTCACATGTAAAATATCTCAAATATTTTAAATATACCCAATATTTGTCTAGCTTTTAAAATGTTTTGTTTAGCATTTTATAGTATATAATGTAAAAACTTAAGGTTACAGTGATATTATCTACTATAGAGATTATATGGTCACATTTTTCCTAATAGATTTCTGTTCTATATTATCAAACTGGTAATTTAAAATGTAATCACAAGCCAATCATTTAAAATCAGCAGATCCTGATTAACTATAGTGTGAAGGGACAGTTTGCCCATTAATTATATTGGAATTTTAGGCTTCCTATACAATGGTCTTTCAAACGTAAACATTCCTTTTTCTTTACTCATAATGTTCAGTGAAAAGATCCATTGACTTAATCTGCAAAACATGTCTTTCTAGTTAGATTCCTCATCCAGATTCTAGCTAGGTACTAAAACTCCCAAGTTCCTAATTTAAACACTGCAGGAACATTTGGATCATTATTTTGTACCAAATTTTTAATTGTGTAAGCCGCCTCAAGTCACCATGGGCAAATAGGCGGCAATATAAATCAAATAAACAAACAAACAAACAAAAATAAATAAATAAATTGCACTTTGGGGATCAAACGTCAGTTTAATAATAATTTGAAGTAAAAAAATTGTTTATGTTGGCTAGATAAGTTCATAACAGGAAGGTCTGAACCTGAAACTTTGCTATTCATGCTGTACATCTTACTCACTGCTTAAGTCTATTTAATATACATTTAGAATTTCTAAGAATGGCAGATACTTCTCTGCAACATTTGGGGGATCAGGTTTTTTGGCAATGATGGAAATATGCTTTTGAAGTGGGAAAATATACCCTATTCATTAATAGCCACATTTTTTTCTCACTTCAATTTCATTTATTTCCATTTTCACAAAAATGTACAATCTGAAATCTGATATAGTTTAGAGAAATATTAGAGTAGTAGGACCAGGGTGTCATGTGAACATAGCTTTCCTGGCAAAAGAATACCAGAGACTAAATTCTACTTTTCTTGGCTTATCACCTGTCTTAACTTCAGTGAAGATGTAAAGTTCTAAGTATGTGACTGGAATGCTAATTGGGTTTGCATATGGCACAAGGCTGGGTGGATAGCTAATATGCTAAAAGACCCATTTAAAATTATCATAATAATTAGAAGAGTGGGCTGAAATTAATCAAATCAAATTTAACAGTTCTTTACTAAACAAAAATCAACATGCATATGTGTTGATGCATAGCAGAAAGATATTGCTTATGAAAAAGAGTCTTGATTAAAAGCAGAATGAGAACTACCTTGGTGTAATGGTTAAGGCATAAGGCTGGAGACCAGGAGAATGTGAGTTCTACTCTTGCTTTAGGCATTAAACATTCATAAAAACAACTATTTTTTATCATGGGCTGGAATTGAAGGAAGTGGAGCAAAAAATAGATGCAAATACAAATTATTTACAGATAGTGGTAATAATGGCACAATGTTTATGCATTACAGTGTTTAAATACAGATTATGTTGTGATTAATGTTCTTGCATTAATTGACATGTAGGTTGGTTTGGTCCTGACATTAAATTGAAATGCGATTGGTTTAGTTTTGAATTAGCAGATTGTACACTAACCCATTCTTACTTAGCATGTTTTACAAACCCACTCGATTTTTGATTTTCCTTTTTCATTGTAGCTCACCTCATTTCTCCTTACAAAATTGGTATAAAGACTTGTACATTAATAAATTCATGTTTAAAAACATACTGTTCTATATGTAAAGTGGGTGACCCCAAATCTACAAACCTGATTGGTCAATAAAATGAACATTGGATTGGTTCACTAGGAACCAATCCAAAGAGCTGCTAAAAGGCGGCAAATCTAAACAACTGCCATTGGCTGCAAGCAGGCAAGCCAGCCTGTATAAAAGGCTGGCCTCGGCTTCAGCCAAGGGTTCCTATTTACTGACTAGTTGAAGAATAAAGTATTTGTTGTTGGAACCCGGTCTACCTCGTGTGTTTTCCGAACAAAACACATACTTTGACAAAGCCACAGTTGATTGGATTTACACACTGTACTAAATTTATATCAAGCAAAACTTTTGAGTTTTGAGGTTCCTTTGAGTCAGTTTTTGATTCCTGGTAACTGCCTGGACTAGTTCCTGCAGTTTTCTTGGCAAGGTTCTTTGGAAGTGGTTTGCCACTGACTTAGAACTAACCCAAGATTCCCAAAACTGATTTCATGCTCAAGGCAGGACTAGAACTCATGGTCATCTGGTTTACAGCTTGATGCCTTAACCACTACACCAAACTGGCTCTCAAAATTACATAACAACACATTATAATGTAATATTTGTTATACTAATTGCTGTAGTGATAGACCAATCCAAATATTCTTTGAAAATGAGAGGCTCTTCTTTATACTCCTTTGAACTCAGTGGTGTATTCTTTCATGAACAGGGTTGCACCAAAGCCTTTTTGCATTTGGAGTTGGTGTAGTCAGATAGAAGAAGGATTTCTTAACATACTTTCCAGAATAGGCTAGGTTCTAATGTGGCAGGGAGTGGTTAGACAGATATAATGAAGTAGGCAAATTGATAAATGCAACAGAGGAATGAGAGAGCTGGAGGTTTAATACAGTGATCTATGTTCCTGCACAGAAGCAAATGTTACTGAATTCAAAAGGAATGCAATCTTAAATTTTTTTTTTCTTTTCCCTTTTTTTAATTGTTGCACGGCAGGTTCTCTAATCTCAATGGCACCATTGTTCATGCTGGCTTGTCATGATGGGAATTGTAATCCAACTCCTTTGACTGCTTAGAGCACTGCATTAAGTCAAATGGACAGTAGAGCAGAATAAAGATTGTTTCTAACTTCAGTTTCCAAAAAGGATGGGCTGCAGAACCACCACCTGGATTAGCAGGCAAGTCTGTTCTCTCAAATTGTTTTGCTGGCTTTTTTTAAAAAAAGTAAAAGATCACCAAGTGCCATTGTCATTGCAGAAAAAGAAGTATGGATTGTCATGAATAGGCACTGTTCCGTGATATAGGTGCAAAATGTCTCATGGAAAATATAGAAAAAGACATCTATTGTTTAATGGTAATTATCAAAACACACTGGCACATAGTTCTGCCAATACAAATACAATAGTGCATGTAAAGAAAATTATGTTCACTGTAAATTTTTTTGTTGTATTTGGGCACATCTGCTTGGATTTTTCTGTATCAAAAATGAATATTATTTCAGATTAGCTCTAGTGCCCCATCTGCAGATGAGTAGTAATATTACTTACAAAGATGCTGAAAGTGTTTTCTTTTTAATAATAAACCTTTTTGTGGGCTTGGACCTATCTGTTCTCCAATGTTTAGTATTTGTTTATGCAAGCTGAGCTTTTCAATTATATTTTGTCATTTTTATCTTTGGATGGCATTTCCACCTCATTTCATTTTTTGATTCATTCACATTTCTAAAAAATATTAATTATACTCCATCAACTAATAAACATTGGTTTTAAAAGTGTAGCAAGTAAAAAAATTCTCAATAGGGGTTTTTAATGGAAAGTTGTAACGAATTCCTCCTTCCTTAATTGTATGATCAATACAAAATGTTATTGTAAAAGTCTTTTTTCATTTTTAATTATTGATCTATAATTATAAAGAAATGGAGACTTGATGAAGTTTTCAAAGGAAAGTTTTATAAAAACTTTCTTTTGTTGGAAATGGAATATTTATTTTAAAATGAAATGGAATAATTTCTTTTAAAAACAGGAAAGGATATATTCAAGTAATTAAATTAGCATTAAATGTAAATATATTTCAGGATAAGCAAGCAGAAAATAATTTATATTGAGGCCTATATATTTTAACTTCAGAGGACTAAACTTCTGATGACTAAGTAAAAAAGAACTATGATAGTTCTCGTATTTATTTTGCTAAAAGTTTCAACTCGCTATTCTACAGCTCTGGGTAGAATCAAAGGTGAATTCCATCAAGCCTTTGAATCAGTCTTGAATCCTTCCTGGCAACTATATGGACAAGTTCATTCAGCTTTCTTTGCAACGGTTTTGGAACTGATCTACCTTTTTTTCTGGAATGACAAACAACTACTGTCCTGGCTAGACAGAGAATTTGTAATCACCCAGCTGGTTTGTTCCTAAGGCAAGGTTAAAACTCAGTTTCCTAGTTTCTAGCTCAGAGCTTTAACTACTAAATGAAACTGACTCTCTGTTGTGATTGTATTTGGAATGCATTGTATCCTTTTGGTTGCCTCATTTTAAAAAAAATATTGTAGAATTGAAAAAGAGTACAGAAAATGATGTTATTTCACATCTAAAGCAATGAGGCAAATTCACAAGATTTTGGAGGTTTTAGGGCTTCAAGCTGCAAGTTCTGGGCTTGAAAAATTCACATGACCATCGCAAGGAGACAGATTTGTTTACATCACTTTTCTGGCATCTACTGGTAGTAGTAGTCAGGGTTTTTGTAGCACAAATTGCATTAAGGTTGGTTATGTTAAATGGAGCAAAATTCACTTTATAAATGTCTAACTTAGAAAAAAATTGGGGCTCAATTTTGAGAACTACCTGTATTTCATTCTCTTTCTTTCTCCCTGTTTAAAAAAGAACACTTTCAGGAAGGGTTTTCTGAACAGATGAGCTTAATGAAACTGAAAAAAGTTCCAAGCTGATTGATTAAAGTTATCTTGCTATTTTATAGATATAAGTGACATAGAATGACCAAATTATAAAGAAGTCAAAACATTCCACAATTGAATGAATAGCTTCTATATGCATAAAAATGTTTTTGTAGCTCTGGATATTTAGATAGATAGATAGATAGATAGATAGATAGATAGATAGATAGATAGATAGATAGATAGATAGATAGA
>BLBF01000002.1:36483753-36590223 GCA_015471245.1 Laticauda colubrina
AGATAGATAGATAGATAGATAGATAGATAGATAGATAGATAGATAGAACAGAATAGTTGTGTGTAGCATTTATTAAAAGTACACTTGTAATTTCTTCCCTGACCATTTTCCTATCCATCAGTTCTACATTTTGGTTAACAAAGGTCATTGAGTTTTCAAACAGAAAAAATTGACAAAGTATCCCCAAGGAAGCATAGATCTGGAGGATTGAGATTAACCTTCCAAGTATTATTCCACTTCCAATTCCAAGTATTATTTCCACTTAGCTATGCTTCTGTAAGGTAAATAGACCTATAGTTATGTAATTAGATTTTTAAGATAGGCACAAAACACTGAATTATGAACGACACATGCTGGGTTTGTACCATTTGTTAGACTAAAATATGGTAATGGGGGAGCTTTAAATTCACACATCTTAAAGTTGCCAACTTTGGTTTAAATTGTGTGAAGATATCTAGTTTGGTGTAGATACCAGGTTAGAAAACAGGAGATGGTGTATTCTAGTCCTACATTAGGCACAAAACCAGCTGGATGACCTTGGGCCAATCGCTTTGTCTCAGCCCTAGCAAGCAGCAACAGCAAACCATTCTGAAATTTTGCCAAGAAAACTGCAGGGACTTGTCTAGGCAGTTGACAAAAGTCAATAGTGACTTGATGGCACAATAGATAGAGCAATAGAGAATGCCCAGTATACCCTTTCTCATGTAAGATTCTAGATTTCCTTTTTGCTCCTAGAGGGCCCTGACCTTTATCTTCTCAGTCTTCTATGCCTTTTAGATTTGGCTTTATGCACATGTTCATTTTTTTCTTGAACTTAAGAAAGATCTTATTTATTACTTACCTGTCTCTTTCTTTTTTCTAAGTCTCCAGTTCTCCAATTTATTCTTAAAATATAGCTACCTTATCAAGTTGCTGTGAGGTAGAATAATAGATAGATTCAGTGAATGCAAATTTGAAGCTGAAACTTCCAAGTCACAAGTTAACATTATTATCAATAAACATTTTTCTCAAATTCATCATCTTCCAGATGTATGATCCTCAGTCTTGAAGCTAAGGCAAACCTTACTTTAAACCAGAATTTTTACTTCTTATTATGGAGAATATAAATGACTCAAAAAGCAAACTGGTGACCTGGAAAACAAGCTTAGATTAAGAAATGTTGTGTCAATAGGCAAAGGAAAGGAACACAGAGAGGAAAACACAAAGATACTCTTTTTTAAAAAAGTTTTATTGATTTTTTAGGACAAACAAAAGCAAACAAAACATAAAAACATCCAGCTTTCTTCCATAGGTATACAAACAACGTGTCGGTTGGTTTACAAATTTTTTGTGCATTGATTTCATAGTCTCAATTACAGTTACATTACATAATAACTCATATTATCAGAAACTGAATATCCTAGTATTATTAATTAATCATTTGACTATAATTTTTTTCATTCATACTTTGCGAGATAGCTATACTTAGTTTATTTTATAACAATTCATATAGTCCTTCCAAATCTATCTTAAAAACATTTTTATATATAATAATAATAATAAAAAAAGAAATACATCTTTATATATTCATTATTTTCTATAATTCTACATATTCTATTACTATATTTTGTTATCGAGCCATTGATAGAAAAGGTCCCAAATTTTGTAAAATTGTTTATCCTCTTGTTCTCTAATTTCAAATGTCAATCTACTCATTTCAGCACATTCCAGTATTTTCTTGATAATTTCCTCCTGCAATGGTATTTTCTCATTTTTCCAATTTTTAGCAAATGCAATCCTAGCTGCTGTTAATACATTTACAATCAAATATTTTAAATCTTTGCTGTATATATCAGGTAGAATTCCTAATAAAAATATCTCTAGTTTTAAATCTATATGCTTTTTAGTCATTTTTTCAAACCACGTGTGGATTTTACTCCAATATTTTTTGGCATCCGCACAAGTCCACTACTTATGGTCATATGAGCTAGGTATCTGATGACATTTCCAACATCTTTCAGATTTATTCTTGAACATTCTTGCTATTCTTGTCAGGGGAAAGTGCCACCTGTAAAACATCTTATACAAATTTTCTTTAAATGCTGTTGACATTGTCATTTTATAATTTTGAGACCCCAATTTTTGCCATTTCTCGAGATCAATCCCACATCCAAAATTCTTCCCCCAAACAATCATAGTTTCTTTAACTTGTTCTTCGTCTAGTTTAATTTCTAATAAATATCTATACAATTTTTAATCACCTTTTCATCAGTACCTGTCAAAATCTTATCTAAATGAGTCAATTTATTATAGAAACCTTCTGTTTTAAAGTCTTTTTCATACCTTGAATGTATTTGCACGTAAGAAAACCAATTCATCTTTATACCTTGTTCCTCTAATTTTTGCATAGATTTAAGTTCACCTTTTCATTCAAAATTTCCCCATATTTAACTGTTTATTCCTTCTTATATGTTATAGGATAAGAAAATGCTTCAATAGTCGATAACCAGACTGGAATTTTCAAATAACATTGTCTTTTAATCTTCTCCCAATTTAACCACAGAGACTCCCGTATATGATGTCTTCTAAAATAACCCTGTATTTTAGTTTCTTTATACCATAAAAAGGCATGCCACCCCAAGCACAAAGATACTCTTGTCACACTGGATTATGACAAACAGGGAGGCGAGATGAAAACTTTTTGCTCTTTCTTTGTGATGGGTAAAAATCTGTGAGAAGGACAATCCAAATATAAAGATTCTCTGTTTGCTTTTATCCCACATAAATTCTATTGACATTTATTTGTCAAATTTTTAAATCACTTATCTCCCTCAGAGAGTGATTCTGGCAGTATACATTAAAATGTTAAAACATAAGAATTAAAACTTATTATTTTTAATTTAAAATTTTAAAAAAATATAACTTAGAATTTAAAAGTAGGCAAAGATGAGTTAACCCTGTTAAAAATTAGTGTAAACGGTGAAGAGAGGGCTCTCAGAGTACCAACCAGCCTCATATGAGGTTATATAGTCACATTTTAACTCCTTTTCAGAAGGCCAGGAGAGTGTGAGCCTGTCTCACTTCTGGGAGGGAGAATATTCTACAGGGCAATGGTGATGGCAGGGAAGGCTCTATTCCTAGACCTAGCTAGTCAGAATTCTTTTAACTAATGGAGTCTGCAACATAACTTCCCTGCCTGACTGGGTAGGACAGGCTAATGTAATGGGCCGAAAACAGTTCCATAAGTTGGCCCCATGCCATGTAGGGCTTTATAGGTCACAACCAACACCTTGAATTGGATCCAGAACAAACCAGTACACAACACAATTTGCAGAGGAAATGTGTTACATGCACCCTTTTGGGCTCCCAGAATTGCTTGCATGGCCACATTCTGAAGTTTACAGATATTTGCATGGCCACATTCACCAACTGAAGTTTACAGATAGCCGGTCCCAAACGGTACCATGGTCAATGGTAATGAAAACTGCCAAGAAGTCAAGAACAGAAAGGATGGATGTATTACCGTCATCATTCTTGCTAAAGATCATCCATGAGTGCTACCAATGCTATTTTAGTTCCATATTCTGGTCTGAACTGAAAGAGTCAATACTTTTCCTCTAGGATCATCTGGAGTTGAATACCACCACCTTCTCAATCACTTTCCTTAAAAACAGGAGTTGGGAAACTGGGTGCAAGTTATCCAGAATGGTAGGGACCAGCAATGTCTTCTTTAGTAGAGGCACACACCATCACTTCTTTGAAAGGAGTCAGAGGCAATCCCTCCAGAAAGGATAAATTCACCTTCACTTGGACTCACTCACATCAACCTCCTCAGGGGCATTAACCAGCCAAGAGGGGCATGAATTTAACACACAGTTGTTTATATTTCATAGGACCCTCAGAATCAATTCCTCAGAATCAAAGTATTCCCAGATAACTGGATAAGTCCATTCATCAGGCACCTCTATATGACTTGCACCATACTTGAAGTCCAATTAGGAACTAATCTGAGTGATTTTATCCTTCTAATGCACAGAAAAGTCCTTCACAAGACCCTGTAAGTAGGCTTCCGCGCTTCCCTTTCCAAGGACAGTCTGGATTGACCCTAAACAGGGCAGCTGGATAGAATTCTATGGATGTAATATGTGTGGAGAAGTAGTGATACTTTGCCATTCTTACCTCCATGAGATAAACCTTAATAGGGGCCTTAACTCATGTTTGATTGAATTTGTTATTTTGCTCCAGCAACACTTTAAATGTCTCTTAACCCCTTTCAGCTCCTTCAACTCCTCCATAAACCATGGAGAGTTAATTGGAGTGGTAGACTGAGAGAAGTCATATAAGCATGATCCTGTCTAAGATTCTAGCTGACTCTCTCTTGCAGACAGCTGCCAGAGTCTCTGCAGAACTTTGTAGCAGATCAGCAGGTATTTCCCAGAGCTCCCTTTTTTTCCATATTGACTTTATCCAGATACTTTCATGGGGCATAAGTCCCAAACTCAATATATAGCTATTAATTTTGTATAAACAGTTTAAAATTATCTGTTTTCATATTTCATAAATACAAAGCTGTGTAACTTAAAGCAGCATAAATTTCAGTATATGCTAGTATAGAATTGCATTCCTAGAAAATGTTCCAGACCTTTGCCAGTCATATTTGGTTTCTATTCAACATTCTCTTACTGGGGAAATAATTTCTGATAGAAAATATATTTGATTCCAGTCTACTTTGTTATAGGGGAAAAAAAACCTGTCTGGCCTGGCCAGTGAATTCAGATGTTTTTTAAGCACTACTGTAGATATTTTGATGAAAACTAATCTTGACTGAACTCAGTGGGCTAGGTGGTTCTAGGAAAGTGATCCAGCAGAGCCCAAATAAATAATTCTTTCAATAAACTTGGAGTGTGAGGAAAGGTCCAAAAGGGAGTTGTAACAGCATATGTTTTGTGGGCCACAGGGTCCTGCCCATGTTTGTCCATTATATAATTATATAATTCAGCTAGTGGCACAAGAATGAAAGCTTCAGTAAAATCATGCTGAGTTTAATGGTTAAGATACTGAACTTGGATCTGGAAATTCAAGTCCACACTCAACTGTAACTTCACTGGGTGATTTATCTCACTTTTTTGGTAGAAATGAAATGACATAATATCCTAGATTTAACAATTGTTAATGAGAATATACAGTCTGGATAGAAAACATTGCAGTACCTGGAGGCAGCAGAACAGAAGAAAAAGAACTGGAGAAAATCGCAAAATATACAAAGATCCGCAAATGGAAGCAGAACAACTGTGATAAAACAAAGTAAAGATAGTACCAATAGTAAAAGGCACCTTGGAAGCAATCCCAAATCAACTGGAACATCCTTCGAACATCATTAGCATTGACAAAATCATCACGGTCAACTGTCACTGGCAGCTTTACTTGGAACAGTTTACATCTTTTGACGATACCTTAACACCATCAAATATCACCTGCCTATCCCAGGTCCTTGGGAAGAACTTGATTAGTGGATAAAAATGCCAAATCCAGTCTAAACATTTGACTGAGTGAGTGACCGACCAGTCATAATAACAGTAGTGGCTACCCTATGCTCTAAATAGAAGAATAAATGCACAAGTGAATGAACATGTGGACCACTGAATGAACAAGAAAGATCTGAAAAACTACAAAACCTCAAACAGCCTGAACATGTTTTAAGGCACAGAACACTAATACACTGTGATGGAGGGACCTAGAAAGGAGTGCAAGGGAAACAGAATACAGTATGCTGATAGAGTGCAACCTAGTTTTACTGCTTTGGCACATTTTTTTGTAGACCATATGATGGATATCCCTGTGGTAGTAAGGAAGAATATTCCAGCCACAAATCTACAATGTGATTGTTCTTTTCTCATATATATGTGAAGATGGGCTGCTCAGTGCAAGATTGATTTTGAGATGCAGCTATTAAATTTCCAGCTGTAGATTATATGATGGGCTATTCAGAAGTACAATGTAGCATTATGTGTTTCAGTCATTAAAAGCATACACAGCATAAGCTAGCCCTTAGCAAAATCCAGCCCTTAACATATGGCTAATATAAATCATTGCATGGGATAATTCAGAGAGAGCCTGGATGGAACATATTACTCCACTTCTCTCCAGTAGGAGCAGTGGCTTCTACTGCACATAAGCTACAAAAAGCTGTTTAGATATGAGTTGTATGAATAGCCAAGGTAATGGCTATAATACAAAAGAGCTGTGTGCATACTTTGTGACTGCTATAATAATTTGCTCTAAGGGCTTTTAAAGAGTTAAAAATCCAGGACTAAAAAGAGCCCTAGAAATTTTATGACCTCAGTGCAAGTTGAAATCCTAAGTAGTAGAACAGGTTTTGCTAATACATTCAACCCTAAAGGCTATGCTGCTCTCTGCCATGCAATTGTTAACTTTCTGGCAATGTTTCACCTGACCTTCTAACACTGAGAGATATCAAAGGCTGAGGTTCTTTTGTTAAACAAGAAATTACCCACTTGCATTTCTTAGTGTTATTTCTAAACAGGCCAAATTTATTTTAAATTTGAAGTGGATATATTAAAGACAGTATACTATGGATGAAATATGAGAGTTAGTACTTTACTGACAAACAGTTGAGAGGCCAACAGCTGCATAAAGCCAAATCTGAATAGAACTGTATTTTACACCTAAACATTTTAGAAGAAAGTATGATTTTCAATCCAGGAGGAGGAGACTATTGCTTTTAAACAAATTGTTTCCCATTTCTGAATTGAAGAGGACTTTGATTTATATAAAGCTACTCAGTTGAACAGTCTCTTAACTTTAAATCCTCTGTTGAGCAAGACTTCAACATCCACAAACATATCAGGGAACTCTGCTTTTCTGAAAAGCTCACCACTTCTTTCTTTAAGGCAGGAGAGAAGGACCATTTTGCAGCCATGAGCTGCATGATTTTTGTCTTTGAACAGAAATATTCTTCTGGCTGCTGAGGACCACAAGTGGGCTTGGCAGGCTGGAGGGAGCAGGACTTCTCAGGAGAAAGCAGGATGAAATCATCCAGTCCATTTTGTGTTGGAGTTCAGAAGGGAAGTTTGGGACAAAATGACTATGCTAAATCTAGCGGGGCTTAATCAATGTATTATTTTTTGCTCTTTCCAATAGGTGATGTGGTTTTAAGAGCTCCAGGAGCAGCAGAAATGAGACAGGAGACTGTATGGAATCACTAGGTCTAAATTACTCACCTCTATTCTAGTGTATGTAGAAGAGAGGAAGAATATAAAACCAGTACTCTGGTTATGTTGCTAATTTCAACCATGATTTAGCATTCCTCTGAAAAAAAAGCTTTCTCAGATATCATATGGAAACCTCCAAAGCTATTTTGTTCTAAGAGGCAAGTCAAAAAAGAAATGCTGAACAGTAACAACACGAAAAAGGAATACTAATAAATATGGCAGCTAACAAAGAAAAAGAAAATGTTAAACATTGTGCTTTTCTTTGTTAAAGTCAAGATTTGTACTCTGTTCTTTTTGGTAGAGTTATATGTATGGCTATGGGATAATCATAGAACTTCCAAACAATTGCCTATTCTATCCCATTAATTCTATCTGTTAGAATACAAAATATATAATATATATATTTTATACAAAATACTACAAAATAGATACGTTTGGCCATTGTCTTTCACAACTGTTAACAGTACAGAATGATCATAGGCAATGCGCTTAAGCACAGGGAATAATTGCATTATTTAATCATTTGGGTCTGTACTCAAAACTCTACAACTCTTTGATCAGTATGTGCTGATGTTCAGGTCTAAACTAGCTATTAGAACAGCGTGACCAAACTTAGTTTATGCTAGTTTCTGTAAGGGAAGCGTATATATGCTGAAGCAATGGTAGAAAAGATACGGGGAATTATTTCTCATTTCTTTCTATGCGTCTGACTTTGAAATTAGCCTTCCCCACACATGGTTATTCTCTTATGTAAACAACCCCCAACTCCCCCACCAAGCAAGGAACAAGGTAGTATTAGCTGATTGACTCAGATGATCTCTGCTGCTCAATTATGTTACCTATGATTTCATCAAGGAGAGAGATTTCATGCAGATATGTCATTCTCCGTTCTCGTTTGCCGCCTCCTACCACTCTTCTGGATATTTGAATTTTGATGCTGCAAAGAATTTAGAGCCTTATAGGGGCAGTCCAGAGTTTATCCACCCCAAGCCATTACCAACAGATTTGCAAATGAGCAGATTTAAAACTAGCAATTTCAAATAACAATCCCAAATTCCACCAATGTTTATGTTCAGGTTTCCCAGTTTTATCACATTCCACAGCCTGAGGTGTTCCTTTAGCTAAATTTTTTGATAGTTGATGCAGCAGTAGAAAGCCTCTCTACGAGACAGCGATCTATTCAAGTTATTTTGAATGTGTAAGTGGGAAGGATTTCAGGAAATGTATTTTGATAAGCAACTGAGCTATAGCTTTAGCCCTGGAAGTTTCATGTCCCAAGTTCCTCAAATCATAAGAGTTTTAGGAAATGCAACTTCGAATTTTGACTTGGATGATGTCCCAGCCATGTGATAGCAGTTTCCTAAATGTTTAACCAGTTCTATATATGTACAGATATACACCCATAAAATCTATTTGCCCATGCAGGGAACGTCCTGATGACGTTCCTAGCTTGCATGTTTTATTAGACATCCTGGCCCAAATAAGGGATTAGCACTTTGAAACAATAGAAATTGCTATTATTTCAAGGACTTTGCAATTATATTTTAAATATATCTTACATAAATAATTTCCCTTATAGCAATTAAAAGATGTACTGATAAAACAATATGATCCAGTCATTTTAGCAAAGATATATGAAGTGGTTGGAAATTTAAAAAGATATTATATTTGAAATAATGTTCCAGTTAATGTTGATTGTTAACTATAAATGGAATAAAAAAGCAGTATATTCCAGGGGTCCCCAAACTTGGCAACTTTAATACTTGTGGACTTCAATTTCCAGAATTTTTAAAGTCTTAAAGTTGCCAAGTTTGGAGACTTCTGGTACAGTTTATTGGAGTCCTCAAACTTTTTACTTAAACTTCTATTGGTATCTTCAGGGTGTATATCAAAATTTGCAATTATGTCCAATACCTTTTATTGTGCATGCAACACATAAAGGCATTTACAGGATCTATAGGCTCTGCACCTTTCATATGTGCTTATGTTATCAATATATGTTCAAAAGTTTTGAGTTGTGTTGTGAAACTGTGATGCTGCTTTCATTATTTGCCCCCCTTTGATTCCCCCATAGAAGCCAATTTGATAATAGCTTCCTTTTAATGAGGCAAAATATTCTAGTTTTATGTGAAGTTATATGGGTGGGGGGGACCACAAGCAAGTGGTTAATTGAAAACAAAGGATATAACTGGTGATAGAATCAAGATGAAGAATCATATTTTAATCATCTGCCTTCGTTTCAAAGACTCATTTCTCAGTATAAATGTAATTCATAATGAAATATGGTGTTGTACAATTATGATATCATGGCATGAAATAATAGAAAGGGTATCTTTAGAAAAATAAAGGGAACAAAGTGTTTTTAAAAGACCTAACATCACAAAGAAAAAAATGCCATGTCTTGTCTTTATGTTGCTTGCTTGGTATTCCCCCCCTTCTCTGTTGATATGCTATTTATTGAACTATTATCAATACCCTGAAATACAATTAGGAAGATTATATGCTTCCTGATAGCTGTGGCTATTTTGCCTTTCTGGCTTCCCAGTTTTTCTTTCTCCATCAGCTTACTATGAAGTTTTTTTTTTCAAGACAGTTGCTTCTTATGAAAAGCTACGTGAGCATAATAAATTAAGATATCTGAAGCCAAACAAAGACACCAACTTGAACTATGACACAACAGCTTGCAAAACATAAGGCAAATTTAAAATGACCAAGGGTCAATATGGTATGCATAGTAAAATAGAGACAGTCAAATATGACTTTAATGATGTTTATGAATGACTTTAAGGCTTAGGGGGTTGTTTTGAGTGTATTGTGTAAAAAATAAATTATAGCAAAACTAAAATTTCACATTACGTAGTGCTTTGTTTAGTCAAGCTTTATCATAAATCATAGTATGGGTAGGTAGGTGGGGAGGCAGACAGACAACCAACCCAAATATTTTTATTTGTGATCTCCTATGTTCTCTAGGAGCTGAGGTCCAAAACACAGCATCTAATTTACAAAAAAATCTCACAAATCAAAGCATGTTAACCTAACAAATATGTTATATTGATGGTCTTAAATTTAGATACCTCATCTCAAGTAAGGCATTGAAGTTTTTATATAGTTATAAACCTGACTTCTGGAGAACCAGAGCACCTGTTGAGGATCTTTTTTTTTTCTAACTAGAAAGCCAAACTGGTACAACAGACAACATGCCAGCATAAAGGCGTATGACAATATCTTGCCTTATCTCAGTGTTATGCTACTTATTTCAATAACTTCCAACTGTTTAATAAGTGATAACCTTTTAAGGGGTCAGAAGCTAAGTAAAATCAGGCCTTAATACTTGGATGCAAGATTTCCTTGGAAATCCAGCAAGGGAGGCTAAACTCGAAGAAGGCAGTGGTAAACTACTTTGCACTATAGATAAGACTTCAGGGAGGCTATACCTTTGCAATTATCAGCTGATTAGCTTAAGAGTTCGGTTTGTAAAGGCATTCATAGAAGATCAGGTTATTTTAAACCAAAAAGATACAGATTTTTCACAATCAATGATTTCAATCAGCAATGAAAAGCAGCATGGAGACAGAGATAA
This sequence comes from Laticauda colubrina, assembly GCA_015471245.1. Lineage (NCBI taxonomy): Eukaryota > Metazoa > Chordata > Lepidosauria > Squamata > Elapidae > Laticauda > Laticauda colubrina. The sequence continues at coordinate 36,494,545 of BLBF01000002.1, forward strand.
TAAGCCATTGTACCTCAAAGAATCAGTAATTAACAAGGAATTCTATGTACACAGCTATTAAAGTGAGAATTTCTTAATAGCCTAAAGAAATTAACTTTTCTTTTTTTACTTCCAAATATTAGTGTACAGAAGTAAAAAGCACAGCAAAATGACTGGATCATATTATCAAGCAAATAGCACCAAATACCCACAATATTAAACCTGTAGGTATCCAGCATGTATACATACAGTATCTTTAATGTATTGTTTCATACTATTTCAGGGATTTTTAAAATTAAGTTAAACAGGTCAGAGATTGAATGGAAATATGGTGATAGTTTAGAATGCTGAAGACAAACTTGTTTTATGACTGAAAGAGAAAGTACAAGCTACTTTTCATAATTACAGCATAATATTTTAAGGATATGGATTATTTCAGAAATGAACATTTAAAATAACATGAAGCTAATTTAATTCCAATTCTTCCAAATAAATATGTAGTGGTATAATTAGGATTCTTAGGTTGGCTGAAGACAGCAGGTCAATGTTGCAGATAGTATTGATAGGAAGAATATACAATGAGTACAATGATTGGTTCATTTCTCAGATGATATAGATCCCTCATTCTGTTCTTCCAAAAGTAAACATTTAACTCATTCTGAGTATAGGGTAAATGTTTTCAAGCTCAATTAAATAAAGATTCTGATGTATCTTAGGTGAAGATAGTTCAATCATTTCTATAATAGATTGCTGCCATAGGAATCCAGAAGATGGCACTAAAGAGAAAGGTCTTAAGAAATGGTAATAATGTACAAAAAAATCTGTAGTGCACAGATCAACTTATTCTGCAAAACTGGTGGTTCAAATTTACCAACTATATACTTTATTCAATTTTTTTTTTACTTATTTATGAAATTTACATGCTCCCCATCTCACTGACAAGGAAACTTTTTCAAATAAATCAGAATTCTTGCTTGAAATAAACATTGTCAGCCTTCAAGATCTACTATTGCTTTGCATCTTTCGACTGCCATAAGTAATGGGGGGAGGAAGGGAAAGTCTGGGAAGTGAGCTGGAGGTGTTAAATTCTTCTGTTGTGTAAATGGGGGGGGGGGGGCATACAATAGAGTTAGGTTTCTATTTCTTGCTTAGCTTTCTTTTCTCTGCGCAACTGCAACCCGTTATCAAACTATGCCAAGGTCAACGGACAGAGGCCTCATCATCACCTGAATATGCCCACATGATCATATTCACAACTTCTAATTGGAAGTGTCATCTGAACTTTTGGGGGTGGGAACATTTCCCTCACTTTGTATATGTGAATTGCGCGCCTAATTTCTCAGATTCAGAATTCTTTGGTTGCTACCACTTCACTTTCAGTGAAAGATATATTTTCTCTAAACTAAAGAGTCTAAGTATTTCTTTCCTGGATTTTGAATGGAGCTCCGCCTGACATTATTCTGAATCTCCCACCAGCCCACCTGGAGAGAATACCCAATTTTCTTCTGAGGGGGCCTGGACATCATGTCATCTTCAAATAGTGACCAAGAGGATCCGGGAGCCATTGGAGGGCAAGATTCTGTGATGGTGCAGGAGGCCCAATCGCTAGCAGAGCTCAGTTTGCAAGAGGATCCAGTGGTGAAGTTGTGGGAGTTGGTTGGAAAGATCCGGAGGAGGACACCCCCCCGGGGGTCACAACTACCCGCCAGCGTGGAAAAGAGGAGCCTTGGCAAGAGAGGGAAAAGAGGGAACTCTTGCTGGATCAAGCCAGGAGACTCCTTAATGAAGCCTTTGAACAACCTCAAGCTGCACAAAGGTATGAAGGGGGAGGGGAAGTAGCCCCAGCCAGAAGAAGCAGAGCAACTCCCTCTCCCATAAATCAACCCGATCCAGCAACAGCCCCGGAGCCTTCAGTGGGAGGTGTGATTCCTAGAAGGCGTAGAGCTCCTAGGCTGCCTCCATTAGAAGTAAAATACGGGGGGGGAGGGGTCCCAAAACCTTGGGATTTTTCCTAGCTCAAGTTTGGAGCCATATGGAAGAATATGGGGAGGATTTTCCCTCAGAAGCAGCCAAAGTGAGGTATGTTACCAGGGCTCTGGAGGCAATAGCGGCAGAGTGGATGGTGACCTTGCATAATGATAATGCTCCTCAGTTGCTGAATTATAACCTATTCATGGCTGCACTGCGGGCTAGGTTTGAAGACCCATTGGCAGAGCGCAAGGCCCGAATTAGGATGAAAGCCATAAAACGGGCGGAGGTCTGTGGCTGACTACACCCAAGAATTTAGACAGTTAGCCGGCCATTTCCGAGGCTGGCCCCAAGAAGCCCTGATAGAACTGTTTAAAGATGGTTTAAAAGAAGATGTGTACCAGAGATGCACTGCTAGAAGAGACCCCAATGACTTGCAGATGTGGTACTTGCTGGCAGAAGAAGTGGAGATTGATTTAATCCGAAGTAAACGGCGGGGAGGTTATGGGTGGAGCAAGTTTTCCCCCCCACATCCTCAGAAGGCTCCTAAACCTCAGAAGGGAGGAGTGGCGGAAAGACCCAACCCCTCGGCCTGCTTTCGATGCGGGAAGGAAGGTCACCGGGCTGTGAACTGCAGAGTCAAGTTGGATCCAAAGGGGGCACCAAAGTAAGGAAAGAAACCTGAAAAGTCCCCAGCAAAGCCTTGCGAAACAGCACTAAAGTCGAAAGAGACAGCAGAGGTCGCCCTTCCCGCAGGAGAGGAATCAGAAGCCCCAGTGACCCCTGAGGAGGAGGATTCTGACTCGGAAGATGACTTCCTGGTAAGTGTGGGCCCTATGACCATTCCGGTGAAGTTGAGGATACCCAATTCAGGGGTCGAAGGGGAAATGCTAGCCCTGTTAGATTCTGGGTGCACAAGGTGTATAAGCAACACGGAAGTGGTGAAGAAAATGGCCTAAAGCTAAAACCTTTGAAGATGCCCATTTCCTTTTGCCAACTAGATGAATCAGTGGCTGGAGGTTGCCCCACCAGTTTTGTCACGGAACCTATAGAAATGATCATGGGAGAGCATGATGAGACCCTGCGTTTTATTGTGGTCCCTGGGATGGAGCAACCATTAATACTGGGATTGCCCTGGCTCTGGAAATGGAATCCCCAGGGTTAACTGCAGAAAGGGGTTGTTGCGCATACGCACAAAACAGCGACCGAGAGTAGGGGCCAGATCCCAGCCAAAGCCTGAGGACCTAATTGAAATAGCTTCCACAGGTACTGAGCCCATGAAAGATGAGGAGAGAATTCCCAAAGAGTATTGGGATTTAAAAGAAGTGTTCAGTGAGAAGGCCTCGGATGAGCTTCCGCCTCATCGGCCAACAGACTGTGCTATTGAGATTTCGCCTGGGGTGAAGCTCCCGAAACCAAAGTTGTACTCAATTACCCCACGGGAATTGGAAGAGCTAAGATTGTTTATAGATAAAAATCTGGAACGTGGTTTCATTCAACCTGCTAGACCCCGAGTAGCGGCCCCAGTGTTGTTCCGGGAAAAGAAAGATGGTTCCAAACACTTGGTGGTGGATTACAGAAATTTGAACGCTATTTCTGTGGAAAACATGTACCCCCTTCCTTTGATGAAGAACATGTTGGCCCATTTAGCGAAGGGAAAGATTTTCACGAAGTTGGATTTGAGAGAAGCATACTACCGAATTCAAATTAAGGAAGGGGATGAGTGGAAGACTGCTTTTAACTGCCCGATGGGTTGCTTCCAATTCAACGTTATTCCTTTTGGTTTACAAGGGGCCCCAGCTGTATTCATGCAAATGATCAATCAAGTGTTACAAAAACATTTATTCAGGGGGGTTCTGGTTTATCTTGATGATATCCTTATCTACATGGAAACTCTGGATGAACATGTGAAGTTAGTGCGGTCGGTTCTACAAAAACTGTGTGCCGCTAAGTTGTATGCTAAATTGTCAAAGTGTGAATTCCACCAAGACAAAATTGACTATTTGGGATATTGCATTTCATCTGAAGGCATAGAGATGGATCCAGAGAAGGTGCGTGCCGTTCTGGAATGGGCTCCACCATGCACCAGAAAACGACTTCAAAGCTTTTTAGGATTTGCAAATTTTTACCGGCAATTCATCCCGACGTTTGCTAAGATAGCAATGCCCATCACAAATCTCTTGAAAACAAAAGGGGAGGTGAAGCCAAGGCCAGGAAAGCCGCTGGAGTGGTCCATGGAGTGCCAAGCCGCTTTTGAAAAGCTAAAACGACTGTTTGCTGCAGAACCAGTGCTGAAGCACCCGGATATGGACACTCTTTCGTGATTCAAGCCGATGCAAGTGATGTAGCTATTGGAGCGGTATTACTTCAAGCCAACGAGAAAGGGACCTTATAGCCTTGTGCGTATACCTCCCGTAAGCTGTCTGAAACAGAGAGAAGATGGGCCGTCTGGGAGAAAGAAGCTTTTGCAGTTCGTTGGGCCTTGCTGACCTGGAGACATTTCCTAGGAGGAGCAAAACACCCATTTGAGGTATGGACTGATCATAAGAATTTGGAAGCCTTAAAAACGCCCCGGAAACTGTCCCCTAAACAAGTTCGCTGGGCCCAGTACTTCAAGCGATTCAATTTCTCCTTGAAGTACATTCCAGGTGGGAAGAACTTCATGGCGGATGCTCTCTCTAGACTACTCCAATATAATAGTATGCGCCAGGAGGTGATAAGCCCAATTGTCTCAGCCAAATATCTAGCCGCCCCAGTGATCACAAAGGAAGAACCAAGAAGTGGTTTTATCGAATGACCTAACCGAACAATTAAAAGAAGCTTTAAAACTGGACTAATGGTTCCTGGCTCATTCAAGTGACTATACAATTAGAGATGGCTTGGCTTGGGTGGGGGCCAAGTTGTATGTGCCACAGGTGCTGAGGGGCCAAATACTACAACAGGCTCATGATTCTAAAGCAGCTGGCCACTTCGGATTTGTGAAGACCTTGCATCTGGTTAAGCGGCAATTCTGGTGGCCTACTTTAAAGAAGGACATTGAAGCTTATGTAGCTAGCTGTCCAATTTGTGCTTCGGCAAAGAGACCTCCTGGTAAGCCAGTAGGATTGTTACAAAATGTAGCTAGACCAACGACTCCCTGGAAAGAAATCTCTATGGACTTTATAGTAGAATTACCCAAAAGTGGTGGAAACACGGTCATCTGGGTAGTGACTGATTTGTTTTCCAAACAAGTACATTGCGTACCTTGGTCCAAGATTCCCTCTGCTAAGACGCTGGCTAAACTGTTTATTTCACATATCTGTAGGTTACATGACAAGGCGGAACGCATAATCTCTGACAGAGGGGTCCAGTTTACCTCAAATTTTTGGAAAGAGTTCCTGAAGTTAATAGGCTCCGCCCAGGGGTTAAGCTCCGCCCATCACACCCAAACTAATGGGGCCTGTGAAAGGACTAACGCAGTGTTAGAACAATATCTTAGATGTTACATAAATTATCAACAAGATAACTGGTCCGAATTACTACCGTTTGCTGAAGTGGCATATAACAACTCCGTACACAGTAGTACTGGATTTACTCCATTTAAAGTGGCTTCGGGACAAGATTTCGTTCCCATACCTGAACTTCCTCGTGAAAAACCTAACATCCATTTGTTGGATGAATGGATAACTCAACTCCAACTTAACTGGCCAGTGACACGCAAAGCATTAGATGAGGTCCATCAAGCTCATAAGAAATTTGCGGACAAGAAAAGATCCCCACAGAAAGAATATAAAGTGGGCGACAAGGTTTTCCTGTCCACCAGATACCTGCAGACCACTCAAAAGTCAAAGAAGCTTGGTCCTAAGTATGTTGGTCCTTTCACGATTGAACGGATTATAAATCCTGTAACAGTCCAGCTGAACTTACCCAAAACTCTTCGATGAATTCATCCGGTATTCCATGTTAGTTTGCTAAAACCTGAACGTACTTCTGATCTAAGACCCATCCAAGCTGACCCTCCCATACCAATACTGATTGAAGGTGAACAGCATTTTGAAGTTAAAGAAATTCTGGACTTTCGCAAATGGAGGAGTCGACTCCAGTATCTTGTAGCCTGGAAACATTTCCCTTCTTCGCAAGCTGAATGGGTTAACGAAACTGACGTTAAAGCCCCTAAGTTGATCAAAGCATTTCATTCCAAGTATCCTGATAAGCCTTAGGAGTGTATTGTTTTGTAATTGCTGAATGATTAATAATTGTCTTTATATTTTCTCCTCTCTCTCCTCTAGGACTGATGGTTTTCCTTTTTCTAGGAGGGCCGAATGTCAGCCTTCAAGATCTTCTACTATTGCTTTGCATCTTTCGACTGCGATAAGTAACGGGGGGAGGAAGGGAAAGTCTGGGAAGTGAGCTGGAGGTGTTAAATTCTTCTGTTGTGTAAATGGGGGGGGGGAAGCATACAATAGAGTTAGGTTTCTATTTCTTGCTTAGCTTTCATTTCTCTGCGCAACTGCAACCCGTTATCAAAATATGCCAAGGTCAACGGACAGAGGCCTCATCATCACCTGAAGATGCCCACATGATCATATTCACAACTTCTAATTGGAAGTGTCATCTGAACTATTTGGGGTGGGAACATTTCCCTCACTTTGTATATGTGAATTGCGTGCCTAATTTCTCAGATTCAGAATTCTTTGGTTGCTACCACTTCACTTTCAGTAAAAGATATCTTTTCTCTAAACTAAAGAGTCTTAAGTATTTCTTTCCTGGATTTTGAATGGAGCTCCGCCTGACACATTTTGCAACTACTTTGATAATTATTCATACATATTTTAAAACTTCATATCTGACATTACACTATTTGCACAAGATATGCAAATTGCCAGCTTCCACTTAATTATTTTGCATTACAGAAGAATGAAAATGTTAGGATGCCCCATTATTGCTTGCAAGGATTTCAAGTCCGTGCAGCCTCTTTTATAAGACTAAGAAGAATTCCTTTACAGAGCATGATTATTGAATGAATGGGGTACCTTCACAGTGGATCAGACTATTTCACAAGTGTGGAATTTCAAAAAGACACCAAGTATTCCCCGGCCAATGATTGGAAGCACATTATTTGCCATTTCTTTTTCAAGCTTCAGTGGCAAGAAAGGCAGAGGCTGCAATTATTTCTGTTCAGTTTTGATTGAGACTAATATGTAAACCTAGCCATTGTGGCGTAGCTTAAAAAAAATAACCACCACAAATTGCTTTAGAATTAGAAGTGCATAAATTTTTCATTTTGTCAAGAAACTGTGTTAAAAAGTTTGTCTTAAGCCGAGCAATTATGTTTACACGCTATAACTTAATCATGGCTGCTTAAATAAGCCACAATTAGCTTCTTTACGCAACAGGATAAGCCAAAACTAAGCAAACCATATTAGGTTTATCTTTAACATATGTAGAATGTAGTCTCTATGTATATTGTCCTCTGAGCTAGGATTGTATGTTATTGATGTAATGATCTTCAAATAAATCAAGAAAAAAATCAATTGCAGATTTGTTAGTTTTTATGGCTGCTATACCATGCAACTAGATACATGATTCCTATTTCCTCTATTTTGATCTTACCAAATATATATATATATATATATACATATATACATATATACATATATACATATACATATACATATACATATACATATACATATACATATATATATATATAAAAGGCATGGTGCTTATCTTCATTTCTTGGTGAGGGAGCCAGCATTGTCTGAAGACATTTTCTGTGGTCATGTTGCCAGCATGACTATATGCCAAAGGTCCATATAACACTGTTACCTTCCCACCAAAGTGGTATCTATTAATCTATTTGCATATTTTCAAATTGCTAGGTGAGCAGGAGCTGGGGCAAGTAATGGCAGCTCACCCCTTTGCACAACACTTGGGTCTCAAGCCTGGGCTGTTAGCTCTTCAGCTAACAAGTTCAGTGTCTTTAACTGCTGAGCCATCATGCCCCCATGATACACACACACACCAAAACCCCACTTCCATAGATTGACTCATTGTGGGAATTAGCAAAGGCTCAATCCATCACACTCCATGCATGCATATGCTTCATTACAACATATCTAGGCTACATCCTAGAGTTTGACTTGGAATACTCCACTTCCAAATCATTGTAAAAATGACTGAAAGTATGTTCTTAGCAGTTTTGTAAAGCTGCACTTTCAAGCACATCCAAAATAAGAACACTTCCTGAGATATGGATTGAACTTTTAAAGATGAGTAGAACTACAGCTTTATTTCAGGTTTAGGAGAATATAGAACAGCAGGACAGGAGCACATCTCTGAATATATTTAATAATTGCTGCATTGGCTTTTATTCTCTTTATCTCACTGAATATCAGTGAGAGTTTTTGTGATCAAGAAATGGATTGGATTAGAGCTGATGATATTCTTTCCAATCCAATAGAATCAGCCCTGCAAACTTTCACGGTTCTGCCGTGAGTCTCATGATTTTTTGTCATTTCTCACGTTCTCATGACAAGGCTCCTCAATCTCACGCCAAATTTAAAATGACTTTTTTTTTTCAAATTTGGGGGTCGGCTTATACGCGCATTAATCTGATTCTCACACAAACGACATGACGCCACTTCTCAAATCACGCAATATCGATATTACCATACAGTCATATATACATACAGCACATTTCTTTTTACTCTGGGCGCCTCCATTTTGCTTTTTCTACCACCGGATATAACATGCTCTGATTGATTAGTTATTCATGTGACCGCTTTAGTGTTTGCGATCGTCACATGCAATTTTGTGTCCAGTTTCTCTGCATTTAGTAAAGTTCTGTAGTAAAATTCATTAAAATATACCCACGTCTGATGTTAAAAGAAAAAGAATGGCACCTTGATGGCACCTTGTCTAACATTTTGGCCATGAAGTTGGCTTATCCAGAAGAAATGACACCTTGCTATAAGTTTCGTCCTAGTGATGACCTATTAGAATCATCAAAGAAAGCTGCATCTTCTTACAACAGGGAACACAAATAAAACATTTAAATAAACTGTTAATGACTTTCCTCGATGGAAAAGGGGTTTGTTTAATCTTGATCGGGAAAAAAATAGAATCTCACTATTTTTTATAGAATCTCCAGATTTTTTTTCATGGGTCTCCAGATTTTCCTTTATCAGGGGTTGGCAGGTCTGTAGAATGTAGAAAATAAATTATATAAAGGCACTCTGGATTCTGTCTTTCAGCAGGATAGCTCCTAGAAAATTGAATAGAGCCGGAACCAATTAGGTGTGGCAACGGAAGCCAAAGAAGTTTGAAAATGAGCCAGCTCCAGCATAGCAATGCAAAGAAAAACATTCCTTTTCATTGTCCTCTCCCTTTTCCTTTTTTTTTAATTTAGAGAATCAAGTTATGGTGTGTATCATTTATTATTCTATTTATACACTTTATTATGATTATGACTGTTTGTTATTGTTAATCCCTGTGGTTAATACCAGGAAATGAAGCAGAAAACAATATCCTAATCCAGGAACTACCCAGGAGAAAACCACACCCCCAACAACCCTGGCAGGACACACTACTGATAGAAACAGAAAGCAAACTTCGCACTCACTCGCATTTATGATGTTGCCTATTATCGTCCAGTCATGAAATGTCTGCAAGCCAACAACTAAGCTCATACAGTTTATTATTTATCATTATAAAACTACACAGAGTTCCTTTGCAGACAGAGGTAAAGGCAGAGCTGTTTCTAGCAGTGTCCATTTTCAACCAAGTCCCTCTACAGCAAACCTAAAACATTTCCATAAGAGCAGTACTTTGGAACAGACACAGAAGCTTCACCCAATTCATGTAATCAAGAATTGGAGCACATAAAACATGACAGATAGCAAATAAATAAGTAAAATCTCTCTGGAGGTCAGGGATTCTCTAAAGTAGACCTGGGGCTAGAAGGCAGGAGAATGCAGGAGAGGAACAGAATTCTGATCACATAATGTAGGATTTTGCCTATATTCCTATTCGATAAATTTCTTACAAACATTGAATCAAACTATCTTATGACTCATAAGCTGCTAAGAGATCCTGAATCACACTACTACATTGTGCTGAAACCAACAGGAATACTTCAGGTCTAAATCTGAATGAAATCTTAGGTTTCTTTGCAACGTTCTCTTTAAATTAAAAGGCACTGCAATTGCAGAGGGATGTGGAAGTGGCTATGGCAACAACTCTCCTGAGCTATCAAATTAGACACTGAAGAGAATGAACATCAACCATGTATGTGGAATTTTTCTGCCCAGCCTTATTTCTAAGTACTGTGGATGTGTAAATATTAAATATTTATTGAACATTAAGCAGGGAAATAAATGAAATCTGATGTTTTTTTGTACATTATGCATCATAATTTTATGGACAACTTTTTGATGTGAAAAGAGTAAGTAGGCAGACTTGTTTGGAGATTAAAAACATCATTTCCCAACCATATTTTTTACCTCGTACAATTAGCTTCTTCTCTTCGAGGTCCATCTAACAACACAAGCTTGCTTTAACTGAACTAACCCTATATTTCAACTTGAGCAGAATTTTTAAAGAGCTGAGAAAGACTTAAGAAGTAATGACAAGAGAAAATTAAGAGCAGTAAATAAAAATAAATTTAAATAAATTATGTAAATGTTCCTTCCCATTCTGTTCATGCAAACCATGTTTATTTCCAGACCATACAAATTCATACTCTTTTAAACTTCTCCAGTCCTTCAGAATCTCATCAACCCCATCCAATGACAATTAATCATTTTTCACACAACCCATTCCTTTTTCATCTATTTATTTTGCAATTCAATCTGCATTTATTTTTTATACATTTTTTATACATTCAATGTATTCTTCAATCTATTCTTTACAGATATCTCCCAGAATTCTTCTAGTTTTTTAATCTAGAGAGGCAAAGAGTTAATCTAGCTCTTATGACTCAAGAGTCATTGTCACTTAAGAGAATACTGAATGGATTTTATCAGTGAAACTCTGGAAATGTGTATCTTCGTGTCTGAACTACAGACTACAATTACAATAGGTAGAGTGTACTGGGTGGCCAAAGGTCATCCAATGAGTTTCATGGTCAAATGGTGACTTGAATCTGGATATCCCCAGTCCAAGTTAAATACCTCAACAGTAACCATTGCAATACACATCTTCAAGAGACATGCAACAGATCAGGAAGTTAGATTATCTATGCTTGCTCAGAAAATTTTTTAGCTAAAGCCCACTGCACCAATGGATGCAAAGAGGATGTAAAACGTTAAAAAACGGAAAACGCTATGCATCCGTTGTGTACTCATTGCATACATGTTTCATACGCTCTATCCCTCGAGCATCCGTCCACTGAGATTTCATCCACGCAAGAAGCTTTGAGCTGCACAAAACTTTGTGAACGGATGAACTTTCTGCCATGTACGATGTAAATCTGCGACATACGAGCAACAAAAGTTCTATGTCTGTTTATCATCCGTTAAACGTCCACTGTATCCTCTCTGCATCCTCTGGGCATCCTTTCAACTCACATCCGCTGCAGCTGAAAATGGAAAGAGGGAGGAAACAAAAGGTACACGGAATGTCTACACAGCGTTTGTAGCACAGAAATAGAAAGGATGCACAGTGAACGGTTTGCATCCTATGTACATCCTCTAGGCTTCCTATGAACATCCGTTTAACATCCCCGCTACATACTACCCACATCCGTTCTTTTCCGTTCTGTTTATGCAAATTTTCGCCACTTTTTGGAGCGGATGACAACGGATGGAACACCCCCAAAATTTTGCTCATCTGCTGTGTCCTATTTGCATACGTTTTGCATCTGTCGGCCAGTGGGACCTAGCCTTAAGTAGCACGTAGAAATACAATAAGAAAGTGCAGCTTTGTCTTGGAAAATCAAAGACCTTAGTCCAATGGTCAGTACTGGTAGAAGTAGAGATAAACATGTCATTTTAATCATGCATCCTAAGATAACTAAGGCGATGACAGCTAATGCTATCAGTGTGACAGCTAATGCTATCAGGAATCAACTTCTGATCTCCAGGCTAGGTATGGTTAAGAAGGAACCCTAATTCTTTTGACTGAATTACATTAAATCCAAAGGATTAGGGTTCCTTCTTATCCATACCAAGCCCTACTTCACTCCAACTTGGCTCTTCTAGCTAATGAGGGTACCTAGAGCTTCTTCTTAAGTTTCTGCTCTGTTATTTCCCCCAAAAATTCATGTCTGTCTTCATAATGTGCCGATTATTTTGTCCCAGACCATACATGATGTAGAAGCGCGGGAAAAAGAGACTCGAGACCAGCGTAACTTCAGCTCTTTATTGAAAGATATAGATCTGTGCTGGACCTGCAAGCCGCAGCAGCCCTTCTTATAGAGCTTGCCAGCGGCTCGTATCCAATGACAGCTCTCTGAATCTCCCATGATCAGCACGGCCAATCGCGGTTGATTCTTTACTGACCAATCGCTGTCATTCTTCTGTCCAATCACAGCACAGTCCATCTTGACCAATCAGGTGAGGGTATTCCAAGAATGCTAACATGAAACACCCCTCCCCTCTTGGTTTGGTCCATCCTACGTGATGTAGTCGCGTAGGTAGGCGGGGCTTTTAACCTGCCTACTTGACCTGTGCAGCTCAGTTGTTGCGTGGTCTGCAGCAGGTTCGGATGGACTCTTTGTCGCTCCTGCCCTTCTGTATGGAACCGCCTGGAAGGGTGAGTCAGGCCTTTCGCTGCAACTCCCACCCGGTCTACTGGGCTCAGTTGAGTTGTCAACTTCTCTGTTCCCGGCAGGTCTTTCTGGGCTGGTTGAACTGGCTTGGCTGCTTCTTCTAGGCGAGGTTCCGTGTAGGTCATCTTCTGCTGGTTCCCTTCTGCTGCCCTCGTTTGCTGGTGAGTGTTCTTGGTTTCTTTTTCCGCTTATTGGTGTTGGTGGTGGTTGCTCAGTTTGTGTCGGTTGGGCGTGTTCGGTTTGCCGCTGTGTTGTGAGAGGATTTTCTCCTTTCTTTTGGTAATTGTTTGGGGTTTCTCCCCCCTCTCTAGTTTTTTTATTTAAGTCTTTTTGTGGTGTTTGTGCGTTGCTGGCATTGTTGGAGGTTGTTTGTGATCTAAGTTGGTCTATATGTCGTTTCCAATTCCTTCCATCCTCTGTTTCTAGCCGGTATGACCGGAGACCTATCACCTGGGTAATTATGGCAGGTACCGAGAGTGGGTCCCCTGAAAAGTTTTTGGCATAAACAGTGTCTCCCGCATTAAATGTGCGGTACCGGCTAGACGAGTCTGGTGGTTTTTCTGAATTATATATTGGGTTCAGTCTGTCTAGATGGGATCGGAGTTTTCTTCCCATCAGGAGCTCTGTTGGGATTTTATTGATTTTTGAGCTGGGTGTTCTGTGTTGTATTGTTAATAGTTTATTTATTTTCTTGTGCATGCTCCCTGCGTCCATTTTTTCTAGGGCGTCTTTTGTGTATCTGACCATTCTTTCTGCCTGCCCGTTCACCACCGGATGAGCGGCCGCTGTCATTGCATGCCATATGTCCCGTTCGGTGAGAAATTGTTCAAATATCAACGCCGTGAATTGTGGCCCGTTATCAGATACTAGCAAGTCTGGTAGGCCATGGGTGGCAAAAAGTTTGGTTAGTTTTTTTATAACTGCTTCTGTTGTGGTAGATTGCATGGTGCTTACCTCCAACCAGTTGGATTAAGTGTCAACTGTGATTAAAAAGGTGTGCCCTTTTGTGGGTCCCGCAAAGTCTATGGGGACCCTTGACCATGGACCATGTTTCCCACTTGAGGGTTGGTGCGGAGGGAGGGTTTGGCCTGGATCTTTGACATTTGTCACATGTTGCCACCCATGGTTTTGTCTATCCCTGGCCACCAAACGTAGCTTCTGGCTATGGATTTCATCTTTATGATGCCTGGGTGTCCCTCGTGCAACATGTGTAATATTCTTGTTTGTAATGTGTCTTGTTTGTAATGTGTCTACTCTGTCGCCCCATAATATACATCCCTTTTGGGAAAACAGTTCAGTCTGTCGGTTCCAGAAGAGTTTAAACTGGTCGCTGCTGTTTCCGGCCACCATTTTTCCACCCAATTCAAAACCTGCGCCAGTTTCCCATCTTTTGATTGTCCCTCTAGCGATGTCTGACGTGGTTGTTGGCAGGTTGAGCAGTGTCTCTATTTGCAGGGTGTGCAGGATGTGGTGGGTGCTGGGTCGTCCTCTGGATCTGGCAGGGGGCAACGGCTTAATGCATCGGCGTGCGAGATGATTTTCCAGGGGCGATGTATTAGGTGGTAGTTCTAGGCGGCAAGGAACTCGAACCACCTTGTCATCCACGATGACAGGATGTTAGGGGTGGCCTTGTTCCCTGCCAGGATCCCCAGGAGTGGTTTGTGATCGATGATAAGGGTGAAATTCCTACTGTACAGATATTCGTGAAACCACTTCACACCGGTGACCGCTGCTCGTGTCTCCTTGTCAAGCTGGCTATAGTTCCTTTCGGCCTTTGATAATGTCTTAGAGAAGTATGCGATCGGTGCTTCTCTCCCGTCTGGCAGAGTATGGCTCAGTATAGCTCCGAGGCCAAATGGAGAGGCATCGCAGGTCACCTTTAGTGGTAGGGTTTCGCTGTACTGGATGAGGACTGATTCCGATGTGAGGAGATCTTTTATTTTCCGGAAGGCGGTTTCTTCCCGCTTGCCCCAGGACCAGATGGATGTTTTGTCGAGTAACCTATGCAGAGGTTCCGCTGTCGTTGCCTTTTGTGGCAAAAAAAATTGTAAAAATTAATTAGTCCTAGGAAAGCCTGTAACTCTGCTTCATTTTGAGGTCTTGGGGCTTCCTTTATTGCTTTAATCTTTTTCTCTGTGGGGTGAATTCTGTCTTTATCCACTAGGTATCCCAGGAACTCTACTTTTTCAGTGCATAGCTGGCATTTTTCTTTTTTTACTTTTAGTCCTGCGTTTTTAAATTTCTGTAGGACTTCCCTGAGGCGGCTTCCCAATTGGCTTTTGTTTTTGGCTGCTACCAAGACATCATTGAAATATGGCCTGACTCCTTTTATGCCCTGAAGTAATCATTCCATTAAGCTCTGGAACATCCCTGGTGCCACGCTGACTCCGAATTGGAGTCTTTTGCACAGGAAAGCCCCCCTATGGGTCACGATGGTTTGCACTTCCACAGTCTCGGCGTCGACTGGCAGTTACTGGTATGCCTGTGCCAGGTCGAGCTTCACGAAGACTTTTCCTCCCCCCGAGTGTAGGAGGTGCTGTACCAGCGGAACTGAGTACGCACTCTGTTGCAGTGCATTATTGAAGGTTGCTTTGTAGTCACCACAAATTCTGACTGACCCGTCTGGTTTTATTGGGGTGACTATTGGGGTCTCCCAGCATGTGTGATCTATTGGCTCCAGGACCCCTTGCGCGATGAGCTTGTCTAGTTGCTCATCTATTTTAGGCTTGAGCACAAAGGGAACTCGTCTTGGTTTAAGACGGATTGGGGCAATATTGGGGTTCATATTAAATGATATTGGGGATTCCCGGTACTTGCCTAATTGTCCGTCGAAAACTTCTTGGAAGTCCTTCATGAGTTCCTCCTCCCAGTCCGTTTCCTCGACGTGGTTGATACCCGTCACCTCGATCTCTAATGGCGTGAACCATTCCAGTCCCAGTAGGCTTGGGCGGTCTCTGTCCACGATTGTTAGTGGAAGTACTTTTCCATGCTTTTTGAACGTAACATGGAAATGTCCAATTTCTATCACGGGGATCCGGTTCCCCTGGTAGTCTTTGATGATTAGTTTTTGACTCTTCAGCTCTCATTTTTGTAAGCTGGGCACTAATCGCTTAATCGCGTCCCATGATACCATGGAGAGGTAGGATCCGGAATCCACTTCCATTTTGCACGGCCTGCCTTCGATGCTGACCTGCACGTGCACCTTTCTTGCATCGGAGTTGTCTGAGTGCCCGATGGTGATTGTTTGGTGTGTCTCTTCTCTCCATCGGGCTTCACCGAGCCACTTGCTTCGACTCTCGCAGCTCCAACGGTTCTCTGTATGTTTGTCCCGGTTCCTGGGGGGCGTGTTGTTGCGTCACCTCGGGCTGTAGTTTTGTTTGTTGTGGCAGACCTTGGCGATGTGCCCCCGTTTCTCACAGTACCGGCAAATGGTGTTTAAGAACCGGCACTCCGAGTCGGGGTGGTTGCCGCCGCATCTGGCTCACTGAAAGCCCAACTTATGACCTCTCTGTCGGTCTCTCTCTGCTTGCAATCTGTGGATCTCCTCCTCGTCTTTGGTATTGGGGGAGGACTTGACGTCCTTGTGGTGTGCTGTTGTGGCTTTGTGACTAACCTCGGTTCTTTTCTCTGGTGATGAGTTGATCTCCGAAGTTATTTGCTGGTCCCTAGCGTTCATTTGTCGCATCTTGGCCGCTGATTTCTTCGTGGTCTCAGCTGTGGTGGCTTCAGTGATGGCCTCGGTAACTGTAATGTCTGCCTGAGCCATTAGTCTGCTCTGGAGTATGGGATCTCTGAGACTGAGGACCACGTGGTCTCTCAGAGCCTTGTCCATGTTGGAGAAGCCACACACACCTCCGATGTTTCTTAGGGCTGCCAAGAAGTCACCGATGCTCTCTCCATCCTTCTGATCCTGACGGTAGAACTCATGTCTCCGGATCAGGTTGGGAATGGCCGGGGCATAGTGGTTTCCGAGTAGCCGGTCTAGGTCTGGCCATGCCATCTCTTTGACGTCTTCTGGCTTGGCCAACGCTTTGGCCATCTTGAATACAGCGGGCCTGCAGTGGGTCAGGAACACAGCTCTCTTCCTGTGGTCGTTTGCATCTTTCAAGTTGTTGCTCTCGAGGAACATGAGGAATCGATCGATGTATGATTCCCAGTCCTCGGTTGCCTGGTTGAATGGTGCGGGTGGTGAGTTGCTGCCGGCCATCTCATCGGTTGTTCAGCTCGGTTGCCACGTGCCCGACTGGTCTTTGTCTCAGGATCCCATCCTCGTCGCCAGTGTAAAAGCGCGGGAAAAAGAGACTTGAGACCAGCGTAACTTCAGCTCTTTATTGAAAGGTATATATCTGTGCTGGACCTGCAAGCCACGGCAGCCCTTCTTATAGAGCTTGCCGGTGGGTCATATCCAATGACAGCTCTCTGAATCTCCCGCAATTGGCACGGCCAATCGCGGTTGATTCTTTACTGACCAATCGCTGTCGTTCTTCCATCCAATCACAACGCAGTCCGTCTTGACCAATCAGGTTAGGGTATTCCAAGAATGCTAATATGGAACACATGAGGTAGCTAAACATAGTCCTGAACTGCTCCCAGTGAAGCAGTAGATAGGGAGAAACACCAATTTCTGTCAGCCAGGTTTCATGCCCGCCCCGCAAACAACTGAGGAGAATGTGATTATGCAGCAGAAAATCAACTACGTGGATCAGAGCCCTTCTCCTATCCAGTGAACCAGAAGAAGCTTCCTGATTTATCTTGTCTGGTTTATAACGCAACCTCTACCCCACTATAGAACATTGATAGTCACCAATTCCCATTAGCCATTAGCACATCATCTGAATTGTGGGATGGGAAAGTGTCCAGTGCGCCATAGTTGTTGTCAGAGCTGTTAGTAACACTGTGATATAAATATAGCCTCACTGCTTTTACTTTGCTCTTCTAGCTAATGAGAGTATTTAGAGCTTCTTTTTAAGTTTCTGCTCTGTTATTAAAAAAAAATATCAATGACTTGAAATTACAGTTAAAAGCTGGTTTCCCGTTTCTGGCTGGTTTGCTACAATAATGAAAATGTAGGCCACCTCTGAGGTCACATATCACATTAAGCCATTAGGCGATTTATTTCTTTAGCATGAAGTGTGAACCTAGCAACTGCAATCTATAGATCATGGTTTATTGCTTCAGATTTAATTAAATTGTTTTATATTATGTATGTCTCTGAATAATTACAGAGAAATTCTCATTAAGCTCAGTGGAATTTACTGTTAAATAAAAATACACAGTTGTATTTGAGTTCCTGTTGGCATAAAAGGAATGTACTTATATACATGTACTTTTGGGGCTTGCTGATTTTATTGCTGCAGCTTCATGCTTGGATGAAAGCACAAGGAGCTACCTATAGAAAGTGTCAGGGGAAAGGAGTGGAAATGATGAAACCATCCATGCATCAGAAAATAACTTCTATTTATAGAAACAGATTTTTGGATCCAAGCTTTTAAAGCTTCTAGAATTTTCTGTTTAAATCCAGAAAATGTAGGGCAAACTACTAAGATATATCAGGGAAAAACTTCGATCCTTCAGATCTACCTTTAAACAATGAAGACAAAACTTCAAAATCTGTCCTAAATTTGATCACAAAACAAATTAATTCTTTTAATGCATTTGTATACATTTACATGACTTCAGAAGAAGTTCAAGGCAGTTTCCTCACTTGCCGTTAAGAGAATAAAAAAGATCAAATCACAAAACAAACAAACATGAAATAAGAGTGAATAAGTTGAGAACAAGTCATATTAGATGGTATTGATTTGAATACCATCGTTTAAAGACAATGAAATTATAAAGCTGTACTGTATTTTGATGGGAAAGAAAGATGCCTCACAAAGACAGCAAGATGAGAATCAGTGAATCAGTAGCGTTCTCCAAAGTTAGATGCATTTTCTCATTTCTTGCATTTTATTTCTTTGGCTGATTTTCTCTGATTTGTATATTACTGCTTATTCTGAAAGAAGCAGTTTGGCTCAGTGGTTAAGGCATCAGACTAGAAAGTCAAAGACTGGGATTTCTAATCCTGCCTAAACCATGTTAGCTGGCTGACCAATCACTCTCAATCCAATTCACCTCACAAAGTTGTTGTGGGGAAAATAGGAGGAGGAAAGACTATTAGGTATGTTTGTCACCTTGAGTTACTCATAAAAATAATAAAGCTGGAATATAAATCAATAAAAAGAGGGAAAGAGGCTGGCTTTCTGGGTAGATCTATTTGTAATGGAGAAAAAAAGCTGTGCACCACCTTTAAACAGCTGAAGATCCCAATTAAGATGAGACAGAGCCATGCAAGTGGGGTAGGATTTAAATCATGCAGATAGGTGGCTTACTTTTTGTTTTCACAGTTTTTATGAGGATATGCTTGCTTTAGGTCTTAAGTTTACCATTTTTTCCATCTTAAAATAGTTTTCAGAATGATACTGTTTTTCATTGGATGGGTACTGGGGCTGCAAAAAAAAAAAAACAGGTTTGGGAGCCAAATAAGGCCTCAGACTGCCTAGAGCTGAATCACTCTAAATTCCACTGTAAACTAACCTGGAGGTAGACATAACACAGATCCAGAGTTTGCAGTATGAAACTCCTTGGAGAAATGGATGATAAAATTTAATATTCATAAAGAGTTAGATTGGATGTAAACAGCTCTACTTGCACCATTCATAATTCAGTGTACTTAAAAACAGTGGAACACATCCCCGTGGGCTACCGTGGGCAAGTTTTTTAATGCATGCATTACAATTGTATGTACATTTACACTGAAAATATTTTTTTTCACTTTGGGTTCATTTTAGTCCCTTCCAATCCACCTTGGCTCTTGGCAGCTGTCTGGACAAGTTTAGAGTTAGGAGCTCCTACTATAATGGTTGGAAATATCCAGCAGGTATTTTCTAAACTAAAAAAGTGACGGCCAGAGATTCAGTTGATGCTGGAACTCTTCTTCGCTCCAATCTTAGATAACTGGGAAGCAACGTTTTGCACTGAAAGTACTTGCCCGCGTTCATTTTCCCCACGCACGTTGACTTCTAGTATTTGTTGGTCGGGACGGAGTCGTTGCACCCGCCGCCTTTCGCCACTTTTAATTTTTCCCGGCAGGGAAGTCTTGTTCGGAGTCAGGCCTTCTTGAAACGGATGTCAACAATGCCCGCGGCCTATTTTTTTGTTTGTTTGTTCGAATCTAACCTGGGCTCCCGCTCCCTCACCTGCCGGTGCGCACCTTCCCGCCTTGGGCTCAGGCGGGGCTAGTAGACAGTCGAGTGGCTCTTCCGCCTCCCCAGCTGACGTGGACGCCAACTGGAATCCGCCCTATAACAGGCGCGGGCGGCGAAGCGAAAGGCGAGAGCGGCGCGGCGTTGTGGGGTGTGTTGGCGGGCGGCTCCAGTTGGTGCCCAGACGTCACCGCGCTCCGTTCTGGGCGCCAGCGGAGAGAGGAAGAGTCCTCGAGAGGCCGACGGGGGGATGGCCGCGGAGGCGAACGCCGGCAGCCAGCAAGGTAAGGGGAACGGGGCGTTTTATTTTAATCTTTTTTCCTGGTCGCCGTTCCTTTTCTTTGGGCTCCCGCGGAGCGACAGCTTTGGGTAGCCGCTTCACGTTACACTTCGGGATGGGTTTGCCTCGGCGGGAGGAAGCATGCAGCTCGGAAAGCCGCCGCCGGCTGCTCTGGCTTCCACCCTGCGACCCGGCCTTGGGTTCCGAACAGCGTTTCCGAACGAGAGGCGTGGCGCGCCTTGGGTGCCTCTTTCGCCCGAGGCCTTCGGCTGGTCCGCCTTTTGGCCGCAGCCAGGACGAAGCCGTTATTGACCGAAACCCGAAGATACATACGAGCTCGGCACAAGGCAGCAGTTCGGGACTGCGAGTTTCGGCGGGCAGCCAGCAGCGGTTTTGTTTGCTTTGCAAGCTCTCCCCTGCCTTGGTTCGCTCCCGCACCTCCTCTTCCTCTTGCCGTGGTGCTTGTTGCATGCATCCAGGAAGTGGGAACTGCCCGGTTTTTACGAGGTGTTACCAGAACGTGGATTCACGGGTGTTATCTAGGCGGGGGAAGGATTTCCAAAACTTGAGAGACACTCCCCTAAAAAACAACATCCGAATTTAGAAACTGCACCTTGGAAAGCTTGAGCTCCGGGGGGAGAACAGTAACAGCTGTCTTCTTTCTTGCTATAGGGCGAGGACATTGCCAGAGGTGTGGCTACAGCCCTACAAAGGGCCAGGACTTTTAGTACAATAGACCTTTCCTTCGATTTGTTGGCAAGGTATCTTTTCTGGGGCTTTCCCAGCTTTTGGTACATATGGTAATAGCACTGATGCCTTTCCACTTTTGTATAACGTTTCTTCCACCCTTTGCGTATTGCTTTCTGGAAGCCGCAACGCGAGGTAAAACCTACCCTGATACTGTGGGTTGGTCTAACCATTGCTTCTGCCAAATTTCAGATTGCAGCAGACTTGAAACTTGGTGGTGGGTGGGCCCAAAGACCAGTGTGAACAACTTGCGAGAAGCTGAGATTGCTGATTAACAAGCTGACTTAGACTGAATTTGGGTGGGGGAAACCCATAGTCCTTATTTTTTTCTTCCCAAAGAGAGTACTGCCTGGGTGAATGAAAAAAATCTAATAAAATGAGGCAGCTGGACTTTTTGCTATAAAGTTTACTAGATGAAAATAAACAGGACTGCTTTGTAGTATTTTTTTTTTTTTCAAGAGGAAGAGAATCCACGAATACTTAGAACTGGGACACCATATGAGTTGCGTCTTCCACCCAACACATTGTTAGGTGTATAGATGTGCATTTCTGCACATGCAGGGAACCTTTAATTCAATCCATCTTTTAGCATTAACCAAAACATATATTTGATTTTTTTTCCTAAAGACCACACATTAAAGTCATTGTCATGATTTAGTGAATTCTGATTGTTCTCAGTCATAAACTAAGCATATTGAATGAATTTGTGCAGTATAATGACCAAAATATGTCTATGCACTACACTGATATTCTAAAAAAAAAAGTAGGGGATTATAGTTCCCAATATACCCTCCTGAAGATTATGGAAATTGTAAAGTAGCACATCTGAAAAGCAACAATAATATGTAAATATTGCATTCAGATCTCTTGGTTGCTGTGGCTTTTGATTGCCATATAAATTACTAAATTAGATAGGCAGCCATATAAATCTTGTAAGTAAAGTATCTTACGTTTTTCATATATGTAGTGCAGAAAACAGATAAAGATTCACTTTGTATGAGGAAGACAGACTGTGCCATACTCACTTTTTCTGTGTGGATAATCCATCATTTAATACCAATATTGTGCAGAATCATTTCTGTTTCAGAGCTTTGGAAGCTCTTTATGAAAGTGCAGCTGAAAATGCAGCTGATTTGCCAGGTCCTTGGCCTCTGGAAGAAATAATGGTTTATTGTTTAAGATTTGGAATAATCTACAATTTGCATGATGAACTACACATACTGGATTTGAACAGCAGACTAACCTCAAATGTGGTTGCTTATTTTACGGCTCTGTGTGTTGTGTAAATCGATAGTGGTTGGCTATTAATGTTAATACATAGACTTTTTAACAGCATGTGTGGTAGCCATTTTAATAACTAATTCATTGTTAGATTTGTATGTGCCTTCAAGTCAATTTTTTGTTCATGCTAACTTTGTGGACTAATCCCTGTGGTTTTCTTGGCAAAGATTTTTTCTAGTGGTTTACCACTGCCTTGGGGCTGAGAGAAAATCATTGGCCCAAGGTAACCCAATAAGATGGGGCTAGAACTCATTATCTCCTGATTTCTAAATTGATGTGCTCTACCTCGAAGTTGAGTTGTGTCAACTGGACTTCTTTTTTGGAAAAGAACTTTCAGAGAACTCTTATCTGGATGATGAGAATCACCATCAACATGTTGATATACTCCCCCCCCCCATTTATTTATTTATTTATTATATGTAAAATGCTAAAATGGATGAATTTCTCCTACTATACAGGTAGTCCTTGACTAATGACTGGTGGCTTTCTGACCATTTCAATTTATAACCATTTGAATTTACCACGAACCACTTCCCCTGCCCAAAAGTATTTATGACCTTATTCTGATGCCCCCGACCCCATGGTCACATTACTGCATTTCAGGTACTTGATATCCACCTTGCATGTATGACCATTTACAGCAATCTGGTCATATGACCATGATTTACAATGTTTTTGCCAAAAACCAGTGTTTACTTCTGGTTTTTGGCATGCCTCATAGCAAACAGTAGGTTCTCAAGAGTCACTTAATGATCATGGTGATTTGCTAAATGACCACTGCCAAAAAAGTCATAAAATTGGTTGATTATGTGATGACTCGCTTTATGACTGTCATGACTTATGATCATAATGGGCAGGTTCCATTACGGTCACAAGTTGAGGAATATCTGTGTAGTATCTCAAATCTGTAGCTGGAAGAAATTGGTTTGGTTTAATGAGATAGTAATAATTATTGATTGGCAAGCCTTTTATGTTTTGTTGCCAAGCCAACAAAACAACACAAGCCAACTTAGAATTTTTACTTTAGTAATAATTTAGCTGATTTGCATCTTCTCATAATATATATTGTACTAACTTGAAGGATATTATTAGTAACAGAATCCTCAACATATAATGCGTTCTCAAGTCTTTGTCTTCTGTGTTGTTTTAATACCATATTTACCCCAAAGGAAATTAACCCTACATTAATGATGACACAGAGGAAGACTGTGGAAAAGAAAAAGAAACATGGAAAAAAGTCTTGTGTAAATGTATAATGTCCATTACACAATGGAGCTGAATAGTAACCACTGTGCTCAAGATTGAGTCATTTCAATATTTGTGCAATCTACAAAAACTAGCTTTTTAAGATTAAATTACATTTTTCAGTATTTTTCAACCAAAGAGGAAAGCAGTTCCCTCCATTCCTTACTTGTCTAATATAATAGGTGTGTCTTTAATGTTTGCTTTTTTTACTTTCTTTATTATTAAGCCCTATTAAATGTTTTAACTCAGGGGTGTCAAACTGGTGCCTGTGGGCCAGATGCCTCACAGGCCATGACTATCCCAGTTCTACAAAGGGAATAAATGTCACGATACATCACGTGAGGGCAACGTGACGCGGCGAGTTTAACACCAATGTTTAACTCTTTTGAAATGGTAAATACACAATTTAAACTAGTTTCTTAATCCGAGTGATCATTCTTTACAACAATGTACCGAGAGGATTGAAAGATATAAATGTGGTTATAGGCTAGGAGTGTTAAATGCTGTTTGTGAGCTTAACTATGATTAAGGTTAAACAAGGTTCCAAGTTGGGCTTGTGTAAAAACAACAGGATTTTCTAAAACTCACTTTTTAGTAGACTGCTTAAAGAGGAGGGGTAACAAGTTAAAGGTAAAGGTATTCCTCACACATATGTGCTAGTCATTTCTGGCTCTAGGGGGCACTACTCATATCTGTTACAAAGCCAGAGAGCTAGTGCTGTCTGAAGACTTCTCCATGGTCATGTGGCCAGCATGACTAAATGCCAGAGGCGCATGGAACACTGTTACCTTCCCACCAAAGTGGTCCCTATTTTTCGACTTGCATTTTTACATGCTTTCGAACTGCTAGGTTGGCAGAAACTGGGACAAGTAACAGGAGTTCACTCCATTACACGGCGCTAGGGATTTGAACCGCCAAACCGCCAACTTTTCTGATTGACAAGCTCAGCATATTAGCCGCTGAGCCACCGCATCCCTAAAAACATAATAAGCTACTATAAATGCTCATTTTAATTTCAAAGAGAATGAATTTCTCTTGTACTACTGCATTATTTTGACAGAATATGCTCCTACAGGGGAAATACTATCGTTTTTCCAAATTTACAGTCGAACAAATCTTGTCCTTCAAAATAGTCTCTCAAAAGATTATCTTTTCCAAAAACTTGTCTAAAGTACCAAGAATAGTATAAGTGGTGGTGCAGTGGTTAGAATGCAGTATTGCAGGCTACCTCTGCTGACTGCCAGCTGCCAGCAGTTGGCATTATGAGTCTCACCGGCTCAAAGTTGACTCAGCCTTCCATCCTTCCGAAATTGGAAAAATAAGGACCCAGATTGTCAGTGGCAATATGCTGACTTTGAGAGCTCTGTAAAGCACTGTGAAACGGTATAGAAGTCTAAGTGCTATTGCTATTTGTATAAGTGGAAAGCTTTCTAAGGAATATGTGAACAACTTTTGCTAAACAAATGAACACGTAGAGTTTATGTGCATTTTTTATGGAACAGACTTCGGCAATATATGAAGCAAGTCACATTTCATTAGCTTGCTTAACAGCCCAGATTAAACTTCCTGTTACATTTGTACAACTGCAAATGATTATTGCATAGCATTTCCCACTTATACTTGCACTGTATTTTTGTTTTCTTTTGGATGGGACCACAAGTATGCAAATAAAGTAGCTTCCATAACAATTTGGACTATAACTTGAAATATTTATTAGCTATGCTTATTGAGGCCGGTAGCCAAAGTCCAAGAATAGGTGAATGGCACAGAAGAGTTGCATAGCCTCATTTATGAAACTATATGGACATCTTATATGGACATAGCATTTCAAGTAAACAAGAAATGTCTCACACGAAGGCATATCTTATCAAACAAACCCTCCAGATTTGTTGGGACCATTAATAGAAATTGTATCCAAAATAGATGGATTTGGTCTTAATACACCTGAAGGAGAAGGGCTGAATTAGTGCTGGCCATGTTTTCTTGGAGGTATGACTTTTTAAACTCTTTTTAAGGATTCTAAAATAATGGATAAAACTATGTTTTATTTCTGATATCTATTTTACAGTGGATAATAATTTGAGATATTTGTACAGTACTTATACAGGTAGTCTTTGACTTAAAATATTTCGTTTAGTGACTGTTCAAAATTACAACAACACTGAAAAAGTGGTTTATGACCATTTGTCACATGATCGTTGCAGCATTCCCCACAATTGTGATCAAAATTCAGATGCTTGACAAAAACTGACATGTATGTATGATGGCTGCAGTGTCCTGGGGTTGATTATGTGATCACTGCAACCTTCTGCCACAGGGGTCCCCATACTTGGCAACTTTAAGACTTGTGGACTTCACCTCCCAGAATTCCTCAGGCAGCTGTTTTATAACAAAGTTATAAAATGGGACAAAATTCACTTAATATCTCACTTAGTAACAGAACTTTTGGGCTCAGTTGTGGTTGTAATTCGAGAACTGCCTGTGTTATGATGTAAATGTGTACTTTAAATAATTGACAGAAAGGAGTGCCATTCTTTTTCTATCACAAAGATTTACACATGGAGGAGCTCTTTATCTAGCAAAACAGTCAATAAGCCCTAGTAAATAAATTACCTTTTATTAAAGCATATTTGAAAGTATTATGTACTAAGTACTAAGTACATGGTGACTTAGTTCAACGTATAAGGTTAAATAAAACATAACATTATTTGCTTGCTTGCTTGAGAAATAATCAGGTTTTATTTAGAGTATTATATGAATCTGGCCTTTGCAACAGGCTAGTCACTACATTCACTTGGAAATATAATAAGTGTTAATGTTTAGCCTGTCTTGGTTTCTTTAAAAAAATGGCATGGTCAGCTTTGGTGAGTATTTTAGCTGGGATATATAAGAATGGGTGTTAGTTTACCTGAACACCAGTTCTCCTTGTAGGCAAGACAGGTCAGGAATGAGTGCTGTTCCTATCCTAGCTGCTTGGACTGAGTCTATCAAAAAGGCTTAAGCCCATGTCACACTGCACCAACGGATGCAAAGAGGATGTAAAACGTTAAAAAAAGCTTGCCATCCATTGGAAAACGCTATGCATCCGTTGTATACTCACTGCACACATGTTTCATACGCTCTATCCTTTGAGCATCCATCCACTGAGATTTCATCCACTCAAGAAGTTTTGAGCTGCACAAAACTTTGTGAACGGATGAACTTTCCTCTGTGTATGATGTAAATCCGTGACATACGAGCAACAAACGTTCTATGTCCGTTTATCATCTGTTAAACGTCCGCTGTATCCTCTCTGCATCCTCTGGGCATCCTCGCAACTCACATCTGCTGCAGCTGAAAACGGAAAGAGGGAGGAAACAAAGGTACACGGAACGTCTACACAGCGTTAGTAGCACGGAAATAAAAAAGGATGAGCAATGAACAGTTTGCATCCTATATACATCCTCTAGGCTTCCTATGAACATCCCTTTAACATCCCTGCTACATACTACCCACGTCCGTTCTTTTCCTTTCTTTTCCGTTCTGTTTATGCAAATTTTTGCCACTTTTTGTAGCGGATGACAACGGATGGAGCCACCCCCGAAAATTTGCTCGTCTGCTGTGTCCTTTTTGCAAAAGTTTTGCATCCGTTGGCCAGTGTGACCTAGTCTTTATTAGCCTACCTCCCCCCATTCTGGGTAGCTCCACCCAGCTTTCTGTGAAGCCAACATTACAGACAGGCCTGCCTCTGTGAAAAAACAAAATAAGACAGTTATTGGTTCCCCCCTAACATAGGCCCCCAGAAGGACCAGTTTTCTTAGGGTGGGACTGACTTGTCTTGCCTACAAGGAGAACTGGTGTTCAGGTAAACCAACACCCATTCTCCCTTGTAAGGCTGAAGCAGGTCAGTAATGGGATATACCAAAGCAGAATTGTCTTTGGGAGGGTTAAGACTGGTTAAGGGTTAAGACCTGTGATCCGTGATAACTTGTTGCAGGACCCTTCTGCCAAATGCTGCATCTGCTGAAGCAAAGGTGTCCAGCTGGTAGTATTGGATGAAAGGCAACGGGGATGTCCACGTAGCTGCTTTGCAGACCTCTTCCAATGATGCCTGCATCGCTCAGGCCGCAATCGTAGCAACGTTGTGAGTGGAGTGCGCCATAATGCCTCTGGGTACCGGAAGGGACCAACTTGAGTATGCTCTGGCTACACAAGACTTAATCCATCTGCTGACTGTGGAAGGAGTTATCTTCCCCCCCCCAACAAGGAAGGTTGAAAGAAATCTGCCAAGGCTGGGCGACTGAGAGACCCATTAAATCTGCAAACCAGGGGTGCCGTGGCCAATAGGGAGCCACCAATACCACTTCCGCTTTCTCTCTCAAAATTGTTTGAACCACAGCCGCCAGCAAAGGCAAAGGAAGGAAAGCATACATCAAACCTGGAGGCCACATACAGCGTAAGACGTTGGTCCCTTACACCCCAGGGGTAGCAAATCTGGTAAAAAACCTGTGCAACTGGACGCTGAATGGAGTGGCAAACAAATCTACTACCGGAAACCCAAATCTCTGAGTAAAGAGCAAAGGATGCAGTCTCCACTCAGAGTTGTCTATAGTAGCTAGACTGAGCCAATCTGCCTGCACATTATCCAAGCCAGAGATATGTTCAGCTTGAATGGATAGAAGGTGTCGCTCTGCCCATCTGCTCAAAGCCTCCACTTCTGTCATAAGGGATTTGGACCTGGTGCCCCCCTGCCTATTAATGTGGGCTTTAGTGGCCACATTGTCAGTCATGAGAAGAACATGCTCCCTAGAGATCAGATGAGAAAATTTTCAAAGAGCTAATTGAACCACCCTTTGCTCCAACCGAGTAATGTTATGACCCTGTTCCTTAACAGACTCAATCTGACAAAGAGGCATCAGTTGTGAGGATGAGTCTGTCCTCCACCTTAAAAGACTGGCCTTTAGAAATGGCATTGGAGAGCCACCAGTGAAAGGAAAGCAAAACTTACTTGGGTAATCTCACCTTCATGAAGGAATGACTCCTACCAGATTTCTGGTGAGGCAATAAAAATCATTGAAGGGCCCTGGGGTGGACCCTGGCCCAGGGAACAATGCCAGTAGAAGAAATCATCAAATGGTGGGAGAGATGAGCTAAGGGAATAGAACCCATACCACGGAAACTCCTGGCCAACCCCTGCAGGCTGTCTCTCCTTTCCTGAGAAAGGAAAACCTGACACCTTTCTGTGTCAATTATGGCCCCCAAATGAAGAAGATAAGTTGATGGAGTAAATTGGCTCTTTATAATTTTGATAGAGAAACCAAGATCCTGCAGCACTGAGATAGTGGTCTGCAAGTCACCTTGAGCTCTTTGAAACGAAGAAGATAGAATCAAAATGTCACCTAAATAACAAAGCAGATGCACTGGAAAGGAACTAAGATGCGCTGCTGAGGGAGCCAAAACTTTGGTGAAAACTCTAGTGGCAGAGGACAAACCAAAGGGAAAAGCTCTATATTGATAGTGCTGTCCCTGAAAGAAAACCTTAAGAACTTAAACAAATGGGAATGTGTAGGTAAGCTTCTGTCAAATCAAATAGATGTGAGGAAGTCCCCCTGACGAATGCCCTCCAGAATGGTCTGGAAGGGAATGTATTTTAAGCCCCTGTCACACTGCACCAATGGATGGAAAGAGGATGTAAAACGGAGAAAAACACTTGCCATCCTTTGGTTACCGTGATGCTTCCGTTTTGTACTCACTGCCTCCGTTTTGCTTCCTCTCTATCCGTCCAGCATCCGTCTATTGACGTTTCATCCACTCAGAGGGTTTTGAGCTGCTCAAAACTTTTGCGCGGAAAATGTATCCAATGCGTCCATTCTGCATCCGCTAGGCATCCATTCTGCATCCGTTACGCATCCGCTAGGCATCCGCTAGGCATCCGCGCAACTCGATCCGCTCCAGCGGTAAACGAACGCAGGGAGAAAGCGGAGCGGATGCAGAATGGATGGAGAATGGATGAAAGCGCATGCAGCTCGCAAAGAAAGCGTTTAAAATGGAAAAAACATTCGCAGAGGGGACCTATCTTGGATATTAAGGATGTCTAGAGGATGCCTAGAGGATGCAAAGGGACACATAGTGGAAAACCGATACTGCTTATAAAAAGGGGGAGGAAATCACCTGGATCTCACTTGCAGCCCAGCTGTGCAGACCTCTGCAGCCTTCATCTGACTCTTCCTCTTCCACAGCATCCAGTCATGTCCACCATGGATCGTAACAAAGTCCTTTTGGCAGCCACCATCGTTCTGCAACAGTGCGAAGCCATCTACAGGCTCTGTGAACTCTACTACAGGAAGAAAAAGAGGCGGCCAAGAAGCGTCTGGGTCTGAAGATGGATTCGGAGAAGAGCAGAGTGCGGACTGTACAACAAGCTGATGGTGGAGCTCAGGAACGAAGACACTCGTGCATTCCAAAACTTCATGAGGATGCCTCCAGCCATGTTTGACGAAGTTGTGCAGCGGCTGACACCCAGGTTGACCAAGGCAAACACCAACTTCCGGCCCAGCCTGGAACCTAGGCTCAAGGTGGCACTCACTCTGCGCCACCTGGCCTCAGGGACCACCTACAGGAGCATGCAGTACGGCTGGAGGGTGTCACACAACACCATCAGCATTGTGGTCAGAGAAGTGGTGCAGGCCATCATCGAAGAATACCTGGAGGAGCTCCTCCAGTGCCCCACCACTGAACAAGGCTGGAAGAAAGTTGCAGAGCAGTGGTATCAGAGGTGGAACTTCCCCCACACCGTTGGAGCCATAGATGGCAAGCACGTGGCCTGCAAATCTCCAGCCAAGTCGGGGTCCACTTATTTCAACTACAAGGGCTTCTTCAGCATCATCCTCTTCACCATGGTCAATGCTGATTACAAGTTCATGTACATTGATGCTTCAGGCAACGGCTCATCTTCAGATGCCCAGGTATACAACGCCAGTCACCACAAAGAGGGGCTTGAACGCAACCTCATCATGGGCTTCCCAGATCCAGACCCACTGCCCAACGACACGCAAGATGTGCCCTACTTCATCGTGTGGGATGACACCTTCTCCCTCAGAACATACCTCATGAATCCCTACACCTCCAGACTCCTCACCCGTGAAGAGAGGATCTTCAACTACAGGCTGTCCAGGGCAAGGCGGGTGGTGGAGAACGCCTTTGGCATCCTGGCCAACAGGTTCCAGGTACTTCTCATCACCATGCAGCATTGCCCACAGACTGTGAGGAGGATCGTGGAAGCTTGCTGCATCCTGCACAATCTCATGCGCACCCGCTACCCAGTCTTGCAGAACAGGCTCGTGGACCCTCCAACAAGGCAATGGGGACATGGAGCCTGGGAAATGGAGGCAAGGGCAAAACCTGATAGACACCCAGGATGTGCAAGGCCCCAACAGAGCCTCACGTGAAGGGAAGAAGCAGCGCAACCTCCTGAAACACTGGTGCAACTCCCCAGCTGGAGCGGTGGAGTGGCAAGACAGGCTGATAGATGCTTATTGGATGCTTCCTTCAGCCTGTCTCATCACACTGATGAGATTGGGCCATGTATGTTGGGTGGGCCTACAATGAACAGGGCATTTAATAAAGAGTTGTGTTTATGTTAACATGTGTGGATGATTATTACATTATTATTGATAATAAAGGGCCATAGGTGTGGCACCTGGGAGGGTGGACCATACAGTCCCACTATGCTTGCACTGGAGGTTTATCTATCCCACAGCTATTACCCATCCCAAAGGTATCCCTGCTCATCCCACTGCTATCTTAACCCATCCCACAGATATCCTAACCCATCCCACAGGTATCCCTGCCCATCTGACAGGTATCCCTGCCCATCCCACTGCTATCTTAACCCATCCCACAAGCATGCAAAGGCTTAAACCATTTCTAAAAGTTTCCACCAATACTTTATTAAAAAAAAGAAATGAAGCAAGTGTGTGAATCAAAGATAGACTTTATTAACAACAAGCTGGAAAAGAAAAATTACCCAAGTCAAGTGTCTAAATAAAGTCCACAGGTAGCCAGCCAGCCAGTCTCTGGCACTCCTCTTGGTCACTCGGAGGTGTGCCCAGTCTCAGGGGTGAAGAGTCCAGGTGCTGTGGAGGTGGCTGGTGTTGGAGTGCTGGTCTGAAGCCCACTGGGGTGCCTGGCCCCGAGAGGACAACAGGTGACGGTGTGTTGAGAAAGCTCTCAGACAGCTAGCTCAGCCCCGTGATGTTGAGAGCTCCTTCCTCCATGCCATGGGGTGTCAGCCCCAGTACCGACGACAGATGTACTGAGGCCGGGCTTGGCTGTGGGATGGAGGAAGGAGCAGTGTAGTGGGGCTGTCTGGTCTGCAGCTGGGTGAGGACTGGCGTTGGTGGCATCGTTGGCGTCGGTGGCATCAGTGTCGTGGGTGGCATCGGTGGCATCAGTGGAACCGGTGGCAACGGTGTCGTCCGATGACTCTGTGCCTGGACTGGGAAGGGTTGTTGCCTGTGCTGCTGGACCTCCTGGTAGCCGTAGCCCTGGTAGGTGAGGGCCTGTGGGAAGCCTTGGAATGGGAGGGACATCACCTGGGTTGGAGGAGCAGACCTGGACTGGGTGGGAGCAGGTTCCTCTGGATCTGGAGGGTTGTGAGGCAGCTTGGTGATCCGGTCCTTCACCACCTGGTACTGGGGTTCCGCTATGTCCGTGAGGGTCTGGTTGACATAGGTGAGGAAGGGCTTGTGGTTGGAGGATGAGGAGTCGGTGTGGACCAGCTGAGAGAAGAGATCTATGCTGCTACGGATGGTGTCCCTGATCTCCAGCAGGACAGTGTGGCTCTGCTCCTCCGGTCTTCCTCTGTGCCTTTCTGTGGAGGTGGAGCTGGGGGTGGATGCGGGTAGGGCTGTGGTGGACGTGCCGTCTCCTTTCTCCCACCGCACCAGGGAGTCCTCCACGCACTCCACCACGGTTAAAACACCTGCCTCTTCCTCCCTTTGGCAGGACCAGATGGGTCCTCATCAGAGGGGCTCCCAGGTAGTAGGGGCTGCTCTTCCACACCACCACCAGCAGCAGCTCCAGCAGGATCATCATAATCATCATCACCAGCAGGATCATAATCATCATCAGCAGCAGCAGCAGCACCAGCAGGATCATCATCATCAGCAGCAGCAGCTGCAGCAGAAGCAGGACCAGCAGGACCAGGATCTGCAGCAGCAGAGTAAGCACCAGTAGCGCCAGCAAGACCACGAGCAGGACAAGCAGGACGAGCAAGACCAGGAGCACAAGCAGGACGAGGAAGTCCAGGAGTACGAGCAGGACCAGCAGGAGCAGCAGGACAAGGAGCAGCTTCAGCAAAGTAAGCACGAGCAGAAGCACCACCACCAGGAGCAGCCTCAGCAGAGTAAGCACAAGCAGAAGCACCACCGCCAGAAGCATCATCATCAGCTCCTCCAGAAGCAGAAGCAGCAGAAGTCCCAGCAGAAGCCCCAGCAGAAGCAGAGTCAGGGAAAGGGGGCGGGAGGGTGGCCCTGTCCCTCTTGCCAGGGATGGCGGCATGTTGCTGAGGCTTTCTCTTCTTCCCCATGGCTGTGGGGTTGCTGGCTGGCAGGGAGGCTTTCAGGGAGGCTGGCAGGCACCAAGGCTGGCAGGAAGGCTGGCTGGCAGGGAGGCTGGAAGGCAGGCTGGCAGCGAGGCTGGCATGCATGCATGCAGGCAGGGCAGGCAAGGCAGTCAATGCATCCGGCAGCAGGTCTTTCCTCCGAATGGTGACCTGCTTCCAAGCTGCTTCCCTTTATATCCGCGGGGCTTACGCAATGCATCCCCCCCGCATGCGCAATTAACGCTCGGCATCCGTTAGGCTTCCGCTGTGCATCCGCTAGGCTTCCGCTATGCATCCGCTTCATCTGCTGTGCATCCGCTTCATCTGTTCCGCGTCTGCTCTGCATCCGCTTCATCTGTTCCGCGTCCGCTTTGCTGAGGTCCCCCGGAAGCCTTGCGGATGTGCCATCCGCTCTCATCCACTTCCATCCGCTAGGTTTCTGTTCCGCATCTGCTTTCCATCCGCTCTGTGTCCTCCCCGCATCCGTTCCTTTCTGTGTTATCCGCTCTGGTTATGCAAATTTTTGCCCCTTTTGAGAGTGGATAACAACGGATGGAACATTTTTTTCGTCCGTTGTGCCCTTTTTACTAACGTTTTGCATCCGTTGGGCAGTGTGACAGGGCCTTTAAAGTGACTGTACACAATAAACTTACTGAATCGTTTCAGGTCAATAATTGTTCTCCACCCCACCCACCCTGAGGCTTTGCGGATAGCAAATATTCTGGAGTAAAACCCCGTTCCCCATTGGTCCAGAGGGACCTCTGGATGGCTCTGAGATCCAGTAGGTGCTGGATAGCTGACTCCATCAGCCGCCTTCTATCTAAATCCCTAGAAACGGGACAGGAGATGAAAAACCTCAGAGGAGTGAAGTAGAATTCAAGTGAAAGATCCAATCTCACAGTGCTTACATCAGAAGTTATCTCTTCCCATTTGTCGACAAACCATGCTAAGCGACTACTGATGGGAAGGGAATGGGCAATGCTAGCATTGGCAATGGTACGGGCGACTTCCTCCTCCTCGAAAGGACCGCTTGGCCTGCCTGTCCTTGCCTGGAGGAGCCTCAGGACGCTGGTAAGGGGCCTTGGCTGGGCGCTGGAAGCTGGAGTTGGAGTTACCCCTAAAAGAAGGGCGCTTGTAGTACGGAGCAGGCCGATGCTCTGATCTCTTGAAGATAGATGGAAGCACCTTCATCTTATTTTTGGTTTCGACCAGGAGTGGATCCAAGGCTTCCCCAAAGAGCTTATCTCCTTGACCTGGAGTAGAGGCCAGCTTCCACTTTTTCTTCCATCAGCCTGCCAGTTGTGCAGCCAGCACATGTCCTGGCCACCACAGAAGAAGTGATAACTTTGGTGATAAACCTGGCCCCATGCAAGGTGGCATCAATTGTGAACTTGGTTGCAGCCACGATCTTATTGATGTCCTGATGGGCCCAAATATCTGTAGTTGGGATCCTGTTCTGCAACTAGATGTTTAATTTTTTTAACTCCCCCCTCCCCCGAAAGGTAATATTTTTGCTGTAACTTCTGACTTCCAACAAGTTAATAGAGCAGATTATTAATAGATTTTAGTGCTAAAATAGTGTCCCTTTGGGCAGCTTTCTGTCCAAAGAACTAGAATTACAAACTTGAGAGGAAATTACTCAGATTCCCAGTAACAAGGAAGAATTCAGTTCTCTTTTGTATAACTGCTAAACATGGATTCCTACAATGCAAGAAATAGATGTAATTATTTAATTTTTTTTGCAGGGATAATGGCTGCAAAACTCAGCTTGTGTTTTGGGGAGAAAAAAAAACTATTCCATTAATCAAGCATGAAGTCTTACACAGATGGCTGATAGAATAGATTATATCTAGTAATCCTTTTGTGTCCTAGAAGATTAAGGATATTCTGGTGCAACAGCAGTCAGCTGACTCTTGAAAAAAAAAAAACCTGAAAATTCTTGGTATAATCCCGCAAGGGATAAAGCTTTCCAGGATCATAGGTATTTAATGTCTAAAGACCATTCTGGTGTATTGAGGGGGTGTAAATCACATATTTCTGGTTTGTTGCCCGCATTAATCCATGTAATAAGTAATTCTGCAGTGACATTTCAGTCTGGATCAGATCAGCTTCAGACATACTTCAAGGCAAAGGCACAGTGGTACAAAGCGAATAAGAAAAATGGATGTATCACTAGGTACAGGAAAGAAGGAGTGCTCATGCATTCTGAGATCTCTGTGAAGGACTGGCGAGATATGGATCTGTATGAAGATTACAAATCTCCTTTTGATTTTGACAATGGAGTTAATAAAAATTACCTTTATTTACTTCCCAGCATGACTTTCTCCCCTCCTGAATCTCCTGTACTGAAGAATTCTGGTAACTCTCTTGTGTTTTAATATATGTAATGTTTCTAAAAGTGAGTACTATTGTAATAGGAGATAACAGCTCAGCTTGCTTTTAGCATTTAATAAGTTTCTGATTCATCTATTGGAAATGAAAACTATCATACTGTAAAAAGATTCTCAATATTTAGAAACTTTTTTGTATCTTAGTGTGTACAAGGTTATTATTGCTTAGTTAGAAACTATTGAAAGCCTGTTTTAGATCATGAATATATGAAATGGAATCTTATTTGATATTGCCATGCAACTCCTAAACCTGCCCTGAGTGTCTTAGGGTTGGAGAACAGTTGGCTTCTGATTCATGAGAAATAGAAATGACTGTATACCCAAAATATAATTATTGAAATCTAGCATTCTAAATGTATTAGATTTGAATTCTCTTTTAGGGATTAAATAAAACTCATCTTAGATGGTGGATTCAGCTGTTTAGGAAATTCATAACATACTATTTAGATATAAATAACAAGTTGCACAAACAAGTTTTAAAAATTTTTTGCTAATAAAAAGTTTAGGCATCATTTGTTATATTTTGCAATTTTTGCCTCTGTATTTGGTTAATGAGCAATAGTGCTCGTCTAAGTGATTTTGAGGTCTTTTGATTGATATATAATTTGATTTTCCGATGTGATTACAACAACTTCAGAGTGGCTGGCAGCCTAGAGGTATAATTTGGGTTCAGAGCAGGAAGTTGTAAATTTGCTGACAGAACTCAACATTTGTTTCATCTCTCTTTTGCCCCTGAATCTTTACAATGATGCAAATTGTGCTTTGGATAGTTTCCAGTATTACTCAGTAGCAACATTTATAAATAGAATGAAATAAACATTAATTAGCATTAATTTCTAAATCGGGGAAAACAAATTCTAATGTTGCCCAGTGGCAATGCTTAAATAATATTAGACAACATGGTCCATGGTGTAGAATGCTATTGAATGGTAATTCAGAAACCTCTGTAGCACTCCACATTTTATATACACCTGTTATTTGTAAGCATCTTAATTTCTAAATGGATTGAGTGAAACTTCGGTAAATTTTGAATATTAGAAAATGCTCATTATGAATTTGTAGGAATTTACAAATATTGCCATAATGTAAGTGGCTCAGAGTCAATAAGAATAGCAGCAAACAAATTTAATAAATAATAATTATAAAAAGCATATTCCAAACAACTTGCAGGAAATTAGCATGTCAGGTTTGAGAATATTTTGTCTTCCTACTCTTCTTTATGGTAAGAGGAAAAAGAATTTATGATTGGAAAATTCTACCACAACTTTTTTCAGCTACATATAATAATTTGCATATTATTCATAATAAATAGTACCCCATTATTTTTCAGTTACTGAAAAAATAATGTATCTCGCCATTGCAACTTGAATTTTTCATGTTTGCACTAAGTGCAAAAACTTCAGATTTAAATTTTCTGTAATTAATATAACATATAAAGTATCCTAGAACAATGTCTTTCTATCCATTAGCAGGATGTTTTTTCAAAACCAATACAACATGATATCACAGGAGAAAATTAAGTTTGGAAATGAGATAAATCTAGCCAAGAACTAGCCAAAGAGAAATATTTTGGTAAAAAAATAACAATTTCCTTATACATCCCTGTTGAATTTTGACTTGGAATGTTGCAAAATTATATTCTAATCCACCTCTCTCTTTCTGATCACTTGATTTAATAGCAAGCACATGTGGCTCACCCTTTGTTTGAAAGTACACATTCAAAGCATATTACTATACTAAGAATAAAGTTGCCTCATGTGATCAATGCTGGTAAAGAGACTAAAAAGAATTCCAGAGGTCATTCAGTGTATGCTTTCAGTTTGCTGTAGCGTGCTCAGAATATTTTCTCATTTCTGTCTGCTACATAGTAAAAATTACTTTTAAGATTTCATAGCACGTGCAGATTTCTCACCTATAGCAAAGTGACCTGATGTTTTTAATCCCTTGTATGTTACTTTTACTCATTTTGATTAGGTAGACCAATAATGGAATAAACAGAGTGCTGTTTTTGTGGTATGATTTTTTCATAGCTCCTTTAGGCATGGAAGACAGATTCTCTGGATCAGTCACCTGCTTAATCCGTAGCTAGAAAAACTTTAAATTGCTACTGTTGGAATGCTCTGTATGAATTACAGAGTCTCAATGTTGTTTTGATGCTCTTTGTTAAAATTTAAGTATTTTCTTCAAGAGTTTCTGATTCCAGGGAATTCTTAGATATCTTGGAAGCATATTTGGGGGCACTGAGAAGAGAGTGGCTTGATAAAAAGGAAAAGACTGGAATTGTAGTTCACTTTCTGTAAAAGCATCTTTTCTCAAACCCTGCAATTCTTGCTTGTTTGTTCATTTCATTCAGTCATCCAATGTAATTATACTCTAGGCTTCAGTTTGGTCATAAACTCAATCCGATTGCAAATGGGTAGCATGCCATGCAGGTAACTTCTGACTCTTCAAATCACAGGGACTCTAATAAATTGCCATGCTATTAATTTCTTCTGATCTGGAAACAAAATAGTTTGGTGTGTCACTTCTTCATTGTTTGTCACATTAATTGTCATTTCTCTAAAATGAGAGCAGTAGAAAAAATATTCAGTGGCCAGGACTAGATTACGGGGAGGAGGATGGGCATTCTCTTTGCAGTATCTTGTGTGTAGAGATAAGTGTGTGCTCATTGTTGACAGTTACTGCAATACGCTGTGTCATGAATCTCAAATTCTGCTTAAGTTCTTTGGCTACTTTTAAGGCCAAAGGGCCTAGTTTTTTGGAAGTCTGAAATGAGAAATCTTGGGAGGACAGTAAGACCGGAGAGGGAAGCTACACAGTAGAACCAAAATCTAAATATCACAAGTGACTTATTTTTTTTCTCTTAAATAAAGCAGGTCACTATTAGGAATGTTTTACTATTTTAGCTGATCACTATCAAATATGGCTAGCCTTTCTTCAGTCTTTATTAAACTCTTTTTTTAAGGGGGACAGCTTGGTTTTTCATCAAAAGTAATTTTCAAATTTTCCCCAACAGGAATTCATGCTTCTGCTGTTCCCCCCTCCTTCTATAAATAAATACATTTCCTAGCAGTGGGTGGAGATTATATGCTGCAATGCATGTAGGACTTTGCCACCTCATTTGCAGCTCTGCAGCACCCCAAGATAGTTGCCAAATTTTGATGTAGTGACTATAAGATCAAAAATAACTAAATGGAAAATGGACTTTGGCATCCACTCAAAATATGATCAACTTACTAGGGGCGAGAGGGGTAACAGCTTCTACAGCCTACTGGCAAACCAGGACATCATGAGTCATAGTTAGACCAATAGGAGAGTTGCTTATCCTTGATCTAAAAGGAAAAGATCATGCTTGGAGCTATTGCTGCTGTAATTGCTTTGCAATATAATAATCAGTAATATTCTTAGTTATGGAGTAACTGGTTCAGGTTCACTTATAGGATTAGCACCTAGATATAGGGAGCCCTCAGTGAAGCATCAACTTGTGGTCTAATGCTTTGTTTACAGATCATAATAAAAATTACAATGGGGCTAAGAAGTTCTGTTCAGGCATACTTTCAGTTTTCACTTTAAATGAGAACAGGGCATTGACGTCATGTGGATCAGAAAGGGTAGCTAAGTAAAATTGCTTGGCATGGCTTACTCTTAGATAGGTCAGGGGGAGGAGCAACCATCAATAGTGTGCTTTAGTCCTCACAGCTATTTATGATGAAATGTGCTACTTGAAACTAAATTATCTTTCTGGGTCTTTGTTAGAATTGATTCTTGACTTGGCACTTAAATTACAGAAAAATACGTTTCTTTGCCCCAACTTACTATTTTTATTATTTCCCTAAAATGAGCTTTAGTTAGTTGAACTTCATATTTG
Source organism: Laticauda colubrina (assembly GCA_015471245.1). Lineage (NCBI taxonomy): Eukaryota > Metazoa > Chordata > Lepidosauria > Squamata > Elapidae > Laticauda > Laticauda colubrina. Next base: position 36,533,880 of record BLBF01000002.1, read on the forward strand.
ATACTAAGCTTTTTCCACATCTTGCAGTACATCAGTCCTTTTTTCATACCTAGCCTGTCCTAATGGCTTCCATTCTACCTCACTGCAGAACACCTTTGTAGTGTGATGTCAGGTTGACAATTCTGATTTGCTTTTTAAAGGTCTGCTGAAAAATGAAGCCATTCCTGAAGGAGAAGATGCGGTTGCTGCAATTGATGTAGAAGCTCTCTCTGAAGAAGAACAAGAAGAGCTTAGAAGAGAGCTTGCTAAGGTAAATTTAATTTGTAACGGTAAAACTTTTTGTGCGATATTTAACACTAATTAGGAACATTTACTTATAAACCTGTATTTGGGAAAGATAAAGTGATTGAGTTGAACAGATTGTGCAAAGCCTTGTTGTATTTAAGAAATCATGGTAGTCTGGAAGTACACTTCTGTTTTCTGTCCTTCTGGAGGGCTGCAAGAATTATGCCTAGAGATGTCATCAGAATGGGAAGATCTAAAATTTAACCCCATTTAACTCTATTGGAGGTTCTGCTCTACAAGTACAATTGCCTGCATGTTGACTGTGACTGTTCATGGGAACTTGCATATTATTTACATAATTTATGTATTGTCAGTGTGCCCTTTTTCTGATGTTGCTGTGAATAAAATAAGTTTTGTTTTCCAAGGAGGTCTGAATGGTATGATATATTCTTTAGGAAAGTTATACGTCAGCACATGGCTCCCTCAACATTCATGGCATGCGCAGGAGCTAAAATGTTAAATGTAATCTTTTATGTTTTGGGTGAGTTGGAATGAAATGGGGAAAAAGGTATCTATTTCAACTTTCATAATCAACAGAAATTTACAGATTAAACTGATTTCTCATTTGGTGGAGCAGCAAAGCAAATGAATGCCTTAAACCCCTGATTGGCTCAAGGCACCCATTTTCTTTTTAAAATAAACCAAGTCTTCTCCTTACTCTTCCCTATGAACTTAAAAAAGCCTGTCTATGGTGACACCCCAAGCTATACTTCCTACAGACTGCTCTTCTGTAGAAAACATCATAGAGTAATTAAAGGTTATTTCGGGATCTCTGTCTAAATAGTTATGGGTTACATTAAGAACTCTTGCCTATTTGTGGCTTCCCATCCTATCTGGGCCAGCAGGATGGGCATGATTTAGATCCCATTGGTTAAGAAATGCCCGTGGCTAGAACCTAGAAAATGTGCTTTTTCTGCCATTATGTATCTTATGGAAAATCCTCCTCCTGGAGATTAGGATGGCCCTAACCCTCCTAGCCAGGGGTGGGATATGACAGGGTTAACTACCAGTTCGGTGATTTACAAGGTTCGGTGATTTATGATGTGCTTCCCTGCACGCTGCGCAGGTGCCTGTAAATCGTCATCAGCACGTTACGTGTAGAGAAACAGCCTTTGAAACAGCCCTCTTTTCCTGTTTTTTAAACTGTAGCTGTGCCTCGCACGACAGCTGAAGTTGAAAAATCAGGAAATAAAGGTCAGGTAAAAGCCCAGGTGGGCGGGTAGGCAAAAACATCAGCAGACATAGAATCGGTTCTATGTCTGCTGCTCTTCAGAGCTACCGGCTCTACAGAGGTGGACAGAACCGGTAGAAACCCACCCCTGCTCCTAGCCTTTTGTGAGGTCCTAAAGACTTGTCTCGGGGCCTTGACCCCTGACTGTGAAAGGACCGACTTCCTTGCTGTGTTAGAGTTGCTGATTATAATATTTTCCTCAGCTGCTATGCATTTTAATTTTTGTAACTCTTCTCTGTCCCCAGCTACTTGTTGACGTAGAAGTTATACAAATTAATTAGATAAATATATGATGGTGTTGTAGATTCTTAATAAAGTTCAGATTTGATAAAGCACTTGTTGAAGTTTATGATATGAAAAGGTTTTTTTGCTAAAATTTATGAAAGTGTATATATTGCCTGTGTACTAGAATAGAGAGGTTGAATACCAGATACTTGTTGAATTGGCTTAATGTATTTGATTCAATTCTATTTAGTGTGTATGTTGAAATCTGTGTTAAAATATACAAACAAATCTGAAAGAAATGCTGATAATTATGTGAAATAGGGCATTTTCCTTATATGTAACATTCTTTTCATTGTTTCTCTTTATGGATTCTGTCCTGTAGGTAGAAGAAGAAATCCAGACTTTGTCACAAGTGTTAGCTGCCAAAGAGAAGCATCTAGCTGAAATAAAGAGGAAACTAGGCATCACTTCACTGCAGGAACTGAAACAAAATATTTCTAAAGGATGGCAAGATGTAACTTCAACAAATGCGTATGTTTATCTTGCTATTTGAGAGTGATGTGAAAGTACTTGAGTTTAATTAGTTGAGTTTTTTGGATATTGTCCAGAAACATCTATAATTTGAAATCTAAGGGGGCAGGGTTTTTTGTTTTTGTTTTAAAGTGTTCTAGTGGAGTGGGAAGTTGAATTATCTGCATGGATATCTGATGATTGCTTTTTTCTAGTGTACAAACATGGTCATTAAAACAAGCCACTGTAATCTAATTTAGAGAAAATGTTAGACCATAGATCATGTATTATAATTGTAAAACCAAGGTTCACACATTACAGGTACACAAAACAAAACAAACACATGATGATTTAGTAAGATGTGTGAATATAGTTGTTGTCTGTGGGTTTTTCTTCCATTAGGAGAGCTTTCAAATGTTTAACCTGTAGCAATAGCACTTAGACTTATATACCACTTTATAGTGCTTTACAGCCCTCTCTAAGTGGTTTACAGAGTCAGCATATTGCCGCCAACAATTTGGGTCCTCATTTTACTCACTTTGGCAGGATGAAAGGCTGAGTCTGAGACAACCTTGAGCCTGGTGAGATTTGAACTGCCAAATTGTAGGCATCTGGCTGCAGAAGTAGCTTGCAATACTGCACTCTAACTTCTGCGCCACAGAGGCTCCTGTGTATGTATGAACTATCTATGTCATGGCAATTTTATTAGTTACAGTAGAATGGCAGATGATTTCGAGGCAGGTAATATTTAGAATTCTAAACAAGTATATCAACCTTGTCCAATTTATATTACTACTACTAAATAAAGACTTCAATTTTTAAAAATGTTGCTAGCTGAAGGCCAATCATTGTTTAAGATGAAAGCAATCTGACTTTTCTTGTACATAGGTGTCTTTTAAAAAATCAAATACAATAGCAAACCCTGGCAACAGATCAGATTAATTTATCTTAATAGATGAAAGAAAAACATTTAGGATTCAATTTAAAGCTGATGTTTGTTGGAAATTCGAGTTTATTAAAAGGCTTTATTATGCTTTTCATGGGGTACAATACATCTTAATTTTAAAAATCCAGAAAGGGAAATAGTTGAATATTTACATCCTGAACCTTTAAGGTTCAGGGGGGTAGAAGAACCGTGATAACAGAAATTGACTGACTTTCCCAATGTAGGTATAAGAAGACATCAGAAACATTGTCTCAGGCTGGACAGAAAGCATCTGCTGCTTTCTCAACAGTGGGTTCTGCCATCACAAAAAAGCTGGAAGATGTGAAGTATGTTTTATTTCTACCCCCAATTATTTATGTTGTAATGGAGCTTAATTGTGCCAGATTTTTTTAAAGCCTAATGTGGTTTATGGTGCAGAATCTCTAGAATTGTAGAAGAATACAAACCCTTTCTTTCTCAGCAGACTGTCACAGACAAGCAACAGAGCTCTAACGGTGACATCAATAGCTTCTCTATGCTTTTCCTGTGTTTACTTGCAATTAAACAACTGATTAAGATTTTATTGATGTTGTAATACACTCAAAATAATTTTGGTTGCTGTATAGATGTGAAGCATAATAAACAAAAACAATGATTGAAGGGCAGTAAAAGGCCTTAGAGTTTTTGCTTTTATAATGGATAATAATGTTGATTCAAGTAATTGTGATTGCTGTAGATGTAATTTTGATTCTAACACAAAACACTGTTGGTTTTTATTAGAACTTTTCTTGTACATGATTGGTTGAGAATTTTGCAATTTACACTGAGTTAGATGGCTAGCAGAGACTTGACTAAAATATATTTACATGAACTCTCCATTTCCACAAGCTTCTCTTAAAGCAGCGGTCGCCAACCGGTGGGCCTTGAGAAAATTTTGGTGGGCCACAGAGAAATCTCAGCCCCAGAGCACCTCCCCAAAGCAATTAATCCAAGCTGCACAGAAACACAAGGCTGCACCACCCACATGGCCTGCAGGAATGCTCCCCACCCACTCACTCCTTACCCGGCAAACTTGCCTGCTAAAATTGCTATTTTTCCTTTTTCTGACCATCATCTGTTCTGCTCTGCCAGGAGATTTAGATTAGCTAGGAAGCAGGAAATGGTTGGATTTCTTGCTTTCTAGCTAGTCTTTAGATCTTCAGCTCTCCTTCCCTTAGGACTGAAGATTTGCTTGCAAGCACATTCAGTGCAGACTCATGGCAAGCAAATTTGAGAGACTGAGCTAGCCGATGGCAGATAGATAGATCACTGAGTGGATTCTGTGAGCAACTCAATCTGCCTGCTTTGTCTGATTTTGGGCAAAAGTTGCTCTTTTTTGTAAAAAAAAAATATCAATATTTACATACATGGTATGTTGTGAGTTAATTTGTGAGTTTGCTTGCAAGCAATTTTTTTGTGACAGATTGAGCTAGCCAATGGCAGATAGATAGATTTCTGAATGTATCTGTGATTCTGTGAGCAACTCAATCTGTCTGCCTGCTTTTGCCTGAATTTTTATAATATTTACATACAAGTCATACTTAGCCAGTCACATGACCACCAAGCCATGCCCACAGAACCGGTTAGTGGTCCCTGGTATCTAAAATTATGAGTTTGGTGGTCCCTGGGTCCAAAAGTTTGGTGACTCCTGTCTTAAAGCACAAATTAACAAAAGGAAATAATCGGAAATTTGAATTAGGAGCAGTAGGCAGCCCAGGCTATAAAAATAGGTTTTCTCAGCATTAGCATGTTATGAATGTTGTGAACTCTTATGGTTTTGAATTATTGTACAGTTGATGAGGATTTGTAGAAAAATGCTTCTGTACCAGGATGAGAGATTTTTATGTGTCCTGGAAAACTGATATTATATAGAGAATAGCTCTGAATTCCATTCCCAAACATTAGGATATAGATTTGCAGGTTGAAAATAGGATAGTTATTAATGAAACTAAATATAACAACATATTTAGATAAAGCAAAATTTATATGTCAAATTAAAGCTGGAATCATTTGGTTGATATACCAGCACAAATTAAACAAATCACTATTTTAAGCCCATGTCACACTGGCCTACGGATGCAAAAAGGACACAGCGGACGAGCAAAATGTTCCATCTGTTGTTATCCCCTGTTAAAAGGGGCAAAAATTTGCATAACTGGAGCGGATAACACGGACGCGGGGAGGACGCAGGGCCGGATGCAAAGCGGATGCGGAACGGAAGCCCAGCGGATGGAAGCGGATGAGAGCGGATGGCACAACCGCAGGGCTTCCAGGGGGCCTCAGCAAAGCGGACGCGGAACGGATACAGCGGATGCAGAACGGACGCCGAACGGATGAAGCGGATGCACAGCGGATGCACAGCGGATAAAGCGGATGCACAGCGGAAGCCTAGCGGATGCACAGCGGAAGCGGAACGGATGCCGAGCGTTAATTGTGCATGCGAGGGGGAAGTATTACGTAAGCCCCCCGGATATAAAGGGAAGCAGCTCGCATGTGGCCAGCATTCCAAGGAAAGACCTGCTGCTGGACACTTCGAGTTCCTTGCCTGCCCTGCCAGCCTGCCTTCCAGCCAGCCTTGGTGCCTGCCTGCCTTCCTGCCAGCCTTGGTGCCTGCCAGCCTCCCTGCCAGCCAGCAACCCCATAACCATGGGGAGGAAGCGAAAGCCTCAGCAACCTGCCGCCATCCCTGGCAAGAGGGACAGGGCCAACCTCCTGCCCCCTGCCTCTGACCCTGCTTCTGCTGGGCTTCTGCTGAAACTGCTCCTGGCAGTGGTGCTTCTGCTGGTGCTGGTGCTTCTGCTGGTGCTTACTCTGTTGAAGCTGCTCCTGGTCTTGCTGGTCCTGCTCATCCTGCTCATGCTCCTGGTCTTGCTCGTCCTGCTCGTCCTGCTCGTGCTCCTGGACTTGCTGGCCCTGCTGGTGCTTACTCTACTGCTGCTGATCCTGGTCCTGCTGCTGCTGCTGATCCTGCTGCCGCTGCTGCTGCTGCTGATGATGATCCTGCTGCTGCTGATGGTGATTATGATCCTGCTGGTGAGGATGATGATGATGATGATGATTCTGCTGGTGCTGCTGCTGCTGCTGGTGGTGTGGAGGAGCAGCCCCTACTACCTGGGAGCCCCTCTGATGAGGGCCCATCTGGTCCAGCCAAAGAGAGGAGGAGGCGTATGCGACAACGGGAGAGGAGGCAATACTATATTGAGGAGGCGCACGAGGATGAGGTGCTGGAGTGGCTGAGAGAGAACGACTATCTGTGGCGGAAGGGACACCGGCTGTACAGGGACACCAAGCGGAAGCAGGCTGCTTGGAGAGAGAGGGCAGAGAGTATGGGTTACACTTCGGAGGTGCTCCTCAGCTGGTGGAAGCACATGCATACCTGGTACGGGAAGCTGCACCTGAAGAAATTGGCCAGGCCTCTGTGAAGCTGACAGACAGAGAGACCTACGTCATGGCCAGGTGCAGCTTCCTGGAGGGTGAGGTCTGCCACCGAGGAGCCCCTCTCACGACCCTCTTTCTCCGGCAGCCTGCTGAGAGCCAGTCCTCTTCCGGCCGAGAGTCAGTCCCTGTCTCCAGGCAGGTTTCTGTGGAGCGTGCCACGGCGGAGAAACCGCGGACAGGTGTGGTAAGTGTGGTGGAGTGCGTAGAGGACTCCCTGGTGCGGTGGGAGAAAGGAGACATCGAGTCCACCACAGTCCTAGCCGCATCCACCCCCAGCTCCGCCTCCGCAGAAAGGCAGAGAGCCGGACAGCTGGAGGGGCAGAGCCACACTGTCCTGCTGGAGATCAGGGACACCATCCGCACCAGCATAGATCTCCTCTCTCAGTCCACACTGACTCCTCATCCTCCAACCGCAAGCCCTTCCTCACCTATGTTAACCAGACCCTCAAGGAAATGGCGGATCCACAGTACCAGCAGGTGAAGGACCGGATCACCGATCTGCTTCACAACCCTCCAGACCCAGAGGAACCTTCTCCCACCCAGTCCAGGTCTGCTCCTCCACCTCCACCACAGGTGATGTCCCTCCCATTCCAAGGCTTCCCACAGGCCCTCACCTACCAGGGCTACGGCTACCAGGAGGTTCAGCAGCACAGGCAGCAGCCCTTCCCAGACCAGGCACAGAGTCATCGGGCGACATCGTTGCCACCTGTTGCACTGATGCCACCGATGCCACCCATGCCAATGATGCCACCGACGACAGCGATGCCACCCACACCAATGATGCCACCCACGCCAGTCCTCACCCAGCTGCAGACCAGACAGCCCCACTACACTACTCCTTCCTCCACCCCACAGCCAAGCCCGGCCTCAGTACATCTGTCATCAGTACTGGGGCTGACACCCCATGGCATGGAGGAAGGACCTCTCAGCATCATGGGGCCGAGCCAGCTGTCTGAGAGCTTTCTCAACACACCGTCCCCTGTTGTCCTCTCGAGGCCAGGCACTCCAGTACCACCCACCACCACAGTACCTGGACCCTTCACCCCTGAGACTGGGCACACCTCCGAGTGACCAAGAAGAGTGCCAGAGACCGGGTAGCTGGCTACCTGTGGACTTTATTTGGACATTTGACTTGGGTCATTTTTTTTTTACAGCTTGCTGTTCAATAAAGTTTATTTTTGATTCACACGCTTGCTTCATTTGTTTTTTTTTTAAAGTCTTGGTGGAAACTTTTACAATTGGCTTAAGCCTTTGCATGCTTGTGGGATGGGTTAAGATAGCAGTGGGGTGGGCAGGGATACCTGTGGAATGAGCAGGGATACCTTTGGGATAGCTAATAGCTGTGGGATAGATAAACCTCCAGTGCAAGCATAGTGGGATTGTATGGTCTACCCTCCCAGGTGCCACACCTATGGCCCTTTTTTATCAATAACAATGTAAGCATTGATCCACACATTTGAACACAAACACAACTCTTTATTAAACGCCCTTTTCATTCTAGGCCCACCCAACATACATGGCCCAATCTCATCCGTGTGATGAGACAGGCTGAAGGAAGCATCCATTAAGCATCTACCATCCCGTCTTGCCACTCCACCGCTCCAGCTGGGGAGTTGCACCAGTGTTTCAGGAGGTTGCGCTACTTCTTCCCTTCCCGTGAGGCTCTGTTGTGGCCTTGCACATCCTGAGTGTCGATCAGGTTTCGCCCTTGCCTCCATTCCCCAGGCTCCATGTCGCCATTGCCTTGTTGACGGTCCACGAGCCTGTTCTGCAAGACCGGGTAGCGGGTGCGCATGGGATTGTGCAGGATGCAGCAAGCTTCCACGATCCTCCTCACGGTCTCTGGGCAATGCTGCATGGTGGTGAGAAGTACCTGGAACCTGTTGGCCAGGATGCCAAAGGCGTTCTCCACCACCCGCTTTGCCCTGTACAGCCTGTAGTTGAAGATCCTCTCTTCACGGGTCAGGAGTCTGGAAATGTATGGCTTCATGAGGTAGGTTCTGAGGGAGAAGGCGTCACCCCCCACGATGAAATAGGGCACATTTTGTGTGTCATTGGGCAAGGGGTCTGGATCTGGGAAGCCCACGATGAGGTTGTCTTCAAGCCCCTCCTTGAGGTGACTGGCGTATACCTGGGCATCCGAAGATGAGCCGTTGCCTGAAGCATCGATGTACATGAACTTGTAGTCAGCATCGACCATGGCGAAGAGGATGATGCTGAAGAAGCCCTTGGAGTTGAAATAAGTGGACCCCGAGTTGGCTGGAGATTTGCAGGCCACGTGCTTGCCATCTATGGCTCCAACGGTGTGGGGGAAGTTCCACTTCTGATAACACTGCTCTGCAACTTTCTTCCATCCTTCTTCAGTGGAGGGGCACTGGAGGAGCTCCTCCAGGTATTCTTCGATGATGGCCTGCACCACTTCTCTGACCACAATGCTGATGGTGTTGTGTGGCACCCTCCAGCCGTTCTGCATGCTCCTGTAGGAGGTCCCTGAGGCCAGGTGGCACAGAGTGAGTGCCACCTTGAGCCCAGGTTCCAGTCTGGGCCGGAAGTTGGTGTTTGCCTTGGTCAACCTGGGTGTCAGGCGCTGCACAACTTCGTCAAGCATGGCTGGAGGCATCCTCATGAAGTTCTGCCTTGTTGGAGGTCCATGAGCCTGTTCTGCAAGACTGGGTAGCAGGTGCTCATGAGATTGTGCAGGATGCAGCAAGCTTCCATGATCCTCCTCACGGTCCCTGGGCGATGCTGCATGGTGGTGAGAAGTACCTGGAACCTGTTGGCCAGGATGCCAAAGGTGTTCTCCACCACCCGCCTTGCCCTGGACAGCCTGTAGTTGAAGATCCTCTCTTCACGGGTGAGGCATCTGGAGGTGTAGGGCTTCATGAGGTAGGTTCTGAGGGAGAAGGCATCATCCCCCACAATGAAGTAGGGCACATCTTGCGTGTCATTGGGCAGGGGTTCTGGATCTGGGAAGCCGATGATGAGGTTGCTTTCCAGCCCCTCCTTGAGGTGACTGGTGTTGTATACCTGGGCATCTGAAGCTGACCTGTTTCCTGAAGCATCGATGTACATGAACTTGTAGTCAGCATCGACCATGGCGAAGAGGATGATGCTGAAGAAGCCCTTGTAGTTGTGATAAGAGGACCCTGAGTTGGCTGGCGCTTTGCAGGCCACGTGCTTGCCATCGATGGCTCCAACAGTGTGGGGGAAGTTCCACCTATGATACCACTGCTCTGCAACTTTCTTCCATCCTTCTTCAGTGGAGGGGCACTGGAGGAGGTCCTCCTTGTATTCTTCGATGATGGCCTGCACCACTTCTCTGACCACAATGCTTATGGTGTTGTGTGGCACCCTCCATCCGTACTGCATGCTCATGTAGGTGGTCCCTGAGGCCAGGTGGCACAGAGTGAGTGCCACCTTGAGCCCAGGTTCCAGTCTGGGCCGGAAGTTGGTGTTTGCCTTGGTCAACCTGGGTGTCAGGCGCTGCACAACTTCGTCAAACATGGCTGGAGGCATCCTCATGAAGTTCTGGAACGCCTGAGTGTCTTCATTCCTGAGCTCCATCATCAGCTTGTTGTACAGTCCGTACTCTGCTCTTCTCCCGATCCATTTTCGGACCCAGACGCTTCTTGGCTGCCTCTTTCTCTTCCTGCAGTAGAGTTCACAGAGCCTGTAGATGGCTTTGTACTGTTGCAGAAGGATGGTGGCTGCCAAAAGGACTGTGGTACGATCCACGGTGGACATGACTGGATGCTGTGGAAGAGGAAGAGTCAGATGAAGGCTGCAGAGGTTTGCACAGGTGGGCTGCTGGTCTGAAAGTGAGATGCAGACAAGTTGCTCCCCCTTTTTATAGGCAGTATAGGTGTCCCTTTGCATCCTCTAGGCATCCTTTAGACATCCTTAATATCCGAGATAGGTCCCCTCTGTGAACGTTTTTTCCACTTTAAACGCTTTGTTTCCGTGCTGCATCCGTTCTGCATCCGTTCTGCATCTGTTCCGCGTCCGTTCCGCTTCCTCCCTGCATCCGGGCGGATGCGAGTTGCGCGGATGCGCAGAGGACGCCAAGCGGATATAGCGGATGCGTAATGGATGCGTAGCGGATGCAGAATGGACAAACTGGATACATTTTCCGCGCAAAAGTTTTAGGCAGCCCAAAACTTTAGGAGCGGATGAAAAGTCAATAAACGGATGCTGGACGGATAGAGAGGAAGCAAAACGGAGGCAGTGAGTACATCGCGTTTTCGAACGGATGGCAAGGTTTTTTGTCCGTTTTACATCCTCTTTGCATCCGTTGGTTCAGTGTGACATGGGCTTTATTTTAATGCAGAAATAATCTGTTCTGACACTATTTTCTTGAAATCTTCAGATATGTACATATTTGCAATACTTTGAAAAAGTATTTACATAGTATATTCTATACTTTTATATAGAATCATATTCTTATTTCTAAATGTTGCATATTATCCTACAGAGTGTAGGCATTTATTCTTTCAAATGAAATGCCTAAAATGTTTGGAAAAAGTATGAGCCATTATATAAAGGCCCTTGAAATTCCTGTATTCTTTTACAAATTCTGCCATTACAGATCTGTCAAAAATATCTGTTCTCTTCAGGGACATGCTAATCAGTCTATAACCAGATTTTCCTTTCTTTTAATGCTGCCATTTAGTATACGCTGTCTACAGCATTCAATTAGTATGCCTGCTATGAGGTAAAGTATGTATTTTGCTAGAGTGCCCAGACTTGCTATAATGTGAATGGCTCTCAGTTTGGTTGCTACAATTATATCAGGATATTAAATACATAAAAATTATCAGATTTATATATAAGCTGTTTGGCCACTCACCTGTATTTAAAGTAAGAGATATGTTGAAAATGTAACCAATCATTTGTTTAGTGGGGGGAAACCTATTTGTAAAGGTACAGCTTTGAACTTAATTCAGAGAAAAAATCATGTAACTATAGAATTCAGTAAACAAATCTAGAATGAGGGTGATAACCCTTTTAAAAATTAGTACAATCCTCATTGCTAACCAGATTGTGATGAAGAAGAAGGGTACTTACTAAATTTAAAGTATCAGAGGTTATATCTTAAACGCTATGCAATATTATTTAATTTTGTTTGTAGGCTTCCCGATTTTGCCTGAGATTGTATATATATTTCTAATTTGAAAATCTTTTTTTCCCTTTTTTTAATTAGAAATTCTCCAACATTCAAGTCATTTGAAGAAAAAGTGGAAAACTTAAAGGTAAATTTTAACAATAAAATGTGTTGCTAAAGGAGAAGAAATTGGTTACCATGGAATTGATTAACCAAAAATACTGATAGTTTAACACTTATATTTCTCCCAACTATGGAATAAATTTTACATTTAGCACTATTGCAACTGCAAGATGGAATAGACAAGAACTTTTCTTCTTAAAAGTAAAACAAAGTGATTACCAGCATGAATACCTTTGGAAATATTGTACTGTAGTGGAATAGTGGTTTTATTCCCTTTTGGGACATTTTAGCTTTATTAGTACATAATATGATGTCAGGATTCTGAAAAATATGAATCCACACAGTAAGTTGTACTAAATACTTTTACCCATGAAACCAACTAAAGCCATGTTAGGAATTCTGGGTGGTGTACTTGTAGCAGATCTGAAGTACTGGAAATATTTTTCGAATTGTTTTTGGGTAGGAGATTCTGAATTGGCACTCTTAGCAAGCCAAGATGAGAGCAAGGTATAATAGTTTCATTCAAAGAATTGCGCAAATAAAAATAGTGTTCTCACAAAAAATGGGACGTAAATATATTCCAATTGAAAAACTGCCCTCTTCAGTATTAGAGGTCTTTTTAAAAGTCTTCCAGAATTTTGCCACAAATTACTGCTGTTGAATTGCCATATTTCCCAGAAAAATGCTAAAAGGGTACTTTGGATGGGGAAGGGGTGTTCTATAGTTGTATGGAAATCTCCTTAAATTGTTTTGCTGCCTTAAATTGGTAAATGTGACTGCTAAATATATAAGTGTATCCTCTACATATTGGCTGAGAAATTCTGATGTTGCAGTTGCTAAAGACAAAAAATACTGGTCTAAAATACAGATTATTTACAGTATCCACAGATTATCCTCATAAAGATTTTAAATTACCCTTTTAGTCTAAAGTTGGGGGAAATAAGCCTGCTGGAGCTGACTTTGGAGATGTCTTGAATTCTGCTGCCAACGCCAGTGCCACAGAAGCTACTCCAAAGCAGACGGAAGAGGAGACTCAATGATTGCTCCACCTTTGCACTGTCCACTGCCAGATGCTGCAAGCAAACGCTGAAGTGCATCACCTCTGCTATTGACTCTTCCAGTATGTTCTTCTGTTTAGCACTTAGCTTTCCAAATATTTAATAGTTTCTTGAGGTTCAGAGTATTTTTGAAATAGGAAAATACACTTGCCTTTGTTTATCTGCAGGACAGGAATTGTTATGTTTTTTGAGGATTAGGCTTAATTCCAGTCTAGGTAATCACGAAGTTACTGCATTACAAAAAATTAAAAACCGAGCTGGAACATTATGCACATGTGATATTTACATTATGAACCATCACTCATGTCTGCTTTCACAGACAAACTTTGAAAGTCTTTCTCTAGCCATTAAGTGGATACTCCTAACTGATACTCTTTCACTATATTCTTTGGCCAGATAAATTGGCTTGGGTTTTGCAATGGCTACTGTACCACTTTTTTTTTTTTTTTTTGCAGTTTTCAAAGCTGAAGAAGGTAGCTTCCAAGCATGTCATCTGTGATTTATTGGTGTTTTCCAAAAAATATTTCTTTTGACAAATCCTACCCTGAGACACATTTTTCCTTGGAGGTTACAGGTGAACTTAATTCAGTTTTTGTCTTGTCTATAGAAAGCTGCACAAGTAAAATGAGCTTATAGGCATGAAGCAGATGATAAATGTAAAAGCCTAATAAAGCACAGTAGTGCTTTCAAATCATTCCATGCTATTAAAAGTGTTACATGTTTATTCCTCTCGTGAATTTAAATCATGGGAGAATATATTCATCCTCTCAATGATAATTGGATGAAGCTGTGGGCAGTTTGAACACTTATGTATGTGGATTCTAGGAGTTTGCATCTAAGAAAAGGCCTTCAGTGAAACAGGAGCCTATTTAAATTGAAAACCCATGTTGAAGCTTGGGAATATATTTAAATATTGTCATCAAAAGTCAATTTCATGTATAAAATGTTAATTAAATTTGTTGCTCTAAAAGATTTGATTTTGGAGAAGCAAAATATACTCCAACTTTATATGTTTATTTTCTGGTACTTTATAAAATAAGTTTTGCATATGTTTTTGCTACTTTTAATCACCAAGCTTAAACTGAACTAGAACACATCCTTAAGATACACCGTAACTTGGGCTTTGTCTTTATAGCTGCACCAAAAAGGTTACACATCATCATATAAATCAACTTATGCTGTATTTGACAGCTTTCTGTAGCATTTCAGATTTAATCTGAATACTTGATTATGTATACAATAAAATGCATTGTATTGTCAAATACAAAAGGCTTCCTGAATGTTTTCAAACATGGTTTTATATTCCATATAATTCATTGTATGCACTTTTACTTTGAATTCAGTTGCGTGTTAGTTTCCTTTAAAATATTAATCCAGATGTTTCACTTTCTATTTTTACTTCTAAATCTTTCATTGGTTCCCAAATGGGTCATTTTTAGAAAACAAAGAACACTAGTTCATCGAAAAGTAATTAGATATTATGGCATTCTCATTAATCCATTTTGTGTATACTTAATTCTCTGCATAATATATACAATCAAAGGTTTTTCTGTAAACAGTAATCCAAAGGGAAACTTTATTTTTAAAATATATTACTCGGTCTTAATTATTCATTCAGTGTTAACTGTAATTCTTAACACACTGTGTATTGTTCCCAGGATCTGCTTCTTGTCATGATGTAAACTTGTTTTAGAGAGTTAAGTTGGTTTTCTGATTTTTTCTGATTTTTTTCATATATCAGTTCAAACCTTTTTTTTCTTGCACATGCAACTTTTAAATTTCTCTTGCTTCATTATGCCTCCTAGCCCTATTCCAATGCTCTTTCACCAGCTCCATTGGGACTAAGTTCTTCTGGGTATAGGTCTTTTTAACAAAGAGAATCCCTTCTTAACTGTTCCAATTTGTTTCATATAGTGTGATTTTGTTTTTGTTTACAACAACCTTGTTCAATTGAATTTTTCCCTATTTTTATAATCTGGCTGTACTGAATGAATTATTGCTGTGCTTTTGACTCAATGTGCTCTTCCACACACATACAAATTCTGCACTGCAACTGTAGTTAGAACTTTTGTAAAACAAATATTAACTTCCAACTGGTATGTTAGAGCTTCATACCCTAAAGAATTTGGAAATGGAAATGTATTTTGATGCAGCTTGATACTGAGACACTGTAATATAGAATATACAGGATATGAGAATGAATGAAAATATATTTGCTGTAGGAAATCCGTATTCCCCACAGTTATACAAGCCTTCAGTTATAATCAATAATTAATATAGACAGATAACATCAAACACTTGATATTCCAAGAATGAATTTACAGATTAGTATTACATTTTGTCTTTTTGCCAATTTATTGATGGCTTGAATGGCTTTAGGTGGCATATTAAAGGTACTAAACCCAGGATATCTCCCCTTTGAAAAACTTATTTATCTTCCAGGTACTTCAGGCACTACAGTAATATTAACTAGTGTGCTACTTATAATCTGCTTAACCATGTTTAATTAAGATTTACCCCATCCAATCAATTGAATTGGCCAACACAATACAAGCTGGTTTGTGGTTCAGTTTGTCACGAATAAAACAACTATTTTAGATTTTAGAAAATCAATTCTTGCGATAATTAACTTCTAAGTAAAAACCACAAGGCGGCAGTAGTGAAACAAAAATAAAGACTGAGCTTCTGAAATAACAACATCCACCTTTTTAAACTTTGATAACTTAGAAACAATTGATTTGCTTGTTCTGAATTATTAAGCAACAGGATGTTCACACATGTGCAGTTACTTTTGGCTTTAAGTTTTACAATATATCAACCATAGCCTAATTCTGGTTATTTCTGAGAAAACTTCATGAATGTTAAAAAGTTGAGTGGAAGGCTGACATTTACTGATATTTGAGAAATGGAGAAACCAATGGAGCCAGAAGGCACAGAATTTGGGAGTGGAAAATCTGAAATTCACTTATAATGCCCTAGGTGGTCCAGTGATGATAAAATAAATACTATTGATTTATTTATTAGGACGCTTACTAAACTTTCAACATCACGAATAACTTAGAGATAAGGCATAGGGCTAGAAAGCTGGAAAGTGAGTTAATGTCCTGCCTTAACCATGAAAACTGGCTGGATGACTTTTGGCCAGTCACGTTGTCTCAGCCCAACCCGCCTCGGGATTTGCTATGGGGAAAATAGGAAGGTTTGCTGGATATTTCACAGCCTTGGAGTTATTTGTAAAAAATAATAAAAGTACACAAACAAAACAAGATTTGAGAATTCTCTATCCCAGCTGGGATTCCCATTCTCCCTCCTAATTCCTGGCTTTTCTGAGCACCCTATTGTGTCGCCCTAGATAAAGACAAGCTGAGGTCCCAAATGTGTATCACGTAATCACACTGGGCGAGAGCATAGCAACTTCACGAAGAAAGTGGCCCATCCTCAAAAACTCCGCACCTCAGCGGAACGAAGGAAACGGGTTCTGTTTAACCCGAGAATTTTCCCCTATGACATTTGGTGAACTTCCGCTCTATTCCAGACACAGCCTAAGAAGCCCCTCCTGCTCAGAATCTCTGATTGTGTTGAGATGGGTTGGAGAGTTACCGCTTCCGGTGTGGGCGGAGCTTGGGTAGCCGCGCTCGGCTTGAGTCATGGTAGTCGCCGGTCTCTTAACCGCTGCTGTTGGGCGAGCCCTACATCGGGGAGCTGCTTCGGTAGGAAGACGCGTCTCCTGCCCCAATCCTGGGGTGACGCTTAGCTGTCGCCGGGAGGCTTCTTCAAAAGAAGGGGAAGTTGGCGGCGATAGCGGAAGCAAGGTACAGCTCCGTGCATCTTTCTTATTCTTCCCCCGGCTTGCTTTTTCGCGTGTCCACTTTCTTCCGGAACTGAAGAAGGGCCGCCTTAACGGGTCCTTTAACGCTCTTGAGCCTCTCCGCCGAAATGCTTTGTCTGAGGACGGCCTGAGGCTGACTCTGAGTGAATTCGGTACCTGAAGGCTGTACGGAGAAACGTTTTCCGTCCTGCCTAGGCGGGAGGACAACTTTATACTCTCTCTAATGCTGGGCATTCTTTGCAACATTTCCCCCCGGCTTTAACTATTGTGATCTTTGTTATCATAAGAACAGCCTCCTCTCATATTTTATATAAATTGCCCTTGTTTTTTTTCCCCTTCTTCTCTGTTTGAGCAGGGGGTGGACTAGAAGACCTCCAAGGTCCCTTCCAGTTCCTACCTATTCTAATTCTTGTTCTTATTCCCCTCTCTAGCACACTGTCCATCTGTCCTTGAACCGAGAAAACAAAACTCTTTTCATGATTGTCAGCGACAGTGGCCTTGATAAGGCGTATGGCATATTTATTAATCCAGATGTTTCACTCTACATTTGTTGCCTCAAAGTCTTACTTTTGGTTTCCAAATGAGTCATTTTAGAGGTTCATAGAAAAGTAATTAGATATTAGGACATACTCATTAGTCCAATATGTGTATATAATTTTTTGGCATAATCTATACAATCAAAGGCTTTTCTGTGAGCAATAACTCAAAAGGAAGCTTTGTTTTTAAAATAAATTGCTTGTTCTCCATTATTCATTCAATGTTAACTATCTGGTTTTAGCCTTTCCAAAATTTGTCTGTTCATTTGATTTATTTGTATCCACATATGGCACTATTCTTTTTAGTAAACAAAATAATCTTCTCAAGAATTTGTGCAATACAGTAATTTGTGTGTTCCTTTTGCTTTTCTCTTGTTAGTTTAAGAACACTTTAAGTACACCTGTCTTCTAATTTCTAGGCTCAGAGAGATTGGTTCCACATGTGTTGACATACAGCTATTCCACAAAGATTCTCAGTCTACCTTCTGAAATTGTTTCTGTAGTTGGCTCATACACTTCTGCAACAATTTAATAGAAAATGACCTGTTATTATATCATAGCTGAGCATATAATTAGTAGTGCATTTTTAGTGTTATTGCCACTTCATTCCGTCTGGGTCTCATACCCTAGATTACGGGCATCAAACTTGCTGCATCACATTGCTATCACGTGACTTTTCGTGATGTTTTTCCCATTTGCGGAGCTGGAGTGAGTGTGGCCTGTGCATGACGCATCTGGCCCACTGGCTGCCGATTTGACACCCCTGGTCCTAGATAGCATATTGTATAATTTAAAATTGTCTATGCTGCTCAGCCTAGTTTATTCCTAAAATATACAGGCACATTTGTTTTTTGGCATATTATGATCTACTGCATTATTTCATGCATCTGAGGCTGAATGTTGGCAGTTGGAATAAGAGCCTTGTAGCCTGATCATCTCTGGCAGTCCTACAGCATTCAGTGAAGTTAATACTTTTGGCAAACCAGATTACAGACTTAGGTTGCACATTTACATTAGTTTGTCTGATTCTTTAAGAACTGTAGTTTAGGTTCCAAGACAAGCATTTAAGGATATTTATTTTTACTTGAAAATAATTTCCGCTATACACAGCAGGGCATTCTAAATTTAGAAGGGAATATTTGTAGTTTAGGATTGAACAATGGGGGCTCCTTGGTGCTTTCTAAGCTTGACTGTTTTCTTGCAGACATTTCATTACCAAAGTCTGATTATATTATCCTATTTGGTAATGAAATGTCTGCAAAAAACAACCAAGTTCAGAGGGCACCAAGGCCCCCACTATTCTAAATTTATTTTTCGAAGTAGAAACCATTCTTACAATTATTTCAAACAATGATTAAAATGCACAGCATATAACTGTTGATGCTATAAAAGAAAGGTGCTATGAAGGTTTGTGTGGAAAGATTTTGAAAAAGCCCTGTTGTTTCACTGTAGGACTAGGCAGTTCTTCACTAGAAATGTTTAAAATGCAGAAGTGATATAAGTACTTTTTTTTAAAGCAGCCTTATATTTTTCTAAGCTTGCATGCCCACTCTATAAAATGCCCATGCCCCCAGATGAATGTGCTCATACAACAGGTACAAAATTAGTATGATATTACATTGTCTAGCCTTGAAGGGAGGGGTGTCACGCTGGCATGGGCGTGGCCAGCACATGACACATCTGGCCCATGGGCTGCAAAGTTGACAGCCCTGTTTTAAAGTATTCTGTAGCTGTATTTTACACTGCCTACTGTTTTTTAACTATTACGAAATGGACCTTGAGCACATAAGGGAAAGATACATTATAAAGGTAATAAATGATTACAATCAAGTATGCATCCTCCTGAGATCAGATAGGCTACAATAGTTCACAGTCCTTAATCCTGAGATAGGAAGAACATTCTTAGCCACTTCAACTCTGCAGATCTCTATCTAGGAATAAAGAAAAATAAGACTAGCCATATCTCCATCAAGATCAATGGTCTATGAATGAATGAATTATTCAGATTATTCATATGATTCCTGCTATTTCTTGATACCTTTAATTTCTCTATAAAATAAAATGTCTATGTAAAAATTACAGTGAATGTTAATAAATCAGATCTGATCATTTCCTAAATTAAAACGACTGCTTTCTCTAGGTACCTTCCAAGAATGTGGAATCCTTTGCGTCAATGTTGAGGTCCTGTCCTTTAATTCAGATGGGACCTGCCAAAGACAAAATTGTCACAGGAAACATTTTTTATATTTTAGAAGATGATCTGTACATTGATTTTGGTGGCAAATTTCATTGTGTTTGCAAGCGACCAGCAGATGGCAAGTAAGTATAGTTCATGCTATAGATGTTTAGTATGTACAAATCTAAATAGCATGCCTGATAGTGAACTATTTGTATGGTTATTGTTGAATTATTATTCTCTTCTTCAAACTTCTTAAATATTTCAGTTTTAAAAAAATACTGACTGAGTATTTTAGTGAGCATAAGAGATCTTGCATGCGCAAGGCTTTAATGGCAAAAAGGATCTTTTACATCTTTCTGCTTCTTAAATACGGCAACATTTATACAGAATATCATTTTCCTGATGAATTGACATCCAGAAGAACAGAACATTAAACTGATATTCAAGATTAGTTTTTGCATTTTGCCGAACACAGGCCAAAATTTTGCATTTTAAAGGGAGACAAGGGTATGAGGCAGGCCTCCAGAAAGAGGCTCAGGAAATAGAAAATAATTGCTGAGAAGATCAAGCGTGAGAGAAGAAAAAATATTTTTGCAGAGGAAGGGGAGAAGGGGACTCCAGGGCTATGTTTAAGGAAGCAGAAGGAAAGAGCAGAAACTGAGGAGGAAGAGTCCATAAATAAGAGCCATTTATTCAAGTTTGAACCTAAGTAGAGGACTATGGTTTGTTTCCCAAGTGAAAAGATTGACAAAAATTGATGGTATTACTCTTCTCCTTTGAGATAGACCAGTTAGGAAACAGATTTTATTCACCGGAACACTTACTGAGCTAGCCTATAAGTAACACAGTCTTTATAGCCTCAGGATTTCCCTCCTTGCATTCTGGTGCTTTGTTCTTAATCTTGGCAACTTGGAGATGTATGAACATCCCGGGGCTTAAGATCCACACTTCTTCAAGTTGCCAAAGTTGAGAAACACTGCTCCAACAGAGCCAGTTTGAGAGGGGTTTTCCCCTAATGTTTTAAATGCTGTAATGCTTAAATGCCTTTCCCAGGCTTATATATTTTGTAACTGTTGCTGCATAGTTTCTCCAAGGTTATTTCTTTGGAGCTCCACAATTGCTCCCTCCTAAATCATTCTGCTCTTACTCGCACTGTGAATTGCAGTTATTATCATAGCCTTAGCTGTACTGATAGCTCTGTGGAGAAGATGCAAAGATAAGAGCTCCTCATGTTATTAATACATTTTGGGACAGTTTCTTCTAGTTGAATTGGAATAAGTAGGCCTTTTTTCACAATACCCAATGTGGGTACAAACTTTTACCTCTTCATAGCTACAAATTTGTAGACAACACAAATTCAAAGAAAAAATAAATGGGAAAACATATAGATTATTAGTTCTTAAATTATTTCCAACACCTGTACTGACAGTGGCCGTAAGAAGTATCTACATTTTCTTTTCTGTAATATACTAACATGTCTATTATTTGTGTTTCTTTTTCACATGATGTTCTTTGTGGTTTGTTGGTATGCATGCACTAAGAAGCACATATGCTCTGTGCCATGGGACCAGGAAGGTGTGGAATAGAGCTATTAACAGCTTTTTGAACAACTGCCCAAATGCTGCTCCACATAATTGCCCTGGGGGAATATTTTTTTAAGATGCTTTTGTCTGGAGTTCAGATCTAGATTTCGTCCATTTTCAAACTTGGACTTTCTTTTGCTGATTGCTCCAGCTTCACCTAATTTGGTCCTGTTCTGTTCAGAACATTTTCTGAGAGAGATCTGCTGTTGACTAGAAGGACGGGCCAAGTTCTGAGGTCCTTTACACAATTTCTTTCAGTGTTCTGTTCAGATGTAAATAATAAAACGAAATAAAAGGAAGAGAAAAGGGGGAAAAGAAATTCCACTTTTGTGAATTATACTAGATTAAAGTTTTTGAAGGGCATTAGACCTATACCTACATGGACTAACCTAAATGGCACCAGCAATTTGATCTGGACATAAAAACTTGTTTCAAAAGACATCTCTCTTGGAATGTCATCTTGATAGGTTTTCCCTGAAATCATAACTTGGCTTTAATTTTTTTTTCAGTAAAATTGCTGAAGTCCACTACACTATATCCAAATTTGTAGTATAAGTTTTTCAGGATTCCTGAATCTCCTGTTATTTCTTCATGGTGTACATTCATTTAAAAATAGTTATAATTATCAATAGTGGCCATCTTTAAATGGTCATATTCTAGCTTTGTAAATTTTGTGTGTGTGTGTGTGTGCGTGCCATGTGTTTTATTTACCACACCAATCATATGTCTCTGAGTGATGTATAATCATATAAAAACAATAAAATCAACAAAGGAAATCAATTCCGCCTAGAAAAAAAATGTTAAAACGTTTATCCACAAGCATTATACAGGGATCACTAGAGAGAAGGTTGCTGCTTCTTCTAGTCTTGTGAACTTTACAAGAGGGAATCTCTAATGATAATTAAAAGTCAACTTTGGCAAGGCAATGATTCATGTAGCCCGGTATTTGCACCTTTCCCCTTTTTAACAAAAAGAAAAAGCATGCCATTGACTTTAACTTTTGTTAGTGATTTTTAGTTGTGTCAGAGCTGCTGCCACTTAAACCTCTAAGTAGAAATTCCTTGGCTCCATTTGTTGAGAAGGGCATAGTTTTAATAGGCAAGTGTATTGCAGTCGTGCTGTACACTTTTATAACATATACCTTTCTCAACAAGGAACATTTCTGCTTAGAGATTTAAGTGGTGGCACGGTGACTTTTAGTAATTTTTGTTGACTGATTAAAAATGGTTTGTTTTATTTGTTCTTAGTCAATAGTCCACTAAAGTCTCAGATCTTTGGTAAGATTGTTCTCCTTGTGCTATTTTCATGGATTAAGAAATGGAAGGAAGAAATAGCAACTATTTATGTTTAAAGAAGGTTAGATTCAAGAAGGTGGCTTTTAAAAAGCTGCTTTTACAGGGTTATTCACAGTAACTCTTTGCCCAAACAATGCATGTGGTGCCTCTATGTCTACTGTCAAACACTAGAGTGCATTTTTTACAGACTAGCTATGTG
Organism: Laticauda colubrina; assembly: GCA_015471245.1. NCBI lineage: Eukaryota > Metazoa > Chordata > Lepidosauria > Squamata > Elapidae > Laticauda > Laticauda colubrina. The sequence goes on from BLBF01000002.1 coordinate 36,556,436, forward strand.
ATTGCAGACTGAATCCATGCATTTTTCAGCAAATAGCTCCCAGGATTATTTATAGTAATGTACACTTAGGAAATTATAACTTTTTATTTCTTGTGGACTTCGTCTTATTTGTTTAAATGCCTTACAGTGCGCTTTTTGTTTGCCACCCACTGCGTTGTTCTGCAGTAGTTATTTTCACCTCAAACTGAGGTGCTGCAGTTCAGTATTTCACAAAGATGGTGTTGCTGAAATAGGTGAAACCATAAATCTGTAAATATTTTTGGATAATTTTTTTAATAGTTGTAGGCAGTTAGCAGAATTCACACCTGGAGACAAAATGCAAGTCATTACAAATCACCTTCCCCAGAATAGATATTATAATTAATAAATAATTTAGTTTTCCTTAAATAATAGAATTACATATGACGGGGTAGCATACAGGGGTAGCCAATACATTAAAAAGGCTAAAGACTTTAGCACCGTTTTATTGCACCAGATGTAGATTTAAACATCTAAAAAAAAAATCTATGATGCAGATGTAATTTTTATTTATGTGTACGTTTCCAGTAAGAAATTGCACAACTATGAAATTCTACTCAACTTTTAACCAATCATTATGAATGCTACATTAACATAAAAAATAAATTCTAATTCGATGCTGCAAACTCTTGAGGCTAAAAAATAATTAGTGTTATTAAGGTATATAGTCAATTGAAACTTAAAAAAAAACAAAAATGTGCTTGGTTTTAAGAAATCTTAGCCATTTAAGAAAAATAAAAGACTATGCAAAAGCTTTAGATTTCATAGAATTGAATCAGTTAAAAAGAAACTTTTTCTAGGTTAGGAAAAGTATGCAGAAGATGCCTTCTGGGATTCTTTACAAGAATTTTTGTTCTGGATCATGTGACTCAGGAAGAAGGAGGGGCTTAGAATGGAAATGCTGACAGAGCTTCAAGCCACAGCCCAATCATCTATCCCAAAAGGGTTGCATTGGAAGAATGGTTTTACTCTACAACCTTTTGTGTACAGGCTGAATATTACCCAACTCCAAACTTGAATATTTCTTTCCTACCCCTCACCCCACTTTTCATCAAATTTGCTTCTTGTTATGGAGGCTTCAGGGAGTTACCTTGCTGAAATGCAGAGAATCCTGAGCCTGCCACTACATTATTTCTTTGCAATATTATTTTGGATAAGAAGGAATAAAGAAAGATGGCAATTCAGTGAGATGAAATGGAGCAACCTGGAGTAATGACGCATGGTTGGTTAGCAAGTTCAGTTAAGGTCATTTATATGCCACATTGTGTTGCGAATCACATATATACATTTTAAGGTCATAAAAATGTTAAGTGCAGTTTTGTGTTTGTAAATTTTTTAGTACTGGTAACCTGACATCAAAAACATTTTTACACTAAAAGTCTTTTTAAAAGGGTGATTGCTGTCCAGACAGGATAAGATTGAGATTTTGGAAGTATACATAGTACATATCAATAGGAGAGAATTGTGAATGATCCAACTATTGATGGAATATGTAGCCTTTGGAAAGCTAGCCTGGGAGATTGAATTGCTTAGGCTGAAAAGCATTCGGTAACCTTGTTTGGAGAATCCAGGACAAAGTGGAGGTGCTTCATATAATAGATATTGAGAGGTTAGAAATCATCCAATTCTTTTCCCCTGTGTAGAATTACTCTTTTCTCTCCCACAACCCATTTTGAATTTGTGTGTTAATTCTTAAGGAGAATACAGGAAGACTATTCTTTGTGCTTTTCTTCCTAACTTTTCCTCTCTCTCTCTTCAAACGTGCATCCAGTGAAATATCTATCAGTGAAATGCAAAAATATGCTCAGATTTGATAAAAGCAGTCATCTTGGATCCTGGTCCTTTTTGATGAAAAATCATATCAGAGAGAAAATCTTTCCCTCCTTCCTTAATCTGACAGCTGTGTAACCTGGGAGCTCTGAAGAAGGCTACTGTTGGAGTTGCCTGATGTTTTGAACAAGAACACTACTGTTATAAACTGGGGATACTCAGCAATGTCTGGTTTCAGGTCTGTACCTATAATTGATATAATAAGCAGGTGGCATAGCTACTAAAGAAGAAAATTGTGGAATGGGAGAGACCAGTGTTGTTGAAATAGTGATATTTTTAGATACGAATACTTGTTTTCGTTATTAATTACATACCTATTTTATATTATATCTATTGCACACATTTATTTTGTTCTTGTGCTCAACAAAATGATTGTAAAGCAGTTTTTCCACTGATTATACTTACTGAAAATTTGTGTGATTTTTAAGCTTAATGTCCAACATTAGATCTAAAACTTTTGGTGAACACACTGTAGAGCCCACTTAATCCCATGTCAGTATTTTGTTATGGAGGTTAGGCAAGTTTTTTTCAGCATAAGCATATTGTTTTCTTGAAATTGTTAAAATGTAAAGTGTATTCTGTTCTTGATCAAATTAAAATACAATTTATCCAGCACAGGGACCACCTGCTTGTCCATAGGACATTCACAAAGAAGGAGGAGGCAGCCATCTAGTTCTCTTTGCTCTAATTTCTATTAATTCAAGAAACTCTACTTAATGACTTTCTTAATTGCAACAGCTAATAACTTTCAGATACATTCTGTGAGTGTTCCTTTAATAAAAAGGACCATGCATGCCAATTGTTTGTGTACTAAGCTGTCTGTGTCTAATTCACTTTCCCCCACTTTCTACTGACAGTTTTTTAAATGTGCCCAGAATTCTGGTGCACTTCTCTTACTTTCAATTCTCAGATGTCTCAATGATGCAGTCATTTACTGATATACCAGAACTAACAGGAGAAACATTTTTTAATAAAAAGTTTTTTATTTTTATTACAAAAACAAAAAACCATCTTTCTTTCAGTTATACAGTGTGTCGACTGGGTACATATATCTTGTGTACATATTAATATTTGTGTAATTTCTTACTAAATTTACATTCATGTTACAGCCTATTCAGCATTATATATCATAACAATATCATTTAGTTTCTTACTTTATTTTCCAACTATTTATAAAATAAATCCCAAATCATATAATACTCCATTTCTTCTTCTTCTCCAATTGCCAGTGTTAATCTACTCATTTCTGCACATTCCAATATTTTCTTAATCACCTCCTCCTCTACCGGAATTTCATCATTTTTCTAATTTTGACACAATACAACTCTAACTGCTGTTAATATATGAATAATTAAATATATTTTTTCTTTACTATAATTCTCAGGTAAGATCCCCAGTAAAAATATCTCAGGCTTTCAAGGAGAAACATTTTCAAGGAAAAGGAACCTCAAGCTAATATTCTAACAGGCAAAATCGTTCTGAGTAGTACAGCTGGAGCTTCAATATAAGTCCAGAGGTACTGTGGGAGTAATTAAGGTGGGAGAGAGTCAACTGGTGACTTTAGGCTTTTCATTGACCTTGTCATGTGCATATGGATATTCTTTTGGCTGCAGGAAAGAGTGCAGAGCTATTCTTCCTCCTTCATTTCCTAGGCTCTTTAGCCCGCACTGAGCCAGGAACAGTGGCTGAGGACAAAAGCTGTATACACTGTACAAACAGTGCACCAAAGCAGCAGTACACTGAGTCATTCTTCGCTCTGTGTGAGAACTGAGGGGGACTCTATTCACTTCCTTTGTGCTGGTGTCTGTCAACAGCGCTGTTTGAGGCAAGGCCTATTGTGCTGGCCAATGTTTCTTATTGACCCAAGTCTCTGCCTGCAATGTTCCCAGGGTCGAAGTTGCGAGTGAGAGAATGTTTGAAAAGGGGTAATCATAGGGTAAATGCATTTTACTGCATAGTCATCTGACCTATTAAATCTAAACTGTGGTCTATGTTAATGCAAACAGGTAATTATGTAGTCACAGCTGCAGCTATTGACATCTGGTTACCTCCCAAAGGGGGGAATATGTAGTTTTCTCTGCCATGTCTAGGCTCTTAAAGTTTGACTTTAATGATATTAAATATAAAGAGAGGATGGATTAATATGATAGACAGGTCAACAAGGTAGATACTTTTATATATGTAAGAAAGGATAGCATATTCATATTACCTTTCCCTTGATTTTTTTAGTGATTTTTCCTTTAATAAAAATTAAGAAAATTATTAGCTAGTATGAGTTGAATTATGAGTTGAGGGGAAGTAAATGTTATAACCTACTTTCGCACCTCTTTTCATATTTTAATACTATTGTGATTTCTAGTCCACATAGCTGACATATTGCTGTGGCCCACATATGTGTTATACCATCCCTCTATATTAAGCTCCTACAGTAGGACCTGAATACTTAAAGGCAATATTGCGTGTAGGCTTCAGTCCTTTAGGAAGCAAGTATGCTGCGATAATAACATTTTGGCAAAAAATTATATGATTGCTTGCCTTTTAGGGTAATGTAAGGTTGACACATGTACCATTTGAAAACCTGCTCTGACACAAAGTAGTATTTCCTGCCTATTCTTAGAACACAAAGACAACTATTTTAAAAAGCAACACTTTTTCATTTGCGCCTAATAGTATAAAGGATGAAAGGGACTTTTCATTTGGAAAATAAGGCTGCAAATGTTTAGGCTTACAGGAACATTTAATAATGGTCTAAATAATTACAGATAGAAATTTCATATGACTGTTAGTGAGCTTTCTTTCTTTTTATATAAACCTGATAGACTAATAATAAAAAAGATATCACAAATACATTATTCAATACATCAGATAGAATCATAGAGGTAAATGATGAGTCTTTTTGCTTGAGGTTTTGAAAGTAATCTGAGGGATTTAGAATTCTTGTGATAACTGCAGCAGATTTAACTTTGACAGGGATTGCCTAGTCCAGGGCTGTCAAACTTACGGGGCGGGTCGCATGCTGGCCCCACCCTCGGCCACTTTAGTGAAGGTGGGAAAAGTTCTGATATGTCATGTGATGCCACCACAATGACATCAGTTTGACCCTTGGCCTAGTCAAACTAATCCACATAGTGGTAAATTCAAAACTGGACTTGAGACTGATATAGGAACCATAGCTAATTCAGGAGCATCTTCAAATATTTAACTCTAGCACTGAAACTCTATGATTTTGTTATTAATTGATTTACTATATTTGTTAACTACTCAATTCATCTAGTGGTCACAAGCAAAGTTTTTCATGGTTTGGAATTCTCCATGTTGACCTCGAAGTGGAGATTAGGATGTAATACTTGTTAATTCATCTAGTTCTTTGATATATTTATATCCCAACTTTTATCCAGGAACATATACAGCTCTGCTCCAATTCTTCTCACAGCAGGATTCCTATGGAGTAGGTTCTGCAACCTTTCCTGACATGGATGGTAAAGTGAATCATTGCAATTATTTACACAGTAGTTAAGTGAATCTGGCTTCCCCATTGACGTGGCTGGTCAGAAGATTGCAAAAGGTGACCCTGGGTCACATGACCCTGGGGCACTGCAACTATCATAAATATGAACCAGTTGCCAAGCATCTGAATTTTACTCACTATTCACGGGGATGCTGCAACGGTCATAAGTCCTTTTTTTCAATCCTGTGGTAACTTCAAACAGTCAGTAAACGTTTGTAAGTCAAGGATTACCTGCAAAATATCTAGGCCTGCTGTAATTTCATCAGCATAGTCTATTTTTCCCCACTAATCCTATAACTAAAACAGCAGATTCACCTTGGCATGTCACTACATGAAACTAAATGAGTGGGATTCAAATTTTTTAACCACTTCTGTGGGCGTGGCTAAGAGACATGGCCATGTGACTGGATGGGTGTGAGTTGTTTTTTGCAGCAACACCCCCCCAAAATTTTTTGGGGCCTTCTGGGCCTCAGGGAAGCCTCCTGGGGGGGCATTTGTGCTCCCAGAAGGCTTCCCTGGGGCCCAGGAAGAAAAAAAAAACAGCCTGGAGTGGGCATGGAGCACCCTCCCACTCCATCTTGGGGCCTTCTCGGCCTCAGGGAAGCCTCCTGGGGTGGTTTTGCTCCCAGAAGGCTTCCTTCGGGCTCAGGAAGAAAAAATGGACTCTGGAGGGGGCGTGCAGCACCTCCCACACTCCATTTTGAGGCCTTTTGGGCCTCAGGGAAGCCTCCTGCCCAAAGCAGGAAGACAACAGGGGGAATCCCGGCAAAGCTGATCATAGGAACAGCTGATCACCAGGAGGGGAAAAAAAGAAATACCATAAGGAGTGATTGGGCAGGGAAGAACGCAGTCAGCATTGTTAGGCATGCATGCAATGTTGCACATGCTTGATAAAGACTGACTGGGAGGGGAGGGCCGGGCAGGACCAGCCAGGGGCATGATTTCTCCGAACTCTGCAGAAATAGAACCGGTCCGAACTGGTAGAATCCCACCCCTAAAACTAAATCGTTTTGCTCTGGATGCCATTCTAAAGAATAACATGTTACTTTAAGCTTGCTTGCAATTTTGTTTGGAATAATAACTTTCTTTCTTTTGTAGAGAATACGAACAGATTTTGGCAGAAAGCCATCAATTGTAAAATGGGTGTTTCTTTAGACAGTAAAAGAAATTTGCAATATTTGTTGTTAGAAAGTCTTTTCTGTTGCAGTATCTTTCCTTATACTTACCTATAAGTTCCTTCCCCACCAGACTGAGCCCCTTGACACAAGGTTTTGGAGGTTGGTTTTACAATACTGTGAGAGTTTAACAAAGTAAAATCATATATTATTTGGTTATCCATTGCTTTGGAATCAAGGCAACATGTTTGACATGCTCGTTGCTAGGAAACAACAGTAGAAGAGGCTCTGTTTATAAGCTGGAAAATGCTTATGATTGTTCAGTGCTGGACACAAAACGCAGAAGTGGAAAGGCATTGATCTATAAGGTCTTCCATATTTTATTAGGTCCAAGATCATCTACATAAAAACTGATTGTTACTTAATGAACAAATTATTACATAGTATGTTCCTGGAAAGCAATGGTGATACATGTAGACTATTAATTAATCCAATCTCGTGGATATTAGATTGCTTCTTAAACCAGACTCCTTGAAAGAAACATAATAAATGTTTGCCTTGAAGCGAGTACCATTCACAAAATGGAAAACTTCATTAGGAACGGATGAATGCAATTTTTCTTGATTTATTTCTAAAAAGAAATACTAATGGAATTATGAGATACTTGATGACATCTGCTCCTCGATATTGACTAGTGTATGCTACTGTGCTATTAAGCATGAGATGCAATATTGCAGACAGAAATATTGAAAACAAAGGAAAAACTAACATGCTTAACCTATGCAGCTGTTCCTTGATATCTTGCAGTATGAGAGCACCTTTCTGACAGATTCTCAGGCCCCACTGTGAGGTCAAAGCAACCTTAGGACTATAACTATGTTGTCTAAGCTGGCAGCTGTATGATTCAGTCACTGCAGTCTGATACCAAGTTTACGGTTTCTAATGAAATTGAATGTAATTCATAACTTTGTCCACAAGCAAGAAAAGCTTACATATAGCCAAAATTTAGACCTGTTAAAATCTAAGAGGATTTAATGTAATTTTGAAAAAGCAACGTGAGTACCAGTTATGTGGTGATATCTTCCCTGTAGTCTTATGAATCACTCCCAGATGAGGAAACACAAGAATGGGTGTACAGTGGCCAGGTCTCTGCTCGTGGGAAGCAGAATTGAGTTTCTGAATCAGTATCATTGATCCAGATTTTGACCCATGGCAATTTTGCTGCCTCAGATGGGTGAAAGCTCTGAAGTATGGGAACAAGGTCTGGTATAGAATGCTCTGTTTGGGAATAAGTTGGTATATTAAATAACTTATTTCTGAAAATTGTAATCAGTGCCAGTTGTACCAGAGATGGAGGACTAGAGCTTCCTATATTGTCTCTTCTTGACATAGTGTGATTTTAATTCTCAGTGGCAAATTATTATTTATGCTTTGTGCTTTTTTCAAAGCTATACAAACCTCAACCTGTGCCTGGTGTAGACAGTATTGTTTGTCCATGAAAGTTAATTACTGGTAGGAAGTTCATTGCATATTAACATAAACTAAAGGCTAGGTCCCACTGGCCGACGGACGCAAAACATATGTATAAAGGACACAGCGGACGAGCAAAATTTCGGGTGTGGCTCTATCCGTTGTCATCCGCTTCAAAAAGTGGTGAAAATTTGCATAAACAGAACGGAAAAGAACAGAAAAGAACGGACGTGGGTAATATGTAGCGGGGATGTAAAACGGATGTTCATAGGAAGCCTAGCGGATGACAGTGGATGAAGCGGATGCATCATGTACGCCTAAAGGAAAGAAAGGGGATGCCACACGGATGTATATCGGATGCAAACGCATCCTTTCTATTTCCATGCTACTAACGATGTATAGACGTTCCATGTACCCTTTCTTTCCTCCCTCTTTCCGTTTTCAGCTGCAGCGGATGTGAGTTGCGAGGATGCCCAGAGGATGCAGAGAGGATACAGTGGACGTTTAACGGATGATAAACGGACATAGAATGTTTGTTGCTCGGATGTCGCGGATTTACATCGTACACGGCGGAAAGTTCATTCACAAAGTTTTGTGCAGCTCAAAACTTCTTGCGTGAATGAAATCGCAGTGGACGGATCCTCGACGGATAGAGCGTATGAAGCACGTATGCAATGAGTACACAACGGATGCATAGCGTTTTCCAACGGATGGCAAGCTTTTTTTAACGTTTTACATTCTCTTTGCATCCGTAAGTGCAGTGGGACAGGGCCTTAAAGTAAGACGATGGATTCAGTTGATTGGATGTGAATGACTGTTTTAGATTTGAACAGTTTATTATCTCATTCTGTCTTGAGTATTCAGGAAAGATGGCAAACATTGCACAGAAACTCAAAGTATTCTTGCCTCTTATGTGTATTGTGGCTAATTGCTTACATATGGGCAAAATGGGATAATGTTAAATTAGGTAATACTTGATTCTTCTGCAGAATCATAAATGACAGGTATTAGAAACTCAGAGTACTTCTATGTTGTATAATTATAAATATTAATTATTGAAAACGGATGCTATATTTGCAAGTAGGGGTAATAAAAGTTGCCTCGGTGATACACAAAGCAAATCAAATATTGTTTCCTTTCCACCAGCTGGTCAAACTACTTTGTTACGATGCAAGTATATGTTAATAATTCTGATATTTTATAATTGAGACTCAGTTGTTTTAAAATCTTCTGTGAAAGAAAAACCTGGCTTGTTGGAGGAATGGGTTTATCTTAGTCTCTTTCCATTAATTAAGAATTCAGTTTCATTATAAGTATCGGGATTTTAAGGCAGATTTCAATCTGCCGCCTTGTCTGAAGTGGTAATGTTCTCCTTTCAGATCAGTTGAGAGACATCCTACTTAAACATAAAACAATAATCAATACAAATTCAGTGAAATAAATTAGCACAGGTATGCGAATCCATCTACTATTAAACATTTCACTCTTAAAATAGCCATTTGCAAATGTTCTAGAAGTAGCGTAACTTCAATATGAATCTGTTCCAAGTGTTTGAGAAATGATCTAATTTTAAAATAGCACCTCTGGATCACTCAAGATGAGGGTTTTTTGAGGTAAGAGTATTTCTGGAATACTTGAAACATCTCATTTGAGGTCAGAGAGTAACCCATTTTATGGTTGGAATGCTTCAATGCTTTTTACACCCCTGTGAAATGAATCACTTTACTCTTCAAGATCATGTTCACAGGTATAGTCCTCTCTTTGTTCATAAATTTAACATAGATGTTTTTGCTCTTTTAAAAATCCAGAACAATTTGAAGCGCTCAAATCTTTTTCTTAAAGAAACCCTCAGATCTAATCTATTGTACAAGTGTTTAAACTTATGACCATTTCCTTAGTTGACTGATCTAAGTTATGATGGTGCTGAAAAGTGAATTATTATCAGTTTTTCTGCTTTGCAGCTGTCACTACCTGCTTGCAATTGTGTGGTAATGAATTGGGTTGTTGACAACTAACATGTATCTATGATTGCAGGGTCCCAGGTTCATGTGATTGCCATTTGTGACTTTACCACCTGGCTTCTGACAAGAGTCAGTGAGGGATTCTGTGTTTGCTTAACAGCTGCAAAATTCATTTGACAACTACAGCAAAAAATATAAAATCGGACATGGTCATGTGATATTCATTTAACAACTGCAGCACTTATCATTTAGAAATTTTGGTCCCAATTTAGCCCATGTTAGAACTACTGTGTTTCTCACATAATAAGTCCAGGCCTTATTTTTTTTTGACCTCCAAAAAAATGGCTAGACCGTCTTTTCGGGGGTTACTTAATTTCCTCCCCCACCAAGAGCGGCCCACCAAGAGACTTTAGGGCAGTCTCTTTCCAGTGATTGGAGCTTCCCAAGTGCAGTCAACAGTCACTTCGATCGGCCGGTAGAAGCGGCCTGGGGCGAGTGCACACACACACTCCCCTCACCACGAGGCCGCTTCTATCCACTGATCGAAAGCTAGCTCCCTTGAGGACACAGTCCCCAGCTGCTTCGGGGCGATGCACGGCTGCCCTTTGTCCCCTCACCTTTAGGGCAGTCTCCCTGGTGATTGGAGCTCCTCAAGTGCGGTCAACAGTCATTTCGACCGGCCAGTAGAAGCGGCCTGGGGCGAGTGCACACACACACACTCCCCTTGCCGCGAGGCCGCTTCAATCAGCCAATTGAAGTGACTGTTGACCGCACTTGGGGAGCTCCAATCCCTGGAAAGAGACTGCCCTGAAGGCGAGGGGAAGGGGCAGCCACGCCTCGCCCCAAAGCAGCTGGGGATTGTGTCCTCAAGGGAGCTTTTGATCGGCCGATAGAAGTGGCCTCATGGTGTGTGTGTGTGCACTCGCCCCAGGCCGCTTCTACCGGCCGGTCGAAGTGACTGTTGACCGCACTTGGGGAACTCCAATCGCCAGAAAGAGACTGCCCTAAAGGCGAGGGGACTGGTACAGCCATGCATCACCCCAAAGCAGCTGGGGACTCTATCCTCAAGGGAGCTAGCTTTCAATCGGCTGATAGAAGCGGCCTCGTGGTGAGGGGAGTGTGTGTGTGCGCTCGCTCTGAGGCCGATTCTACCGGCCGATCGAAGTGGCTGGTGACTCTGCCTTCAAGAGAGCTTCTATCGGCTATCAGGTATTCTAGCCTAGGCTACCTGCAGGGCACTCCTAAAGGCAAGTTTTCTCCCCCCCCCCCGTCCTTCCCCCCCCCATCCATGCCCTTTCCCCCCATTTCTCTTCACCTCATGTAGTTCTAACGAACGATGTGAGAAATGGCGGGGAAATGCATGATTTTAATAGGCCTAAATTTAAGGGACGGGACTTAATTTCACCTCATGCCTCGAAATCATGCTGGGCCTTCCTATTGGTGGAGGCCGTATTGTTGGAGAAACAGTACCTGTAAAATTGTAACTTGGAAATATTTGGGAACAAGTTTTCTTGCACAATATGGTTCTAACGGTTTCTGTTTATAACTTGCTGAATGATGTTAAAACAATACAAAAATGATTAAAGAAAATGATCTGTTGAAATAATACCAAGAAAATAGAACTCTTTTCCTGATTTTTGCTATCCACTGGTATTTTCCTTTTAAGATATGTATGAGTAAGACGCAGTGGCTCAGTAGCTAAGATGCTGAGCATGTCGATCAGAAGGTTGGCAGGTCAGCAGTTTGAATCCCTAGCGCTGCATAATGGACTAAGCTCCCATTACTTATCCCAGCTTCTGTCAACCTAGCAGTTTGAAAGCACATAAAAAATGCAAGTAGAAAAATAGGGACCACTTTGGTGGGAAGGTAAATAGCGCTCCATGCGCCTTCAGCGTTTAGTCATGCCAGCCACATGACCACAGAGATGTCTTTGGACAGCGCTGTCTCTTTGGCTTAGAAATGGAGATGAGCACAGCCCCCTAGAGCCAGAAATGATGAGCACACATGTGCAGGGGAACCTTTGCCATTAAGTACATATTAGCCTTTTTAACTATTTTGATTATCTTATTTGAGGAGACTTGGGAGCCTAACTATTTAGATAAATTTCAACATTTCAGAGCTTTTTTGGTGATAACAATTTAGTGCCTATATGTTGGTGAGTCAGATATACAGATTTGTGAGTACATCAAGGACATAACTCTAGGGATTTTTAAAATTAAATACAGTAAAACCTTTGAAAATTGATCACCCAAGGGACTAAACAAAAGTGGTCAATATACAGAGGTGGTCAATATTTGGAACAACTACTGATATGTACACATGCCTCATCTTATTGTACATCTTTTATTAGAAAATGTCATGTAGAAACACACGAAATGAAAAAACAGGAAAGTCACACAATACTGTATCATACAAAATCAACACGTTTACATACAGTATTGTTTTCTCATAGATTGGTCATTCTTTCTGGAAAAAAAGAGACACTATTAGTCTGTTTCTTATTCTTTTTATGAAGAAAAGAATAGAAAATACTTTTAACGCTGACTATACCACTCAGCATACCTGGGCATTTCCCCCCAGCAAATGACTTTAACTGCATTATCAAATGACCGACATCCTCTTCTTTGAAATATCTGCAATTTCTGTGTTTTCACTTAATTCTTCTGCTCCATCAGTTTCTTCCAGCACTTTTCCGCTGGGTTGTACCCTAGTCAATATTGATTGGAAAGTTGCTTCTGGGTCAGGGTTAGGGTTAGGGTTAGGATTTTGTTTCTGTAGACAGACCAGAAGTTTGTGTTTTAGCAATGACCCACTGCAGAAGTTAAGCTTGGAAGTACATTATGAATGTTTTGATTGTGCCTTGGTCAAGAGTTGAAGTTTTGATGTAGTGTTTGGAAGCAAAAAAATTCAATTTCACAATTGTAAGATGATTCATTTGGCGATGGCTAAGAAAAATGGAAAACTACAAGAAAAATGGACTGTTTCTTCCTCTTCATTTCTCAGTCAATACCTCTGATCCACTCCTCAAATAGGGCACCAGTCATCCTTGCAGATTTGTTAGATTTCCAGGTGACAGGAAAGTCTTTGGGCTGTAGGTTCTTGAATGAGAGTGGCTTTGCTGATTTACCAATCATCAAAGGTTTTAGATTCTCTCCAGTCAAGCTAGCACACAGCAGAACTATGAAAGTTCTTTGGAAAGTTTTCCACTCTTACATTTGTCACCACTTATAACAAGGCTCCTGTCAGGCATTGCCTTGAAAAAGAAAGAGTCCACACTCATCAGTGCCAAATCAGTGTCAATAATATTGTATTCTTTGATATTCTTCTTGAAAGAATTCATTGCCACTGATTCTTGCCCTTGGTACAGACTGGACTCAACTGCCACTGATTCTTGCCCTTGGTACAGACTGGACTCAACTGATCAAGTAATGGAGAGTAATTAAATACCATGTGTCAAGGTCCAGGTGGCCAAGATACAACTTACAGAGGCAGTAGTAGAGAGCGGTTAGCTTTCTGTTGTGTACATATAAGGTATGTCCAGTCTATGAAAAATAGATCAACTTAGGGAGATGGTAAACATAGGGAGGTGGCCAACAATGGAGGTTTTACTATACTTGTTTTGTGAACCCACCAACAGTTTATAATTAGAACATACAGTAAATTAAAGTTTTTAAAAAATACTATATTGATATGGCTGCTTTAAGGAGTTGCAAACAGATGGTATGAAGTTCTTTCAAAGAAATGGTGTTCCTGTGTCTGCCAAATTTCCCTCTATATCCATATTTGATTCCAGAACACCAGTTCAAGCCATGTATTTATTTACTTATGTTGACTGTTGGAATCTGATAATTCATTCATAGATAATAAATGCTTCCAATAGTTAATAGGATGCTAAACATTTTTATGACTTGCCGCTTTTGACAGTTCGATATGCATGTCACAGTTAACTGTTTTGTATAATGAGTTTGAAAATCGTACTTCTCCATTTGTTTTGACCATTTGTTTGCTTACTCTTGGTTAAATGAAATCTTCTTTCAATATTTGAACTATCAGCTCCCAATATGTGGACAGCCTTGTCTTTTTGCAACTTCCTGTCAAATTCTCAAGTAACATAAGGTTTGGAATGAAAAAGAAGAGGGATTAGTGAAAAACCTAAAAATACAATGTGTAACATAAAGCGATGCTGTCAGTGGTAATTGGTCAAAGCTTACCACTAAGCCTCTTTAGACTTTGTTACTTCATTCAGCTTTTTCTAAGAAATACTGCAGAGAACTCCAGAGTTTGTCTTCAAAACAGAAAATCTGGAGAGAGGCCAAGAACACAACAGGATATTTAATATACTATTGTATTCATTTTTTTCTATATAATAATACTGCTCATTGTTCAGATGAATCTTCAGTGACAGTGCATTATACTTTTGAACTTGTAGGTTTTAATACAAACTTTCTGGGTGAAGATTATTTTCAAATGTAAGTAGTTAAACCATGATAAGGTCTTGGTATGATGAAAAATGCCTTTTGTTATAGAAGAGGAAACCTTTACTTCTTAATGCTTTTTCTCTATGATCTTCAAAAAGTCCTTTAAAAAGATAAATGTCGCAATTAAGTTTTTGGAATAAACACGTAAGGATACTCTGTTTTTTACTTTATCAATTGAAATGTTTTTACTTTGATTACACTATAAATATCCCTGTTGTCTTATAAATGAATATTTCTCTTCAGGAGAAGAAAATAATATTGAATATTTTCCTGAAGTTTAAACAGTTATGGATCAGTTCCTAGTTTATTCCTAACTTTTCTTAATAGAAGCAGTAAATAAAAGTTTAATAAATATCACACTTAGGTAAAATATAGTCCATGTCATTTCATGCTTTACATGATAAGAATACATTGCAATATAGTGAATGTTGGGCTCTTCCATATCTGATGGCAAAGACAATAGAAGCTGTTACTTATAGTTTAAATTGATTGTAGTGTATTATCTGAATTTAGCAAATCATTTTTAAACCTAAATATGTTTCATTTAAAATGAGCTTTGTACAAATAGTGGAATACGAAGCAATGAATATGAGTGAGAGTTAGGATTTAATCAGTATACAACTAGTCCTTAACTTACAATCATTAGTTTAGCAACCATTTAAAATTACAAAGGCACTGAAAAAAGTGACTGGTCACCACACCTATAGCTATTGCAGAATCCCCACAATCAAGTGATCAAACTTGCCACTTGTCAACTGGCATGTACAGTATATATGTCCCAGCAGTATGTGATTAATAGGGGAAGCCAGATTCGCTTAATGGTTGTGTGATTCACTTAACAGTTGCAGTAATTCGCTTAAATCATAAATGGCAAAGAAAGGTAAGAAAATCAGATGTGTCCCACTTAACAACTGTTTTGCTTAGCAGTGGAACTTCTGGTCCCAAAAAGTTGGATTAATTTGAGAACTATATGTACTAAACTGCATTGAAACTGGAAGTCAATATTGTACTAATACACATTTGCAAAGCATGTGAAAGAAAAAAGGCAAATTACTCTTGACTCAAATTATGGGTGTTAAATATCAGAACACAGCACAAATTTAGGGTTAGGATTAAGGTTTGAAAAGCTAAAATACTGGGTTATAAATTACTCTCATTTTATTCTAATTTTGTCAATAGTTCCAGGTGTTAGTTTCTTTTTCAAAAATAAAACTCTAACAGAACTTTATAATTGGCTCAATGACGTGACACTGAAAGTCATTTTTGTAATCATGCACCAAATTAATGTATTGGAGTAAATCATCATAATGCTGTTTTATTACAATTCGAGAAAGCATCTGATAAAGTTGGCTGAAATAATTTTGATAAATTATCATCCAAGTTCTGAGTGAACTTAAATGATTAAAAATATGATTTAAAATATAAGTGGATATGAGTCGGAAGGAACTCTTCCTTAAAACTGCAAAAAATTGTGTTCAGTTTTATTATCTATTGTGCTTTTAAAAATTAAATGAAGTTCTCAGAGAAGGAGCCTAGGAGCCAGTTGAAATTATTAACAATCATAATTTATTATCAACTGCCTAAATGGTTTCCAATATATAGGAAGTAAGAAATAAAAGGCCTAACAGGATATGAAAAAAGCTACAAATGATAAGTTGTGCATTGAATGCTTCAGTGATAAATATTGATCTCCAATGTCAATTTGGACACATGAAATGGGGACTTCCGTTTTTTTATATTAGCAATTTTTATGTAGAGATTTAAAATGTTTGTAAGATTATAGTAATTATTAAAGCTTGCACAAGCAACGCTATTCTATATCTCACATCATCGTTAGTGTCTATTCTCATGATTCAGTCTAAATCAATCATTGCTTCATTACCAAATCAGGCATTTTCTTTATCAGAGAGCCTGTTTTTAATATTCTTTAGATATACATAGAGGTACATAAGTAAGAGATTGGATGACTCCAATGTATGAGTGAATAAAATCACTTTATGTGACTACTTTTTTCCTCTTTTGTTTGAGTGTGAGAAAATAATTCTGTAGCCCAAGGGGTATTTCTAGATTGCTGGTACCACTAATACGTGCCTCAAATCTTTTGTGAAGGAGTAAAGCCTCTCTGTTCTTTTTATTGAGAAGTGTGCTAGAATTTCATTTGCCACTTAAATGTAGATGTCTTTGTTTAGAAAAATTTGTTTGAAAAAGTAGTTGAAAGTGAAATGAATTATCTCTTAGGTGTTTGGTGTGTACACAGACGCAATTCGATATTGTGGGAAAGCTGAAAGCAGTTCTGAGATGCAAATAAAAGAGCTACTAAGATGCAATTAATCTTGCTCTCACTTAAATTTAGCTATTATTGTGTGGTTTGTTGTGTTTGCTGATAAGCCTAGCTATAGACCTTTCCTCTTCCTTGCAGTGATAGTCTCTGAACATGATAAGAAGATAGTTATACCAAACATTTGAAATGACATAATCTTTTAAATTCATTAAGTGATTTTTCATAGACTGATCTTTCTTTCAGTGATAGTTTACTATGTGCTCCAAAAATACACTGAATATTGAAATTTAATCTGTTTTGTTTTCTGTGAATCTTTTTTTAAAAAAATACTGTAGTTATAATCTGCTTTAAAAAAAAAAAATCAGGAAAATATTCTGGAGGATTGGAGAACCTTCCAGAAAAGAAGTGCAATAGCATTAGGACTGCAGTGAGAAAGAGAAATTGGCAAACTGAGAGGCTTTATTGTATTCCAAATCCCAGTACCAAGTTGTCCATTAGCAAAATAATCAGTTCCTTTTTTTTTACAAACTTTATTAATTATACAATTAAAATAAACAAACAACACATACACAAATGTAGAAAAGGAGAAAAGAAACAGTTTAGAAGTAAAAGAGGAAAGAGAAAAAGAAAAAAAGTAAGAGTAGAAGAAAAATCAAAAAGTGATTAAAAACAATTTCATCTTTGACAGTTTATGGGTATTTATTTCTATCATTTTATGCCATATTTACAAGTAATCCTTAGTGCGAATAGATAATTACCACTACGATTATAGCTTATCCTCTTTTACACTATTATGTAGCCCATCTTTTATTTAACCATTCATACCAGCAGTTCCAGCTCTCATAATAAATTGATGTTTCTTTCTCTTTTAATGCTAGGGTTAATTTACCAATTTCCGCACAATTTAGTATTTTTGAATAATCATTTCCTCTGGTGGAATATGAGGCTCTTTCCAACATTGTGCAAATAATCAGCTCTTAATCAAATATTTAAACATAATATTGGTAGAACGTGTCAACATTGCACAATAAACCAAACCAGCAGTGTATGGTTCAAATAATTTGCCAAGCACAAAATTTCAGTTTGCTAGATGTGTAGGTTTTGATATTTTTTAAGGAGATTGCAAAACCATAATCAGATTACTTACTATAATTATGAATAGTTTATATAATTCCCATTA
Source organism: Laticauda colubrina (assembly GCA_015471245.1). Lineage (NCBI taxonomy): Eukaryota > Metazoa > Chordata > Lepidosauria > Squamata > Elapidae > Laticauda > Laticauda colubrina. The sequence continues at coordinate 36,574,277 of BLBF01000002.1, forward strand.
AAACTTTCACCAATAGAGCTGGATGGATCTCTTGAGTTTAGATTTCAAAAATCTATATTTAACGGTATGGGAGAGTAAAAATCCTAATTTAACCAGTTGGGACCTATAGGTGGTGCTGTAATAAATGGAATGTACAATAATACACAAAAAGTTTATGGATGCAGTGTTACATGCCAGTTTAAAACAGGATTTTAATTTATTTTACAAATACATGCCAAATTAATTGCATGACTATGATTGTCCAATAAAAATAATGTTTTGCCCTGCTCTGTTTATTGTGATGGTCCCCTATTTTCTAGACTACTATATTACATGGTTGAGTGTCAGTCTAGCCTACATATGGTTGTATAATTTGTGGCTAAGCTCTAAGTCTAAAATATAACAAATCTTTCTTAACAGTCATACGTAATTGAAGGACTTTATAATGGGAGCTCATTAATCTTTTAAATCCATCTGGTGCAGTGAAAATACAGGCTTGAAATTAAGGGAAGACCTATATGGTTTATGATAATAATAGAAAACTACTTTTGGATGCTGATAGTTCTATCTAAAATTAGCTGAAGATATATAATATTTGGCATATATAATATTTTTCCAAAAAAAGTCCATAAAAAGATACATTTGCTATGTTTTTAAAAGAGAATACACAAAAACCAGTTCTGATTTACTTTCAGTTGCCCAAACATCATGGTATTTTACTAATATTAAACTGAATTTTAAAAATCTTTTTTTAAAAAAATAAGATTAATGTAAGCTTAATTTTGTACAGGCAGTCCACAATTTATGACAGGTCACTTAAAAGGTTGTCTGCCACAAAAAGGTTGTAAAATTAGTAAAATTGGCCATGTGACCGGCCCACTTTACAAATGTCAGACTTACAACCATAATAGGGATGACTACACTATGGTCATAACTCAAGGACTACCTGTATTGAAAACAGCATCAGGGTTTTCTCTCCGCTGTTTATAATACATCTCTGCCTTTAAATAGCGCATCCCTTTTGTTCACCCTTATTATGTTTAAGATAGGTTGTTCTAAATATTTTTTCTTCCATTCAGTCATTTTGGTTACTTTAATAGTGTGGGCTAAGTTGTTTTGAACTGAAGGGAAATTAATCATATATATTTAATACACTTGAAATGAAATATATAACACAAGTATTTCATATTTACTGAGACTGAAAAATGTGGTAAAGGACAATCTCCATAGCAAAGCCGTAGGCCAGAAAAATCCTGAGCCTAAATAGCTGAAATCAATAAACTTCCTTTGAGTGACTGCATATTCTTTTCTTTCTTTTGTCTTCATCTTTTTTTTTTTTTTACTCTAAGGAGCTTATTCTGAGAAAGCTTATTTGATGCCATTTATCAGTATAGAATTTATTGTTCTCTTTTTGCTGGAAGACTGATCTTTTTGCAAGCAAAGGCAATTTGTAATGATAATTTAACAGCCTTAACCAATTGCCCGTGATCTGCAATTTAAGGCTGGCTATTCCTTTGGCATCCTTGACCTCGGGAGTTTATTATTTACTTGAACAATTGCCAGAAACCCAATAGGGAGATTTCTGAATGAACCTAGCTAACCTTGGAAGTTCTAATATATATTTCAACTTAATTTCATTACAGCCAAATAAAAACAAAGATCAACAAGTTAAAGAGAAATGCAGTCTGTTAAAATGTGAGGTATAAATGATAAATGCATTTTCCCTGATATTTTTAGCTCTTTCTGACCAGACTCTGGATCCTCAAAATTGGGATAGAGCTTTCAAAATCTTTCCAGAGAACTGGACTGTAAAAACTTCCCTGGTCTTAATGCAATCTATCTCTCTGTGTCTTCTTTCTTTCTTTCTTTCTTTCTTTCTTTCTTTCTTTCTTTCTTTCTTTCTTTCTTTCTTTCTTTCTTCAGAACATAAATATTTATACAATAGTGGTGCTTCAAAACCCATTCTTTTCACAATTTTTTCAAAATAAAGTCTGACCTAAGTGACGGGTTATAATTCAAAAGGTCTACCTGGCCATTATTCTCCTGAGGTATAGCAGTCATGTACTCTCCTTCTAGGTGCATTGTGTAGGGTGTGTAGATTTTACTTAGCGTCACTGAAGACAACACCATTGCATTACATCTGAAAAACATGTGTGTTTGGTTTGGTTTGTCTTTGTCTTTGTAAAATAATCCTTCTGCTAAAGGCTACTAAACATCCAAATAGCCAAAAAAGTATAAACATTCATAAAACACATAATAAAACAATTTTGTACCTTCTCTTTATAGGTTACAGTATTTAGCATGCATTTATAATTAGTGCTCAACTCCTATAAAATCTTGATAATCTGAATATATATTTAGGTTGGCTTTTCCCATTAAACTTCTTTGAATTGCTGGATATGGACTGTTTTCAAAGTATATCTTATCATTAGAATTAGACTATACTTTTTTCCATCTTGGTCCTTCTACGATTTAGAAATGAGTTTTCTTAACTTCTCTTGCAATTGTTTAACAAAAATTAATAATCCAGGTTAATTAAGTGTAGATTAACAACAGCAGTAGAAGTTAAACTTAATACCAACTATTAAATAGATAAATGAATAATATGAAAAAATATTCTAGGAGCCATGGTGGCACAATGGTTAGAAAGCAGTATTGCTGGCTAACTCTGCCCATAGCCAATAATTCAATCCTAATCAGCTCATGATTGAGTCAGCCTTCCATCCTTTGAGGTAGGTAAAATGAGGGGCCTGACTGATGGGGTTAATATGCTGGCTGTAAACCGTTTAGAAGGGGCTATAGAGCACTATGAAGCAGTATATACTATTGCTGTTGCGATAAAGAAATATAAATACATGTGGTTGAATGTTAGGCATTGAGATTTTAAAATACATGTCAGTGAATAGGAAAGGAATGAAGGAATTCTTTCTCATTGGACTATTGTGCATCAGAGGACTTTAAAAAGTTGGGCTGCTACAGTTCTGAGCGCACAGATGTTCCTTTTGGCATTCATACAGTACTAGTCTGTATAGGGATTTTACAGACATAGAATGTGAGCTTCTTTGTGAAAGACAAAGTGTTGCCTGTGGTGGTAACTGTTACACTGATGGGAATGTAGTATAATGTATTGTTTTAGTTTTATATCCCTTCTCCCTCCCCCACTCCATTCCTTGTAGACAGTAGATTTGCTTTGTGGGCAGTGAATTGTTTCACCCAAGCCTGGCTAATAACATAACCTTCAAGCACATAGGAGAGGTACTTCACATGGTAGATAGTCATGTGACTTGTTTCACGTCTGTGTGTGAATGTAGATTTTTAACCTCAGGACTTAACAACTTGGAAAATGAAATTAATACGTTCTTGAAAAATACTGTAAAATATATTTAGGAATGAATGAGTGTGTATGTGTGTGTATAGTAATTTATATTGTGGCAGGCTGTTTCTCATGTGTGTGTCTGTGTGTATACACACAGACACACACGAGAAACAGCCTACCACAATAATAAATTAAAAAGATTAAACCAACAATAATATGTATCAGAAAAAGCTAAAGACAGCCTTAAGGCCCAGTCCCACTGGCCTACGGACACAAAACGTATGCATAAAGGACACAGCGGATGAGCAAAATTTCGGAGGTGGCTCCATCCATTGTCATCAGCTCCAAAAAGTGGTGAAAATTTGCATAAACAGAACGGAAAAGAATGGAAAAGAACGGACGTGGATAGCATGTAGCGGGGATGTTAAACGGATGTTCATAGGAAGCCTAGCGGATGGAAGCAGATGACACCTCCGAAGGGGTTCTGGGGGAGAATTTCGAAGTGGACGCATAGCGGATGAAGCGGATGCATCACGTACGCCTAAAGGAAAAAAAGGGGATGCTGCGCGGATGTATATTGGATGCAAACCGTTCACTGTGCATCCTTTCTATTTCCATGCCACTAACGATGTGTAGACGTTCCGTGTGCCTTTTGTTTCCTCCCTCTTTCCGTTTTCAGCTGCAGCGGATATGAGTTGCAAGGATGCCCAGAGGATGCAGAGAGGATACAGCAGACGTTTAACAGATGATAAATGGACATAGAACGTTTGTTGTCGCAGATTTACATCGTACACAGCAGAAAGTTCATCCGTTCACAAAGTTTTGTGCAGCTCAAAACTTCTTGCGTGAATGAAATTGCAGTGGACGGATGCTTGACGGATAGAGCGCATGAAACACGTATGCAGTGAGTACACAACAGATGCATAGCGTTTTCCAACGGATGGCAAGCTTTTTTTAACGTTTTACATCCTCTTTGCATCTGTGCAAAGTGCAGTGGGACAGGGCCTTTAAATAGCAATAGCATTTAGATTTATATACCACTTCATAATGCTTTTCAACACTGTCTGAGCGGTTTACAGAGTCAGCATATTGCCCCCAACAATCTGAGTCCTCATTTTACCAACCTCGGAAGGATGGAAGTTTGAGTCAACTTTAAGCCAGTCAAGATCGAACTGCTGGCAATCAGCAGGGTTAGCCTACATATATACCATCTCACAGCAATGACCATAATTTATTCTCTAGGTCAGGGTTGTCAAACTCATGTCGTCATGGCAGCGTCACCTGATGTATTTTTCCCCCTTCCCTAAACCAGATGTGGGCATGGTCAATGCATGACGCATCTGGCCCACAGGCTGTGAGTTTGACAGCCCTGCTCTAGGTGATCTTTTCTGAGAAAGACATTCTAAAGAACATTTCTCTTATAGCCACTTGCCAAATCTCGGAGGAGGGACAGCATCTTGGAACATAATATTAGTCTCAAAATATAATTACAGTTTCTGTGCAGATAGATCTGGAGCAGTAATCTGATCTTTTAAAAGGGAATATCTCTTTTGAGTTGATTGTATAATCTCTTTAAAGAGAAAAAGCTAGTTGCAAAGAAAGTACTCAGAAAACATAAATGGTTAGGTGTAAAGTAACAATAAATGCATATTTTGGTGGAAATAATAATGGTTGTAGAAAAGGATGAAAAGTATTAAATAAGGAGCTTCCAGCAGAGTGGATTGATAATGCACACAATGATGTCATTAGGGATAAAGGTTAAGGAAAAGAATGCTGGAGGGAGTGTTTTTAAGATTTTTGTGAGAATAACTGTGATAATCTGAAGAGTGGAATTCAAATTAGTCCTACAAATAGTAGTCCCCAAAAATAGGGATGAAAAGGAAGCCATAAATATTATGAAATGTTGAAAATGGTTAAGGCTGCAGGCACAGATGATATAAAAGAAATGTTAAAATGTGATTTGCTTGTAAAGTGGTTGTGCAATTAATTGAATCTGCAGAGATAGCATTCCGTTGTGCAAGTTGGAAAATCGTGGTTATATAAAAAGTAATGTAAAAAGAGTGCAAAAAACTACAAGTAAATAAAGTTGATAACCAAGCATGCCCCTGAGATGGTTTTTTTTAATAGCAGAAAAGTGATTATAAGGGCACTAGAGGAGATAATGAATAAAATGTATGAATGTGAGAAAGAACACTCATAAATCTTGATTGTATCTTCACAAGGTATGATAAAGGGAATGGGCTGGATTATGGAATGCTTTGTGTCAATATGGAAGGTAAAGTTAGTTTTTAAATGCAGTAAAAATAATGTATAATGGAAGTAAAATGTATCCGAATCTATAGAAAGCTTGGTAAATGGGTCTAGTAAGAAGTAAGACTGTGTGAATTCCCCTTACTTGTTCCGTATGTTTATGGATAAATATACAAAATGTATTGTGATCTGTTGCAAGTGATACATCTTCATTAAAATAGATGAAAACAGATTAATTTAAGAGCGTGCTTCTGCCCACTTTGTTACATGGAAGTGAGGTTGGATATATCAGGAGAAATAGAAATGGTTTGTTTAAGAAATGTTCATTTCTCTTAGAAAAGATGGATACAAAATAGAACTTAGGAAGTTCTGCCTTCCTTCAATCATCTATTAATGGTTCATCACGTTCTTGCTATAGAGCCTCCTTTAGTTCACCTTAATTCTATTTGTTGTGGTAACTTTTAGCATATCTCACAAGCCTCTACTCTTTCTGAGCTTTGTGCTTTTCTGCTGTCTCAAATCCTTCTTTGTTATGTACCTCTATTTTCATTTTCTGTACACATCCTTTTTTTCTTCAGCATATGAGAGACCTCTGAATGTATTCACAATGGCTTCCAGATTTTTCCTATTTTTTTTTGTGTGGGGTTTACAATGAATTAATATTAGCTGACTACAAAACAAATGATTTCATGTGATATGTTTCTCAATGTACAATTTTTGAGTTGAATATCATACTTCTTTATAGATTTATTGGGAATGGTATGAATGTGGTTTGCCATTGCCTTTTCTATGGTGTATTTCAAATTTTTAGTTAAACCTCCATCCATTATATTCTGTGATGATCTTCTATCTATATACATACAAGTCCAGTCTTGCCTTTAAAAACAGACAAAATTAGCTCAACTCCCAAAAGCCATTTAAGAAGTCATAATACACTTTAAAACCCCATTTATAAATCCCCACATATTGTGAAATGTTGAAAATACCACCCTGCTGAATTCATTGTGATCTCTGAAAAATGGTTAATCAATGAAGGCTTCATGTGGCTCTTTGGTTTCCTTGTTGATGTTTTCCTATTTCTTACTTGCGGGACAGCCAGCAATAACGTCCTTCTCTGAATGTCACCTTCTGTGTTTGAGTCTCAGCAAAGTGGAAGCAATGTGAGTCAAAAACAGATTCTTGATTCAAACCTAGAAGACAACAAAAATAAAAATGCTGAAATACCTTTAAGTACTTCCAGTATCTGGAAAGTATTCGTGATTTCTCTTGCAAACTGAGCCTTTAGAAGCATGAATATGGCCCTAAACCTGAATGATTAAAGGAAACTGAGCTGTATCTTTCATAGAACAACTTGTCATCATTATGTTCCCTTGTGTGAGACCTGATTCTGTTGAATTTCAACTGCAAAGGAATCTTACGAACAAATCTATTCATTAACTGAAATTTCAGCTTTACAAGAAACCCTAAAGTGCAGTGAAATTGACTTCTTTTGTCAGTTCTGTACATAACAGCATATTATCCTCCCCTGCCCACCCCACACCCACACAGGAGAACCACTTCAGTAGGTGGGGTGGGGGTTGTTTTTTTGCCACTTCTTCAGAATGGAACATCTATTAACAGGCAAGTCACTGAATAGGCTAATTGAAATATTAGTTAATTAAAAAGAAAATTATCAAATTAGTCTTGGAAGGGCATGTTAACTACTTACACTCAGGTTAATTATTACATATTAAATATCATAAATAAATTGATTATTTTCAGCAGCTTTTGAATTAAATAGATGCTATTAAATACCAATACCAATGTTTTGGATGGTAAGTGATTTCTGTCATGTCTGACCATTAAAGTTGCTAAGTGTAACTGATGAAGCTCAAATCTATATAAAAGCTTGCCACTATCTTTTCTTTCCACACAGAAACATTTTTTAAAAATTGAAAATCGAGCTGCACATTGTTGTGGCATAGCATGCTTAGGCTACATGAATTCATCATCTTTTAACTTTCCCTCTGTGCAGAGTAGTCCTCATCTTACAACAGTTCACTTTGTGACCGTTTGAAGTTAAGCCACTAAAAAAAGTGACTTATGACCATTTTTCAGACTTATGAATGTTTCAGCCTCCCCATGGTCACATGATTTATATTTGGATGCTTGATAACTGACTCACATTTATGATGATTGCAGTATCCCTGGGTCATATGATCCCCTTTTGCAAAATCAATGGGGAAACTATTTATTTTGAAAAATCAAGCAACATCGATGGGGAAACCAAATACAATGTGGAAACCAACCGGGTTACTAATTTACCAGCTGCAGTGATTCACTTAACAAATGTGACAAGAAAAGTTGTAAAACAGGGCAAAACTCACTTAACAAATTGCTCACTTAGCAGCATAAATTTTGGGCTCAATTCTGGTCGTAAGTCAAGGACTACCTGTCCAGCAATATGAGCTGCTTATAATGACAGGTAAATGAAACTGATGTGTGTTTCCTAACCCTTTTCTTTTTATTGTAATAAATACTCCCCCAAATTGAGCCCAACATTTCTTTTGCAAAGCAAGGCAGTTAAGTGGGTCATGCCTCATTTTATGACCCTTTTCAATGGTTGTGAAGATTTGTTATACTATGTAACAGTAGCTGAAATCTTTTAACGGTATAATAACATATACATTTGAAGTGAGAATAATTCAGGAAGATCCAAGTATTTGGAATGGTGGTAAATTTTACTAGGCTTCAGAGCTCCAGAAGTGTCTAGAGAAGGCTACAGCCTCCTTTTAATAAATTTTAAAAAGCTAAGTTAATGTTTAAATATACTTGTTGACATGTTTTTCTGTGTACCTATGCAGCTGTGTCCAGATCTCATAAAATTTGAGGTTTCAAAAGAAATGCAACATTCCACAAGTGTTCCTGGTGGCAGATGCCATTCTCTGGAACAGAATGAGGATGCTTATAGATATAATTTGGATAATAAAACATCCCAGAAGAAATACTATGGGAACACTTCTATATTTCTGCCAAAAGAATTGCACTAGACCTTCTGATCTTGGCTTGAAGGAAACTTTACTAATTAAACCAGGACTGATCTGGATTACTCTGTGATGCATTAACAAGAATTTCCAGTGTCAGAGTTAAAGCAGCTAATCCTAAGGACCATGGAAAACTGTGCTGCTGATAGAATCTGGAATCTCAATATATATATATATTTCTAGTTTTATGTAGTCCCTTTGGCTATATAATATTACAGTGTAAAAGGTCAGCAGAATAAAGCTCTAGTATAACTTGATCTAATTTATGAAATGTTGGAAGATTGTTTAATACTTTAGGATTCTCATGCGTTGCAATGCACAGCTGCCAAAAGTAACACATGAATTCTGCGAACCCTGAATAGATTGAACTAAATAATAAATAATGAGCAATTAATAAATAAAACTGCTGTGAATGGCAGGTGGTTTTAACAGATGGCTTAACCTGTAGGTTTAGACATCTGTCAAAACTACTGGGCTTTGCTCCCTTATCCCACCCTTTGTCACAGGTTTAGCTGTCTTAGAAGTCCCTGAGATTGTGCACCCCATGTTGTCTGGAAAAGTCAACTGCTAACTTAACAAAACGTGGGGAAAAGCAGGATTCATTCTGATAGCTCTCTGGCTTTACATGTGCAGCTCTTCAGTGTTTGTGTTTCTTGCCTCCCTAAAGATGTGCTCAAAGATTGAAATACCTTTAGTTACGTTTTTTGTTAAATAATAACTCTTTCCAATACTTTACTACTAGTGCCAAATGTAAAAGGGCCTCTGGTAGCTGTGGTCCTGGAAAAAGCGTCTTCTTTCCCACTCAACTCTACCAGTATTATCCGTCTTCATATGCAGTAGTATGCTGCTGTAATACTGCCATTGGGCAGTAATTATTGTAGCAAATTTGCTTTTAAAAAATGTGGAAGGACCTTTCTGTTCTTTAGTTGCTTAGATCAGGGGTGTCAAACTCACTGCCTGCAAGCCGGATGCATCACATGCTGGCCCCATCCCCTCCTAGTTTAGCGAGGAGGAAAAAAGTCCCGATACTTCACGTGATGACACCATGACAACACAAGTTTGTCACTCCTGGCCCTAGATGATGCAGTATGATTGGTGGCTGTGCTCCATTAGGAAGAAAATGCATCTCTAGAGGAAGCAGGTGATGGACTTAAAGACCCTGCTGCAAAGTTAAGAGAGAGGCCTAAGCTTATTTAATCAGCTTTCAATTCACACATCTTCCTTTGCACTTTGCTGTTGGCTGTTTCACTAATAGTTCTCCTGAGGAGTCACTTCAGTTGCTGACTGAAACAGTACAAACTAAGAGCACTGCACATATAAACCCCAGAGCCTTAAAACATTCTGTTTCTGTCTGGCCGCATGTTTGGCACTGCACTGAACCAGTGATTCTGTTCCTACCACCTACAGGTTTTATGCAGAGAATTTCCAATTGGTGGTGGCATTGAGCAGGGATACCCTAGCAGTTATGAAGCCAACCCTCCTTCACTTGGCAAAAGTCTAGCTTAAGCAAGGTGGGGATCCAGGAATGAAAGTCTCAGGAATAGGACAGCTGGCAGGGCTGCTGCAATTCTATTCTCCAGTTCTCCCTCTCTTCAGGTTCACCCTGCAGTGCTCCTACAGCATCACCATTACTGTTGCCTTATGACAAGAGACTAGGCCACCTGTCCTCTCAGTGTGCTCCAAATTGGCATTTTGCTGCCCACCCTCAACTAAAGCTCACTTGCAGAGGCACTGCTCTGCTCCCTTCCTAAAACCTGGAAGAAATGATGCTGATAAAACGTGCTCTGAATTTTACTGCTTTTTTTTCCCTTGAACCAGCTTCCTTGGTCTGGTAAAGGCAAGCCAGTTGGTCAGCACTCTGGCTTTGTATGTGAGACCTTCCCCCCTGCCCCATTTGCAACCCCATCAAAGTGACCCTCTGCAGCCCCTGAGAGGGAGGAGAGTTGCAACCTCTGTTTCAGAGCCTCTATATTAGAAGACAAAATTATAGAAGCTAGGACAAGCATGATAGAATACATTCATATATTAAAGAAAAATATTGACCCAAATAAATACCTTTGGGGACTGAATGGCATGTTTAGAAATGTAGAAAATGTCATCTAAGGATTTAAGTAAAAACTTATTTCATGAACTGAGAATTTTCTTTTACATGTGAAAAGAAAAATTTTACCAATTTGAATTGGGACTCCATAATGAAGGTTGGATTTTGTGATTGACAACAGCAAATCTAATTTATTCACTAATAATTTTATTCACTAATAATTAATTTTCTGAACATTAATGGCACGCTACATTTATAATTTTAAATCACTTCACTTGTTAGGAGAGAAGGAATATTCCTGAATGCATGTTTCAGAGATCCCTGATTATTTGGAAGGATTGTGTTGTTCAGTGTGATGCCCTACAAGGACATCTTCATTTCAACGTGCTTTGTATTTATTGTGTCAAAGACATGAATTCTTCTTTCTTGGGATGAGAACAGTTACTGGAGTGAATTGGCACATGGTAAGGAATGTCTTGGGGCAGGGGGAAATGTCAAGAAACCTGTCCAAAGGAAAAGCTTTTAAATTACCTCTTCATGCAGAAATGCAAAATCAAATTTAATTGCTCTCTTCCTGTCCTGTTCAGACAAGCAGACTCCTTTTGGTACATAGTAAAAAAGAGTCATAATGGTAAGAGCTGGGTTTTGTTTAGCTCTAGTAATCAGGGGGGAAATATAGTAATAAGTATGAAAGTTCCAAATGGTGACAGTGATCAACCCAAGAATTTTAATTTTTATTAAATAATTTATATTGTAGATTGCCTTAGCTTTAGTTAAAATTAGAATTTCTCTTTTAATTTGATTGTTTGTGTCATCATCTCTTTCTCTTTCCATTAATTAGACAGATAAAAACTGCTGACAAAATTCCCTTCCATGTGTATTTTGCCCTCGGAAGGGACTTGGCCATCACGTCCAAGAATTTCTCCACTCTCATTCAAGCAAAAGGAGCCATTACAGCTGCATTCATTTCAGTATTGTTGTTATAAGAAGCAATTCTCTGTGAGATACAGAGTGTTTTCTTTTAACTCTAATAATAGGAAGCAAATAAATCTTAAAATGGAGCATTAGACTACTTCAGTGTGCTCATGCTTTTTTACAGATACCCCCAGCTACATTACCTTTGGGGATGATTCTCTGAGAGAAATCAATAGCACAGAAAGTATAATCTGTGCAAATATTTGCCTAAAATTTCTCTTAGAAAGGAAGAATAGTATTTATGAAAATAACACTACGGCTTCTGCTTAGATACATTATTATAACAAGCAACTTAAGAATGTATATATGTATACATTGATAAAAAATATACTGTACATAACATACATTTTTTTCAGCATCTTATTCCATATGCATGAAAATCTCATTTGTTAGCAAAGTGCTGGAAGTAATTGTTCATGTTGCCGTTCTCCAAGTGAAAGCTGGATCACTGCCAGAATTTAGCCTGCCAAAGGGAAGCATAAGAATTACCATCATCCCTGCTTTGGAAGCATCTGTAGTTCTGTTGCCCATTTGCCAGCCCTCTGGCATTATCTAATCCCACAGACTGATTGTTATCTGCTGCCTTTATTCTTTCTCCCACTGGCTTCACTCCATCTTCCCTCGCTAAAGGAAGGGGGGTAAGGGAACAGCAGGGTAAATAAGGTAAGACCAGCATCACCAGAGCCTCCTTACCCTCCAGGGGTGTTTGTAAATGCATAAGAGAGCAACCAATTTGGGAAAAGTGGGCAAGGATGGGGTGCAACAGTGTCTTTTAGCAAGTCCTAACAAACTTTCCTTGAAGGGGTGGGGGCGCCAAACTTTTCATTGTGAAAGGGGTAGAACTTCCTTGCCTGGATGTCTGAAAGAAAGATCCACTTTCAGTGCAGTTTTCACCATCCATGCTTTAACTGTGCCATTCATGGCCAGTGTGATGCCAAGTGAATACATTGTTATAGTATTTCTCCATAGAACTCTCTGCTAGGACTCTTCCTTGCTAGTCACATGTGAGTGCCCATATGGATGAGTGTGGAGCATCACTTGGCCTGTTTCCTTCCTTCTAAGTTACCTCCCCTGATCATCCTGAAGGAGATGCTCCCAGTTCGAGCCCCAGAAGGCTACTTTCATAACGGTCCTTATGCAGTAGATGAAATTAAGCCAGGGTCCCTATGTGGCTTAACAATTTTGCAAGAATTTTACACCAGCTTATGGCTGCCATCAGAACCTAGGTCAAGTGAAAGGTTCTTTCTACTTCTGGGTAGAGATGCAACTGTATTGTCTCTGCCCACTGATTAGATCTGCCTTTTCCTCTCTTCTAACACAGCCAAAGGGAGGATGCTGCAACATACCAAAGGGAATCCTTCAGTGATTAGAGGCTTTTTTTTTTTTTTTAGAATAGAATAGAATTTTTTATTGGCCAAGTGTGATTGGACACACAAGGAATTTGTCTTGGTGTAAATACTCTCAGTATACATAAAAGAAAAGATATATTCATCAAGAGTCAAGAATCATCAGGTACAACACTTAATAATAGTCAAAGGGTACAATAAGCAATCAAATCATACAAGGAAACAGTCAATATAAATTGTAAGGATACAAGTGACAAAGTTACAGTCATACAGTCACAAGTAGGAGGAGATGGGTGATAAGGAGTGATGAGAAGATTAATAGTAATAGTAGTGCAGACTTTGTAAATAGTTGGACAGTATTGAGGGAATTATTTGTTTAGCAGAGTGATGGTGTTTGGGGAAAAAACTGTCCTTGTGTCTAGTTGTTCTGGTGTGCAGGGCTCTGTAGTGTCATTTTGAGGGAAGGAGTTGAAACAGGTTATGTCTGGGATGGGAGGGGTCTGTAAATATTTTCACAGCCCTCTTTTTGACTTGTGCAATATATAGGCCCTTGATGAAAGGGAGGTTGGTAGTAATTGTTTTTTTCTGCAGTCCTCATTATCCTTTGAAGTCTGCGTCTGTCCTGTTGGGCTGCAGAACCAAACCAGACAGTTATAGAGGTGCAGATGACAGACTCATTGATTCCTCTGTAGGCTTCTTTCAAAGAGAGAGAGTACAGAGCCACTTGGGTACTTGGTTGTCTTTGGTACACTGTTTTAAGAAGTACCCCGGTTCATAATCTGGGGCGAGTTAGTAAGTTTACTTCCAGGTGGACTGATATCCATGCTTGAGCATTAAGATATCCAGGCCTCTTGGGGAGGGAAAAAGATTATCTTAGTTAGAAAGTGAGTATGGACTACAGTTTTCTGTCCTTCATATTTATCCAAATTGCCACTGATTGCAGAATAGAGTTAGAAACAAAGCAGGATATTTGGAATTCTGCTTTTAAGAAGTTGAACTAGAGAAGTCTAGCAGGACATTTATGCAAATGAGTATGATGCTAATTACCATATTCATCTCAATAATTGCAGTCTGCACAAGTGTGTGTGCTGTTATTTGGTATGAGGTGGGAAAGCAAAAGAATTTTTTCGAGCAGTTAGCTGAAAAACATATAAGTTTGAAATTGTCAATCATACCTTAAGTAGATGATTTTAAATCCAGAAAATTCCAATTCACATCTTTGCCTAAACTAGATTCATTTGCTTTTAGCATAGCTTGAACCTACCTATTATGGCCTACTTTATGTGCAAATCAGGCTGTTGTGCTTGGTTCAGCAAACCATGGTTTTTATTCTTCTGACAGTATAACTCATTGCTTCTGACAGCTCTTGAAATAAGGCTAGTTTTGCCAAACCACTTTAGACTAAATAAAATTATCTTTACATTGCGAGAGGAAAAATGGCTTATTGTTTAAAGTATTGTTTCTTGTTGAAGATTACAAAACATGTACATGATGAATGGAATTTAACAACATAGAACTCACAACAGTCAAGTTTAAAATGCCACCTCAGAATATATAAGTTTATATGTCATTACACTTTTTTCTTTTTTCATCAGGAAATATGAAACTGGATCTAAAGTCCGCCTGAAACTTATTGACCTTGAACTCTCCTCTAGATTCTTGGGAGCAACAAAAGATACAAACTTATTGGAAGCTGATGCTGTGCTTTTGGGACTAATGGAAGCAAAAGAAAGTAAAAATAAATAGTAAATGTTTGTTCTTTTAAAAAAATATATTGTCACTAAATACCTATTTGAATTAAAATATTGAAATCACTCACCATTATTTTGTGTTTAAAATAAATTTAAATGTAAAAATAAACTTTTGTAGATTATTTATTACTGGCAATAAAATTTATTCTCTTTATTTCAATTTTACATTCATATTAAAAATGAGAAATGTGGTAGATTTTTCCAGATTTCATTGTCTTACAATTACATCAAATTTCATTATCTCCAATTACATTGGGTAAAATATACCAGATGAGTATAGACATGATTTATTTAAATCATGATTTTCTAATTCAAATGAGAATAAATCTTAGAGATGAGCAAAATCATGCTGACTATTTTTGGCTTAATCCTACTTAATTGTACTCCGTACTTCATAATCATTCCTTTTTTAGTTGCTCTTGTTTTTCTCTTATCTGTTGGTTAGTTAGCAGATTGGAATATGGAAATCACAAATAAGCCTCATTAAGCCTCAGATACAAACAGTGAGCCTCAATAAAACATGTTGAGTTATAGTTTCAACTCTAAAATATTGCATGTAGACCATATCCTCCCCTCTTTAATCCATTTGTTAGAGGTTCTTAAACTTGCTTCATTGGACTTTTATTATGATAAAATAAATTTGTCCAACCCGTTCCTCTACATTTATGACTAGTTATTTCATTGTAGTTAGGATTAGGCAAAAATGGATCACTTTTAAAAATTAGATACATTTAAATATCAAACAAAACGTTAGTAGAATGTTAACAGCTTTATATTTTTTTAAAATAGTAAAAATTGAAACTTTTTTTTAATGGAGGGATGAGCTTACTTATTTTTGTATAATTCCTTTAATCTTTTTCAAGGATGCTAGCATTATCCATTTATTTTGCTTGTTTAGCCTCTCTTATTCACTTCCAAGACAACGTTTTATTTCGGTCAACATCATTCTGCATTTTCCATGCCTCTTTAACTGTTCTTTGCTCTGTTTAAAACATTTTTCACAACTATATTTCTCCCTCCCTTCCTCTCTCTCTCTCTCTCTCCCTCCCTCCCTCCCTCTTTCTGTCTCTCTCTAATTCATGGGTGTCAAACTCACAAGTCATGTTGTCATGTGATGTATCGCAACATTTTCCCCCTTTGCTTAAACCAGGGATGGGCATGGCCAGTGAGTGATGTATCCAGCCCATGGCCCATGAGTTTGACACCACTATGATAGATAGATAGATAGATAGATAGATAGATAGATAGATAGATAGATAGATAGAT
>BLBF01000002.1:36599488-36689338 GCA_015471245.1 Laticauda colubrina
CAACTAGATAACATCATAGGTGAACTGATGATGTTACCTAGTTGAATAAGGAAGTGTCTGTAAGCAAATAACCAAACTCAGAACACCAAAAACTCCACTTCTTACAGTATTTCTTCTTGTTCAAAGAACAAATTCCTGCCAATATTAAGGAATTAGAAAGCTCTCACAAATGGGAGCACATTATACTTTGTTAAAGCTCAGTCTTAAAGTAAAACTTACCACTTGGCAAAAAAACAGTTATTTTTTCATTCTTAATTTATCTGCAATGCAAGAATCAGTCACATTTGGTAGGGAGTGGAAAAGGTGGGGGGAAATCGAAGCTTCCCTCACCAAGCACTATTTTGGTAACTAAAATCCTAACCATTTCCCATCTATCTGCAGTGGAAAGTATGGTAGTCATCTTCCTACTTCATCTGTAGGGCAGAAGATTTAGAGACACTGAAATAAATATGTTGCACAAGTCCAAGAAAGAAACTTGAACACATACTCCCCTTTGCAATGCGCTTATTATCACGGAACAAACAAGCCTAGAGCAATGCCGTCAGTAACCTATTGGCCTGAATATGATTTGCTCTAGCTAAATTGATGAGCTGCAGGACCCATCTATCTAGCAATAATTTGATGGTGCTGCAGTGCAGCCAAGTTCAGATGAATAGCTTCCTTTACCTCATTACTCATCTTCTTCATTAACTTCAGATCTATGATACACATTCTGTGTACACAGATGAACACACACCTTTCATGATAGGATGCTGTTAGATAGAAGGAAATTTACACATAGGTCTGGGAAGCAGTTCTGTTGTCCTGCAGAAACTTTGTCGGTGGCTTGATCTGGAATGACAAAGCTTTAACTCATTTGGCATCCATCTCTCATTTCTGGAGCACTGTCCATTTACACACTTGTTTTCTTGCTCAAGGACAATCTTCCTATTAGGAGGCCAATATCCTGCCAATTCCCAAACCCACAGATAAAGAAGAGCATCACATAAGACTGATGCATTGACTGATGCATGTAGCAAGCCACATTCAACCTCTTTGGAGATGTCTTACATCTCCACTTGGTTATCTTGAGATAAGGCTCACTGATTCTCACCATCTCACCTGCTGCCTTGGACTCATGATCCAGGAAATTAACATAAGAATGACTTAGTTTGCATCTATCTTATTTTGAGTTGAAATGAAAATGGGAAATAGCTTCCTTCAGGAAAACCACCCTGGTGGTAGATGTTCTACCATGATGGACTTAAGCTCTTTGTTGCTGGTCTTCTTGGCTTAATTTTTTTTTTTTCAGAATGAGAAACAACTGTAAAAATAAAAGGCAATTGGTACACTTCCTCACACAAACAACAAGAGATAACAAGGAAGTTTGCACAGTGACATACCCTGGCCTTTTCTGTAATCTCTATGCTTGTGGCACATGATTATGTATTTTCTTCCTCCCAATGCCCCCTTAGGTGAGAAGATAGATCTGGACACTGATTTGAACACCTGTCTACAAAGCCGTAATTTTCCATTGAAATTATATAAGCAGATGGGGAGATGTCTGTACCACTTATAGAAGGTCCAGTGGGCACACCTTAAATTATCCATGCGGTGAGTCTTTAACCACAGACACACCAATTTTCATCTGAGCAGCTGACACAATCCTGAATAATTTATTGCGTACAAATGGTAAAACTTGTCTTTGACATCTGAACCAGATTCCAACTGCCACTTGATTGTGATGATAATTGCTAGTTTGTGCTGATAGAAGTAGAACCAGCAATTCTACCGAGAGCAAATAATTAAGAAATGGTGTCCATGTTTATCATTTTCATTCAAAGATGTGACTTTTCTCTTTGGTAAAGAAAACATTTAAAATGAATACAAAGTACTATACCTGGAAGTTTTCAAATGATCCAGCCAATCAGATCTATAATCACATGAAAATCACATTTTGTCAATCTCACAAATGGAATCAAATTTATCTAAAAATTGTGGCAGATAGTCAAATAGGACAACAAATATGTTTGTTTGTGTCTATGAAGGTTTGTGTATTCCTGCTGTCTCTCTCTGATGTTCAAGAACTAAGAAGTTGCAAAGTTTAACTGGGTTAGGCAACATAATGATTTTTCTATAGTCTTCCATAGGAATTAAACATTTGTACTGAGTTTTTTCTTGGCTATTAGGACTTTTTTGCCTAACTAGCTCAATACCCATGCTTTGCTACGAAACTATGTCGTTGGGTTTAGTTTTTGGGGAGGAAAATAAGGGGGGAAAAATTCTGCTTCTGCCTACCAGCATCCATTGGTGTTCATCTGGCTAGCATCCTGTCAGTGTGTGAGAGAGTTGCGGGCTTTTAGAAAGTGAAACAGTATTTGCTGTGTGAGCAAGGAGACAACAAGGAGCCTGGGCGTGACTTAGCTCAACTGTTTTGTACTAAAACTGCTTGGTGCTGTGAAACTAAAACTGAACCTGAATCTTGTCTCCTCTGCTTGTGTTTTGCATTTGGAACAGATTTCTTTTCAGGTGATGAGGTGGAGTAGAACTCCTTAGCATCAGAGTGTGTTAATAATAATATACGAAATACTAATGCTCTAGTCGTCATTTTGAAAAATCCTTTCTTAGTGATCACCTAGAAGCCAAGAGGAACATATATGCCAAATTTCAAGTTTGTAGGCTTTACAGTTCTGTAGATTTTGTGATGATGTGTGAGTGGTATTTCACTTTTATATAGAGAGAGATTGCAGCAACATTTCTCCATCTGCTTTCTTCTGGAACATTCTTACTTCCACTTGCTAGCTTGAAACTTCCTAGAATTTAAAACAGAAGTTCATTGCAATATTTTAAATAAAATGACAGATTAATGAACTTATTGAGTATGTCTATACATTTTGCATTTTGCATCATTAAGCTTTCTAACAGGAAAATACTTATTATCATTTAAATAGAATGGAATAGGGAGTGGATCATGCTGAAGTATTTAATATTTTTGTAGGCTGCAGAAGTACAGATTCAAAGTGGTAGGTGGTTATATACCATTCTTTTATAATGGTATGCACATACTCATGGGGGGATGTATATGTAGACACATTTCTGCCTGGAGGTAGGAGAATGAAGCAAACTTGGAAATTAAAAAGATTAATTTAGAGCCAGCTGTGCAGCATTTGATGAATTGGTTTATAAAATAGAGTATAAAAAGTATGATTAAGAGCACATAAAAATGTGGCAGGACATTTTTACCTTGTATTTACCTAATGAAAAGGTAATGCTATGAAAATCTGTCAGCTTAATTGACTAACAAATTAGAAGTAGAAGCTGCCATTTAAATTTTTTAAAAGAAATTATTTGAGGGGGGTTGCATTTATTCAAGTTCGCGCTAAGTGCCAGTAGTACAGTATTTTGTTCTTGTGAAGAAAATCAATATTTTGAAATAAGAAAAGTTCTGTACCTATATCTATATTTATCCATTCATTTATTTATTCCCCATGTATTCCAATTTGTCACTGTCTGCATAGTAGCTAGTAGAATTTTAAAAGAACATATGTTCAAAAGCAAGACATTTATACTGATCTGTAAAAACACTAAAATATATTTTCTCATTAATGTTCCTATCAACAAAGCAATCCACAGGGAACACCAAACTTTTGATGGAGAACGACTGTACCTAAAACTAGACCATTCTCATGCTTGAAAGATAGAAAATGCAAGAGGTAGCTGGAAGGTGGGGAAAAAGAGGATGGGTACAAACAGCTTCATAGCTGGTCGTCTGGTGAATCAGGTCCTCTGGTCCTCAGGTCCTCTGGTGAATCTGTTTTTTTTTTAAACCACTCATTTAAAATGATAAAGTGGTAAAGCTGCAGCATTTCTCGAGGCTTTGAAGAGGAGGATTTCATATCCAAATGGACTATCTTCCTAGGCCTAGTGCAGGGGTCTGCAACCTTAAACATTCAAAGAGCCATTTGGACTGGTTTTCCACAGAAAAGAAAACACTGGGAACCACAAAACATGGATGGGCATGGCCGACTTGATGTCACTCCCACCCAGACACATGACCCTCCCAGCCATGCCTACCCAGGTTTTGTGGTGTCCAATTTTCTTTTCTGTGGGAAACGAGGCTGGCATCGGTTGCGAGGCACACCCAGCACCAACAAGGGCCGGAAGGCAAGACCAGAACCAACAGGCAGCAAGAGAGGCGCCGGAGAATCAGCCCCAGCCGCTTCTCCATCCCCCACCATCGCCATTACTTTCACAGGTCAGGAGAGGAGCAGGCCAGCCAGTGATGGGACAGGGAGGCGCAGCAGAAGGCCCAAAGAGATGCATCCAGAGCCACGGGTTGCCGACACCTGGCTAGTGGGAATCTCCAGTGGTCTTGGGAGACAGTTTAAATGGTTGGCTTAGAGTGAAACAAGAAGTTCAGGATCATACAATTCTTCCACTTTAGGACTCCATTGTCTGGGAATTTGATTTCCCTTTTGCCCACTCAACTATTTGAGCATGATGGACAATGTTATTTTTAATTGGTAAAAGCAGGAGAGTGCAAAAGTTGGCTTGAAACTCAACATTAAGAAAACTAAGATCTTGGCCTTCTCAATTCCTGGCAAATAGATGGGGAAGAAATGGAGGTAGTGACAGATTTTATTTTCCTGGGCTCCAAAATCACCGCAGATGGGGACTGCAGCCAAGAAATTAAAAGACGCTTGCTCCTGGGGACGAAATCTATGACAAATCTAAACAGCATACTAAAAAGCAGAGACATCACCCTGCCAACCAAAGTACATATAGTCAAGGCTATGGTTTTCCCAATTTCAATGTATGCCTGTGAAAGTTGGACTATAAGAAAGGCTGAGCACCAAAGAGTTGAAGCCTTTGAACTATGTTGCTGAAAAAGACTCCTGCGAGTCCCTTGGACTGCAAGGCGATCAAACAGGTCAGTCCAACAGGAAATCAACCCTGACTGTTCTTTAGAAGGCCAGATCCTGAAGAGGAAACTCAAATATTTTGGTCACCTGGTGAGAAGGAAGGACTCACTGGAGAATAACCTAATGCTGGGAAAGATTGACGGTAATAGAAGAAGGGGATGACAGAGAATGAGGTGACTGGATGAAGTCACTGAAGCAGTAGGCATGAGCTTAAATGGACTCCAGAACATGGTAGAGGACAGGAAGACCTGGAGGAACATTGTCCATGGGGTCACTATGGGTCAGACATGACTTCACAACTAACAACAACAAAAAGCAAGGCCCTTGGATCATCTTCTAAGAATGAATGGAAACTAATGCAAACAGTGAAACTGAATTACTTTCTACCCCACCCTGTCTGCTCCATGTATTTTTTTAAAAGAAAAGCACTCCTTTGTCATATAAGCCAATCTGTCTTTGTTGACAAATTGTGTATTTTAGCGGAAACTCAGGACAAAGAAACCCTCTCTGTCTTAATTGTCTTTTTCTTCGCCATTTCCCATCCCACCATGGACTTTCTCTTTCCTTGCCATTACAATGGACTCTGTTCACATAGGACTTTTGTGGAGAGGAAAAGAGTATCTCTTTGATTTACTATTTTGCTTGAGCTTCAATCAGAAATGTTTTTTCTTTTCTTGGTACAGCATCCTGTCCTTGGAGTCCATCCTGAGATATCATCTGAAAAAGCCTAGTTTGGAGATAAGCATCAATGCTAGCCAATAACTATTGCTGCAGTATTTGTTTCTCCTTTCCTCTGGAAAAATGTTTTCCAAAACATTTGTTGTCCTTCAATTGCATTGTAGTGGATGTGTTGTTGCTTCTTTTTCCTTTTAACTAATGGAATGCATACACAAATCTTGTTTCTCAAAAAGTGTGGAAATAGAAAAACAAAGAGAACATCAAACGAGGGAAATTCTCTTCTGTCAGAAATTTTTGAATCCATTGTTCTCTTTCGTTTTCACTTTACCTGACTTAAAGTTATGTTTCATTGGCATTAAGACAAGTTGCTCTCTTTTCTGTCCTCAGAAATTAGGTCTGTCTTCTTCACTGCTTTCCTAACTGCCTTTTTAAAATGTTGGGTCATCTTCCCTGGCAAGGACAAGCCCATATGTTTTCCTCATCAACTTAAGATGAAAAAAGAACCAAGATAATATTGAAGGTTGAGGCACAGAATGAACATTGGAAGGTAAAAAAGAATATAGAATGCAACAAGATATAGAATCCATGTAGCTATGGATTCTCCAGAAAACATCTCGTCAAGGACCCACTATAGTGGGGCAACTATAGAAAGGGATCACACCACATTTGCAACTGTTTCATTCTTAAGAATAGAGTATACCCTGGTAACTAAGACTAGCATCCAATTACATATATGCTTAGTGCATTATTAGATAAGAGTTTCTCCTGCCAGAAACTTAATCTGCATTGTTTCTTTTTATAGGAATATTGCTTTTTCAAGAGTTTTCACTTAGTGCCATTTTTTTCAGTCAATGACTGTGGACATGATCCATCAAGACAGTAAGACAGTTATCAGGAAAGGCTGACACCCACAATACTTGTAGAATTACCAACTAATATCTCAATTATAGAGCATCAAGTTCAAGTACACTTCATCCCCAAACAATTCACAAAACTTTGAGCAGGATGAGTCCTGGATGATCAACTGACCACAGAATCCTTTCAACTATTCTATGAAAAGTTTGTTTGTTTGTTTGTTTATTTATTTATTTAGCATTATTACACAAATGTAGGAGGAGACTACAATGTGAATGGAGAGTAGTAGTTGGCTGCCAAATTAGCTCTGTTGTGTTACACGCTCTCATGCTTCCCAAGGTATGCCACAGGAGGGTGAGCTAGCTTTGCACCAGAAAGTGAGAGCAAAGGTGAGCTAGCTTCGCACCTCTCTTCTTATAGTATCACCTAAGGTCCTCTCCTTCCACCAGAGCATCCTCACAAACAGGCATTGCAACCAGGAAGTTTTAGGGCCAGTAGGAATTTGATTGCCTGTATGAAGCACCAGCTCCTCTTCCCACCTATTTATCTATTTGCATAGAACATACTTTGGAACTGCTAGGTGGGCAGAAGCTGAGAAAGTGAAGGAAGTGACAGGCGTTCACCTTGCCAATCAGTGTTAGGGCTCAAATTGCAGGAGTAAAGACCATCTCCAGCATCATTAAGCCCCTGAGCCACCACACCTCAAAAGTTGCTTTAAGTCAATAGGAAACTTAGCAATCATGATTACACTGCTGTTATTGCAAGTAGTAAGGAAAGCAATATGAGCAACTTGAGCTTGGTGAAACTTTTGCAGCTACCTATAACATAGTGTATTCACCTAAATTTGTCAATTAATAATGCCATATGATGGGTCTGAAAAGGAAATGTTAGTTGACTTCATCCAGTCTCTGTTCAAAATATATTAATTCAGGATAAGCAATGTTTTGATCATTAGGGATGAGGGAATTGAAGATGCAACATGGATGAAACTGAATCTGGATGAAAATGAGTTTTCTCCCTGGTATGTAAAATAAGTGTCCTCTCTTTTTTGGGGTAGATTACTATTTTTCTGTTTCCTGTTTCAAAATGATATATGAAGCACTACCAATATTCTGCAATTAGTCAATGAGTTTCAGAGATTGCATGCCACCTGAACTCACTGTTCAAATTCTGTATAGTGTATATCATTATTATTTAATCTTTAGTGAGATTCACAGCCTTTGGGGCTTGTTGGTAGCTCAACAGTTCAAGTCTTAACCAAGGACCTAGGAACTGTTCAGGTAGCATCGGCAGATATAAGCTGTTCCAAGTAGGGTTTTTTTTTGTAAAATCATGATATTTTTGGCTGATCAATTCAGGATTTCCAAATAGCAAGGCAGCCCCTTAGGTATTGCTCCAATTGCTCCAATTACAATTGGGATAATACATGATTTCTTTTTCCAAAGTCTCTCAATTTCAATTTGTAAGTCCGGATACTTTGTGATTTTTGCTGCATGTCTAAAATTTGTGCATCACCAGGTATTGCAATGTCAATGAATCAAATCCTTTTCTTCTCAACTATATTATTATTATTATTATTATTATTATTATTATTATTATTATTATTATTATTATCATCATCATCATCATCATCATCATCATCATTTTCATCTTCATCATCATGTTCATCTTCATCATCATCTCTTAACCCTCTTTTACTTTCTCTATTTTTAATTAGAATCATAAAGTATATTTTTCCAATTCCATTTGGAGTCTTATTCTTTTACATTCATTCCAATGAGAAAGACACCAATATAACTGAAATCAGTCTGCTCTTCCTAAGAACATTTCCTTGAGCAATCAAACTTCTCTTTTCAAAGTAGCAAGATATTTACATCATATAAAAGTCCCCAAACTCTGAAGTGCACTAACTTCAGTGTACTGCAGTGCACTTCCCACAATTTTGGAGGCCAATATATATACCTATTATGGCAGGGGTGGGATTCTACCAGTTCGCACCTATTTGCTAGAACCGGTTGTTAACATTCTGAGCATTTTGGAGAACCAGTTGTTGGAAGAAATTACTGGCCTAATCCTGCAAGGAAGTCAGGAAGGAAACATTCTGGTGTTGCTTACAGAAACTGCCTCTCCGTTAATCCTGATTATATTCTTGGCAGGATTAGACTTCCTGTCTCAGGACTGTCTCTGGAGTTTTTTCCCTCCCCTTTGCTGGTACTTTGCTTATGTGGAGTGACCATTCAAAGTTATAATGGCACTGAAAAAAGTGACTGATGACTATTTTTCACACTTATGACTGTTGCAGCATCCCCACAGTCATGAGAGGCTAGGCGAGGAGATGAGTGCCTCGATGTGAGTGATATTGAGTTGGCCATGCCCAGCCAGTAACATGACCACTAAGTCATGCCCACCAACTTTGCCCCCTCCACAGAACCGGTTGTTAAAAAAATTGAATCCTATCCCTGTACTATGGTATATACTGTACTATACTTTCTAGGAGGACTGATGGACCTATCTCCACAACATGGCACCTGATAAAATAACTGGGAAACACCAATCTTTTTTATGTACAATTGCTATTATCACATCAGTCTGATGTAGTGGTTTTGAATGTAGCTAAATTTTGTTACACTGTCTGCAAAATTAAGCAGACTTTGACTGCCACTGACAATCCACCACTAACTGTAATATATTATTTTGTCTTTTAATTTTTTAATACTTTTTATTTGTATTATATAAGGCCATAATAATTATATAAGGCAAGTTTGATCTCTGGCAGACATCCATTAGAAAAAAATAAATGTAGCTTAGAACTGATTTTTTGCGTTCTTGGTGCTCTGTGAGTTTGTTATTTTCTTACAAATCATCTTACAGATGCTTCATTATCAGACTAGATAACATTGCAGCTAAAGGATAATGGGACAAATGTAATGGATATATTCCTGCAACTGTTTTGTTGCCAACAGTTCATAAATGTTTTGTTATGGATCTTGAGGGACTGTTTCTTATTATTTTTCAAATTCATCTATAGTTTGGAAAACAACAATAACAGATAGAGTTCTTTGGTAGCTTTTTGTCCAGATATCAACTAAAGTTAGACTGATTACTTCTCATTTGGTTGCAGGCAAGGTCAGCCAGGGGTTGCAACTGCTAAGACTATGTGCTGGGTAAACCTAGCTACTAGGGCTTATCCAATGAACTATTATTAAAAACAAATCAAACCTCAGTGGTATGTGTGAATTTTGCCAGTCTTAGTTGTGGATAATATAAATCATTTTGGTTTCAGTCAGGTTTAAGCACAAGTTTTTCCTAATCAGCTATAGCTCTCATGTGTTACCAAAGATACCTCTGATGATGGGGAATTGTTTTTTCCCCTCATATCTCTCCACTTAAACTTTCCCCTGGAAAATGATCTTATATGGCAAGAAAGAAACTCAGACTTGGATTTGTCTTTAAAAAAGAAGAATCTTAACGAAGAAGAAAAAAAAAAAAGGAAGAAGTTGGTGGTGTTATATCTCATTGGAATTACTGCAAAAACTATATGAGAAATGGTTTCATTTCTAACCAAACACATACACTCATCCAAATCTTACATTGGATTACAGAACTGCATACAGGGAATCTGATCAATGTCCACTCTAATTGGTTGGATCACATGTAGAGGTGGTATTCAGCAGGTTCTGACCAGTTCTGGAGAACCGGTAACGTAAATTTTGAGTAGTTCAAAAAACTGGCAAATACCACCTCTGACTGGCCCTGCCCCCATCTCTTCTCTGCCTCCTGAGTCCCAGCTGATCAGCTGGGTCTTCTTTTATTGTCATGCACAGGAGAAAGGAGTGGAAAGCAGGTTAGTGGGGAGGGGAGGGAGATTTTGCAATTACCTTCCCCCAGGAGTGGAGAGGGAATGGAGATTTTACAGTATCATTCTCCTGCCACATCCACAGAACTGATAATAAAGATTTTTGAATCCCACCACTGATCAAATGAGCTGAGATTCTCCTTATAACGTGGCAAATTTGTAGGAAAGTTCACCCATTTAAATCCATTGTTCAATCAAAGTTGATTTATCTGTCTTTCTCATTGACAATGTTCTGCATTTTTAAAAGCAGTCACTTATATTCTGATGACCCGCATTAGAGGTTTGGGCATGCACTCTCAGTTCAAGCTTTAGGGTGGGCTTTTATTTCACCGTCCCTATCAGTAAATGACATAGAGGTCTGTTGGTTTGTCAACTGTCTCAGACTCCTTCCTGCTCTAAAGTAAGCCCAGCAGTGAAAGCGAAGAAAAAAAAAGAGAGAAGGGTAGAATGCCCCTTGATAAATAACCTTTCCATATTAAATGCCCATCAATCTGACATAAACAATTAGCTGTCAGGTGCTTGGCTTTGCAAGCAGAGGCCAATTTTCAGATTAGTGCTAATTGCAGGGAGGGCTGACACATCAACTCTGAGAGCCAGTAGCTTACAGTGCCCATAGAAGCAGACTTCAATAGCAAGAGCAAGGGAGGGCCAAGGCTGCCTGTCTCCAGATTGCTGGCAGTTTGACTGTAGACTAAAGTAATGGAGCTGGCAGGGTGGAATCAATTACTGGCCAATGAAGATTTTCCCACAGGTCGGGGCTTGGGAAAAAGAAGGACGTTCCTGCTGCCTAGACAGCTGGCATGGACTGTCCAGTGGGAAAGGAGCCGGCAGAATGAGAAAAAGAGGGACAGTTTTCTGTGATAAAAACAATGACAGACTATAAATTATGAAAAGGGTACTTGGCAAAAAAAAAAAAAAGTGGAAGTTTGCTCTCTGCCTTTTCTCTCTGCTGTACCCAGAACAATTTGAAGATTTTTGCACTGACTTTAGGCAGTGTGTCAGTAGACAAACCCCCAATTTAGCTCTCATTTTGGTTTTAATAAGGTACACATGTGTGCTTCTTTGCAGATCTTTTGGAGAGTAGTTTGTGTGACTAGTTTAATTTGCCTGATGTTTGATTTACATTACATTCAAGGACTAAGTACAGGATATATGCCTCCCCCCCCCCCCATTTTCAATCTAACTTGCTTCTGAGGAATTTAAGGGACATACATGAGAAACTTCCTTCTTTTACTTAGAGCTACTGTATCAAATTTTGTCTGAAAAAATCTAGATTACCACTAAACAGTGGCAAAGAGATACAGAACAATTTAACTCTTTGGTGCCCTTTAGTGAGCATCTGAATTATTGCAGGCTAGGTTGGAATGAGAATCAGTAATCACCCCAGTCAACTACTGACCTTTATAGGTAAGTGTGGAGTTGAACTTGATTTTTCCTGGTCCAGCTGCCCACAACTTTTTCTTCAATGTCCCTGGGTATGTACTATATTTAGATATATTTATATACTATATTTAGATCAGACCAAAAGTGATGAAGTTCTAGGTTTTCTAGGTCTAGAATTTCAAGTCTGGTGGCATAAGGTATTCTGCAACGAGTAGAGGAGTGTAGAACTCTTCTTGTGAAATATTTCTGGACTTTCTCAACTGTGTTACTATCAGATATGTAATGTGGGTTCCAGACTGATGAGCTGTATTCAAGTATTGGTCTAGAAAATGTTTTGTATGCTCTAGTTAGTAGTGTGATATTACAGAGAAAAAGCTACGTAAGATTAGGTTAACAACTCTTAATGCTTTTTTGGTTATGTAGTTACAGTGGGCTCTAGCACGTAGATTATTAGAGATGAGTACTCCAAGGTCCTTGACAGAGTTTAGATCCTCAACAAGGTCTTAACTGTTCAGCCTGTATTTTATTTTCTGATTTTTTTTGCCAATATGTAAGACAGAGCATTTGTTTGTTGAGATTTGAAGTTACCATTTGTTTGACCATTCTGATACATAGTCGAGGTCTTTTTTAGGGGTAGCAGTATTGTTTGTGGTGTTGAATAGCTTTAAATCATCAGCAAAGAGGACACAGTTGCTCTTAATATGATCACAGAGGTCATTTATGTAGATTATGAAGAGAGTTGGTATGAGAACACTGCCTTGGGGGACACCACTATTGACTGGTACAGAATCTGATAGGACACTCCCAATTTTGACCATTTGTTGCCTATTTGACAGGAATGCTTCTATCCAGTTATGCAGGTGTCCAGAGATACCATAAGATTTTAGTTTTAGGAGTAGTTTGTTGTGTACCCCTGAATCAAAGACTTTACAGAAGTCTATGTAGATTGCGCCTATTGCTTTGCCCTGATCGAGTTGTGTAGTCCATATGTTTTTGCAGTGTAAGAGTTGCAGATTACAGGATAGTTTTTTTCTGAAACCAAATTGTTTATTAGAGAATAGGTTGTTTGTTTCTAAGTGGAGGATAATGGATTGGTTAATAATTGATTCCATGACTTTAACAGGTGATGCAATAAAGAGATTGGTCTGTAATTTTCAACTAGGCTGGGGTCTCTCTTTTTGAAGATGGGGAAGACTGTGGCTTGTGACCATAGGTTAGGCAAGGTGCTGGTCCTGAAATATTTTTCAAAGATTATGCTTAGAGGTTCGGCTATGGCAGTGGATAGCTTTTTTAAGAAGTAGGCACATATTCCATCTGGTCCAATAGATAGAGATGGTTTTAGATTGCATAGTGCTTTTTCAACATTGTCTTCTGTAAAATCGATATGTATTAGATCATTGTAGTTGTCTGTTCTTAGACAAGGAAATACTGGGCATGATCCATTGCTGTTTACAAATACTGAGCCAAAGAATGTGTCAAAGAGGTTGGCTTTAATGGTGTCATCATTGCCGTCTTTAACATTAGGTCCTTTCAGGGGTGGGATGGACCTTGAGTCTTTTAGTTTGTTGTTTCCAAAATTGTAGAAAGCGCTGGTGGAATTGATGCGTAGAAAGTTTAATGTGATAATTGGTGCATTCAGTCTTTATCTGGTGGCATAATTTTTTTTATCTGGTGGCATAAATTTTGAATGAATACTTCAGTTTGGTGCTCCATATCTAGAGGTCAATGCACATTTATAAGCATATCAAGCAAAACAAAACAAAGCATGTATCCCCTGTAATGGCAGTATTTTTGCAACTATTGTTCATTTCATCCTGAAAACCTGATTATAATTTACATTGAAGATTAAAATTAGCCCCTTTTGCTTTGTGATGCTTAATTCTTAATTTTCATTAGCAACACTTTACTAACAATTCAACTTCAAGAAAATGTAGATAGATGCAGAAAGAAGTGGAGGGCATAAAAATTAAGCAAGGAGGCACAAAGGAGCAAAGAAGAGGTTTTTTTAAGGATCATCTGTGATGGGGCTACATATTCTATTATAGGGCAAATAATAGAGTATTTAGGTCGCACAGATATTGAAGTTACATTGCAGATAGATTGCAAAAATATTGTTTTGCTCTATGAGGAGATCTCTACATGCATAAATGTATTTTTAATAGTTGAACATTTTTTTGAAAAAATGAACATCAGAATATCAGTAGTCCTCAAGTTATGATCACAATTTATGACCACAATTGAACCCAAAATTTCTGTTGTTAAGTGAGACAGATTTTAAGTGAATTTTGCCCCTTTTTTGTTAAGTTGTTTAGTGAATCACTGCAATTGTTAAGTTAGTAATACGGTTGTTAAATGAATCTGGCTTCCCCATTGATTTTGCTTGTCAGGAGTTCTCAAAAGGTGATCACATGACCCTGAGACACTGCAACCATCATAAATATGAGTCAGTTGCCAAGCATCTGAATTTTGATCACATGATCATGTGCATGACCGCTGCAATGGTTGTGTGAAAAACAGTCATAAGTCCCTTTTTCAATACCATTGTAACTTTGTACGGTCACTAAATGTTTACTGTTGTAAGTTGAGGGCCACCTGTACTTTTAAGACTGTCCCCTTTTTTAAATTGTTGTCCAACAATGCTCCCTGATCTGAAGTTAGAATAACTATTTCACGAGGAGAGACCTCTTTGAAGTGTTTCCTCTGACTCACATTTTTATAGGTAGAATGTTTCACCCTCTGCTGGTAACAGAATCTGTAAGGAACAATACAATCTAGAGTATAGAGGCATGCAGTTAATAAAATGGGAAGATAGCAGCTTTCTGGTTTCCACCTGTAAGAGAAAATCAAAAGAGAAGATGTAAAAGAGCAACTACTGGGAAAGCTGAAAAGCTTCATACTGTTATTTTGAACATTGTGCAAAAACATCTATGGAGGTTCTCAGTCATCCAGGCCATGATTGTTCCAAAGGTGCTTTTTTCAAGAGGCAATTGAACTTTCTGTTTTTTTCTTTAAAGACATTTTGCTTCTCATCCAAGAAGCTTCTTCAACTCTGACTGTATAGTTTTATCCTTCCATTCCCCACCATCCAGTCAGAGCTGAAGAAGCTACTTGGAGGAGAAGTGAAACATCTTCAGAAAGAACAACAACCACCACCCAGAAAGTCCAGTTGCCTCTTGAAAAAGCACTTTGTGTAAAAACATTGTGTAAAAATCCTCAGAGCCTTCTTTCTCTCTTAAGAAACATTTAAGCAACACACAACCAACCCTTGCTTGGCTTTTGTGAATCCTGCAAGTCTAACCCAGGGATGGGTGGGACGAGACAACAGCAACAATGAATTGCTTAACAGGACATGTTTTCTCAAGGACATGAATTATTCCAGGATAATGCTTAGGAAACAATGGAAAGCTTGCTGGCAGAAGGAAACAATTCTGAGAATGAGAAATGGTACGACTTAAATGTGAACTTCCTGATCTCAGCTTGCTGAAAGGTGCTCTTCTGAAATGGTGCCACCCACCCTATTGAGTTGAGAATTCTTTTTGGAACTACCGTACCTCCATTGTTGCTAGCACAGCTGCTGTTTAACTGACACAATGGCAGGACTCGTGCATAGGACACAAACAGCTGCTGCTCATAGGACTGTTTCCTCCAAAATGGTGGATGTAAGCCATGGAGAATATCTTCCAAGGAACCCCACCCACCAATAAAATACTTTTAGTAAGAAGTTAGGTTCAATTTCGTGTGATACATTAAAATGGAGGGAGCTTCAAGCTCATCACTGTAGCCGCTATTTTGACTTTTTCAATCATTCCTGAGGACATGTCTGACATAATGAGATGTTGTAAGTATGTGTGTTGACTCATATGGTTTGAGAAGACTTCTCTTTTTAAGGTGTATAAATTCAATAAAATCCAGTTTAGCATCTCTAAATAGCCCATTTTATTTTATTTTATTTTCCTTTACCTTTGCTTTTTACAAGTTAATTAATAAGAAAACAATCTGTTTAAGTGAAGTTTGATTCCTGGGATCTACACAGAAAGAAGTTTTCTTGGCAAGAATATGGAAGAGGTTTGCTGCTATCTGCTTCCTATCCTATCCTATCCTATCCTATCCTATCCTGTCCTGTCCTATCCTATCCTATCCTATCCTATCCTATCCTATCCTATCCTATCCTATCCTATCCTGCTTCATGAGGTAATCTGTATAGGATATAAAGAAGAGAAATTTAGAAATGAAAGTTGTCTTATCCTAGGATGTCTGGATACGTTTTTGGAAGAAAGTACATTATACTAGAAACAATGTGACTATAAAGCAACCGATATGTTCTATATATTTAAAAGGAGCTTGATAGAACAGTTTCTTGTAACCTTTGTTTTTTTTTTTAAAAAAGTAGGAAGAATGAAGTTAAATGAGACACGAGCAAAAAAGGATGCTATTACCAGAATAACCTTCCTCAATCTGAAGTTTTCAGATGTTTTTGATTTCAACTCCCACAGTCTAGATCTAGCATGGAATTTTGGTTTATTTTTTATTTATTTATTTGGTTTATCATTTGCTAACAAGATAATAAGTATAAGTAAAAACATAGTTATGAATACATGGATAAATATAAGAAAAATAAAAGAAACAATAGAACAGGGACGGTAGGCATGTTGGTGCGCTTATGCACGCCCCCTACAGACCTCTTAGGAAAGGGGTGAGGTCAATAGTAGAAAGTCTAAGGTTAAAGTTTTTGGGGTTTGGGGAAGAAACCACAGAGTCAGGTAGAGTATTCCAGACATTGACCACTTTGTTGCTGAAGTCATATTTCCTGCAATCAAGTTTGGTGCGGTTAACTTTGAGTTTGTATCTATTGTTTGCTCTTGTATTGTTATTGCTATTGGTGTGGGAATGAAATAAAACACATGCAAGTGGGTACCAGGTCCATGAAAGCTGTCCTAAAGCTGTCCCATTTTTCTTAATTTACTATCTTAACTGTGTGCATTCAAGGGTGATAAAACCATGGCTTTGTCCATCTGTGCCTATGAGGGAGGAGCAGTTTCAGGTCAGCTGCTGTCCGCATGCAATGCAACATTTCATAGAAATAATCTCATGAAAAGTTCACGATCACCATATGTTTCTTATTCTGTGTGTGCAAAATAAGTTCCAATCTGCATTCTGTAATTAAAACACAGGGTCTTGTTATTAAGTTGTGCTATCTCACATATATTATATTCAGCTTTGCTGAAAGAGGGGGAATCATTCAGAAAACTCCTGTTCTAGTGTTCTCACACATCTTGAGCATTGAAGTACAAAAATAAAAATTATTTGGAATTCAGAATTCTCCCATAGTTCATGAACCAAGAGGAGCTTTTAAAGATTAGTGCAGGCTCTAAAACTGAATAAGTAAACTCATTATGGTGTTTCAAAAGAAAGGTAGTTATCATAAGACTTCTGCTGATTCAGCATCCTATGTCCAGTTAGATGCCTCTAGGAAGACCACACATGACACAATTGGACCATATTTATGTCATCCCCAGCAACTGATACATTAAAATTAAGTTGGCCATTTCTTGTTTTTCACAAGAAAAACAAGTTTTTTTCACACAAACCTAACTGCAGGACAGTACTTGTGGTTGAGATATTTGCAGTCCTGGAACATAAAATGTCTTGTTTGTTGATATGCAGGGGTGGAATTCAAACGGTGTTACAACCAATTCGGTGAGAGTGTGTATTACAAAAAATCATCAGCTGTATTGCCTGGACAGCTGACAAGCACTGCGCTCAGATGTGCAGTGTTTGAAAATCCTCTTCTTTCCTGCTTTTTCAACCTCAGCTGTGCCACTCAAAGCAGCTGACATTGAAAAAGCAGGAAATAAAGGACAGACAAGAGCCCTGGCGGGTGGGTGGGCCAAACAGACGACCAGAAGGTCTTTGCAGTGAATCAGTTCAGTGTCAGCTGCTCTATGGAGCTACCGGTTCAATAGAACCCGCCCTAACTGGTAGCATCCCACCCCTGGTGATATGTTGAATGCTTTTCTCTCTCCCCCTCTTCCAATTTCAGCTCAAAAAGGAATCCTAAACAACTTCAAACTCACTACAGGAGAGCTAGATAGTTCTTGTTCTGTGAGAAACTTTTGTGAAATATCAGAACAGATTACAGAACAGTTGTTAGTTATTATGGGCATTGTGCTTAGTATCTTTTGGAGAAACTTGTACTCTATGAATTTGTCAAGGTTCACTAAGAGCTGTCTATTCTAGCATCTAATTCTAGAATTTTATGGGAAGAAGGCCAATAGTGAATGTTGAGTTCTTAAAACTCAACCTCTGATATAGAGGTTTAATATAAACTACCTTGGATTTTTTTTCATTTACAGTGCAAAATGGTACATTAAAAACAAACTTTACTCTTTTAACACAGAAACTGTAAAGAATATAATCTTCCTTTCATTACCATCTCAGTCTATCTTCTCATACCCTGGGAAAAAGAGAGTTAAGATCTAGTATTTAACAGTCTCTGTGGGGCAGTGGTTATGGTGCAGTACTGCAAACTGCCTCTGCTGAAGCCAGCTGCCTACAATTTGGCAGTTCAAATCTCACCAGGCTCAAGGCTGACTCAGCCTTTCATCCTTCTGAGGTGGGTAAAACGAGGAGCCAAACTGCTGGGGCAAAATGCTGTCTCTGTAAACTGCTTAGAGGGGGCTGTAAAGCACTGTAAAGCAGTATATAAGTCTAAGTGCTATTGCTATTGCTATTATGTCTCAAATTCAGCATATTAGTAATAGTAACAATAAAACTATTCCAAAATTAATTGTAGCTATTTATCAAGATTATTCCTAGCTAAATACAACCCTGATTCTTCCAGGTTCTATTAAGAGTCACTTTGAAATCACTTTAAAGGAGATCTGTGTGTACAGCTTCTTTCAGTGCAGTGCAACCCTTGACATTCTCATTGTTTAATCCTTTAAACCATTACTGCTTACGACCAAATAAATAGGGGTGGGATGCATTTTTCCTCCTGTTCTACTGATCCTCTAGCTTAAGCAAAGGCACTTGAGCAGCATTTTGTGAATCATTTGATCAGTCCAGAGGCATCTGTTGCATTTCCTTGGCTATTATGGACGGAAATAACAACCATTCAAATAATCCCCAAGCAACTTCATTCCTCTATGGCCCTTCAAAGACTTAAGACTTCTTAAACAGCATTGCAGTGTTTGGAGACATTTTATTAAAAGGTCTCGGCTACCCTTCCCAGGTTTTGGAGCAAAAGGGCAAACTTCCATGCTGAAAAACAGTGCTTAATGAGCACAGCATCTTCTGAAAAATGATGGTTCCAGTGCAAATATAATATTTGAGAGTTGAAAATAAAAATGGCTGGCACTCCTTTTCTAGTTTGTGGATAGAAATGTCAATGTGGAAGAATGGAATTTATTATTATAGACATACTGAATGATGATGTAAATAATTTCCTCTGTCATGATGACACTTTCCTCTGTCATGATGATGATAATGCTGATAGCTGTCATTAAATTTGTCCAAGGAGGCTGTAAAATAATTTTACAAGGGTATGTATGTACCCTTGTTAAAATGCTTTTCTTGGATCCAATGATGGTGAAAAGTTCCCTGAATGATAATCTCAATCCTTAGTCAAGTTTTAGGCTGGGCATGGAATAGAGGCAACTTTTGTTGTACTAGTACGTTTGGTTGGAATTGTATGGGGATCTGAATGCAATATTGCACTTATCCTGGTCCTATTAAATCTTTCTGCACCTCTCAGTAGTATCAGTTATGGTATCAAGTTAGACCAGGGGTTGGGAACTGATGCTACTGCTTTGCATTTTTTCTGCCTTTGTTCAATGGATGATTCTAGACAATGATGAGAAGTTGAGTTAGCCTTGTGGAGTGCCCCAAGACTTAGTGTCCCCCCCCCCACACACACACACATTGTTTAATATCCATGTAAATCCACTGAGAGAAGTCATACATAGGTTTGGGTTCTTTACTGATGATACTGAACTTTACATCTCTACCCTAACCTATGGAATTGAAACAGGTGAGATTTTATTCGGTTCTCTGGAAGTCGTGAGAGTCTAGATGTAATAAAACAGGCTAAAATTAAAGCAAAGAAAAGTTCTTGTGAGGTTCTTGCGTTGCTCCAGTGGTGCTCCAGTACTCCCAAAGGAACAGGTTTATGATTTGGGTTCCTTCTGGGTTTGTACATCTTGCTTGAAGAGCAAGTTGAGTCATGAGAAAGGACCTTGTAGCAGTCACCCAATCCCTGGTCATTACTTGGTTAGATTACTGTAAAGAATTCTACATGGGTTCTTTAAAGGTCACTTGGAAGCTTTACTTGATTCAAAATGCAATGCCCATGTATTAGTCAGAAGTGGACAGTGAGCACACATTGCATCAATGCTGTGGGCCCTGCACTGGCTTCTGACATACTTTGAAGTACAATTCAAACTGCTGTTATTAATCTATAAAGCTCTTGATATCTTGGCACTGAATTACCTTCAAAACTATATTTTTAGAATCAGCCAATTACTTAATTTTTCTGGGAAAAGCAACTGTTGGATTCTCAAAGTTGAAAGATAAGTGTGTGGGAGGAAAGGCTCAGGGCTACTCCTTTTCTGTAGCGGTGCTGACTGCTGGAATAGTGTCTTGTTGGGTTTTAGGTTAGCTTTGAGCTTAGTTCACCTTCTGTGAGCAGCTAAGAGGAAAGCTCTTGCAGAACTACTTTGGGCTTTGATGATGGTTTTGGATTTTTTGTTTTTGAACATTTTAAAGTTTTCAATCAGAATAAAACTGGAAGGTTAAGCAGGAGACTCTATACTATTTCAGACAAGTGACTGTCCAGTCTCTTCTTAAAAACCTCCAGTGATGGAGCACCCACAAGTTCCGATGGCAAGCTGTTCCACTGTTTAATTGTTCTCACCATTAAAAGTTTCTCCTTAGTTCCAGATTGCTTCTCTCCTTGATAAGTATCCATGCATTATTTCTTGTTCTGCCTACAGGTGCTTTAGTAAATAAGTTGAGCCCCTCCTCTTTGTGGCAACCTCTCAAATCATGTCACCCCTAGTCATTCTTTTCTCTAGACTAGCCAAACTCAAATCCTGCAACTGCTCTTCATATATTTTAGTCCCCAGTCCTTTAATTGTCTCTTCTTAGCACTTTTCAACATCTTTTTTGTAATGTGATGACCAAAAGTATTCCAGGTGTGGCCTTACTAAGGCTTAATATTTTGTTTTGTTTTGTATTGTTTAAACAGAATGTAGAAATCTTAGTAGCTTATATATCCCTGTAAAATTCCCAAGAGACCTACGAGATTGCAGTGGGGTACAAATGTAGTTAATAAAGGCAGACTGAGTCTCCAAAGCCTTCTCTTTGTGAAATTTTCCCCTTGAAGGGAGTTACAGGTAGTTTTTGATTTTTGGATCATACTCTTATGATCATAATGGAGTCCAAAACTTCTGTTATATGTTGTGATGGTCTAAATTTGAGGCACCCATTGACGGATTAAATTTTATGAGCTTTTTTTTTTTTTTTACCAATCCTTAAGCAAATGTGGCAATTGTTCAGTGAACCTATGTCCACAACGGGCATTTTTTCTGGAAATTGAATTATCTCTGTAAATGGTTGGGAGAGATTAAATTGGATGGGACATTTGTATAAGAGGTTTCAAGGGCAAACTAGATCTGATTTCTTTTACATCTGTTTCAGATTCTAAGAACTGCCTAATTTAGCTGCCTTTAGCTTTTGTGACTGAGAACAGAATCACTAAATAAGTTAGCATTTCAAATTACCCAAATATTGGGTACTTAAATTGGGGGGGGGCAATCAAAAGTCAATGAAAATCAACTGCTAGATCCTAGCTTTTGACCTGCAAATATCTCCAACTCACTGTTAGTCTAAAATATCAATGGACACTTCTCCAAAATAAGTTTGAGCTAAAGAGCCGTGGTAGTGCAATAGCTAGAATGCAGTATTGCAGGCTAACTCTGCCAATTACCAGGAGTTTGGTCCTCATTGGCTCAAGGTTGACTCAGCCTTCTATCCTTCCTAGGTTGGTAAAATGAGGAACCAGAGTGCTGAGGCAATATGTTGACCAGTGGTGAGATTCAATTTTTTTTTACTACTGGTTCTATGAGCGTGTCTTGGTGGGTGTGGCAGGGAAAAATCTGTAAAATCTCCAGTCAGAAGTGGTATTTGCGGTTCTCCAAACTACTCAAAATTTCTGCTGCCGGTTCTCCAGAACTGGTCAGAACCTGCTGAATACCACCTCTGATGCTGACTCTGTAAACCACTTAAAGAGGACTGTAAAGCACAATGAAGCAGTATATAAGTCTAAGTGCTTTTGCTATTGTTTCAAACCAACTCTGGAGCTGAATCCAATTTAGGGGACTGGAGGGAATCACCCAAGCCATGGTATGTCTGCAGAAATGAGAAAAAAAGATTAAAATTGTGGCACAAAGGTGCAATTGAAGGTCTATCATTGAAGCACACTAAAAAAACAAACCCTCCTCCCTCCCCCCCCCCACAATCACATAACTGTGGCGGTCATCTTAACTGTTTTTACCATATCCTGTCCCAGGAGGATGACCAATTCTTCCATGGCAATCTTTCGTTTAGGATTGAGAAGTTATCAGGGATGGCAACCATCACACAACTGGCTTCAAACAGTTTGGGCATGTGGAATGAGAAAGGAAAGTGGCACCAAGTGGAAGTCCTCAGTGCTCAGATCTATATTGCTAGATTTCCAGATCCATAGTAATCTGGAAGTTGATTTATATTTCTTAGGCAAGGATGAATTGGAGCTGATCATTCTTGATTTTTTTTTCCTGAAATGAATTATTCCAAGAGTTCAAAAATACTTCCTAAATCTCCAGTAACAGCTTATGAATCACATTCAGAATGTGCAGGCCAGCCCAATCATGGAAAGAAAGAATATTCCAAAACAAACTTATCTGTTTTGCATATTTTCACATGCAGGTTACCTATGAAATTTAGCAGGTAAATAGTTATGTCTCCTGACCTATTTTTGTGGATTTGGCTCCAGGTAATATTTTTTAAGTGTGCTGCTTAAGCCCAAAGCTGATCATGCAAGAGAGATCCGATCCCTACAGGAACACTGTAGAAAAACAAATTATGAACCTGAAAAGACATATTGACCTTCAATGCCCAGAATCCCCCGAAACACCGTTTGGGGTTCTGGGGAGTTGAAAGTTGACATGTTGGAAGTGACCAGATTGGAGAAATCTGTGGTATTGTCTGAAAGGCCCAGCATAAGATCTGGGGGAAGAAGGATGCTCCTGTGAAAAGTTATTGCTACAGACGGGCCCTACCTTGCCTGATTAATGACATAAATCTATAGAGAGAGGTTGTTTGAGGGGAGTCTGTCAGATTGACAGTGCAAATGTCTAATACACACAGCCTGTGAGAGAGGAGTCTGCCGACGGGTGGGAGAACACTGGCTGAGGGTTGGTCACACGGAGATTGAATTACAGTTGAATTAGATCAGAGCTGTGGGAAACATCACCTCCTAAACACACACAGTCTCCAGGGAGGGAGGGAGGAAGGTGGGGGAGAGACAGAGGCGGGCAGCTGGGGTGAAGGACTGAGAGCAGCTCACAGAAGCCAGGAACTAACTTAATTACTACAGACCTGGTTGCATCATAGTTGCCCGTCTTGGGATACTTTGCTCTCTGCAACTGAAAGGCTCTGTGGTGGCAGACTGAAGATATGAAGGGCAGGGCACGCTTTATATAAAACCTTTTGTTTCCAAGCTGGGAGAGAGGGAAGAGGGAGAGAGAGAAAAATGTCTTGGGGGGAGTGAACATTAGGAACAGCAGGGAAAAGATCTGCTCAGGCTTTTTAGCCAGGCAGCTGTAAAGGTCAGACTCCAAAGAGGATTTTGTGGCTAGTGCTACCTTTGAAGATCCGGTATTTTAGATGGCTTAGATTTCTGCAGGGAAAAAAACAAAATCTTCATGCCCACCCGGGCTTCCCCTTCTCTCTCCTGACTAACCCACCCTCCTGTTCTTCTCTTTTGGCCTCATGTTTTGTGATGACACACCGCAAAACAGGACAATGAACCAGCATCTCAGGACTGGGATCACAGCATGCGGAAAGATGTGAAGGGGGGGGGGTGTAGGCTGGAGGAGAGGACAGAAGAAAGCTGGAACTTTTAAAGCTCGATTAGGGGAGTGCAAAAAGTCACTTGGCGCTGAAGTGAGTTCACCCAGCAGGGATGAGAGCAGGACTTCCAGGAGACAGCAGGGCAGCATTTGTTTCCTTGTCTGGCACAGAAAATGCTGGCTTAGGATGAAGTATAAAATGCATGGCAT
This sequence comes from Laticauda colubrina, assembly GCA_015471245.1. Taxonomy (NCBI): domain Eukaryota; kingdom Metazoa; phylum Chordata; class Lepidosauria; order Squamata; family Elapidae; genus Laticauda; species Laticauda colubrina. Next base: position 36,623,482 of record BLBF01000002.1, read on the forward strand.
TCTCTAGTGCAATCGCACCTCAGGCGCCTTAAAAAACGACCCCTTTTCTCTCTCAGCATCATTCTGTAAGCTTGGCAGGGAAGGTGGGGAGGAAACAGTCTCCCTCCTGTTCATTTTCCCGTCCTCTTAATCTCCTGGGTTTGCACATGTCTTTGTGGGCAGGGATGAGAACCTGACCTCTAAACCCTTGTTAATAGAATATTGGGTTTGTTTTTATTATGCAACCCACTTTCAGGACAATCCTCCTTTATTTGACTTCCAATTGCCTTGGCTTGGCAAATCTCTCCCTCTTTTCCCCACCCCACTTTTCTTTCCTTCTATTTGAAAATAAGCCACTGGTATCAAATGTAATTTTGAGTTCAAGTTAGCGGCACCATTTTAAAAAACTTAAACATTGCTCAAGGGTGTTTTTTTTGGTTGTTGTTCAAATCAAAACAGGCCCAAGCTTATATGCTTTCCTTTTTTTAATGCAGATGCTTTCATTCTTGATTAATAATGATGGTGAAGGAAACTCCACAGTTATATATTCACACTGTTGCCTTTATTCCTTGACATTTCACAAGGTTGTTCTTGGATTCAGCTGATCCCAGAAGTCCTGTCTCAAGTTGTCCCAACTTACAAATATTACCAGGATGATTCCCAGCATATCTCTATGGTTTTACCCTGTCAGGCATACATTCAAGAAATGCAGCTTGAGAAGTGATAACTATAGAGTGCAAAGGCAGCCATTTCTACTCTTTCTGTGAAGAATGGGAACTAGCAGGAGAACATCTAATAAAGCTCAACTCAGAGTGGCACAATGTTTCTTGAAGGTTGCATGGTGACATCTCCCCCATGACACTAGTGTAGTCCCAGAACCTTGTAGTGTTGCTGCTCCCTTCAGTAGTAAATTCCACCAACATATCTCAATGTCAAACTGTTCACAGATAAAATGGTGTGTGGAAATGATCTTGGGAAACAAGGAGAGGCAAACCAAGGGAACAGTCAGAAAAGAGGTAGCTTATGTGGGCAGGGCAAGATGCTCAGAAGGGACCTCTCCTGGGTTTTGGGGTGTAAGGGGATAGGCCGAAATGTATTTTCAAACTTGCCAGATTTTGTTAGAGTGCAGTAGAATTAGTTGGCCATGATTTCTGTCTGGTCTACATCACAAGGCTGACATAATAAAGCTAGATATAAGATTTTAAACTGGTAACTTGAAAGGATTAGACAGATTTTGAAAAACTAATGAGAAATGAAACATATTTATAAATTTAAGATTTAAAATTCATGAATGAACTTTAGAGAGAGTTAAATATTTTAGGTTGGTTTGATTTAAATTGCATGTGTTTTATTTGACAAGTAGCCTACCATGATAAAAATTGGCTGGATATTTGCTGGTTTTTAAAACAAACAACAGTTTGGAACTGTTTATCTTGAATTTTAAGAAAAAAATACAAGAGACAACTGGCTGCTGCTGAAAGCAGATTTATTTATTCTTGTATGTATTACAAAGTGTCTTTTTTCTTTTTTTAACTGTTTATTCTGGACCAACACAAAATATATTCTTGTGCCATTTACTTTCCACTGTTTATCTGAGAAATAATTTTTTGAAAAATTATTTTTCTTAATTTGAAGAGTAATGACAGCAAATCTAGCACTGTGCTTAAAGTTTTTGACACATATTATTGGAAACTTAAGTTCAAATCCTGTTCAATTAAATTGGTGTGTACCTTTGTACATTACTTTGCAGGACTGTTGTGAGATATAAAACATGGAAGGAATAGGAGTACTGTGTATATACTTTAAATTCCAAGAAAAAAGTTGGGATGTGTAAGTGTTTATCTAAATTCCCAGTAAAACCTTTTAAAGATATCATTTGTGGTTCAATGAACCAAAATTTACTTTAGATGAACATATAGCTTATTCCCATATAGAATAAATAATGGAAGGACATTTTAATCTTTATAGGACTTGCAGATCAGAGGGATAAGGTGACCCAGAGCTCAAATGATTCAGAACATAGCAATGTGTAAATCAAGTAGGGAATTCAAGTCTTTGATGTAAGAGACAACTGAAGAGCTTGAAATCAGCATGTGAGTGAGAGAGATAACTTCTCCATATTATAATGTAGCAAAGTCAGTTATTTGTTTCTTCTGACAAGCAGAAAAAGATAGTCCTGAAATGGAGCAGCATACTTTGCCCTTAGTCAGTTTGTACACACTTGTTCATCAAAGCTGGAGGCTTATGACATTGGGAAACCATACGTGTCTTTCAGCTGCTTGGCTGATTCCAGATCATGTATCTTCTGGAGAAAACCCAGGCCAGGTGTTGCAAGGAGGGAGGTGGAAAGTTTCTTTAACAACCCACTGGGAATAACCATCTGGTGAAAAACCAGAGGGAGTAAAGCAAGCAAGCATTGTGTGACTGCTTGTTAGGATGGGGGGGAAAGTGGCTCTGCTTGACCAATAGAGCTAGGATTTGAGGAACATTTTATTCATCTTGTCTTCTCCCAAAAATTTTTCATTGGTTGTACAATGGAATTTCCTATAATCTTATGAGTTAGGAAGAGGAGGAAATGACCCGAAAGCTTGAGGTATATCATATTCCTTTAAATATTTATTCTCATTTAAATGCTACAGATTCTCTAAAGGCTAGGTCCCACTGGCCGATGGATGCAAAGCGTATGCAAAAAGGACACAGCGGATGAGCAAAATTTTGGGGGTGGCTCCATCTGTTGTCATCCGCTCCAAAAAGTGGCAAAAATTTGCATAAACAGAACAGAAAAGAACGGATGTGGGTAGCATGTAACGGATGTGGGTAGCATGTTAAACGGATATTCATAGGAAGCCTAGCGGATGAAAGCAGATGGAAGTGGATGACTCCTCCAAAGGGATTCCGGGGGAGAATTTCGAAGCGGACGCATAGTGGAAGGGGCGGATGCATAGCGGATGAAGCAGATGCATCACGGATGCCTATAGGAAACAAAGGGGATGCCGTGCGGATGTATATCAGATGCAAAGCGTTCACTGCGCATTTGGGGAGTATGAATTGCGTCAGCTCCGTGGATATAAAAGGATGCAGCATGCACACAGCATACAGGAGAAAGACGTGCTGCCACATACATCTTGCAGGAACATCATGGTTCGTCAGTCAGGCAAGAAGAGGAAGCCTGTGCCTACTTGTTCAAGCCCTGGCAAGGTGAAGAAGACCAGAACCAGCATCCCACCCCCTGGCACTGACTCTGAAGCTGCTGCTGCTGCTGTGGTGGACCAGCCCCAAGGCCTCAAAGCCCTGCTGCTGAAGGCCCTGCTGCTCAAGCCCCTGAAGGCCCTGCTGAAGCCCTACCAGAGGAAGGAAGAGGCAAGGGAAGGACAAGGGAGAGAGGAAACAGTACACCGTTTCTGAGGAGCATGAGGATGAGGTGCTGGAATGGCTGAGGGAGAATGAATACCTCTGGAGAAAGGGCCACAGACTGTATCGGGACACCAAGAAGAAGCAGGCAGCTTGGAGAGACAAGGCAGAGAGCCTGCAGAAGTACTCCTTGGATGATGGAAGCACATGCACACCTGGTATGGCAAGCTACACCTCAAGAAATCCGGGCAGGCCACTGTCAAGCTCACTGACCGGGAGATGTACGTCATGGCCAAGTGCAGTTTCCTGGAGGGTGAGATCCGCCACCGAGGAGTAGCCCCTCTGAGACCCCTCTCCCTCAGACAGCCCACAGACAGCCAGTCCTCTTCCAGCCAGGAGCCAGCTACCCTATCCAGGCAGGTGTCTTCAGAGGGCCCCACAGCAGAGACCCCCCTGACAGCTGCACTCCCCATGCTGGCGGACTTGGAGGATCCCGTGGAGGATGATGCCCTGCTGTCACAAATGGAGGAAGCAGCAGCAGCCACCAGAGGCCAACCCACCCCCATCCCCACCCCCAGCTCCAGAGGATGCAGGCAGAGAGGCAGACTGGAGGGCCAGGACCACAGTGTGCTGTTGGAGATCAGGGACACAATGAAAACCAGCACAGAACTTCTCTCTCAGCTGGTCCACTTGGACAGAGCATCCTCGGGCTGGAACACCTTCATCACCTACGTGAGCCAGACCCTGAGGGACCTGCCTGAGGCCCTGTACCAGGTGATGAAGCAGAAGATCACAGCACTTCTGCACAACCCTCAAGGCCCAGCTGAAGCTGCTCCTACCCAGTCCAGGTCTGTTCCTCCACCCCAGGCGATGTCACAGCCCTTCCTTGGCTTTTAACAGCCCCTCACCTACCAAGGCTACGACTACCAGGACTTCCCACAGCAGAAGCAGAACTTTCTAGTCCAGGCCCAGGTTCATCGGACGCCACAGACACCACTCCTCACCCAGCTGCAGACCAGACAGCCCCAGTACACTCCTCCTTCCTCCACCCCACAGTCAAGCCCGTCAACGGACAATCTGTCATCAGTATTGGGCCTGACATCTCAAGTCCTTCATGAAGAGCCTATCAACCTCATGGGACTGAGTCAGCTTTTGGATAGCTTCCTGAACACACCATCTCCTGTTGTGCCCTCGGGGCCAAGCACCCCAATGGTGCCTCAGACCAGCACTCAAGCCACAGCCACCTCCACAGTCCCTGCCCGCTCAACAACTGAGACCATGGACATGTCTCAGAGTGACTGAGAATAGTGTCAGAGACTGAGTTGTTTACTTGTTAGGTTTATCTTTGCTTAAGACACTTTACTTGGTTCATTTTGCTTATTTAATACAGTTATGAATTTTCCCTAAGAAAGTTAATAAAGGTTATCTTTGCTGAAGACACTTAATACACTTTACTTGGTTCATTTTGCTTATTTAATAAAGTAATAAAGTTTACCTAAGAAAGTTAATAAAGATTATCTTTGCTTAAGACACTTAATACAGTTTCCTTGGTTCATTTTTTTTTACTTCATAAAGTCATAAAGTTTACCTAAGAAAGTTAATAAACGTTATCTTTGCTTTAGACACTTAGTTTACTTGGTTCATTTTTTTTACTTTATGAAGTGTTGGTGAAAACTTTGAAAAAATGGTTAAGCCTTTGCATGCTTGTGGGATAGATAAGGATAGTTGTGGGATAGATAAACCTCCAGTGCAACCATAGTGGGACTGTATGGTCCACCATCCCAGCGATCCAGATTATTTTCTCCCCCTTTTTATAGAAAATATCGGTTGTCTGCTAGGTGTCCTTCTACATACTCTAGACATACTGCAGACATCCTAAATATACAAGATACATCCCAGATACAAACGTTTTGTCCATTTTTAATACTTTATATACGAGATGCATATGCTTACATCCTTTCTATTTCCATGCTACTAACGCTGTGTAGACATTCCGTGTACCTTTTGTTTCCTCCCTCTTTCCATTTTCAGCTGCAGCGGATGTGAGTTGAGGGGATGGCCAGAGGATACAGAGAGGATACAGCGGACGTTTAACGGATGATAATGGACATAGAACGTTTGTTGCCCGTATATGTCACGGATGTACATCATATGCGGCAGAAAGTTCATCCGTTCACAAAGTTTTGTGCAGCTCAAAACTTCTTGCACGGATAAAATTACAGTGGACGGATGCTCAATGGATAGAGCATATGAAACACGTATGCAGTGAGTACACAACGGATGCATAGCGTTTTCTAACGGATGGCAAGCTTTTTCTAACGTTTTACATCCTCTTTGCATCTGTAAGTGCAGTGGAACAGGGCCTTAAAGAATGCTATGTAATGCAGTTTGGCAACTGTATTAAGAATTTGTTGTCTTCTTTGTAGGTTTCCGGGGAAATAGTGAAGATCTGTTAAATCAGATGTGCTAAGAAATTCTATCCATGTTTACACAGAAATCAATTTTTACTGTGGTCATTTGGGCTAACTTAAATGTGCTTAATGTGACAGCCCAGATCTGTTATGAACATATATTTTTGTATTTAATAATAATCGCTGTGCTGTTGAAGCTTCCTTCTTGATGCTACCTGACTTATTTGCAACCAGAAACTATCAGTTTTGCATAATACATGAATTTCCCTTGGTGTGTATTGACAAACTCTGGAGAATGAACAGCTTTTGCTTAATGCAAGAGTAAGATAACCTGGTCATTCTAAATCATACTCACAAAAGACATTACTGTCAGAAAGACCTTAGGAATCTTCCCATGTGTTTGACACAAAATTAAGTTGATAATTTCATCAGCTATATAGAATAGAATAGAACATCTTTATTATCATTGCATTCTACAAATACAATGAAATTTGAAAGCTACTCCAGCACAGTGCCCCAAACACCACATCACAATCACACTACAGAGTATTTAAAAATTAAAATAATAATAATAATAAACCTAGTCTAAAAACTATCCAAAACATTTAGTAAGTTCAATAGTTTAAAAATGCCACTATATACATAGAACTAGATCACAAATGCGCTGTTTGATTCAAGGCAATTATTGCTTTGGAAAAGAAACTGTTTCTCAGTCTATTAGTCCTCATTTTAAGACACCTATAACATCTTCCTGATGGTAACAGTTTGAAATATGAATGACCAGGATGAGAACGGTGTATGGAGATTTTTAGTGCTCTAGAGCAGAGTCTGGTCTTCCCAATCTCTTCCAAAGAAGAAAGAAAGCTACTGATGATTTTTGTGCTATGTTTATAACTCTCTGGAGCCTCTTCTTATCCACTACAGAGTACCCAGCATACCACACCGTTACAGAGTATGCCAAAATGCTCTTGATGGTAGATCGGTAAAAGGTAATCAGCAACTTCTCACCCAGACCGCTCTTTTTCAGCAATCTCAGAAAGTGCTGGCACTATTGGGCCTTCTTTGCAGTGGCCATAGTGTGGACCAACCAAGTAAGGTTGTTGGAAATATGAGTTCCTAGAAATTTAAAACTATGAACTCTTTCCACACAATCTCCATTGATATATAGTGAGAGAGGCTCTGCTTTGCATTGTCTGAAGTCTATAATCAATTCTTTGGTCTTTTTGATGTTCAGGGCGAAGTTATGACTCTTGGCACCATAAGACCAGTCTGAGAACCTCTGACCTATAGGCCATCTTGTCTTCTTCTGATATGAGTCCCACCAACGTAGTGTCATCTGCAAATTTTATTATAGTGTTAAGCCCATGTCACACTGAACCAACGGATGCAAAGAGGATGTAAAACGGACAAAAAACCTTGCCATCCGTTGGTTAACGCGATGTATCCGTTCTGTACTCACTGCCTCCGTTTTGCTTCCTCTCTATCCGTCCAGCATCCGTTTATGGACGTTTCATCCACTCCAAAAGTTTTGGGCTGTCTAAAACTTTTGCGCGGAAAATGTATCCAGTTCGTCCATTCTGCATCCGCTAGGCATCCGCTAGGCATCCGTTACGCATCCGCTACGCATCCGCTGTATCCGCTAGGCATCCGTTGCGCATCCGCACAACTCCATCCACCCAGACGTAGGGAGGAAGCGGAACGGACGCAGAACAGATGCAGAACGGATGCCTAGCGGATGCAGAATGGAAACAAAGCGTTTAAAGCGGAAAAAATGTTCACAGAGGGGACCTATCTCAGATATTAAGGATGTTTAGAGGATGCCTACAGGATGCCTAGAGGATGCCTAGCGGAAACCTATACTGCCTATAAAAAGGGGGAACAACTCGCCTGTATCGCACTTTCAGAACAGCAGCCCAGCGGTGCAGACCTCTGCAGCCTTCATCTGCCTCTTCCTCTTCCACAGCATCCAGTCATGTCCATCGTGGATTGTAACAAAGTCCTTTCGGCAGCCACCATCATTCTGCAACAGTGCGAAGCCATCTGCAGGCTCTGTGAACACTACTGTGAGAAGAAAAGGAGCCACCCAAAAGGAGTCTGGGTCCGAAGATGGTTCGCCAGAAGAGCAGAGGACGGACTGTACAACAAGCTGATGGTGGAGCTCAGGAACGAAGACACTCGGGCGTTCCAGAACTTCATGAGGATGCCTCCAGCCATGTTTGACGAAGTTGTGCAGCGGCTGACACCCAGGTTGACCAAGGCAAACACCAGCTTCCAGCCCAGCCTGGAACCTGGGCTCAAGGTGGCACTCACTCTGCAACACCTGGCCTCAGGGACCTCCTACAGGAGCATGCAGAACGGCTGGAGGGTGCCATCCAACACCATCAGCATTGTGGTCAGAGAAGTGGTGCAGGCCATCATCGAAGAATACAAGGAGGAGCTCCTCCAGTGCCCCTCCACTGAAGAAAGATGGAAGAAAGTTGCAGAGCAGTGGTATCAGAAGTGGAACTTCCCACACACCGTTGGAGCCATAGATGGCAAGCACGTGGCCTGCAAATCTCCAGCCAACTCGGGGTCCACTTATTTCAACTCCAAGGGCTTCTTCAGCATCATCCTCTTCGCCATGGTTGATGCTGACTACAAGTTCATGTACATTGGTGCTTCAGGCAACGGCTCCTCTTCAGATGCCCAGGTATACAACGCCAGTCACCTCAAGGAGGAGCTGGAACGCAACCTCATGGTGGGCTTCCCAGATCCAGAACCCCTGCCCAACGACACACAAGATGTGCCCTACTTCATCGTGGGGGATGATGACTTCTCCCTCACAACCTACCTCATGAAGTCCTACACCTCCAAATACCTCACCCGTGAAGAGAGGATCTTCAACTACAGGCTGTCCAGGGCAAGACGGGTGGTGGAGAACGCCTTTGGCATCCTGGCCAACAGGTTCCAGGTACTTCTCACCACCATGCAGCATTGCCCAGAGACTGTGAGGAGGATCGTGGAAGCTTGCTGCATCCTGCACAATCTCATGCGCACCCGCTACCCAGTCTTGCAGAACAGGCTTGTGGACCTCCAACAAGCCAATGGGGACATGGAGCCTGGGGAATGGAGGCAAGGGCGAAACCTGATCGACACTGAGGATGTGCAAGGCCCCAACAGAGCCTCACATGAAGCGAAGAAGCAGCGCAACCTCCTGAGACACTGGTGCAACTCCCCAGCTGGAGCAGTGGAGTGGCAAGACAGGATGGTAGATGCTTAATGGATGCTTCCTTCAACCTGTCTCATCACACGGATGAGATTGGGCCATGTATGTTTGGTTGGCCTACAATGAACAGGGCGTTTAATAAAGATGTGTGGATAATTATTACATTATTATTGATAATAAAGGGCCGTAGGTGTGGCACCTGGGAGGGTGGACCATACAGTCCCACTATGCTTGCACTGGAGGTTTATCTATCCCACAGCTATCTTAACCCATCCACAGCTATTACCCATCCCACAGGTATCCTAACCCATCCCAAAGCTATCTTTACCCATCCCACAAGCATGCAAAGGCTTAAACCATTTCTAAAAGTTTCCAGCAAGACTTTATTAAAAAAAAGAAATGAAGCAAGTGTGTGAATCAAAAATAGACTTTATTAACAACAAGCTATAAGACAAAAATGAGTCTCTGGCACTCCTCTTGGTCGCTCAGTCCCAGGGATGAAGGGTCCAGGTGCTGTGGAGGTGGCTGGTGCTGGAGTGCTTGTCATCAGCTCCTCCAGAAGCAGAAGCAGCAGAAGCGCCAGCCCCAGAAGAGCAAGCCCATGCTGCAGAAGCCCCAGCAGAACCAGAGTGAGGGCCAGGGGGCGGGATGGTAGCCCTGTCCCTCTTGCCAGGGCTGGCAGCAGATGGCTGGGGCTTGCTGTGCTTCCGCATGGTTGTGGGGTTGCTGGCTGGCAGGGAGGCTGGCAGGAACCAAGGCAGGCAGGAAGGCTGGCAGGGAGGCTGGCACCAAGGCTGGCAGGCAGGCTGGCAGGCAGGCACCAAGGCTGGCAGGCAGACATGAACCAAGGCTGGCAGGAAGGCTGGCAGGCAGACATGAACCAAGGCTGGCAGGAAGGCAGGCAGACCGGCTGGCAGCAAGGCTGGCAGGGAGGCTGGCAGCAAGGCTGGCAGCAAGGCTGGCAGGCAGACATGCAGGCAGGGCAGGCACGGCAGTCGATGTGTCCGGCAGCAGGTCTTTCCTCTGAATGGCGTCCTGCTTCCGAGCTGCTTCCGTTATATTCACGGGGCTGACGCAATGCATCCTCCCCGCATGCGCAGTGAACGCCAGGCATCCATTAGGCTTCCACTGTGCATCCGCTAGGCTTCCGCTCTGCATCCACTTCATCCGTTCGGCGTCCACTCTGCATTCGCTCTTTCCGTTCCGCGTCCGCTTCGCTGAGGCCCCCTGGAAGCCCTGCGGATGTGCCACCCACTCCCATCTGCTCCCATCCGCTTCCATCCGCTGGGCTTCCGTTCCGCATCCGCTTTGCATCTGCCCTGCGTCCTCCCGCGTCCGTGTTATCCGCTCCGGTTATGCAAATTTTCGCCCCTTTTGAGAGTGGATAACAACGGATGAACATTTTGCTCGTCCGCTGTGTCCTTTTTGCATCCGTTGGCCAGTGTGACATGGGCTTAAGTGGGACAAGAGGGAGCTGGTCCTGCAAAGCTGGAGACACTGAAGTAGTATAGTCCTGCAAAATCCTCACAGGTTTCATCTGCATAGCAATTCAATTTTCCTTTTCTAGGATAAATTTTAATTTCTTATAACATAATTCCTAATCATATATTTAATGGAAGATATATGGGATGCAAAGGTGTATCAAGAGACAGAGTAAATTTAAGGCAAAATTACTAGTATGGCATCTATATTTAAAATGGGAGTGCATTCCTTCATCATCATTATTTCACTTTGCCTCGGTAAGCATAATGGGTTAGGAGAGCCTTGGCATGCTGTGCATTTTAAGCATTTAATCCAATTAAAACTGGTTTGTAAGAACAGAATCACTTTATACAGCGCTGATCACATAGCTGACACTGCTTCTTTTCATATACAAAAATTGTTTTATTGAAGTAGTAGATGTTTATTTGCAAGTTATATCTCAGGATCAGCTAGAATATTCCTAGTGAAGATATTATAGTAGAAAAGCAATTGATAGAATTGATGCCTGAGACCCAAGCAGTGACTGACAACCAGTCAGAGAGATGTGGCTTTGTGCCCATATATACAGCAGCAGAAAAGATCTGAGTCCAATGCCACATACATTCTTTTCACTAGATCCCATGTCAATGCAGTATTATTTGTAGCTTTTGAATGCTTTCTTGACTGGACAGTGCTTATATAACTGATCATCTTAAACGCTGAACAATATTTGACCACCTCTGTGGGTAAAGCCTAGGGCAGTTGCCCTATTATCCCCTCTCCACTTTTAAAGAAAGGCCCCCTTTTTTGCTGTATACAGATTTTACTGGAACTAATTTTCAAAGCAATATGATTGTGGTGGGGAAGGGAAGGAAGGACTTTTCAGTACAGCAGTGAATTAATCATCTTGCTCTAGCAGGTTGCTAAAGAACAAGTAGTGACAGCTGCAAGAAGCCACTCAAAAGTTTGGAATGCTAAAAGCTGACCCAGCTGGGGCAGATTAGTAAAATGTGGGAAGGTGAGACAGTCAAAGGTGCACCATAAATTATTTTTATTGCATGCAGTAGCATGGCAACTTATTGTATACTTCTTTCTGGCAGATAAGGAGCTTGAAGACTAAGAACTCTTCTTCCTTAAGTGTTTGATCGAAGGATGCCATTTTTTTTTTCTATCTCTGCTCACCCAAAACAGATTCTTCTACCTTGAATTCTTGTCTGACAAACTTGGGATTTTTCTTTTCAGACACCTGCACACTGAGAAAAACTCTGTTCTGTTTTGGCTTGTCAGGCAGCTGTTCAAGGCAAAGCAGCATTCAATATGGGCAATTTTAATTTGAAATATGAAATATGAAAATAATGAAATATGGTACAAGAAGTCAAGCTGCATAAAAAGTGTAACTTGTTTTTTTTTTAACCTAATAACATGCTTGGCAACTGTTTATCAGCCCAACAAGAAAGGAGTGAATAGAGAAATGAGGCTGTGTTTATTTAGCAGTTAACAGATATATCTGCCTAGACATGCATTAATGTTTATAACAAGCTTTAGATGACCAAAGTGAGAAAAAAAAAAGACTTGATTCACACAACTTTTTCTTTACTGAAAATAATGAAATTTCAATGCATTTAATTGCTGATGGCTTATGTTATGGATTGATTATACAATACAATATGCAATACTTTCCATAGTCCCAGTTGCTGCACTTCCCCAAAAGGGATGAACAGAGATAGCTGTTGAAAGAAAGAATTCACTGTATTGGCCACTACAATTAAACCATAAGGTCCCCCCCCCCCCCCCCCCCCCCAAAAAAAACTACACAGGGGAGAGGAACAGACAAAACTAAAAACAAAGCAAATCCTTGGATTATGAAAGGGCAAAAAGCAATGCATGAGGAAAACCCCTAGGACTACAACAGAGAACACTTTTCCTTGTGAATACAGAAAATACCTGGTACCCTCTTTTTTTATATATAAATATTTTCTTTCTTAAGGATATTACCACTGATCCATCCAGACTGCTAAGCAATTGAGAGTAGGAAAGCTTTGTTAAATTTGTTATGTCACGGGAAAAAGAGACTCGAGACCAGTGTGACCTTCAGCTCTTAATTTAGTTCCTAAAATCTGTCTGGCTGTGGAGCTGCCGCAGTCTTTTTTATAGCGGCTGCTCGTGGCCAATGACAGCTGCTTGAATTTCCCGCCACTCAGGCAGACCAATCACAGGCAGCCATTGCAAACCAATCATAGTAGCGTAGAAGAACCAATCACAGTGTAGTATTGGTGGACCAATCAGGAAGATTACAAGTATGCTAATTATAGAACACTCCTCCCCACTTGGTTTAGTCCAACCTACGTTACGTAGTTACATAAGTAGGCAGGGCTTTTATGGTGTCTACTTGACCTGTGCAGCTCAGTTGCGTTGTTGTCTTTGGCCGGTTTGGATGGAATCGCTGTTTCTCCCGTCCTTCTCCGTGGAACCTCCTGGAAGGTGGAGTCAGCCATGCCACTCCCGCCCGGCCTATCTGGGCTGGTAGAGTCGGCTCGGCTGCTCCCTTCCGGAGTGGCTTCATGTTGGTTTTCCACTGCCTGTTCCTTTCTACCAAAGGGATCTCCAGGTAAGAAATTATGGTTTCTTTCTGGGGCTACTGGTGATGTTGGTTGGTGGGTTGTTGTTAGGGTTTGTTGCGGTGTTTCTTGTGCTAGTGGAGGGTCTCCCCCTCCCCTCTTATTTGTGTTTGAGGGGTCTCCCCCATCTCTGGTCTGGTTATTATTATTTTTTAATGTTTGATGTGGTTCTGGCATGTGTTTGTATTCTTTTCCTTTGCACCTCAGTTTGTTCGTGTTTCTTTCTAGTGTTCGTGATCTCAGTTAATCTATGTGTCTCCTCCAGCTTCTTCCGTCCTCTGTTTCTCTGTTTCTGTATGACCGGGGTCCTGTTATCTGGGTTATTGTTGCTGGTAACCAAAGTGGGTGCCCGTGAGATTTTTTGCGTAGACCAGGTCCCCTATTCCAAATGTGCGGTGCTTACTAGAGGAGTCTGCTGGTTTTTCAGGGCTGTAAGTGGGGTGTAATCTAGGTGCAATCTCAATTTTCTGCCCATCAATAGTTCTGCTGGGCTTTTATTCGTTGTGGTGTTTGGTGTGATGTGTTGTATAGTTAGCATTTTGCAGATTTTTTCTTGTATGTCCCCCATGTCTAGTTTCTCTATAGTCTCTTTCGTATACCGAACCATGCATTCTGTTTGTAGCTGGCTGACCTGGCACTGTCAAGGCATGCCTTATGTCGTGTTCGGTGAGGAACTTTTCAAATGTCAACACTGTGAACTGCGGCCCATTGTCTGAGACCAACAGATCCGGCAACCCATGTGTTGCGAACAGCTTCCTCAGCTGTCTGATGACAGCTTCTGTTGTTGTGGAGTTCATGACGCTTACCTTGAACCAATTTGAGTAAGCGTCTACTATTATTAAAAATGTGTGTCCTTTTGTCGGCCCTGAGAAATCTATGTGTATTCTCGACCAGGGTCCCCTCGGTGTTTCCCAGTCGAGCACAGGTGCAGCAGGGGGTGTAGGTCTAGATTTTTGGCATCACATGCACGTTTCCACCCATCTCCCAATATCCTTATCCATCCCTGGCCACCATACATAACTCCTGGCCAGGGATTTCATTTGTATGATACCCGGGTGTCCTTCATGCAAGATATACAGTACTTGTTCTTGGAGTGTTTCCGGTATGACTCCCCGATCCCCCCATAGTATGCAATCTTTTAAAATCGAGAGTTCCGTCTGTCTGTTTTGGAACGGTTTAAAAGTCTCGTCCATCTCGTTTTCTGGCCACCCTTTTCCTACCAAGTTTAAAATCTGCGCCATTTTTTTGTCTCTTACAGTTTCTTTCCCGATGTCTGCTGCGGTTATGGGTAGGTTTGGTAGTGTCTCAATTTGTAGCATGAATGTGGTCGGTGCTGGGTCACTTCCCAGTTCAGACAGGGGAGAACGGCTCAGGGCGTCAGCATGTGAAATGTCCTTCCCTGGCTGGTGGATTAATTTGTAACTCTATGCGGCAAGAAACTAGGACCACCTCGTCATTCGTGGTGACAGTATGTTTGGGGTGGCCTTGTTTCCTGTGATTATTCCCAAGAGTGGCTTGTGGTGTGTAATTAGTGAGAAAATCCTGCCATAGAGGTATTCGTGGAATCGCTTGACTCCAGTTATCGCTGCTAACGCCTCTCTGTCCAATTGGCTGTAGTTCCTCTCCGCTTTAGATAGCGTTTTGGAATAGAACACGATTGGCGCTTCTCTCCCATCAGGTAGTGTGTGGCTGAGTACGGCTCCGACGCTGAATGGTGATGCGTTGCAGGTGACTGTCAGTGGCAGGGTTTCGCTGTATTGAATTAACACAGATTCGGATGTCAGCAAGTCTTTTATTTCGTGGAACGCGGCTTCTTCTTGTCGCCCCCAGGTCCAGGTAGCTGTCTTATCCAGCAATCTGTGTAATGGTTCCGCTGCCGTTGCCTTCTGTGGCAGAAAAACATTATAGAAGTTAATGAATCCCAAAAATGCTTGCAGGTTTGTTTTATTTTTGGGTCTGGGGGTTTCTTTTATTGCTTTGATTTTTTGTTCCATGGGGTGTATTCCTTCTTTATCTATTAGGTACCCCAGGAATTCAACTTTAGGGGTGGCTAGCTGGCATTTTTCTTTTTTTACTTTGAGTCCCGCCTCTTGAAATCTTTGCAAGATTTCCCTGAGGCGGCTTTCCAGTTGGTTCTTGTCACTAGCTGATACCGGCACATCATCGAAGTATGGCACCACCCCTTTTATTGCAAGTAATAGGCGCTCCATCAAGCTTTGGAACACCCTGGTGTTCCAAAATTGCAGTCTTTTACATCTGAATGCCCCCCTGCGAGTCACAATTTTTTGTGCCTCTGCTGTTTCGGGGTCGACTGGCAATTGCTGGTACGCTTGTGCAAGGTTGAGCTTCGCAAAGATCTTTCCTCCCCCTAACAAATGTAGCAGATGTTGTACCACTGGAACAGGGTATGTGCTTTGTTGTAGTGTGTGGTTGAGGATGGCTTTATAGTTTCCGCAGATGTGCACGGACCCATCTGGCTTAATCGGAGTCACACTTGGGCTTTCTCACCTTGCATGGTCTATTTTTTCCAATACCCCCTATGTGATGAGTTTATCCAATTGCTCATAGATCTTCAGTTTTAATGCGAAAGGGACTCGTCTTGCCTATAACCTGTTTAGGGCTATGTTCGGGTTCAAATTAAATGAGACAGGGGACCCTCGGTACTTGCCTAGTTTTCCATCGAACACGTCCTGGAAATCCTTCATCAGGCTCTCCTCCCAGTCTGTTTCAGTGACGCTGTTGATTCCGGTCACTCCGATTCCCAGGGGCATGAACCATTCGAGTCCCAGTAGGCTTGGGCGGTCATGGTATACTATTGTTAATGGAAGAATTGCCATGTGCTTTCTGAAGTTAACTTGTAAATGTCCAAGTCCGACTACGGGGATCCTGTTCCCTTGGCAGTCCTTCAGGGTCAGTTTTTGGCTATCTAGTTCCTTTCTTCGTATGCTTGGTATCAGTCTCTTAAGTGTGTTCCATGATACCATAGACAGGTATGAGCTGGAGTCCACCTCCATCTTGCATTGTTGGCCTTCGATGTTGACTTGCATATGTACCTTTCGGGTATCGGTTGCGCTTGAATGCCCAATGGTTATCGTTTGGTGTGTCTCTTCCTTCCAGTAGGTTTTGTTGAGCCATTTTCTTCTGTTTTCTCAGCTCCAACGGCTCCCTGCCTGTCTTTCTCTCGTTCTGGGAGGAGTGCTGTCTCTTCGTCAGGGGCTGTAGCTCTTTTGGTTTCGGCAGACCCTTGCTATATGTCTTCATCTCTAGCAGTGCCGGCAAACCGCGTCGAGGAAATGGCACTCTGAACGGGGATGGTCTCCTCTGCACCCGGCACACTGGAACCCTGACTTACGTTCTCTCCTCTCTCGTCTGTTTCGTTCCAATTGGAGTCTGTGTATTTCTTCTTCCTCGTCATTGGTCTTGGATAAGGACTCAATGTCCTCATGGTGCATGGTGGTGGTCTTGTGGGTGCCCTCTGGTTTCTTCTCTTGGTGTTGGCTTGTCTCTGCCGGTGTTTCCTGGGTTGCCGTATTCATTAGCCGCATGGTGGCTGCTGATTTTTTCACGGCTTCGGCTGCAATGACCTCAGTGATGGCCTTGGTAACTGTGATGTTTGGTTGGGTCAGCAGTCAGCTGTGCAAGGTGAGGTCTCTCAGTCCTAGGACCACACGGTCTCTCATGGCTTCATCGCACGCCCCTCCAATGTCCCTTAGAGCCTCTATGAAATCCCCGATGCTTTCACCTTCTTTCTGGTCTCGTTTATAGAATTCATGTCTCTGGATAAGGCTGGAGGTGGTCGGCGCATAATGGGCCTTCAGTATTCTGTCCAAATCTGGCCAGGCCATTTGCTTTATGTCTTCAGGTTTAGCCAATGCCTTGGCCATCTTGAACACTGTGGGCCCACAGTGTGTCAGGAACATGGCTCTCTTCCTGTTGTCTGAGATCCTCTGTAACTCATTGCTCTCAAGGAACATGAGGAATCTGTCGATGTATGATTCCTAGTCCTCCGTCATTGGGTTGAACGGTGTGGGTGGTTAGTTGCTGCCAGCTATTTTGTCTTCGCTCGGTTCTCGTTGCCATGTGCTCAACTGGTCTCTTTTGTCTCAGTATCTCATCCTCGTTGCCAGTATTATGTCACGGGAAAAAGAGACACGAGACCAGTGTGACTTTAAGCTCTTTATTTAGTTCCTAAAATCTGTCTGGCTGCGGAGCCGCGGCAGCCTCTTTTATAGTGGCTGCTCACGGCTTGCGGCCAATAACGGCTCCTTGAATCTCCCACCACTCAGACAGACCAATCACAGGCGGCCATTGCGAACCAATCACAGTAGCGTAGAAGAACCAATCATAGTGTAGCATTGGTGGACCAATCAGGAAGTGGTATTACAAGTATGCTAATATAGAACAAAATTCACTTTCAATTTCCTGCCATTTTAGACATACACTACACAACTGGTGGGGTAAGCCTAAAACACAATATCTTTTAAGAACTCCTGCTATCATTTTCAGAATCTCAATTTCTCTCTCTCACCCCTGCTGCCTTGTTCACAATGCAACCCCACCTCACTGTTTAAAAATAAACCGTATCGCCTGTGGATACTGTGGATACTTTATTTTTTCCTGAAATAAAAAGCATGGAACATAAAAGATATAATATAGAAAGTAGATAAACAGAGTCTTGCTAATCTCTTTCATTCTTAAAGGAGCAGCAGGAACTCCAGGATAGTCAGAAAGGAGAAATAGTTAAAAATCAAGATGGCAGCCATAACAATATGCTTGAAGCACCACACCTTTTTATGTGCCAGCAGGATTTTGATCACATGGTTGCTGCTGCTGTTGTGGATTTTTTGATCTCCACTCTACAAATATCTCTGATGAATTTTGTAAGGGAAATTGAGAAATACAAAAATATCTAATCAATCATGTGTTCTTGTCTCTTGCGTAAACCTTGAATGTTCTTTTCAGAGTTTTACAAGTATGTATAGAGATTTGTATATTTATTGCAGGCAGGTCTTAATTTGGGACTCTGGCGGTACCTTGTTGAACCCTGGTATCTATATATACCTACTGAGACACTTCAAATCCTTCAGGTAGCCTTGCTGGAAGGCAAAAAACAAAACAAAACAAAACCTCAACCAAACAGCACAGTGATAAATAGTTTCACCAGAAGTCAGAAAACCTGAAGTGCTATAAAGTGCTATAATGTTTACAATTTCCAAATGGGTTTCACAGCTAAATAACTGTGTGTTATCTGATGTCACTTATTTAAAATTAAAACTATATTCATAAATAAAAATCCATCAGATTCACATTAGCTCATATGGTAATAGTAGTTCCTTCTGATGACATTGAAACAATTCTACAAGTTTCTACTAGTTTTAGGTTATTTAGTGCCCAGCAGATCAATATATATGTGTACAATATATTAGGCTAGTACCAGTTGTAATTATTTCTAATGTAAATGTTTCAAATATATAAAAAGCTTGACAATAGTGAGCTATTTTTAGAAAAGGAAGTGTATCAGAATCAAGAAGAGCTTTCATTTTCTCATTTGTGTTTTAAAAACTATTAGCTTTTAGTAGCAGAGATTCCTTTCCTTTCAAGAAATGGTGGGTAATTTGTTTTAACATGCATGTCCTGACTTGGCCCTTTTCTTTGGAATTAACAGGATATAAAGCTTAAGCCCGTCACACAGCACCAATGGATGGAAAGAGGATGTAAAACAGAGAGAAACACTTGCCATCTGTTGGTTAACGTGATGCATCCGTTCTGTACTCACTGTGTCCATTTTTCATACTCGGATACTCTGTATCCGTCCAGCATCTGTCTGCTGACATTTCACCTGCTCAAAAAGTTTTGAGCTGCACAAAACTTTTTGAGCTGAAAAAGTATCCAACGCGTCCGTTATACATCCACTACGCATACGGGGAACATCTGTTATATGTCTGTCGTCATCCGTTACGCGTCTGCTATATCCGCTTGGCATCTGCTCTGCATCCGCTCCTTCCGCTGCGCGTCTGCTTTGCTGTGCTCCCCCAGAAGCCCTGCGGATGTGCCATCCACTTCCATCCGTTTCTATCCGCTAGGCTTCCGTGGAACATCCGCTTTACATCCTGGCTACGTCCTCCCCCCGTCCGTTCCTTTCCGTTGTTGTCCGCTCTGTTTATGCAAATTTGGGGCACTTTTGAGAGCGGATAACAACGGATGGAAAATTTTCTTGTCTGCTGTGTCCTTTTTACATACTTTTTGTATCTGTCGGCCTATGTGACAGGCCCTTTACATTCAGCAAGCGGTGTAACTTTGTTCAAATCCTAATTTTGTCATAAAGGAATGTTTACCATAATTTGTTTGACATGTGATTTCTACCCTAAATCTGCCTATTTGATTTTACAGTATTTTACAACATGAAGTTATCTGTTTATGACTCAAATTCTAGTTTTCTCTTTGTAAAAAACAAAACAAAACAATTCTTCTGAAAAATGCCAATAACTATAACTTTTAGGGATTCCATGGGAGAGAAGTGAAGGGCATTTCAATAGTCAGAATGCCAGTTTTGAAACCTTGCCCCATTTTTTTGGTGCTTGTATTTGTGAGACACCTACAAAGGGACAAAATTCAGCCACAGATGCTATCTTGATTGAAGATGTCCTGATTGCCATGGTCAGTTGGACAAACTTTACAGTATCTTGGCTTGTATTTCATGCCCTTCACTAGCAGATTTCAATTTTTTTAAAATGTGTTTTAGTTTGTTTTAAAATATGTCTATCTGTTTATTATCAATAAAGAATCAAGGTTTCTTTATAAAGTTTCTCCCTTCCACTTTTGGATATACTTGCTTGTTTTAGATCAAAAAGTACTTCTTATCTTCTCTGGAGCCTAGAAATTCAGGACAGTAAGACATATGAAGAGATCAAACAATGAGAGGAGAAAAAAGTGATATACTGAAAATATTTTAATAAATAGGTTTCATATATTTCTGCATACAGACATCAATAAAAATTATGACATCAGTCATAATGAAGCTGTCTCCCAGGGAATTAAGGACAATTACAAAAGAGTAAAGTCTGTTGAACATAGTGGGGAATAAGTCCTATAAAACAATTTTTAAAAACATGTGCAGAGAAATGCAATGAAAAACACGCTTTACAGATTGTGTTGTGTCATACTTTGTTTTCAAATGGTTATGTATTTATTTCAGAAGGGGGCGTGATGGATTAGAAGTTAAAGATGGTGAGCTTGTCAACTGGAAAGTCGACAACCTGGGTTCGTGATCTGGGTGCTATGTGACAGGGAGAGCTCCCATTACTTGTCCCAACTCGATTCAATTCAAGTAGATAAATAGGGACCACTTTGGAGGATGATAACAATATTCTATGCGCTTCGGTGTACAGTCATGCTGGCCACAACCACAGAAGTGTCTTTGGACAATGCTCGCTCACTCGACTAAAAAGCAAACATGAACACATCTTAGAGTCGGACATGACTGGGGAACCTTTATCGTTATTTATTTAACAAATTTATATGGTTGTTCAACTCAAACATGGCAAATCTGATGGCTTACAATATTAAAAATTATTGTAAAACCTCATAAATTCCCCACCCACCTCTCTAGTGGGGACCATACACTCCCAGCAGCCACTCGATTAATTCTGCATCAACCAGGGGGCCTTAGGCCTACTGATAAAATCACATCATCAGGGCCTTCCAGAAAAGTAACAAAATGCCAATCTTATCTCTTTGGGAAAGATTCTTCAAAAGGAAGGAGCCATCACAGAGAAGGGCTTTTTCCTTGGTCTCACTAGATGTACCTCTCTAATAGATGGGACCCGCAACACACCTTATCTTCCTGCTCTGATGGATTGGGTCGATGTAACTGTGGAGAGATAGTCCTTCAAATAACCTGCCCGCAAGCTATATTGGGCTTTAAAATGATAACCAGCACCTTAAAATACACATGGAAGGAAATCAATAACTAATACAGCTCCTGCAAGAGGTGCACAAATCTTGACTTGCACAGAACTTTGTGGACCATTGCATTTTGAACCAACAAAAGCTTTCCCTTGCTTTTCAAGGGCAGCCCCACATAGGGCGCATTACAGTAGCCCAAACAGGAAGTGACTAGAGGATGGGTGACAGTGCGGTCGGTGTGTTGGTCCAGGAATGGGTGTAATTGGTACATAACTTGTAGCTGTGCATGGGCCCACTTTTGTGAGTCCTAAAGAACCTCCAGATTATACACAAGGTCTATCTGGGGCAATCCAACCTTATGCACAACTAACAATGGCAATTCTGAGAACCAAGGAGCACTGAACCCAAAGCCATTCTGCCAGGGTTCAGTTTTAACTTATTGCTCCTTATCCAGACCTCAGCAGCCTCCAGGAACTTTGAAAGGGTTTTTGTAGTACCGCTTAACTCACTGCAGAGATGTACAATATGGCTGCTGATTCTCTCTCACCCATGACGATTGATGATCTCATCCAGCAGTTTCATGTAGATATTAAAGTGGAGAAAACACAGACCCCTGCAGAATCTAGTTCCACCTTCGGGTCCTGCATCACAGGATTTATATTTGTGGGCTTTGCAACTGAATCACCAGGAGCAAAGTTAACTGAGAAGGCAGAAATAAAAACTGAAGTCTTTGTCACATCTCTCTTAGCAACTAAGTTACTGGTTCCAATTGTGGTTGCTAAGTGAGGGCTAGTATAGTTCTATGGAAAGCATCCTAGAGAGTAAAGGGAGAAGGAAGAAGCTGACTTACTAGTCTAATTTCTGATAAGAGTTTTGTGTTTTGTCACATCTGACATATTAGCCATTTTATAAACAGCAATTCCCTTTCCTATGGCAGTATTTTGCAAAAATGTCCATAATAAAGTTTTAAAACTCCAAATGAGCAACCAACATCCCCAAAGATTGGAGGCCCTCAATCTATCATTAAAGGCCATATAGTTGCATATCCAAAGGTTGCATATACAAAGCATGGATAGTATTTAGTAAGAGCATTCCAACGAATATCTCTTTTGCCTTTCTTCTTCCTATCTTAATTTTAGCTTCAAAAGTATAGCCAGTTCTTTTATTTAAAAAAAAAAAATCAGAATATGGAGCTTTTACTCTAAGCATTATAGCCAAACAAATCTGAAAATTTACCTGCCCGTTTAACTAGGTTAACCACAAAGGCTATTTTTCTGTTCTGGATCTTTGCTTGCAAGGGAAACAAGGGGCTGGATCAGTTTTCTTACAGCCCTCTAGGAAATGATCCTTCAGCTGTTGCTGTAACCACAGATCTCCTCAGAAAGGCAGTGGCTCCAGCTAATTTGCACATGTGATGGGAATAGGAAACAAAAGCCCAAACAATAGAAGCGTGGGAACACAGCATGAACAACAATTACACCACTTCTAAAATAAATCCATCCAACAATAGGCTATAACCTGCAAGTCAATAATTTGGGAATAATATTGAAAGTTTTGATTGGATTATTGTTTTAGCCTTACTGCCTCATACAATAGAGCAGGGATGTCAAACTCACGGCTGAATGCATCATGTGCTGGTCACACCCATGCCCGGTTTAGCAAAGGGGAAAAAAGTCACAATATGCCATGTGACACAACCAACTCAATAAGACAAAGTGGGATTCCTTTGTCCAGTATGGATCTGTTACCTCTAGTTTTAATTCTAGGTGGTGTAGCTGTACCCTTGAAGGAGAAGGTCTTTGACTGTGCAGTTCCACTTGGATTCAACTATTGGTAGATGGGCAGGTGGAGGTCATGACCAGAAAAGGTGATGCGTAGCTTCAGCGGGTGGAATAGTTGGAAGTTTACTTGGAACTGAAGGCCTTGTCAGTGATGACTTGTGCACTTCTTATATGCGTCTAGATTATCACAATGCACATTATATATGGCAATACTTTGACCCTCACTCAGCAACTACAGTTAATCCAAAATGCAGTGCACCCACTATTGACCAAGGAGAATCCATAGGGTAATATCCCCATAATTTATATTGAACAGCTTATAGAAAAAGATGGATTTTTTTTCTGCATGGTCCTACTTTATTTTGGCTTTTTATAAACAGTTAATATTTTTGTCTGCTTTAAAAAAAAAGGTATTTGGTTTTTTTTTTAACATATTGTTTCTAACTTCACCTACTTTGACATCATAAACCCACTGCTTGTATGTGGCACTTGGATAACTCCCTTCCCTCCATTGATTTGGTGGTTTGGCAATGAAGAATTGCCTGCCTCTTATTGCCTCCAGCAGAAATATGGGTATCAGTCAGTGATGTGGGAATGTCAGCAATCCAAAGAATAACAGGTTGACAGAAGATCTTCAGCGCTTTTCTTCTTTTGTGCAGAAAAACCATGCAAGAGAAATATGCTTTCAAAGTTAATTTAGCGTACTTGCAAGAGCAAAGGTTAATAGTAGTGGGTTTCCTTTTCAGGATGCCTTAAAACATCCCTCTCTCTTTTTAGTATTATTTTGACTGAGTTATGAAACAGTCTCCTGGAGGAGGAAATAGAAAAGGACAGGAAATGCATCCAAAAATAAACATTGACCTCCAATGTTGGCTAAGAAAATGTCACTTTCAGGGCTGACCCTGTTTTTCCTGGAAAACAGTTCAGCTGCCTTATTAGCTGGTAACCCCAAACAATTAAACTTCCCCTAAAGATTTAGGTAGTGCTTTCTGTATCTAAGGTGCATGCGGAGAATTGAAACAACAGAGGTCTAGGAAATTGGCCAGTCCTTCAAGTTTGCTGCATTCAGTTTTTAGCTTCTGAAACTATTCTTTGTGGTTATGAGCACCATATGGGAAAGAAATCTGCTAGATCTAAACATCTGATCTTGCTTAGGCCCCAAACTCAAGATCAGAAGGAGAGTTTTAAAAGACTTTTAAACAATAAAGCAGCCATTCCCAACTTAGCTCTCTTCAGGTATGTTGAGCTATAGCTCTCCCTCCTCTTCAATAGCGGAGCGATTGGTCACACAGTTTGGGAATAAGAGAAAATGCTGGGTATCAGGCTTGCTTGAAAATAATTTCATTTTGGTCTGTTGTCCTAGAGAACACAATTACAGTAGCCAAAATTAGGTATCAGGCTAGGATCTAGTAAAATAGCCTTTCAGTTCCAGGGAACAATTCCCTTCAGTATTCCCTTCATTCATCTGCAAGTACTTATGCTAACATGCCTAGATATTGTCTCCATAACTTCCTTTTGAAGTTTCTGTGAGAAGCTAAAAGAATCTGAGGTCTCTTAGGTCAATCAGAGCAGACAGCATAGAAGCAGATGTGTTCTTTTGTAAAATTACTGTATGTAATTTCCATTTAACACAAATACTTTTAGGAGCATATGTACATATGGATTTCTACTTAAGTCAGCTTTTGGGTACAAACAAGTGGCAGTGAAAGCTGGACATTACATGATACAGAACTATAATTGTGTGGTTGTATAAATGGATCAGTCTACAAGAAAGCAGTAAATGCTGAATTTCCAATTTGTTGCTTGTGATCATCTTTAGAATCCAATCTATGTTTTTAATGTTTGTTTTGAAATCATGATTCAGATCTGTGAGGATTCTGATGGATTTCTGATGGCTTGAGGCCAACTCCTTACAGGTAGTACTCAACTTACAACAGTTCACTTAGTGACTGAAGTTACAATGGCACTGTAAAAGTGATTTATAACTCTTTCACACTTACGACTATTGCAGCATCCCCATGGTCACGTGATTTACATTCGGATGCTTGACAAGTGACTCGCATTTATGATGGTTGCAGGTCTCGGGATCATACGGATCACCTCATGCGACCTTCTGACCAGCGAGGTCAACGGAGAAACCAGCTTCACTTAACAACCATCTTACTAATTTAACAACTGCAGCGACTCGCTTAACAAACGCAGCAAGAAAAGTTGTACAATGGGGCAAAACTTAACACCTTTCTCACTCAGCGGCGTAAATTGTGGTCCTATGTGGAGGAGGACTACCTGCAGTTTGCTCAGCGGGGCCTATTTTATGTTAACCTCAACAGCCGATATGCAGGCCGCTCTTAATTTACCAAAACAGAAGTGGAGGGTCTGCATGGGGAAAGGCTTTCAGCACAGCTCGTTTATTTCTTGCACAACCCCCCTGGCGAGCGGCGGCCTGATGGGCGAACCGGTTCCAACGAAAAGCCCGACCGGCTGCATTTATTAATGTCTGCCCAGGTGAAGCGAATCAGCTGGGAGTACAGCCTGAAGTGATACCTCGCAAGCGGCAGGCCCGCAGGCCGGACGATTCGGAGCCGACAAAGCCTGCCTCGGCCCGGCCCCGGGTCGGCGGGCAGCCGCGGCGCTTTGTGAAGCCGGTGGTCGAGCGCAGGGCAGCCAAAGCCGGCGGCCCGAGTGCCATCGCCGCTCCACCCTGCGCCCAGGGGAGGTTCACACGCGGCAGCCGCCGCTCCTGCACGCCCCGCTCAGCGCCAGCGCCGCCGCCGCCGCCGCCGCCGCCGCCAGCCCCGCTTGGCCGCCAGCCGGGTCCAGAGCAACTTTCCCACGGCCGCCCAGCCACGCGCGCGGCTCCGTTCGCGCCCAACTGGCCTCCGGCCCAGCCAATTGCAGGAAAGGAGAGGCGGCGGGTACACAAGAGGTCGGCGGGGGTGGGTGGGGGGGTCGGGGAGGCCGGCCGGCTCCGAACTCGGCCCGTGGAGCCAATCGGAAGCGGGAGTCAGACAGGGCGTGTCATTGAGTGACTTTCGGGTGGACGGGGATTGGCCGGGCCCGGCGAGGTTCCACCAATCAGATGAGGCGGGAGAGCGAACGGCTACACGGGAGTCGAAGGCGGCCGGGAGGGCCTGGCGCGCCTCTCCGACTGCCCACCCCTCCCTCGGGTAAGAGGCGAAGCGTGGGAACGGGATGGGGGAGACGGAGCCGGAGGGAGCGCGGTGGCGGCTGCGAGGAGCGCGCTGAGCTGGCAACCAGGGAACCGCCGCCACCCACTCGCTCATTCACACGGACGGGAAGCGGAGCTCTTTCCCCCCCCCCCCCCCCCCCCCACCTCCCCGTCCCAAAATCTTTCTGTTTGGAGCGGTTGTCTGGAGGGTCCGGCAGCATGAAGCGGGCGCACCCGGACTACAGCTCCTCCGACACCGAGCTGGACGAACCCATCGAAGTGGAGAAGGAGAGCGCGGACGAGAACGGGTGAGGGCGCCGGATCAATCGGCAGGCAGGCAGGCAGGCAGGCAGGCTGGGGGGGCTCCCTGGCCCCTCGACTTGTCGCCGCGGCGTTTAGCTTCAGGGTTGAAGACTGTGGCGTGGATGCTGCGTGGCATCTCGGCTCCGGGTAGGGCAAACTCCGTATCCCCGTGGAGAAAGAACCTCCCCCGCTCTGATCCTAAAGCGAAAGTCATGCTCACTTGCCTAAAACTCGCCGAACCCATCGAAACTCACCTCCGAACCAATCGGTTTCGAATCGGATACCCCCACTCCCTTAGAAAGCCGGCTAGCGCTGGACTGGAGTGCCTAAGATTTCTTTCTGAATGAACTGAGTATCTCAAGCGAGGAACGGGGAAGGGCAGTCTGGGCTGCCTTTCCCTGAGAAGTTATGACCGAGAAAGAGCACTCTGCACATGCTTGGGGCAGCCTTTCTGGGTTTGAACCCTTTTTCCAAGACTTTACCCGCTGACCAATACATATTGGTTGGCAAGGGACTGGCTGGAGCAGGTCTTGGGTCTCAAAGCCGGAAGAAATGGATGGTGTTGGGCATCAGAGTTAATATTGCCATCTTATTCTGAACCCGTTTGCACTGGTAATTTTTTCGGGGTGGTTATTGTGTCACCACTTTTTTTGTTTTGGATCTGTACTGACTTCTTCCTTCTTGCTCTTTTTAGAAATTTGAGCTCTGCTCCAGGTTCAATGTCGCCAAACACCACTTCCCAGATCTTGGCAAGGAAAAGACGTAGAGGCGTAAGTTTTTTTGTTTTTTGTTTTCCCTTGAATTGCTCTGATATGTGAAAATTCCTCCCCCCCTCCTCCCAATCCCCCCCTTGCCCAGTGTTGCCTCTGGGGAGAAAAAAACCAAATATCCTTTTGTTTCAGATTATTGAGAAGCGTCGCAGAGATCGGATCAACAATAGCCTATCTGAGTTGAGGAGGCTGGTGCCTAGTGCTTTCGAAAAGCAGGTAAATTTGAGGCAGTTCAGTGCTGCAGTTTAGTCTTGTTCTTTGGCTCTCTTTGTGCTTGGCTGGAGCCCTGTCAGTGCAAAGCCTTTGCACTGACATTTGTCTTTGCTTTCTTAGGGCTCAGCCAAATTGGAGAAAGCTGAAATCTTGCAGATGACAGTAGATCATCTGAAAATGTTGCACACAGCAGGAGGGAAAGGTAAGATTTGTGTGTGTGTGTGTGTGTGTAGCATTGAAAGGCTGTCTTGGCAGTTAATTATAGGAACTGCAGATCAACAGGATTAGCTGGAAGCTGAGACTGAGAAAGTAGCTGTGTTCTCCCAGGCGTATTCCTGGGATTGTTTAAGCAACACTATTGTGATTGTGGGAGCTCAAAAGATTTGCAGAAGTACAATACCCTTTGTATGGAAAGAGGTTGGTGGGAGAACTCCCAAGAGAGGCTGGTGAGGATAGAGTGCTGCCTTGGTGGGTGAGGAGAATGCAAAAATTCAGTAGTGGAAAATGCAAATGGAATGGAATCTTCTTTGGAAAGAACATTAATGGTTAGAAACTTGACAAGAAGAAACTATAAAGGAGCATTTTATAGTGTGGTTACTACATTGCACAGTACAATAGAGCTAATGTGACTCGACTCTCTACTGAAACATATGCAGTGTTTACACTTAACAAGTGAAATATTCATGCTATTCAGTGGCTGTAAATCCCATTCTATATAAGGAGAGATACTTTCGTGTGTGTGTGTGTGTGTGTGTGTGTGTGTGTGTGTGTGTGTAATTTCTCCTTTCCTACAATCTAACCTATTTGCACCAAAGCCACTTTATGTAAATTGTACAGTTTCTTATTATATTTTTAGGTAGGGGCAAGTGACAAAACAAGTATAGTCATGTAATGATGCAAGTCCCATGACTTATATACTTGGATCTACTGTTTATATGCAAATGTGAAAGAATAAGGTTAGAGAGTGATGTCTTAAATACACATTTTGTCATTTTTGTGGTTTGTATTTGATGCCTATTTTTTACGTTACTGCTGTGCTGATAACTGCTATAATTTTATCCTGTGAGTTTCTTCACGGGTCAAACCCTCCTCCCCTTGCAGGATACAGATATAATAGATTTGTAGTTACAAAACATAGAAGAGCATGGATACAAGAAAGTGGTGTAATTTCTTAATAATAATTTACTGTTTACTGATGCATCCTTGTAATAAACTGGTACACAGTAGTGCAATTTATAGGCTATAATTTGCATCCTATTAACTGGAGAATACTTTATTAAAAAACAGAGTTGTTGCTTCAGAGTGTTCCGATGAGAGTCCCTCATTTGGCAATATCCAGAAACATAGGGCTAAAATTTCCATACTGGTTAGAGTATGGGAATTGTAATCCAATTTATTTGAGGCTCTAGATAGTGGATTATAAGTGATGGTTGCATTTTTTTGCTGACCATAAATGTTTGTTAATTATATCGTGATAGTACTGTAATCAGTTCATTGTGATTTTCTGAAGTTAAAATTGCAGTTACTTGAGGCCCTTTTATCAGAGTTAGGCTGGAATTGACTGTACATTGTGACTTCTTAGAGATTATGGCCCTGTGTGTTGTGTGAGCCAAAGGGATAGGGCTAATCCAAGGTATAATTCAGTAAACAATGATTAATAAAACAGTGTGCTGGGGAAACTCATGTTGGGTTTACTCATTCCTGAGTAAACATGGATAGTAAAAATGCATGTCATTCAAGGATCACTTACTTGGATGAAAGATTTATTAGGATCAATGGCCTTTTTGTCTTAACAGAAGTTCATTAAGACAACTTCATTAAGACAAAGATTAAATTCCTACCTTGAATCTCATCATCACCTAACTGGAAAATTTTAAGCCCTGACTATTTCTCTTTTTAGTTTTATTATGTAGCTTATTAAAAATGCACTAAATTATGATCGTCTTTCACTCACCTCCATAATAAGTTAAGTTCTCTTCTGCGAATGAGTTTTGTGTCTGTGGACATTTAAGTTGGGTTTGGGGTTAAGAGTAGGAAACACAGAGAAGAGACAAATGAGATTCATAGTTCAGAAGACACACGTTCTATAGCT
Source organism: Laticauda colubrina (assembly GCA_015471245.1). Lineage (NCBI taxonomy): Eukaryota > Metazoa > Chordata > Lepidosauria > Squamata > Elapidae > Laticauda > Laticauda colubrina. Next base: position 36,652,740 of record BLBF01000002.1, read on the forward strand.
TGAAGTGGGGCATATTTTTCTTTTCTTTCTTGACCTATAGTTGTTACATTATAGGCACATGTGCCACATGTAATTGCTATCATTGCTAAAATATATTTATTATGCCGCACATCTGGATGTAGTTTCAGGACTCATCTATTTGGGTAGACAGTAGTTCTTACTGTTTTAGTCTGATTTTTGATGGTATTTTATTTAGGGAAAGTGTTTGTTACTTCAATGAAGTAAATATTCAAGAGAGAAATGACTCTGTGCATACATTGCCTTAAGATGAATGTGATGTATTAAGGTTTGGGCATAATACCATGTTTCTCCAACAATACGGCCTCCACCAATAGGAAGGCCCAGCATGTTTTATCGGCATAAAATCAAATTAAGCCCCTCCCCCCAAATTAAGGCCTATATTAAACATGTGAAATGGGGGGGAATGATGGGGGGAGCTTTCCATTAGAAAGTCCTTTTGTTGCATACCCAGATATGGTGCTGCCTGCGTTGACTTTGGCATTGGTGGGGCACTTCATATCGGGAGACCTTCCTCCACCATTGCTTTCTCTTCTCTCTTGCTGCCGCGACATTTAGAGCAACGCTGCGGCATTTGGCGCAGCCATGCACAGCCAGCCAGGGCTCCTCTCTGCAACCGGAGCCCGGCGGAGACACTCAGCTTCAGGTGCTCCTGTTGCTGCCTTCTCTTCGCCTTCAAAGGCAAAGCCAATTCTTTTCACCCTACTACCGGTACGACAAAGCCTCCCCTGCCCGAGAGAGCAGCCCAACCCCATGTAGAGAGGCAAATCTCCCGAGGCCGCAGCGCAGGATCGGCCCACCCTGGGAGAAGCACTCAGCCGCCATCCCTGCCTGGTGCTGGCAGACTGGGAAGAGCTTAATCTGGAGCACCAAGTGCAGCTGACAGGCGGGCCCTCCTGCCTGGCAGCAGAGCTCTCGCCAAGGCAAGAGCGCCTGCCCGCTGGACCTTCCACTCATCCTGCCAGGGCTGCACCAGAGCCATGTGAGCTGGGCAGAGCCAGGAAAGCAAGCCGTGGGTGTGCGCCCGCCTGTCAAGCAAAAGAGCCGGGCCGACCTGAGCTTGGCTTCCTTCCCAAGTCCCTCCAGCACGAACCCGAAGGGGGCACTGGGAGAGGCCGCCCAAGGCAATGATAGCATCCATCCATCGACAGGGATGCAAGGTGACTCATCCTCCTCTGAGCTGAGCCTCCGAGTCAGTGCCTCTGCCTGATGCCTGTTCCGCTGCAGTGTTTGGAGCTGCCGGCACATTTGGAGATGTACTGGGACTGGCTGGGAAGGCGTGGAAAGGACGGATGGCTTTGGGCTCTCTCCGCCGGCCAGGGAAGCAGTGCTGCCATCACCTCGCCTCCCTATCCGTGGACGGGTGGGCGCTTATCACTGCCTCGGACAGCCTCTCCTGGTGGCCCCTTCGGGTTCGCGCTGGAGGGACTTGGGAAGGAAGCCAAGCTCAGGTCAGCCCAGCTCTTTTGCTTGGCAGGTGGGTGCACATCCACAGCTCACTTTCCTGGCCCAGCCCGTACAGCTCTGGCGCGGCCCTGGTGGGATGAGCAGAGGGTCCGGCGGGGAGGCGCTTGCTGCCTTGATGAGAGCTCCGCTGCTGGGAAGGAGGGCCCGCTTGTCAGCTCCACTGGGTGGCCCAGGCGAAGCTCTTCGCACTCGGCCCGGCACCAGGCAGGGATGGCAGCTGAGCGCTTCTCCCAGGGTGGGCCAATCCTGCACTGCAGCCCTGGGAGATTCGCCTCTCCACGTGGGGTTGGGCTGCCCTCTCGGGCAGGGAAGGCTTTGTTGTAGTAGGGCATTGTTTTTAAAATAATTGGCTTTACCTTTGAAGGAAAAAGGAAGGCGGTGACAGGAGCGCCTGAAGCTGAGTGTCTCCGCTGGGCTCCAGTTGCAGGGAGAAGCCCTGGCTGGCCACTCGTGGCTGCACCAAACGCAGCGGTGTTGCTCTAAACGCCGCGGCAGCAAGGGAGAAGGGAAAGCAATAGTGGCGGAAGTTCTCCTGATACGAAGTGCCCCACCAATGCTGAAGTCAACATCCAAGCCATTGCCGCCTACCCACCTGAGGTTGCAAGGGGGGAAATTAAGTCACCCCTGAAAAGATGGCCTAGCCGTTTTTTCGGGGGTCAAAAAAAAAATAAGAACCAGCCTTATTATATGCGAAACACGGTACAATATGGGAAGCCAGCTATTGCAGTTTATAAATCAATCTCTAGTAAAAATGAATGCACAGGGCAATGTTAGCTGTAAACCCAGACAATGGATGGGAACCCCCTTCTAATGACATCCCCTCTTTAATCCTTTCTTCTAGGCTATTTTGACGCTCATGCTCTCGCGATGGACTACCGGAGCCTAGGTTTTCGCGAGTGCTTGGCTGAAGTAGCCCGCTACCTTAGCATTATAGAGGGGCTGGATAACTCTGATCCTCTTCGTGTCCGCCTTGTGTCTCACCTGAATAATTACGCCTCTCAGCGGGAAGCGGCAAGCAACTCACACAGTGGGCTCGGACAGATTCCTTGGGGCGGTGCTTTTGGACATCACCCTCACATCTCCCATCCTTTATTGCTGCCTCAGAATGGCCGTACCAATTCAAATGGTGCAGCGGCTTCATCAGAAGGCCATCACCAGAGCAGAAATGTGCCTCATCCCCATGTTGAGTCCTCTTCCTTGAGACTGCCTCCTAATGGCGCCATTGGACCAGTGCTCCCTGTGGTCACTTCTGCTTCTAAGCTCTCCCCTCCCTTGCTTTCTTCTATGGCCTCCTTATCTGCATTCCCCTTTTCCTTTGGTTCGTTCCACCTATTGTCTCCTAATGCTCTCAGCCCACCTGCCTCAGCACAGTCAGCCAGTCTGGGCAAACCCTACAGACCATGGGGGACTGAGATTGGAGCTTTTTAAGAACCAGAATTGTGTGTGTGTGTGTGTGTGTATGGGACTGTAAATATCTATCTGAACTGTGGAGCTTCCACCTCAGCCTGAACACTTTTAACAGTTTGGTGTAAAAGGTACAGTTTCAGTTTTAACAGGATGTGTCCAAAAAAAGTTTCCTTCTTCCCTTCCTCATCATTTATTATGGCAGACTGAAGGCAGAGACTTATCTAAATCTTTGAATCATATAGATATTAATTTTAATGAATTATGCTGACTACTGTATGATGTTAGTCATGTTGTCAAATGATCCCATTTGTCTGAAAACACTGGTTTAAAAATACCCTAGAATTTCTGTCTATATTATATATTATTTTTCTGTGCCCAGGACTTTAACACACATGTTGTTCTGCATTGTTTGATTGTAGATCTGAGATGTTTTTAAAACAAAATACTTCGTTAGCGATGTTCTGACTTCTATATTTCTGAACAAATCCATTGACAAATCAGATGAAACCACTGTACTGATTCCAGAATACATGCATTGTTGGCTTGTTTTATCTCCCAGTATAACCCATACTTTGGGATTTTTTGTGCTGAATTATTCCATTTTTCATGCAAACTAATTCTTGCAAGAGTCGCAAAAGTTTTATAGATCGAAATTTTTATCCTCTGCCCATTTTCTGCTTCTGCAGTTAAGGCCATTAAATGAATCAAATTTGCTGCCTAACTTCAAATAAGTTATTTTCCATTGGATTTAGTGTGCCTTTTATTCGGCGATTTCAGTTGGAATTAAGATCACTAATTTGAATTTAATTTGAAACCATTACAGTTGCTTTCCTAGTTTTTATAAACAGAATGTTTGTAACAAAGTTTTTTTTTAAGTCTGGGTTTTTGAGAATGAGACATGATGGTGCTGCATTACCTAAGTCCTATTTCCCATTTATTTATGAAAATATCTTAATGAGATACTGCAATTCACATTGCTAGATTCAGCCCAGTAATCTAATAATTAAGGGACTGGTGACCAGTTAAGTGAATAATTTAGATAGCAGCTCACTCCATGTGATTATTTTTAACATGCTTATAAAGCAGGACATGAGTCATTCCAGTAACTTTTTCCTGTTCTTCCCAAATTCCTTTTGTTCGTCTCATACCTTGAAGTCCTACTTATTGACTCCAAAAACCAAGATGGTTTGACGAACAGATGAGAACTCAGTTACTTGGCTCCTGTCTCACTAATGTAAAAATAAAACATAATCTCTGTTACAGTTCATCATATGTAGTCTTGGATATAATAATGGGAACTATGCAAGGATACTGTCATGTTGGGTTCTCTTCAACATGCAATTTATCTCCCTTGGAAAAGATACAAGAAAAAAAATAAAGATTTCCATTGACAGATTAGTTCTGCTGGTGATCAGAGAAAGTTGGTTACCATCAGTTGTAAATTAAAGATTGAAAAAGTTTTGAGAGCATCCTTTGGAAATTTAGTCATTCCTGAAAAAAATAGGATAGGGCATAAGATATAATTAGCAAGTTTTGAGAAAGTTGAAGGTTTTCTTTAATCTCTCAGCAATTCAGAACTGAAGCTTTATTTCAGGACTTCTCATGTTTATAGTTCATGGTTATTTATACATTTAATGCTCTATAACATCTTGAATTTGAATTTTTCAGTCCATAGCAAAACTATACAGGAAAATGTAACATATATCCATTTAAAAGTACAAGCAAAATGAATACTGTGAATAATTTAAAAGAGATTATTTGTTTAAATCTGTATAATGGATCCTTTTCACATAACCAAAGCTTTTGCATAATAAAAAATCGTGAATTTCACCCTGGGATCCACAGAGCAGATGAATATTAATACCAACAAAAATAATTACTCAGTACCACAGACCCCTGTTTCTATACAAAATGTATTCACTAAACTTTGGAAAGAGGAGTTAAACAAAATAAAACTGAGGGTATTAAAAATGATTTCCTCAGTTTGGAAAGGACTGTTGTATATATTTTGGGCTGGTTTTATATTCTTTAAAGATGCTCAACAGAATTTCACCCAGTTGAACTTGAATACTTTTGTACTTGTGTTGTGCCTAAATAAAAGAATAAGAACAATCAAGTTGATGGGAAGTTTATTTAATTAAACAAGAAAAAAACTTTTCAACCTGTTGCACTATGACTGTAATTAGTTTGGGGTTGCTTTAAACTTAATGCTTTGTGTTTTATTTTCTATTGCATTTTGTGCCCTTAGTTTACCAGAACTTACAAAGAATATATGTACCCTGGACCATTTTGAAAGCTATTTAATTTTTTTATACACCAATATTTTAATTGCTTGGTTAAGATGTGTATTTAACAATTTCTTTTTTACAGATTGCAAATTAAATAATGTAGTCTCTAAATCAGATGAGTCCAACCTTGTGATACTGAGAGCTTGGTTAAATAAAATATTTGTGTGCAAAGAGTATTGCAATAGGCAAGGCAATGCAAAATTTTGAGCTGTTAATGGTTAAAGAGATTTCAGTTTAAAAAGTGTAAATGGAATTCTGAGTTGCTTCCTTTCCAGTGCAGGGAATTGGAATGCTCATCCATAATTAGAAATGAGTGGAATTAATGTCTGTATTAAAGTTCATTAGGAAGGAAGAGATCACAAGAGAATAAGAGGGCCACAGTCCTACACATGGATCAGAATGAACTGTTGCTGGTTGTTTGCCTAGTGTGCTCCTTACTGATAGCAGATAGCCAGCCCTAGCTCATACCTTTCCATGTATATCCTTCATAATGTTCCTGCATACTTACTCTCTTGCAATCCTTTCCTCCACGTTCTCTGCTATGGTAATTGGGGTGAAAAAAAAACCCTGGTCAAGCACAGGAGAGATTGTTTTATAGCAGGAGTCTCAAACCCCTGGTTCATGTAAGAGTCGGGCATGCGCAAGTGCTCATGAAAAACTTCATTTGTGCAAGTGGCATGTGCACGAAGCCCCCATTTGCACAAATGGAGCTTTGCACAGAACCTTCCCTTTTTCCCCTCTCCCACCACCTCCACTAGTCCGTGGAACTGGAAAGGTTTAAAGGGATTGCTTGTTTAAGCGATCTCTCTGCTCTGCAAGGGGATAAAAAAGATAGGGTCAGGCACAGGAGAATCCATGCTGACTGACTAATGCTGAACAGAGTGTGGTGGTCCAGAGTATCTCAGAAATATAACAAAATCCAAAACGTAACTAAAAGTCCTTTAATGCCTTCAATTTGGCTTCACTGTTTAACTGTTCACAGTGGAAGAGTAAACTATTTTCAAAATAACATTTCAAAAGAAAGAAACACAGTTCAAATTCAAAGAGCCGATAACAAAACAAAAACCAACCGCATTGAATAAAGTTTCATGACAGACCAGGATAGATAATTGCCAACTTCAGGAAGATAACCAGGTACAGTCCGTTGGAAGAACGCCAACCAAGATAAACCTCCTTTAGGAATAAAACACTAATTTGTCTCCAGTGTCTGTTAGCACTCAGGTCCAAACTCTTATGCAGATCTCACACCTGCAACCCATGAAGAGGATCCTGGCCCTCTCCTCCTGAGTAGACCATGTTTTACCCAGATCCTCTCCTCCCTGCGTGCCCTAGGATGGATAAGGGATAGGCCTGGGTACTTCTCTGACTGCTCAGTCAGTCTCCACCAGAGGCATGACACACACAGAGAGAGACAGAGACAAAAAGAAACACTGAAGGTTGGAAATGTGCACCATGGTCACAAAGTTATTTTTTCAATATTATTGTAACTGCACAAGGGAGTGGATAAGTTGATAAGCAAGGTCTATCTATAATTAAAGAAAAAAACACCAACAGACATAGATTATGTTTGGACACTTGCAATGAACAAGGATAATCTTGTATTAAAACTATTATTTATATCATCTATTATTTATATCCACCCATATATATAAAACTATTATTTATATCCACCCATCCATCCATCTATCTATATCTTATCTATCTAGCTATCATCTATCTATCTACTATATCCACCCATCTACCATCTGTCTGTCTTCTCATCTAGCTACTGCAGTCACTGGTGTAATAAAAAAAGATTCCCGGACAATTCATGGTTCTAGTATTAGGTCCCCAATAGTACCTGAGGATTCTAAGCCACTATATTTTATATTTAAGTTTATATTCTGCCTTTTGTACAGGAGCTTAAGGTGATATACTCGTGCCACAACAACAATTCTGTGGGAGAGGGCTGTTATGTGCTGAAAACTGGTGGCATGGTGTTTGATCATTTTGAGGCAGGGAATACATGAAAGATACCATGTTGGCTTTAAAATAGCTTTTTAAAGGAAATAAAAGTTATAACCTTCCAACTTCCCCTCAAAGCAATCCCGTTTACGTGTTTGAATCAACCATCGCTACTTCTCATCAATTAACATATTCCTGTGGCCTGGCTCTGCAAAAACGTTGGCAATATAATGGTATGATGAAAGATTCACATCCTAAACTTCTGGACATTCTTCCTTTATCAATTAAGTGAATATCTTCTTCACAAGTTCACATAGGGTGAATTAAGAAGACTTAGAAAGCATTAACCTTAAGACCCTGGTGGAGAAATTGGATTCTAAATGGAAAACAATCCATTTGCTGAGATTTCCCTAACCTTATTGTATTTTATAATAGTAAATCTTGTAAAGAAAATTGCTTTATGTAGAAGCGGAGCATCTAAAAAATTTGGATTCTTTCCATCCTTGCTTTAAGAGAAAAAAGCTACTGTTGAATTCAGACAGTAGGACACAGTAAAATGGTACTATGCACACGGGTAGCATTGTGGCAAGTTACTAGTGTTATTTTTTGTTATATAAGATATAAATTACAGACATTTTCCTATCCTAACATTTGTGTTACCTACATTTCTGATACAAACGATGCTCCTAGGGACAAATGAATGGATAGAAGATGTAAGTCAGGGGTGTCAAACTCAATTTCATTTAGGGCTGCATCAGGGTTGTGTTTGATCTTGGGGGGGCAGGAGGGGCATGGCCAGCTCTATGTCACTCATGTCAGGGGCACCTATGATGGCCTGAGTCCTCTGCCAGTAAAAACGGAGCTAAAAAGGGCCACCTGTGGCCCTCCCGAGCCTCCTGGCAGAGGCACCACAGGCTGATCCTTTGCTGTCTCCAGGGTGGCCCTGCAGGCCAGATCTAAGCACCCTGTGGGCTGAATCTGGTCCACAGGCCTTGAGTTTGACACCCCTGATGTAAGTGATTGAAGACAAGAACTGTGAAACATGGGTATTAATGAAGATTAGTTTTTGTTTGGGTAAAATAATGATCTTCACAGGTCTGTAAAGCAAAGCAAAGCTGAAGTAAGGCTATAAACTTTGTGATCACTTTGTCTAATGACCCAGTTGCCTGTCCCAATTATGGTTGTTAAACTACCTGCAGCAGTTTTTTTTTGTTAAAGTCACTACTAACATTTCAGAAAGTTTAAAGGATTAAGGAATTCACCTCTGAAAATTATATGATAAATACTAGGTAGAACCTAGTAGCAGAAAGTTTTTTAGTGACAGAAAGTTGTGCATTTTGTTAGCTTTTTTCTGTTACTTCTTACAAACTTAGCACTAGCAATAATTTTCTGCTCCTGTTGTTTAGGTTTTTTAAAACATATCTCCCTTTACCACAGGTGAACTCAAAGCATGAAGATTATAGAAAACATATCCAACAATAGAAAGAGAGACTTAGTTTACCTACTACTAATAACAATAAGCTAAAAACTACTTTTGTAGTATCACATGTTTGCTGAAGCATAATACCTGATGTATGTCCTTCAAGAAACTCTTCTACAAAGTAGGGAAAGGGACTGTTAACTGAAGAGGCTCTGCTTCCCATAGAAGCCACAACTGAACAAGATCTGTGTTGAAAGGAAATGCAACTGTGGAAGAAAGGGGTGAAGTTTTTCCTCTACATTATTCTATTTCAATTAATTATCTAATATACATCCCACAGGTACAATTCGCATTTTAAAAGTCCTGTCTAATAAATGCAAATATGTATTTATTATCCAAGGTAGATGCTCTATATCTATGGTGCAATAGTTCATGAACATAGGACATAGCAAGGCTGAGGGAAATTGCAAATGTACCAACCATTCTTTAACAGTTTAAAAATAGCTGTTCCCTGTATTACTTTGCAAGGAAAACAGCAGTTAAATTAAACAATGACTCTCGCCTCATATTGATGCCTTAGTGTCTATAGATTCTCCCTTTGAATTTGCTTTAGGCGTTATTGCATCATCATTTTAAAGGAAGCTATCAACAACAAGAGGAAATCCTCTACTAGTCCTGAATAGTCCTTATTCAAAAGGTCCTTCCGTTCTGTTGGGAAGCGTATGTAGTCAGAATAACACTCTATGAAACATGTGAATTACTGCAGCAAGAAAAATAACTATTCCCCACCCAATGGTCAATAATCGTGAACAAGAGTAAGCAAAGAATCATTTATCTGGAGACGTTCTAGCTTCTTCCACCTAAAATTAAAGGCCCTGTCACACTGCCCAACAGATGCAAAACGGACACAACGGACAAGAAAAATGTTCCATCCGTTGTTATCCGCTCTCAGAAGGGGCAAAAATTTGCATAACCGGAGCGGATAACATGGACGTGGGGAGGACGCAGGGCAGATGGAAAATGGATGCGGAACGGAAGCCCAGCGGATAGAAGCGGATGGGAGCGGATGGTACATCCGCTAGGCTTCCGGGGGACCTCAGCAAAACGGATGCGGAACGGATACAGCGGATGCACAGCGGATGAAGCGGATGCAGAGCAGATGCACAGCGGAAGCCTAGCGGATGCCGAGTGTTAATTGCGCATGCGGGGAGGATGCATTGCGTCAGCCCCGCGGATATAAAGGAAGCAGCTCGGAAGCAAGTCGCCATTCAGAGGAAAGACCTGCTTCCAGACACATCGACTGCCTTGCCTGTCCTGCCTGCATGTCTGCCTGCAAACCTTGCTGCCAGCCTTGCTGCCAGCCTCCCTGCCAGCCTTGCTGCCAGCCTCCCTGCCAGCCTTGCTGTCTGCCTGCCTGCCAGCCTCCCTGCCAGCCTTGCTGTCTGCCTGCCTGCCAGCCTTGCTGTCTGCCTGCCAGCCTTGGTGCCTGCATGCCTGCCAGCCTTCCTTCCAGCCTTGGTGCCTGCCTCCCTGCCAGCCTTCCTTCCAGCCTTGCAGCCTGCCTGCCTGCCAGCCTTCCTGCCAGCCTTGGTGCCTGCCTGCCTGCCAGCCTTCCTGCCAGCCTTGGTGCCTGCCTCCCTGCCAGCCTTGGTGCCTGCCTTCCTGCCAGCCTTGCTGTCTGCCTGCCTGCCTGCCTTGTTGCCAGCCAGTCTGCCTGCCAGCCTTGTTGCCTGCCTGCCAGCCAGCCTTGGTTCATGCCTGCCTGCAAACCTTGGTGCCTGCATGCCTGCCAGCCTTCCTTCCAGCCTTGGTGCCTGCCTCCCTGCCAGCCTTGGTGCCTGCCTCTCTGCCAGCATTCCTGCCAGCCTCCCTGCCAGCCAGCAACCCCACAACCATGCGGAAGCACAGCAAGCCTCAGCCATCTGCTGCCAGCCCTTGCAAGAGGGACAGGGCTACCATCCTGCCCCCTGGCTCTCACTCTGGTTCTGCTGGGGCTTCTGCAGCACGGGCTCGCTACTTCTGGGGCTGGGGCTTCTGCTGCTTCTGCTTTTGGAGGAGCTGATGACAAGCACTCCAGCACCAGCCACCTCCACAGCACCTGGACCCTTCACCCCTGAGACTGAGCGACCAAGAGGAGTGCCAGAGACTAATTTTTGTTTTACAGCTTGTTGTTCAATAAAGTTTATCTTTGATTCACACACTTGCTTCATTTCTTTTTTTTAATAAAGTCTTGCTGGAAACATTTAGACATGGTTTAAGCCTTTGCATGCTTGTGGGATGGGTTAAGATAGCAGTGGGATGGGTTAAGATAGCAGTGGGATGGGTTGAGATAGAGTGGGATGGGCAGGGATACCTGTGGGATGGGTAATAGCTGTGGGATAGATAAACCTCCAGTGCAAGCATAGTGGGACTGTATGGTCCACCCTCCCAGGTGCATTGATCCACACATTTGAACACAAACACAACTCTTTATTAAATGCCCTGTTCATTGTAGGCCCACCCAACATACATGGCCCAATCTCATCCGTGTGATGAGACAGGCTGAAGGAAGCATCCATTAAGCATCTATCATCCTGTCTTGCCAGTCCACTGCTCCAGCTGGGGAGTTGCACCAGTGTCTCAGGAGGTTGCGCTGCTTCTTCGCTTCATGTGAGGCTCTGTTGGGGCCTTGCACATCCTCAGTGTCGATCAGGTTTCGCCCTTGCCTCCATTCCCCAGGCTCCATGTCCCCATTGCCTTGTTTGAGGTCCACGAGCCTGTTCTGCAAGACTGGGTAGCAGGTGCGCATGAGATTGTGCAGGATGCAGCAAGCTTCCATGATCCTCCTCCCAGTCTGTGGGCGATGCTGCATGGTGGTGAGAAGTACCTGGAACCTGTTGGCCAGGATGCCAAAGGCGTTCTCCACTACCCGCCTTGCCCTGGACAGCCTGTAGTTGAAGATCCTTTCTTCACGGGTGAGGAGTCTGGAAGTGTAGGGCTTCATGAGGTAGGTTGTGAGGGAGAAGGCGTCATCCCCCACGATGAAGTAGGGCACATCTTGTGTGTCGTTGGGCAGGGGTTCTGGATCTGGGAAGCCCACGATGAGGTTGCGTTCCAGTTCCTCCTTGAGGTGACTGGCGTTGTATACCTGGGCATCTGAACATGAGCCGTTGCCTGAAGCATCGATGTACATGAACCTGTAGTCAGCATCGACCATGGCGAAGAGGACGATGCTGAAGAAGCCCTTGGAATTGAAATAAGTGGACCCCGACTTGGCTGGTGCTTTGCAGGCCACATGCTTGCCATCTATGGCTCCAACGGTGTGGGGGAAGTTCCACTTCCGATACCACTGCTCTGCAACTTTCTTCCATCCTTCTTCAATGGAGGGGTACTGGAGGAGCTCCTCCTTGTATTCTTCGATGTTGGCCTGCACCACTTCTCTGACCACAATGCTGATGGTGTTGTGTGGCACCCTCCAGCCGTACTGCATGCTCCTGTAGGTGGTCCCGGAGGCCAGTGGCGCAGAGTGAGTGCCACCTTGAGCCCAGGTTCCAGGCTGGGCCAGAAGTTGGTGTTTGCCTTGGTCAACCTGGGTGTCAGCTGCTGCACAACTTCGTCAAACATGGCTGGAGGCATCCTCATGAAGTTCTGGAATGCCCGAGTGTCTTCGCTCCTGAGCTCCACCATCAGATTGTTGTTCAGTCTGTCCTCTGCTCTTCTGGTGAACCATCTTCATACCCAGATGCTTCTTGGCCGCCTCTTTTTCTTCCCGTAGTAGAGTTCACAGAGCCTGTAGATGGCTTTGCACTGTTGCAGAAGGATGGTGGCTGCCAAAAGGACTGTGGTACGATCCACGGTGGACATGACTGGATGCTGTGGAAGAGGAAGAAGCAGATGAAGGCTGCAGAGGTCCGCACCGCAGGGCTGCTGTTCTGAAAGTGAGATCCAGATGTGTTGCTCTCCCTTTTTATAGGCAGTATAGGTGTCCCTTTGCATCCTCTAGGCATCTAGACATCCTTAATATCCGAGATAGGTCCCCTCTGCGGACGTTTTTTCCGTTTTAAATGCTTTGTTTCCTCTAGGCATCCATTCTGCATCCGTTCTGTGTCCATTCCGCTTCCTCCCTGCGTCCGAGCGGATGCGAGTTGCGCGGATGCGGAACGGATGCCTAGCGGATATAGCAGATGCGTAGCGGATGCGTAGAGGATGCAGAACGGATGAATTGGATACATTTTCTGCACAAAAGTTTTGAGCAGCTCAAAACTTTCTGAGCAGATGAAACATCCATAAACGGATGCTGGACGGATAGAGAGGAAGCAAAACGGAGGCAGTGAGTACAGAACGGATACATCGCGTTAACCAACGGATGGCAAGCTTTTTTGTCCGTTTTACAACCTCTTTGCATCCGTTGGTGCAGTGTGACAGGGGCTTTAACTCAATAATGAGTATTACATAGTTTATATATTGTAGTTAGGTATATACAGAAACAAACATTATTTTAACATTTATAACAGAAAATTTCAAAACAATGTATTGTGAATATTAATAGATTGTGATTGTAATTGTGAATATTAAAGCAACAGGATACCTTGATCATGATTGTTTTACAAGAAAATGTAAAAAAGGAAGAATGAGAATCCATGTGTTATTTGTAAGTTTTCTTCAAATCCAAAACAGTGTGCTGCAAGCATTGTGGTGGCATTCTCATCATCATTAATAGTTTCCCATGCAAAACAGTTTTGCATGTTTAAATGTTGTATAAAACAGCACAATCATTGCTAGCCCTCTCTCCCTCCCAGCTGACTGTCCCAGAAGTTTTTCAAAAGGCAATTGGAGTTTCTTGTTTTTTTCTCTCTCTTTGAAACAATGTTTGGAAGGAAATGGAACTGAGAGGCTTCTTGGATGAGAAGTGAAACAGTTTCAAAGGTAAAAAAATCCAGAAAGTCCAGTTACTGTTTGCAAAAGCATCTTTGGGTCAATCCTGACCAGGATGATTGAGAATCTCCACAGACGTTTTCTCAGTTGACTGTTTATAGTATGACATTTTATCTGTATGACAGTTGCAGATACTATGTACTGGAACCTATATGTCTAGTTGGTTGGGATTTCTGGCAGTTGTAATCCCAGTTCATCTATACGGTACCTAATTGTGAAGTGTGCCATTATAACTTTATCAATATCAAAGATGATATTCCCAAGAACAGCAGTTATCAATCTGAAATCTAAGGATTACTTCTAGCCTCATGATGCTTTCTAGGCCATCAGAGCTCTCTATGATCATAAATCCTGAAACTGACCACACAATTTTCCTCTATTGTTAGATGAAAAATATATGAAAAGTGTAATAAAATGAAATAGACAAAACAAATTAAGAGAAGAACCTTTAACCCCATCCATTTGTTGTACTTTATCAACTTTATGCCCCCCTCAAAAAATATATTGAATGAAATCCTTGAAAATTTGTAAATATATGCCATATAGGTCAGGGGCCTCCAATCTTGGCAACTTTAAGAATTGTGAACTTCAACTCCCAGAGACTTGAAGTCCACAAGTCTTAAAGTTGCCAAGGTTGGAGATCCCTGATATAGGTAATTTCCTATCTCATACATATAATATCATAGTCCTTGGGGACTCCTTATATGATGCAAATATGAACCAACCTTTTATTCAGGTCAAGGTTTGAAGCCATTGATGCAGATATATGTTGAACTAATACACCAAAATGTTTATCTAGACCAATTTTTGTTGTCCTTTAAAGACCCACATATTATAGGATTGTTTCAGCTATATTAGTAATTTAAATTGGAGACGCAGAGACAGATTGCATGAGAAATGCTATTCTTATGTGCTATATCTGCCCTTTTTTGTTGTCCTGCTTTTCCAGTTCATAACTTGGTTGCTAATAAGCATTCAGTGAAAGTAAAAAGTGTCACAGAAACAGAGTGCAATGTCCTGAGAGATACAAAGGCCAAATGTTTTTTTAATTCATTTCATTTTCTTCTTGCATCCTATGTCAAAAGTATTTTTCTTCTTCTTGTTTAAACATGTTCTAAGGATAAGTTTCACCAAACACATAGCTTAACATTTAGTTCTTCATTCCTGAACTACCACTGGACATGGGCTCTTATTATGTTGAACAATAAAGTAGTTGTGATGAAGGATATATTTGCATCTAGTTACCCATTAACCCATAACCCAGATCAGGTCTACTCCCTTCACATTCTTGGAAAAACATATTGGTTTGAAAAGCTAAAATCTGTGTAACATTTATACAGAATTTTATGGTAAGTTCCCACCAATTAAATACACGATGTCCATTTTTAGAAACAATAGTGTTTAGGAACAATAGTTCAGCATGGAAAAATAATGGATTTTAAAAGATTTGTTTTGCAAAGCAGGATTTTTCACCCAAAGAATGACATAAAATATTTGAACTCAGTTTCACAAGAATTGGCTATTGTACAATTTTGCCTATGTGACTTACACATATTTAATAATATGTACATATGTAATATGTAATAATAGTGTAGTTTTAAAGAATAATTCCAGCTGTAGAGAAAAATAAATATTACTCCATTACTGATATTATCCCCATATAAATTTCAAGGCTGTAGTAGCCCATCATAATGTGTTTTTTGGTGGTCTTTAAAACAGACAATGTTAAATAAAAGATAAATACCAACTTCTTTTTCTTTTCTTCCACATTTCTCTCTATCACCATTAAGCCCCTTTTCGACCCCAAAACCTTCTTATAAAAGAAATATTTTTCTGATAAACAGATTGCTTATAACTTCAAATAAAAACAAACAGGCTATTTTACTGCAGTTAAAAAAAGGTCTCAAAAAGCAAGATCCATAAAGTGACTACTTCTTATTGGTACAATAGTTCAGTTGGAGATGGAAGTTGTATTGTGGGTTTTTCTTTTTCTTTTTTTCTTTTCCCTTCTCACAGTAAAGGCTAGGTCCCACTGGCTGATGGACGCAAAACGTAACAAAACACAGCAGATGAGCAAAATTTCGCGGGTGGCTCCATCCATTGTCATCTGCTCCAAAAAGTGGCGAAAATTTGCATAAACAGAATGGAAAAGAACAGAAAAGAACGGACGTGGGTAGTATGTAGCGGGGATGTTAAACGGATGTTCATAGGAAGCCTAGCAGATGTATATCGGATGCAAACCATTCACTGCGCATCCTTTCTATTTCCGTGCTACTAACACTGTGTAGATGTTCCGTGTACCTTTTGTTTCCTCCCTCTTTCCGTTTTCAGCTGCAGCGGATGTGAGTTGCGAGGATGCCCAGAGGATGCAGAGAGGATACAGTGGACATTTAACGGATGATAAACAGACATAGAACGTTTGTTGCTCGGATGTCGTGGATTTACATCGTACACGACGGAAACTTCATCCGTTCACAAAGTTTTGTGCAGCTCAAAACCTCTTGCGTGGATGAAATCGCAGTGGACGGATGCTTGACGGATAGAGCGTATGAAACACGTATGCAATGAGTACACAACGGATGCATAGTGTTTTCCAACGGATGGCAAGCTTTTTTTTAACGTTTTACATCTTCTTTGCATCTGTTAGTGCAGTGGGACAGGGGCTTAAATAATATCACCTTTGACTTACTGATTTTGAAAATGAGGAATTAAGTTAGAACTGATTGCTAATTTGGAAGGAGAACATCAGCAAATATCAGGTCTGAAGGCTATACTGAGCAGTAAAAACAACAAAAACACAACAACTCAGAAGAGGGCAATGGCAAATGAGTATGTCCATGCATTCAGGATATCAATGCAAGTTGAAGGAATCTCTACTTTTATCTATTTTTATTTTTCTAGTAATAGGTGCACCAACCAACTTTTGTTATCCATCACTTCTTCTTTTATTAACTTTACAGGATAACATAAATTCAGTCTAGAGTTAGAGTAATGATGGCAAAGAGATTTTAGCAAAGTGTAACCACAGGATTGATTCTTCTTAGATTGTTAAAAAATGTGATGGAGCCATTTAGGGTCAAACCTAAAGTAGGGCTACCATATTTGGACTGCAAATGTGAAGAAGAATGTTTCACAATATTGATGACATTAAGATATTCTGGGAGTTGAAGTCCATATATCTTAAATATGCTGAGGTTGAGAAATGCTGGTGTAGAAGATCACAAAATGATAGCAAAGAAACATAGACAACTCTCTTTGCTGATATCTCATGGCCATATGGATCATTGCAATCCAGCTATGGTCATCCTAACTATCTATCTCATCTGTCTAACAGCATGTTGCTCCAAGATCAGGAAGAATATTTGTTTTTTTAAATCTTGTTTGCTTTTTTAAAGTAAAGCCCTGATAATTGTAATTGGAGCAAGAAGTGTTCTTAATCCTACTCTGCTGAGGTCATTGAAATTTTGTTTGCTTGTTTCTTTGTTTAAACTATCAATCCTGCTTCTCTTATGAGTCAAGTAACGCTTGCTAAATATATAGCATAACCCATGGATTCAGTCTGCTTATTTAGACACTTCTATAAACACTTAGTGCCATAAGATACACTCTGAGGAAAGCTTTTGAAAACACTCTTAGCTGTTAGAAGGTGGATAAAGGTAACTCATTTTCTCTTCCTTACCAGTATCTTACAATGAAAAAAAAACCTGATATAAAGTAAGAAAAAGTAAAAGAAAGAAATCAAAGAGAAAGCTAAAAGTACAATAAAAGAGAAAAGAAAAACAGAAAAAAGATACAAAGAACTGACTAAGTATAATAATAAATTTATCTCTTTCTTTAGGTTTACAATATAATATTTTTCTTTATATAATCTACCCTGTCTAATCATCACAACCTAATTTATATTTTCTCTGTTTTATGCCAACAGATCTTCTACTGCTGCACCATAGAGAGTATCTTAACTTACTGCATCTGTGTACGGTTTGCCAATTGCACAGTGGAGGATAGGAAAGCATTCCAGAGGGTTAATGTCATTGCCCAGAAGATCATTGGTTGCCCTCTCCCCTCTTTGGAAGAGCTTTATAGCTCCCACTGCCTTAAAAGTTAAAAACATTCTCAAAGTTCCACCTCATCCTGGGAACCCGTTTTTTGAACTATTACCATCTGGCAGACGGTACAGAATATTAAAAACATGTACAAATAGGCTGAAAAACAGCTTCTTTTCCAGGACAGTAATTCTGTTGAATTCTACTGAATAGTGCAATATTAATGCAATATCAGGGGTTTTCAATTCAATGTATAGAATGTGAAGGATGTGTGTTTGTGTTTATTTTCATAGTCAAAATGTACACTGAAGATGGTATTTAATTTCATTGTACGAGTTGCAATGACAATAAAATAAACTAAACTCAAAAGTCTTTAAGAGCTTTGAAGCCAGCAATAAATGTAGATGTTGTCTCTTTTCTAACCAAAGAAGTCAGTTTATCCCTGTTACCAAGTGCCATAATCTTCACTAATCATTCTTCCAGTGTAAGTAATGTCAATCTTTCCATTTTGATACTTCTGATCTTCCAATGATGCATCCATCACTATTATAATTAAGTCCATCTACATAGCTGTTGATAGCCTTTTTCTTGGATATTCTTTTTTTTTTTTAATACTCTCAGGAGCGTTCTCCAACATCAAAGTTCAAGAATACCAATGATATTTTTATCTTGCTTCTTTAAAATCCAATTTTTGCTTCCATAAGATAAAACCTTTACACAATTCTGATAGGTATAACATTTATTAATATTTTTTCCTGAGGCCTTTGTTTCTATTTTATGAAATAGTAACTTGTAGCATATTCCTTGATTGCTTGTATCTTTACTGTTGATAGTTGCTTTTGAAAGGCAGAAATTAGGCATTGTTTCAGTACCATCAATGTTACTCTTAAGGCTGTTTATTATCTTTGTTATCTTTGGTCTTCTTTATATTTAATTATTCCAGTTTTTTTCACTGTTGTCCTTGATGTTCATATCTAAACTTACATATCATATACATTGTTAGCTATCAGATTAATGTCATCAGCATAACATGGTTTGTTGATATTTCAACATCCAATTTTAAAACTATTCTTCCAGTTCTGCTTCCCTCAATTTATATATATTCATCATGCAGTCTGAATAAATAAGGATAGAGTATATAGCTTTGTTTAATTCCTTTGTCAACCTGAAACTAATTTGTTTTGTAATATCCCTTGCCTTTCAAACCTGTGTTAGGTTTATCCTGAGAACAAGAAGGTTTCAGTAATTTTCCTAAGCACATTTTGCCACTTGGCACAATCAAAGGCCTTTCTATAGTCAATGAGTTATACATTGACTTTTTTTTTTTTTTTGGATTTCTTGCTTAGTCATGTGAAATACCCATAATATGTCCTGTTTCTCAGCCTTTTCTGAGAACTTTATGAATATCCATTTCCATTTAGGACTTTAATCTTTGTTGGATGTTCCTATTATTTTTTTTAAGTATGTGAGATTGTAGAGGTTTGCACACCCTCAATTGTCCCTTTTCTTTGGTATTGGTATATAGACTGATCTCTTCCAATCTGTTAGCCATATTTTCTAAATTTGCTGACATAACCTTTGTGAATTCTACATCTTGCCATATGCAGAGAGAAAGAGAGAGAAGAGAGAGAACAAAGATCTGTTAACAAAGTAATGAAGAGCAAAACATAGCTTGAGTCCAAAACAAGAGGAAATTATGTATTAACTACATTTTACTCTAATTATACTTTGGTTTAAATCGACTTAATGCAAATTGAGGTGTGGTTCTGATTTTTTCCTTTGGGAATGCATGCCATCACAGGTTTAATGAAACCCGTGGTTCACAGTACATTATATCTCCTTGATCTAGATACTTGGGGTGAGAACAAACCAGGACATTTATAGGTGTACTTAGATTAATAGGGCAAAAAGATTTGAAGCTCAAAATCATAATATGTTCTGGTTGGCATGTTTCCTGAATAGAGATCATCTTGTCAGAGAAGGCAAAATCTTCCATGTTGGAAATGAGCCTATTGGTAATCTAGGTCTAACATCATACAGTCAAATAGTATGAAGAGCCAAAAGGGAAGCATTGCAAGACCAGCTATCTAGAACAGATTTCTTTTCCTTTGAGTGGATGCATCCCATCCTAAATATATAATCTAACTGAATTGGACAACAGGTTGATATAGGAAAACATTTTTTCCAAACAATTTTTAAACCTTGTTAAAATGATTCACATTGGAAGTGATTATAAATCAAATTTCTCCACTTTCAGTGAATGATTCTCTTTTTTCACTTGTCTTATAAGAAATCATCCAAGGAAGAGACTGTTTTCCAAAGTGATATAGGAAAAAACAATATAGGAAGGAAGCATGTACTGAAGTCCACTTAGCACACAACAATTAAAGAGCTGGAACACCATCATTGTAATCATGGTCTCTAAGGAGTGCTATAAATGGCAGGTTTATTTTGTTCCCCATCAGTTCTTTTATAAGAATGTTGCTGGAGCTTTATGCTGAATTGTAAGAGCAATTTTATCATTCAGATAGCCTATAATAGCATGCTTGCTTTTGAACTGGTTGATTAGTAAACAAGAAAAGAAGATTAAACAGAATGGTAGCACTAAACACTTCTTTATTGAACTACATATATTTATGGTTAGTTGCATAGTCCAGAATCTGGGCCAATTGCAATAGAGAAAGGATTAAATGATTAAAACATGTCACTTAATCCCTTCCCACAGAGACATCAAAATTCCATGGTATGTGCACTTTCTTGAATCATGAAATAAAATTTTTCATTATCATTCTGAAATTATGTTTATTTCTATATTACACTGTTTTTAATTTCTTCCTCTTTTTTTAAACTTTCTGTTCTTTTAATATAACGTAACATCCAAACTTAAGATATCCTTTTTGTTAGCTGACTTGAGAATTCTGAAGAAGGAAGGTCAGAAAACTTTAAATACATTGTATTCTAATATTGCTCTTTGAAAACTGTGTCATGAAGGAAACAATAAATAGTTTCTCTACTGAGAAAGACTGAAGAAGCAATCTATCAGGCAGTGGGTCTGTCAAGAGAAGTACAATACCTCTCTAGGAAAGACATTTGAGATGTGGTAGGGACATTTCAAAGCAAGTAACAGTTATTTACTATACAACCAATCCATTTAGGAACAAATGACAGAGCCAGAAATCGCCTTCAAGATACTGCAGGGAATTATTAAATATTGATCAGGAAGGTAAAGGTGTTTTCTATACAGAGTAAGGAAGATGATCTTGACAGAAGTAGACAAGATCCATTATAAAAAACAGTCCCCCCCCCGAAAGCCATTACTCTGCTAAACAAATAATTCCCTCAAGACTGTTCAACTATTACAAAGTCTGCACTACTAATCTTTTCATCATTCCTTATCACTCATCCCCTCTCACTTGTGACTGTATGACTGTAACTTTGTCGCTTGTATCCTTACGATTTATATTGACTGTTTCCTAGTATGATTTGATTGCTTATTGTATTCTATGACTATCACTAAGTGTTATACCTTATGATTCTTGATGAATGTATCTTTTCTTTTATGTATACTGAAAGTATTTGCACCAAGATAAATTCCTTGTGTGTCCAACCACACTTGGTCAATAAAGAATTCTATTATCTATTCTCTAAAAGAAGGAGAAAACATGGTTTAAGTCCCAAACAAGAAGCAGGTTAGCAAAAGTGATTTGGCAGACACATCCTTAATTGACATAAGTAAAGGAAGAGAAGTGAAAAGTTAGACCTGCAAAATATAACTAGTATTGATAAATACTATAGGGGTCAATCTCTCTCTTTCTCCTGCTTAGATTTCTGTAGATCTGAGATGTGCAGTTCATGAAAAAGCACATCATACCTGAAAACATAAATCTGTTGTTCAAATAACAAGTTCTATTTAACTGCAGCTGCAAAGTTTGTGTGTTTTCTGCCAACCCACCTTGTTATCCTCCAAATATTTTGGATTACAAAGATTAAATTTAGTGCACTAGATTTTTAAAAAGTGTTTGAATCTTGAAGACACATAGAGCAGGGGTGTCAAACTTGCGTGGTCACAACATCATCACATGACGTGTTGCAAGTTCCCCCACTTCACTAAACTGGGCGTGGGATGGCCAACATATGGCACAACCTGACTTAGAACATGTAGAATTTATGCTTGCAGTGTTGCTGAAACTCAGTCCTGGACCTTGTAACCCAAGGAACTCCTAATAACAGTGCTGGGATATCAGAAAATATTTAAAATTTAATTTTCTTTTAAGAAATTATATTATAGATACTAGGGTTTTTTAATGCTTAAAACATATATTTGTGTTTATACCAGAAAATAGTACTTCCTTCTAAGTAATACATATTCATATCCAAAGGAACATGCCCTCCACACTTTATCATTCTATAGCTGCCCAGAATCACTTGTTGAGATGGGCAGCTACAGAAATCAAATAAATAAAGGAATAAATAAATGAAAGCAGAATCTAAAATGATCCAGTTGTACCATTAAAGGAGGCATTTCTAAAGCAGCAGTATCAGCATGGTTAGTCCTTACTGGATGATTAAACATCACTAAAGATTTCTACTGTGTCCATTACATTCGCTTTACATGTGATAGAGTTGAGCATACTAAAGGCTTATTCACTTGTAGAAGCAGATGACAAATTAATTTTAAAAAGTTCAGTTAGGTATGTTTGCTATTTTGAGTTATATATAAAAATAAGAAAGGCATGCTATAAACAAAAAATAAATAAATAAAAATTCTGCATCCCATGTATGATTCAACCAAATCATAACTGTCTTTGCCCCATGTTTTAGAATTACTTCTCCTTGCTTCATGGTCCTATGTTGCCCCCTGGTGATGAGCTACAATTTAACATTGTTTTTTTTTAAAAAATCCAATGTGAAATTAGATAAAATATGTTGAAACTGAGGTATTTGTTTCTAACAACTATTAATACATTATTGGTATCTCTCCAGCCTTTTAGGCTGGGCATAGCTTTTTCATCCAGTGAGATTACTGTGTGAGCCTCCCATTGACACCTTCAGCCTGCTGTGCTTACTTGCCTACCAAAGAGATGGCCAATGAATCAAGGGCAAGGGTAACTCTCTCTCTCAGTTGCAGTTTGCTCTTTTTCGCTTCTTTTTCTTTGACTAGAAACTAGACTTAGAGAGTTGGAAAGAGGTGAGAAAAAACAACTAACTGTGGCAAGGTCTCAGCATCACTTCCCTCAAGTGAATTATTGGCCTTTCTTGGGTTCCTGATGGTGCCTACCTCTGACACCTCAAGTGTGGGTAGTTTAATAGCCTGTATGGAGCTGCTTTTGATAATGGCTCACTGGCTCAGTGGCTGCAGCTAGGTGATATGACTTGGTTACAGGAAGACCATAGTTATATCCCAAAGCTGCTTTTTCAGGAGGCAACCGGACTTCCTTGGTTTTTCTTTTGAAGACATTTCACTTCTCATCTAAGAAGCTTATTCAGCTCTGACAGCATAATGGAGAATGGAAGGATTTATGTTCCTTGCAGACAGCTGGTAATCTGCATATTTTTAGAGCAAGGGTGTCAAACTCACATCGTCATGGCAGTATCACATGACGTATCGGGACTTTTTTCCCCTTTGCTAAACGAGGTGGGGTAATGGCCAGTGCGTGGCCACGAGTTTGACAGCTCTGTTTTAGAGGCTCATTGAAGCACTTGGATAGTGCTCCTGGTTCTATAGTTGACAACCATGACCTGGATGACAGAATCTCTGCAGACATTTAACTATGGTTATATGGTATCTATTCTTCACAAGTTGTACCAGCTGCTTATTTGCTTTTCGGCATATCTCAATGTTTTTTGCTTGACGTATAAGATACAGCATAGTTTGAGACAAAGAATTTGATGGAAAATATTTTCTGATATGCACCACTTCAAGATAAATGTTTTGGAATGGAATTTGCTTATGATCATTTTATCTGAACTTAGATTTATTCAGATGTGGTAATCTGGGTATGAAATTTCCTGTCTTTGGAGGAGTGTCTTCAATATTGTGATTCTACCAGTTACTTAAATAAATATCTTTGATTTTTATTTGTGCTGATGCTGGTCTTGCTGCTGATTTCCAGCTATTGTTCTATCTTTTGGTTTTCAGTTTTGGTACCTTGTATGTCGTTCTAAATTTGTCAGTCTAATCACTGTTATTTTTCTATGGAATAACTTGAATATTGCTTTCCAAACAATCCTGTTTATTCAGAAATATATCCTGGTTATGTTTTACTTTTTTTTACTTTATTGTCATTGCACCTTGTACAATGAAATTATGTATTGTGCCTCCTTGTAACAACTTGACAGAGAAGTAAAGTTTGTTGAACTCTATTTTCCTTCTTCTCTAAATGATTTTTAACTCTGATTTGATGGAAAAACTACTGCATATATTAGAACACACACACTTGCACTTTATATTCGGGCTTCATTTCAGACCTTGGTTCTGTTCAATTCTTTATCTCATTGTTTCCTTCTAGTCAAGAAATTTATATATCCTAACATGGTAACCCCAACCTCTTTCAAAATGGGTGAAAAAAAATGGGACCACTGTATGTAAAGGTATGCATCTTCCTGCAGGATTACCATAGCCTAAAATCCTCTTCAGAATTTTTCTTTGGTTGCTCTTTTATCCCGAGATGCAGTGAATGGCTGCTAGAAGATTGACTATCAGTGGTATCTCTCTTAATTCCGGAATTTCCTTCCTAGAAACTGGTTCCAGATTGGTATCTGGTTTGTTAGATTTCTGACACCTGGTAATGAAGTGTCCTTTATCCTTCAAGAGGAATGATGTTCCAGACGTTGGGTGCCACAGCAGAAGAGGCTTTTCTTTGGGGCCTTGCCAGCCAACACTCCTTAGTCAATGCCATTAGCAGTCAGAAAGAGATGGCTCAAAAGCTGAGGCTGTAATTTGATTACTTTTATTCTATTACACTGAATAGTAACAGTAATAACACTTCTCTCTTCCCTTTCTTTTATTCCCCCACTATCTTTATTTTCACTTGTATTTTGTGTGTGTGTATGTATGTACGTATGAATGTATGAATGAGATGACTTCATAGTAATGTGACTCTATATACATTGTGGGGCTACCAGCACCTTGAAAGACACTCAAAAGCAGACTGGTGTCACATGTGCCAATCACCCATGGGACTGTATTCTGCACCGTTGAATGCTCTTCAAAGGCAGGCCCATATAATATGCGTTGTAATAACCCAAGTAAGAGGTCACAAAGTATGAATGATTTTTTTCTCCCATTTATATATTTTTGTAGTAGTTTTAATGGAATGTCCAGTGATTCATAGGTGGTATAGTATGAATTTAGAAGGTTAAAGAATTACCTTGAAGTAAGATGGGCAGCCTTTAAATTAAGTTAAGTTAAATAAGATAAATAATTGTTCAAAAATGTCTGAGCTACTGAAGAGACACATATTTTCTGATTCCTGATTTGTGCAATAATATTTTGACCACACTTCTCCTATATCAAATAGACATTCCTGTTATTTATCAGCTTTACCAACATCTAACAGAAGTGCAAAAGATCAACCTAGCAGCGCTATGCAGAATTTGGAAAAGTAATTGGAACCATCAAAATTGAATCAGTTGTATCTTTCCTCTGCCTACAAAAATATTTCTAATATTTGAGTTTGTTACCAGTTTTAAATTGTTCTACATCTTCTCATTCTTCCCAACAGTTGAGATTTTACATTTACCAAATTTTATGCTGGAATGGATAACTCACAACTTATGATAGTGAAGTTTAAAAAAGTAGCAGAATATTAACAAAAAAAATCCCCCACCTCATGTTTAATATAAGAATAACAAGATCATTCCATAATACTAGTTGTTAGTATTGTGTTGATAAAAGGCATCAAGTGAGACAACAGATGACACTTTTTTTCAGTTCACAGAACTCCAATTCTTTATTAATCACAGCTTGCTCACAATGACATACAGGAAAATAGCATTAATGAAGAGTAGAATACGCAGGCAGCAATTTCCAGGAGAGTTTGGGATAACCTTCAAGCTGGCAGCTGTTTCAGACAATATGTGTGTTGAGATTGGTGATATTATTTGACACAAGCACCTTGGCTAGTCATCCTGACCGCTTCAGCCCTCATCATTTAGATAGATCATTTAAAAGTAGGCAGGACAGACTAACACTGTAGAGCAGAAGTTAGTAGGATTAAGACCAGCTCACTGATTTGGGATGATAAATAGCACACGGAACATCTTGCAGTGTTATGAAATCACAAAGCTTAAGGCTGGAATTCTGTCTGCAAAGATGCTCTTGGTCTCTTCACAGATTGTAGCAACTGGAGACAAGACAATATGCCTATTTCCCAAACTCGTATCCTTCAGATACTGTGGGGTTATGGAACTTCAGGAACTGCAGTCTAGGAATTGTAGTGCCATCACAAGAGGGGTGCACCAGATTTTGAAACACTGGAGCAGTGTTTCACAATCTTGGCAACTTTAAGGTGTGTGAACCAATTCCCAGAATTCTCCAGCGGGCAATGCCAGCTAACCTAAGAAATTTGGGGAGTTGATGTCCACACATTGTAAAGTTGCCAGGGTTGAAAAACATTGAACTAGACTAGAGGCTAAGAAAATGAAACTGACTGCAGTTTTTATTCCTATAAATTCCATGAATTTTTCTGTCAATGAAACTGAAACTGGGAAATTTTGCAATTTGGTCAAATATGGTTGTTTACTCCCTACTGCATACAACGCCTTTTAAAAAGTGTCTATTATCTATTTCCCTTCTTGTTGGGAAAATTCTTTCTTTCTTCTAAACTTAAGACATGCAGCTTTACTGAATACTGTTTTATATCACATTAATCCTAATGTGTTCTAAAGGCTTTCCCCCTTAGATATTTACAGGGGTTAAATTTCACTGAACCCCATGAAGCTTGTATAGCACAGCTGTTTTTTTATATAGCAGAACACTGGGGTTGTAAATGAATTATGATTTTTTAATGTTCTATGATTTCATTTTTCTAGACCATTTAATCAAATAAGAATGCCTACCTGTAATTGGCTTATTGACTTAAGTTTATTGATTGCAAAGCTTTCCATGTTACTAAGTAATGACGCGACAGTAGCACCATAGACCTTCTGCTGACTTGGTTTTCAGTTAGAACAAGTATCGTTTGGCATGGATTTTGCTGCAAAGAGCTTCATAGCAAAGTTCTAACAAATTTAACTGAATGAAAACAGACAACATCAAAAGCCTGTTACAGGACGTGTAAAGATTATGAAATAACTTGCATAATGCAATACTTGTATTTTTTAACAAAAATGTAAGTATTTACAAAATAAGATCCAAGTTTTAATTTTAAACATCAAGCAAATCATTCTGCAAAGACTGCATTGTTTTAATTTTTTTGTTTTGTTTTTATTGAGTTCTTGATTCATTTTTTTTTAAACCATGTCATACATTCCTATACTAATATTTCATGATCTGTAATAATATAGGCAAGGGAGTTATCCGACTCCCTCTACTGTTGGGCTCAGCCAGACAGTTCCACCTGGAGCTCCTTGTTTCTGCGGACCTCTGCAGCATGCCTTTCCTGGGAATAAAGGGGGAAAGTAGAGACAAGTTTAACATCCGACTTGCTCTTTTTCTTCAGGAAGAAATGTTAAATGGCAACAAGATTTGGCCAGCAACTTTAGCTTTAATAGGGCTATAAAAGAAAGGTTCTTAATGAAGCAGGACACAACTCTTGTTCTTTGATTCATGATAGCAGACGAATAGAAGAACAGAGTTGGAAGGAACCTTGGAATCCCCTGCTCATGCGGGAAGCCCTATACCATTTCAGACAACAGATTTCAAGGAAGAGAATGATAAAGATTGCCTTCCTGCCCTTTTCTTTCAGGACTATTCTGAATCTGGTCTATAACATACTCTACAGTCAATTTGAAATTGTTTTATTCATAAACTGAATAAAAGAAAAACTTAACAGTTTGGACTAGGCATCTAGTGCCCACTAGAATGCTGAAGACATGTGTATTGCAACTTCACAACACAAAACTAGGCCTTGTGTGCCTGTCTCATGAGATAATATGCAGATGGGGTCTGCATTGCCATGTGATAGTTGCTCATCCACCCTGTGATGACCTGGAGTGTAACACAAACATAATAAAATCCAAAATGTAAACAAATGTCCCTTAATGCCTCCAACTTGGCCCCACTGTTCAATAATTCTCAGTTGGAGATTAAATTTATTCAAAAATAGTTTTAAAAAGCAAGCAATACAGTCCAAACTCAATGAGCAGATGAAGGTGAAATAAAAAACCAAAACAAACTACAATGAAGGAATTTTCACAATGGACCAGGATAAGTAATTACCAACTTCAAGGAGATAACAAGGCACAGTTTGTTGGAAGGATGCCAACCAAGATAACTTCAGCCCAAAATAAGACAGCTTTGCTTCTAGCAACTCTGTGTTTTAACCCTATCTCTTATACACTATTCTCCCCAGCTACAACCAATGGGGGGGATCATGATCGCTTCCTCTCTCGTAAGCCAAGTTGTTTTCTTCTCTGTTCCTCCCTGCATGTCCTAGGATGAAAAGGGGATGGGCCTGGTTCTTCCTCTGACTGCCCAACTGGCCTCAGCCCTTCCCCATCCTCCTCCACAACCTCCAGAGCCACACCTCCACTCCCTATCGGTTGTTCCTCCTCTCCCTCAGAGTCCGACTCTAGCAAAGGCATGATACATCCCACCCCTCTGCAGGCACCTAGCAGTCTGAATAAGTCTTTGTATGTGAAAGGTCTGTATTGTGTGAAATCATGTGCCTACTTCTTTTCCGATAATCTACATTTGGTAGATTAATGAACACATGATTTGTGCCAATAAATTTATATAACTGCCCTATTCTGGTATTCACGGAAATGACTGAGAAATAAAAGTAAGGAAGAGTACAAGATCTACAAATGATATATCACATCAATTCAATTTTGAACTTAATATACTTAGTGTGAATATGCTTGGAAATGTCCTGCAATCACACAACTGATTTATGAAAAATACCAATCTGGAAGGCGCTTCCAAGCATATTCACTTTAATGTTAATAAAGGTTTGCTTCAAGCCAATTTCATGAAAGTCAAGGACATTGTTTGTGCAAGGAAAAATACATACAGGAATGAAACTAGTGTGCAATTCTTCAGTTTTAGCACTCAGATATTCAGTTAACTATCCAAACAGGGCTAGTCTATATGCTCAAAATACACAATTTATAGACATAAAGTATGTTGAAAGGTAAAAGAACCAGAAGGTTATATTGCATGTATGATCTTACTTCTATTCCAGGCAAAATATATACTTGTGATTCCCTTTGTTCACCTGATTAACCTATTTATGTATTTTAAAGCCTGAAGCTTTTAATATACTTCAACTGTGCCTAGCCTAGTACTCTCCAGATACGCTCTATTTCATTGCCAAGATTTTCCAGAATTTTGCAGGCTGAAAGTCAAAATACTTAAGAAGGTGACTATCTGGGGAAGAGTGCATAGATTAGTTAAGGCATTATTCTGAATTCAATATAGAAGAGGGATGAATCTTTATGAACCATATTGAATCAGCAGGGGCCTGAGTCAGGAGGAGGGTCATGTACAAGAAAGTGATAGGAGTTTGATTGAATAGTCAGAATGTTCATCCTCAGCTTTTGTAAAACCTGCTGGCAGGGGGGCTTACTCCCACATTCATTTAAGCATAAATAAAAATCTTACCTAACCTGAACATTACTACTTAGACATCCCTACTCAACATCTTAGTAGGACTCCTGCCCCCTCCACCACCAGTGCTTTATCAGCTTTGTTTGACTGAATGTTGGTTTGATCCCAGCCTGGTTACCTTCTCCTGAAAACGTTCAATAAGAGCAGCTAAGTTAGCTTCACGGTTTTCTTTGATCTGTTCCATTTTCAGTATCAGTTTTTCCTCTGCCATTTTGCTGAAGTTATTGTTTTCCTCCACAGCTTTCTGAAGGACTTCTCGCTCATGTTCTCTCTTTTCTGCCAGTTGTTTCAGCACCTGGGCCTCCTGGGACTGTGTAAAGTTGAAAAATAAAAAAAATTGAGCCAGTCAATCACAAAAATATTGAGAATAGAATAGATTTAGTGTAGCTCTAATGTTCAGAGACAAAAGATGACTAGTTTGCCAAAGTAAAAAAGTTGATAAGTACAAGTTTTCCTATCATTCCTCTGTCTTCTTTGGACCACAAGGATAGGAAGGGGAAGATTAAACAGTTTTTTCCTTTAAATTTTGAAACTCTCAAAGAGATCTGGACTGAATATAAAACAGATACAATCTCTGATGCATAAATTTGCAGAATACAGAATAACAAAGTTGGAAGGGATCATGGAGATCTTCTAGTCCAACCCCCTTCAATATGAATATGAAACCCTGTACTATTCAGGGCAAATGGCTGTCCAATCTCTTATTAAAAACCTCCAGTGATGGAGCATCCACAACCTCTGAAGGCAAGTTGTTCCACTTATTAATTTTTCTGTCAAGAAATTTCTCTTTAATTCTATATTTGATCTCTCTTTCCATCTCTTCTTGTCCTACCCTCAGATGCTTTGCGAATAGGGCAACCTCCTCTTCTTTGTGCCAAATATTAGAAGACTGCTATCATTTTATTGAGTTTGATTTAGACATATCAGCAAATCAGCAAAAAAGTAATCTTTCATAGAACTTACTTAAATAGAAAGTTTATCTTAAATAGAATCTTCCTTCCACAAAAATATATGCATAACAACTAATAGTATTTCTCAAGAGTAGCAAAATTCTGTGACTCCCCCCCGCCCCTCCATTGGCACAAAGACAAATTAGAAGGAAATTGGAAGGGTGATGCATTTTAGGGATCCTTGGTGTTCTCTGAGCTTGGTGGTTTCTTGCAGACATTTCATAACTCAAACTGTGTAACAGCATCAGTGCTAGTAGGGAGTGGGGTTTGCTTTCATTTTATATTCTAGTGGCATGCCCTGTCAGTGTTGATGGAAGTGGATTTAATGGTTCCTTAGTTGGGCTGTTGATTGGACATGGACAGATTTAGCCATAGTTTCAGCTGGGGAACTGTGACCATCCTAGGCTAAGTCCAAATATGCTAAAGTATTCATGGAAGCCTGGCAGTCTGACAAATTAGATATCAACAGGCTCATAGACATAAACAACATCTATATATTATTCAAAAGAGACAATCAACGAGCCAAAGGAGAAGCAAAAAAGATCAAAACACTTTCTCACCAGCAATCAACACCTAAATGTGCAGAGATTAACACCAAGATTAACATTATACCAACAATCAAAAAGCAAACAATACCCCAAGGGAGCTGCCGGACAAGTAAACAGCCCAACCATAGAACCATCAAGCTCTCCCACCAGCTCTCCCAAGGCAAGCCACAAGAATATAAAATGAGAGCAAATTCACTCCCCATTAAACTGACAATATTAGTTGGTTCAAGTAATGAAACATCTGCAAGAAAACAACCAAGCTCAGACAGCACTAAGGATCCCTCATTTCAACCACAAACTACAAGTATTCTCCTTTATCCGTATCTTTTAAGCTTTATTCCAGTTAGAAAAGTTAGATGAGAAAAGGAGTGGAAAGGCAAATATTACACTGTTATACACCATCATCAAAATTACTTTCCATAAATATTATTTATCCTGAATAAATTGCTGTTTATTCTCAGATGTTTATGTATAGAACAATGATTTATGTCAAATCAAACACTTTTATTACGATCATAGATCAGAAATATGATTTATGTCTCAGTAAATAATGAAAATAGTTAAAAAGGGAGAAAAAGGATAATTTAACAATCCTAGATGAAAAATGGCCAGAGAACTAGGCTTCTAATTGGATTCTCAATTATGTAATTTGCTATTGACATTTGTGTATGAGGCTGACACCACTGATAAATAAACACTAATGTAATTATGAGGGAGAGGTTTAATTCTAAGACTGTGAAATCAATTAACAAGTTTAAAGCAATTTTCTTTGATAAGGTGTTTCTGGAATTTTTTTGCTAGCTTAATTCTACCCTAGAATCTCAGTAACCTGGTCATGCTTCTAAACTACAGGCAGATGTAATAAAGGATATGTTTCTGGTAATCTAAGTTGATTTTTTTATTGTGAAGTACAAGTCAGAAAAACATGTATCTATGTGATTAGCAATCCTGTTTCTTAACACTCAGGTATTTGACTGATCTTAAGTTACAATTTCTTGCATTTTCAAACATGGATCTCATTGTACATATCTCAAATGAAACAAATATAGATTCAGTTCTGAACACTCAATAATGAGCTTTAAGATGTAATTTTTCACATCAGTTCAATAACCCACATGTGTTGTAGATTGCAAATGAAACCTTAAAATAGCACTAGCACTTAGACTTATATACCACTTCACAGTGCTTTACAGCCTTTTCTAAGTAGTTTACAGTTTCAGCCTATTGCCCCCAACAATCTTCCGACCTTGGAAGGATGGAAGGCTGAGTCAACCTTGAGCCTGGTCAGATTTGAACTGCGAAATTGCAGCCAGCCAGCAGTCGGTAGAAGTAGTCTGCAGTACTGCATTCTAACCACTACATCACCATGGCTCTTATAAAATAATCCAAGAAATATCATCATGCACCCACTCAAACTATATATATGGTTAGATACCCTTCTCCTTTCTTCTGCAGCTTCCAGCTTTTTCTGGATCTCTTCAAGGGACAAATCTTTCTTCTTTGGAGAGGCTATAGTTCGTGGTGCTTCAGAGACAGGAGATGGCGGCTTTAAGATGAGTTCAAAAGCTTGGCCAGAGGCACGTTTGTTGATATGTTTGACTTCCATATCTGTGAAGGTAAAGTTGAAATTTCTAATTCAAATGGTATATCGAGAATAGATAATTTGTGGAAGTGTAATGGCCATAACTAAGAGGTATAGGTAATTTTCATTAAAATAGATGCCAGAGAAAAAGCAGCTTTACAGATGGCTTATATTAATAACAGAATTTTATTTTGGGCTTGCAATGATGTATTTTGTTTGCTTAGAAGCCACAAAAAGAAATTGATGCTACTAGTTTGAAATAATTGTAATAGATCAGTTGAATTTTTTTGGTGGGAGGAACAGTTTAAGTATAAAATTGGTTTATACTTAAACAAATATATTGGTTATAATTGCAGGAGTTTAACACACCCATTCAGTCACTTAAACCTATCTCAAAACTAGAGAGAATTGCCAAGAGACTTACTCAAACCCATTAAAATGAAAATAAAAATAAAAGGATTATTGGGACTCTAGAAATGCAAATAGGTCTGTGATTACTGCAGTAATGAAATCAGTGATAAAATATACATCTTTTATAAATTAATGTTTTAGGAATAGATAGACTAATATCAAAATATAAAATATTGAATATGCATTAAGAATATATTTCCCATCTCTGAAAATTGAATGGACAGTTATGATGCAACTAATGTAATAATTAGTAGATTATAGATATTTCACAATTATAGTAAAACCTAAGACTTCTCTAAATGAATATAATCTATCTAATTTTACTGAATGTAATGTATTATATACATATAATAATTTAATAATTTAGTTGAATGGTAATAATATTAAAATATTAATTTTAATAATAATAGTAAAGTTCTCTTAGGACAAACAGTAAAGTTCTCTTAGTCAGTATTATAACTCCTGTGCTCAGAGGTATCTCTACTAGCTTCTTCTATCAAGCTTTCTGTTCCTCTAATTCTAAACCCAACAATTAAATAGGAAGTTAGTATACCGAAAAGCAAAATGCCAGCTTTTAGCATACTTTCTAATTACAAGAAGATCTCTGAACTCAATATAAACCTCTCAGATACACTTAAAACTTAAAAATAGTGAATGGATATTGATTCTTTGTAAAACATTTCTATTTGCAAAGATACACCAGAGGATAAGAACATATGAATGATTAGAACTGCACAAGCTGTTTTTAAGTAGAATTTTATCATTATAACATGACAGTCATTTTGTGAGAGTTTCCATGATATGCTCTCAATTTCCAAACATGAACATAGTTTGCCATACAAACTTTATATTTCATCAAGTGTCAAATCAATCTTTCCAACATGTTGCTTTCTAATATACTTGACTTCAGAAACCATAATCCTGTGCTGTTTTGCAGCATGGGAAGAGAAGTCAGCATATCTTGTCGGTTCCAGGTTGGAAATCATTGTTAAAGAATAAAACAAGAGGAAAATGTGCATCTCCCATGGAAGAACAAATAACACACTTCACTAAGGAAAGCAATTGCAGCTGAAAACTACTTACCATCATATGTGTATATATTAATGTTGCGAGATTCTGGGTAAAAACAGGAGCAGATCAAAGAAAGCATGGACAGCTCCTTCATCTTTTCTTTATAAGCTGAAAGGGAAGAGAATGGATTAGTCCTTTCATCTTTTCCATTTACAGGGTGTTTTGATTTAATTAATTAATCTGCTCAGACTCCAAGCAGTCAACTTACACGACACATCTTAACTTTGGTACCTTTGTGAGATTAATTGCTACTTGATAAAAATATCTAATAAAGTGTGACCTTTTTTTTTAAAAAAAAAGGTTGTTTCTTTATCACTGAAGTATGTAAGAATAGGATAGGATAGGCTGGGATGGAATAGAATAACGTAATTGTCACTTTGAATGTATACTAATCAGCATACATTATGATGAAATTTCATTTCATACAGCTTTACAGGTCACCACTTCCAATATACACTACATAACCATGACAAAATAAATAAATAGATAAAAACAAAATTATGCATATACCCACATATACAGCAGAGAAATGACATAGTCTAATTCAGATATATACATGTACATGGTGAAAAAAAATGAATCTTGTGAGTTTTCCAGATGGATGGCAATATTTGCTCTTTCTGCTACATTCCCACAAACACATTCTCATTTCTAGCTCATAGTAGTAAACAAAAATAAATCTTTCTTTTGTGGGTTCACCTCTGCCATGACCTACATTGAGTTAAGCACTCCAGCTAGCAAATGTTGTGATGGAAGGAAGCCAATAATTGTAACAAAGTCTTTCTTTCTGTTGCAACTGTTTGTTGTTGTATCTGTCTTGAGTCTTCCAAACTAGTGTCAAAAGTGCCTTGAGCTACCCTTACCAGCTTTAAAGGAAATTCAGAGGAAGGAATGCCCTTTGGCTTTTCACACAGACAGGTGACCTGATTGGTTCATGTCCTATTCATTCTCAAAATGTTGTTTTATATCTGAACCAGTAAGCCGCTAGTATTTCCAGAGACAGGAAAGAGAAAACAGGAGACTTCAATTGATTCATACAGACAGAAGCCTGACTTCACCTTCACTGTCTCACACAGGTTTCTCTGAAGCCATGTTTCTCTAGCTGTTTACTGAGAACACAGGGAGAAATGAAATACCTAACAATTATTTAAAAGTAGCTTATGCACATGAACAGTTTTCCTCCCAAATGAGTAGTGGCTTCCAGCTCTTAACTGCCTATTTTGTGGAACATGAAATTATATCCACATCATATCTACATGTAGCCAGGCACAAGTAATATACTTTGTTTGATATGCAAATTGGGTATGTAATTCTAATTAATTTTTATTTTGAGAGAATTTTATCATTCCTTTCCTGCTGTGTGAGAAAGTGTTTCAGAAATTCCTCTCAGTTATAACATGGGGAAGTTCAAATACATGTTCAGAGTTACACATATAATGTCATTAATAATTATTGTGGCATTGGAGATATAAATAAATAGGTATACACACATTCCATAGCTCTTCTGCCTTCTTGTACTAAAAATATATCAACTTCTGCATATTCTGTCTTGTGATATCTATGTATAGTATATAAGCATCACTTTGGTTGTTTGAAGTATGTGTTAATGATAAATTGTTGAATTGACAGAAAGCAATAACTCTTTTTCTTGCTTCTGTTCCTAGTCCAGCTATGTTGTTCTCCTTACTATCACATCTTGCTTGCGTGTTCTGTTGGTTTCAGATTGAAGTTAATTACAAAATTATCAACTTGTTCTTCTTCATCACTGGTTGGAGCATAAACTTGGATAATCACCAAATGACAGGATTATCCATGAGGTAAAAATTGTGGTTTTTTGGTCATTGACTATAGCCTAGTACTGTCCTTGCTAGATTCTTTATGCCTGTGAAAAACAGCATAACTCTCTGGCTGAACATGGCCAATTCCATGGCATTACAATTCTCTGCTGCCTAAAATGCTAATTTCATTCGTTTATCTTCCATTGTTGAGATTTCCCATGTTCATTTCATCTTCCATCTGCATTTGTATCTTTGCATGTTTAAATTATTTTTTCTTGCATGGCAACATTAGTAGCAGCTTAACCTGATTTTAATTAGCAACATCTTAAACACCATTAGTATTCCAAAAATTCTTAACATTTTTCCTTAGTATATTGAGTGCCATCCAAAACAGTATGAAGCCTTTTCCATCCATGTCTGGCTTCATTGCTACTTAACATATTTTAATAATATTTTATTTATTAAAATATAGGAGACAGAGGAGCATTAGAGGGGTCCTGCTATTTTCAGTCTATTAGTTTACAAAATGTGGCTCACTTGAAGAGTGTCCTCCTAGCTTGGGTGAGAAAAAATAGTTTTCCCATTAGAGAAGATTGTTTTCAGTGGTTGAGATCAGTGAATGGTTTCATAAGACATATTCAGATAATGCTCACATTCTTTTATGCAAAGGAATGGAATCTATGCTCATTTGAAAGATGTATTATTTATTTGTTTTCTTTATTAATCACATTTGCCATTCAGAGACTCATGGTAGCTCAGATTTTCTAAATAGGTCTGATTATATCTTCTTCCACAATAGCACCAGTTGAGAAGATTGCATAATTCATAAGGTGACTAGATCTTCTGGAGGGATGTATTAATTATACATTTACTAACACAAATAAAAGTTTCAGAAAGAAATCCCAACCCCACCATAATTGGACCTAAATGTTTGCAAGGGTTTCTTCTTCTTCTTCTTCTTCTTCTTCTTCTTCTTCTTCTTCTTCTT
>BLBF01000002.1:36689348-36708495 GCA_015471245.1 Laticauda colubrina
CTTCTTCTTCTTCTTCTTCTTCTTCTTCTTCTTCTTCTTCTTCTTCTCCTTTTCCTTTTCCTTCTCCTTTTTCTTATTTTTCTTAGTCTTTCAGTAATTCCAGATACTTTGTACTCACTATTGTATGTTTACATTGTGATAAAACTAAGAAACAAACAAAACAACAGACTACAGCTACCAAATCAGCAGTGCTAACATGCCAATGGCCACTGTAGAACAGGAAATAGATACAGAAAATACTAACTCTAACCCAGACCAAATCTAGTAGCCCAACAAGAGATCCCTTTATCTATCAGTCAGAAAGTGGAGAATAAAGCAGATCTTCCTTTCCATATCCATTTTCCATTCTTCTAGGAGGTATTTCAAGAGAGCCTCATAATGAAATGCCATTTCTACAAATATTGCTGCTATCACATAACCTACATCAAGAACTCAAGATATCATGCAAATATAATGAGCAGCAAATGCAGACTTGGGCTACAGCAGGAAATGCAGACTTGGGCTACAGCCAGGTGGATTCGGCCTGAAAATTGATTTATTTTCTATGTTTACCTCATCTAAAACTAGGACACCTCATCTAACACTGGGATTAACCTAGCAAGAATATATAGTTTCCTAATTATTCAAATTAAATCAACAGAAAAGGAACCATATAGGATTTAGTGCTCTACAACATAGGAACTGGGTTGTATGTCTGTTTTTCCTATATAGTCACTTGAGATTTTGCACAGCTGTTACAGATAGACAATTAAAATTCCACTCAAGTGCATCTATGGAATGGTCAGTCAAGATGGTGGTTGTAACCACACAATCAAACCTTACCCCTTTTATATAAGCATCAATATTCTATGCCTATACAAAGGGCCATGATTTTGATTGTGTTGCTGTGGCTGTTTACTTCTATGTTTTGATACTTCCTTGGTGGATGATCCTGTTTCCAATGCTACAGGAATTGAATATTTCAGAATCTTTTCCAGACCTTCTGAGGAAGAACTATATATTATATGTTGGTTGCAATGACACAAGCCACTTCATAAGATCAGCCTTATGACCATAAGTGCAAACCATCATTTAGTCTATTTCTTGTTTGGCCAGCAAAATTGGCCTTCATTTCCCCCCCCCCCCTTCAACTTGTTTTAATTGTAGAGATTTATTTTGCCATTCAAAATAATTAATGAATTAGATTGTACATTTAAACAAAAATACATGCATTAAATCCATAAACTTACATATCATGCTATTCCCTTTACAACGTTATGCAAAATGAAAGAAAGGAAAGGAGAGGAGAAGAGACGAAAGGAAATGAAAGGAAAAGTTAAAGGAAAGGAGTTATTCAATAGACTTCTCCATATCTTTTTGTCCTTGTAAAGCTTATGTACTCTCATTCATAATCTCTTTTATACATTCTTTTTTATCCTTTAAATTTCTCACTTCTTTCATGAACTCAATCCAAACATGACTTTTCCCTTCTTCTGCTCCCTCTTGACACAATCACTGTTATTTCACATATTTGTTTTAGTGTACCCCTTTCACACTGATCATTTAACACATTCCTTCAGCATCCATCCATTCTTGATCAATCTCTACTTATGTTACTATACATACTTCTTTAGTACTTCATTACCACATCATTCAATTTATGTGTCATCTAACATACTTACTTACTTCCAAAATTGGGGAGAAGCACATTTTATACTCAGCTTTCTTCTCCATTTCCACAATCATTCATTCCTCACACAGACCATATACCACTAGTACCTTTTTCCTAGCATCTTAAAATTTCTTCCTCTATTTCCCAAAATTCTACCAAGGTGATATCATCATCATCATCATCATCATCATCATCATCATCATCATCATCCCCACACCTACCCCCATCTTGTTCTAGTTTTTAATCACTAAAAGTGTTCATTTCATATTCTTGTTAAATACATCTATATTGGACGACATTAATTTTCAGATCCATGGTTATCATTGCATCAGACAATCTAACATTTGTTGCAAATTATTTAGGTCCTTAGTCAACAGCACACCATCGTCCACACAGAAATGTACATGAACATTCACATCCCCAGACACCAGCCAGCATGCCTATACAGAATGATAGAGAGAAGGAGAGGGGGGGAGGGAGGGAGTGAGTGAGTGAGAGAGAGAGAGAGAGAGAGATATGCATTAAAAACAGGGAACATCACATATCTCAATCTTATTCCCTGCTCAGGGAATAAGCATTTACTAAACATTATTCACACTCATGATTTATTTTTATTGTACATATGTGTTAGAATTTGAGAACATGCTCAGAATTATTCCATAACTCAAATGAATTCTTGTTATTATATGCTTTCTCCTTTTAACTGTTATTATATGCTTTCTCCTTTCTCCCTCAATTCAATTTAATACCAAATCATTCCATCACCTTTATTTTCAATTACTGTCATTTATCTGGAGAGTTCCAGTTCACTCCTCTTTACCCACTTCTAGGATATTTTAAAACTGTATTTCAGAATTACTCTGTTTTATTTAATCTTAACCACCCCTTCTGTCTTTAATTCTATGTTCCATATGATCCATTTTTTACTTTCTATGCATATTATGCAGTATCTTTCTTTCTATCTTCTTTCTGCTCAAAAAATTATTCTCCTATATAATTTTTCCTATTCTCAACCTCTTTCAACCCTTCCTTCCCCCAAGCATCTTTTTCTCATTAGTGTGACTCTGCACACTTCTGTGGCATTCCATGACATAATTCTTTTTTTGTTCCAAGTGCTTTTGCACACTTTTTGCTTATATTCATATAAGTAATCCATTCTGTTGAAGGATTAATCTATCTTTTAATATTGTTTTCATAAAGGCTTCATACCTAGTCATCCTGCAATCATGCTATTTTCACATACTTTCTTTCAATAGTTTGTTTGGTTCCGTATCTATTTTTTCCAATTCACTTTTGGGGTCCAAAATGAATGAATCTCTCCTTTTTTCAACATGGGCTCTCTTATTTTTATCATAAAAATATGAATCAATTTTGGTTTTTGATTAATTTCTTTGCCATCTCTGTATACAAATAACATTGTACTTATCTGAAACAAATATTCTTTATTTTCTATGCAGATATTCACTAGCAGTCCACATTCTTCTTCATTCTTGGGTGTCTGAATAGCCAGATGTTTTTTCCCTGTCTTCTCTAATCTCAATCTCATCCATTCATTTAATTTAACAGCATAATTCCCCAG
This sequence comes from Laticauda colubrina, assembly GCA_015471245.1. Taxonomy (NCBI): domain Eukaryota; kingdom Metazoa; phylum Chordata; class Lepidosauria; order Squamata; family Elapidae; genus Laticauda; species Laticauda colubrina. Next base: position 36,692,579 of record BLBF01000002.1, read on the forward strand.
ATCACATTTATTCAGAATGTTGCAGGTCTTTCCCAAAACTCATACTATTTTTGTCTATTATTATCAGCATTCACTGAACATAAAATGCTTGCCACTAACCTATAGATTTCTATTTTGATATGTATGCAGAACAACCCACGACTCTGATTCAGACATTCAGATATCCATGCTGGCTCTTAGAATTAAATCTACCCTGTCACATCTTTTCATGGATTCATAATCTGATCTTTATGTACCTCTATTACATTTCCTTTCTTTCTTTTAGTTTACCAAACCCAAACATATTTTTGTTTCTTTAATTTCATTAAATTAATTCATACTGTCTCTCATTTATTCTTCATAATTGTAAGTTGTAATCTTCTGGGAGCTATATAGGTAAAACTCAAAAAAATTAGAATGTCATGTAAAAGTTCATTTATTTCAGCAATACAACTTAAAAGATGAAACTGATATATGAGATAAACCCATTACATGCAAAGCAAGATAGTTCAAGCTGTAATTTGTCATAATTGTGATGATGATGGCTTACAGCTCATGAAAACCCCAAATCCACAATCTCAGAAAATTAGAATATTACATGCAATCAATAAAACAAGGATTGTACATAGAACAATATCGGACCTCTGAAAAGTATAAGCATGTATATGTACTCAGTACTTGGTTTGGGCCCCTTTTGCAGCAGTTACTGCCTCAATGCGCCATGGCATGGAAGCTATCAGCCTGTAGCACTGCTGAAATGTTATGGAAGACCAGGATGCTTCAATAGCGGCCTTCAGCTCTTCTGCATTGTTTGGTCTCATGTCTCTCATCTTTCTCTTGGCAATGCCCCATAGATTCTCCATGGGGTTCAGGTCAGGTGAGTTTGCTGGCCAATCAAGCACAGTAATCCCACAGTCATTGAACCAGGTTTTGGTGCTTTTGGCTGTGTGGACAGGTACCAAGTCCTGCTAGAAAATGAAGTCAGCATCCCCATAAAGTTTGTCTGCGAAAGGAAGCATGAAGTGCTCCAAAATCTCCTGGTAGATGGCTGCATTGACCCTGGACTTCATGAAGCACAGTGGACCAACACCAGCAGATGACATGGCTTCCCAAATCAACACAGACTGTGGAAACTTCACATTGGACTTCAAGCATCTTGCACTGTGTGGACTTCAAGCATCTTGCACTCCATTCTTTCTCCGGACTCTGGGTCCTTGGTTTCCAAGTGAGATGCAAAAGTTGCTCTCATCAGAAAAGAGGACTTTGGACCACTGAGCAACAGACCAGTCTGTTTTTCTTTAGCTTCTGATGTTGTTTGTTGTTCAGGAGTGGCTTGACAAAAGGAATACGACATTTGAAGCCCATTCCAGGATCTGTCTGTGTGTGGTGGCTTTTGATGCACTGACTCCAGCCTCAGTCCACTCCTTGTGAAAGTCCCCAACACTTTTGAATGGCCTTTTCTTGACAATCCTCTCCAGGCTGCGGTCATCCCTGCTGCTTGTGCACCTTTTTCATCCATGCTTTTCCCTTCCACATAACTTTCCATTAATGTACTTTGATACAGCACTTTGGGAACATCCAACTTCTTGTGCAATTACCTTTTGAGGCTTTTCCTCCTTATGGAAGATGTCAGTGATGGTTTTCTACAGAACTGTCAATCATGGTCTTTTCCATGATTGTGATCCTTACTGAAGCAGACTGAGAGACCATTTAAAGGCTCAGGAACCCTTTGTAGGTGTTATAGCTTAATTAGCTGATTAGAGTGGAACACTTTGAGCTTAGAATATTGAACCTTTTCACAATATTCTAATTTTCTGAGATTGTGGATTTGGGGTTTTCATGAGCTGTAAGCCATAATCATATCAATTATGACAAATCACAGCTTGAACTATCTTGCTTTACATGTAATGAATCTATCTCATATATTAGTTTCACCTTTTAAGTTGCATTACTGAAATAAATGAACTTTTGCACAATATTTTAATTTTTCAAGTTTCACCTGTAGAGGATATCATATTGGTTATAAATATTGATCTGAGGAGTTCTTGGTCATTGGGGTGTGGTCATTTTCTTACAGATGTTTCATTACCTAAACTTGGTAATACCATCAGTGATAGTCTAGGTAAAGGCCATGTCACACTGCCCAACGGATGCAAAAAGGACACAACGGATGAGCAAAATGTTCTATTCGTTGTTATCCACTCTCAAAAGGGGCAAAAATTTGCATAAGCAGAGCAGATAACACGGAAATGAATGGACTTGGGGAGGACGCAGAGCGGATGTATAGAGGATGCAGAGCGGATGTATAGAGGATGCGTAGAGGATGCGTAGAGGATGTGTAGAGAATATGTAGAGGATGCAGAGCGGATGCGTAGAGGATGCAGAGTGGATGCAGAGCGGATGCGTAGAGGATGCGTAGAGGATGCAGAGCGGATGCGTAGAGGATGCGGAGCGGATGCAGAGCGGATGCAGAGTGGATGAGCTGCATCCGCTTTCATCCTTTCTTCATCCGTGCTACTAATGCTGCGCATCAGTTCTGCTTCCTCCCTGCGTCCGTTTACCGCTGGAACGGATTTGAGTTGTGCGGATGCACAGCGGATGCCTAGCAGATATAGCAGATGCGTAATGGATGCAGAACGGATGTCCCCCGTATGCCTAGAGGATGCAGAACGGATGCATTGGATACATTTTCCGCTCAAAAGTTTTGGGCAGCTCAAAACTTTCTGAGTGGATGAAACGTCAATAAACGGATGCTGGACGGATAGAGAGGAAGCAAAACGGAGGCAGTGAGTACATTGCGTTAACCAATGGATGGCAAGCTTTTTTGTCCATTTTACATCCTCTTTGCATCTGTTGGTGCAGTGTGACATGGGCTTAACATAATCTGCAAGAAAACAACCAAGCCCAGAGAGCACTAAGGACCCGTTCATGTCAATCTTGAATGATAAATATTCTCCTTTATTGGTAGATATTGACCTCTCCAGTCATCTTGACTTTGGTTAATGAAGGCTTTTGGATAATTGAAGCTTTCACATTATCACTTTCTGTGGTAAAGGTGTAGATTAGGTTATAAGTCATAGATGTACATGCATCATAGTCAGTATTCTCTCCTAATGGTAAGGACAACACCAGTCATTGGGGCAATATTTCACAGAAATAATTAAAACTTAGATTTATACCAAACATATTCACATTATTTTATACCTAGAGATTAACTTGCTACTGTGTTGTTGACATTCCACCAATTTGAAGGTAATACTTATTCAAAATATCTTACTTCAACATTAAAACAAAACAAATTTACTCTATTTTTTAAAGAGTTTAAACTTTAGTTTAAACCTCAGTATTCATTAATAATTAAAAAAGATCATTTCAATAAATGTAAAAAAGTATTAGGTAAAAGTCAAAGTACAGAAAGACTTGATCGGTGCTTGTTTAAATATAAGGTTACAATCACACTTTTTTTTTGGGGGGGGGGGGTAATAGTATGAAAATCATTTCCATGGACTTTTCAGTCCTACAACCATGCAATTCCCTGGGCATCTTCCAACCAAATATCTCATGAAGCCCAGATAAGATTGTCTACATGTTATCACCTATCCAGGTTAAGAAAAAAGGAAAGTCAAGAAAAAATATATAAGTATCAAATATAAAAACAATGAATCATTATTATTTTTTGGGAATATATCAAGTTACGTTGATTTTTCCTTGAAACAAGACTATTAAAATATTCTTCAAGAGATTCTTGTCTGGTATCTTTTAAATGTATATATACAGAGTTTAATCTAAGAGATACATAAACAAATGACATTAATGATGATTATAATATCAACCTTTTAAAGTAAAATTTAAAAATCTGTTATTGGCCTTTGATTTTCAATGATATAGTCTATTTCTGCCTCTGCTTCTATTGTGTTAGTCTGTTTTATTGTTGTTGTCCTTTAGGCAACCTTTCCATATGTGTTTGCATTCCAGCTGAATGTTCTGCTTTGTGAGAGACACCACAAAGGAAACAATGAGATTAAATTCTTATGAAGCATGAAATGCAGGCCACCGAAAGGTTGTATTTCTTTTAGCCTCCCATAAATGTATTTACATTGATCTTTCAGTGATTTCATGACCAAGAACAGTCTCATAAAGTTTGAAGGTTAAGTGATCTGGCTATGCAGGGTGCTTTTAGTTTTATTTTAACCATGCTGGCAGTTTATAGCCTGTTTTCTCTTTCATTGTTGCAGAGACTGTTAAGAGTATTTATTAAGTTAATAAGGCTGGATTTAGCTGACCCTCTTTTAACAAAAACAAAAAAAAGAGATAAGTACAATGGTCATAAATTTATATATGTACCGGGTTCTATCTTTTTTCTAAAATCTACCTAAAATCTAAAAGAAAAATAGGGATTCTATTGATGGGTAGCATAAATAATTCTTCATTGTTTATTGATTTTTTTAAAAGCTCAGCAATGTCAAGTAAGAGAGGAAAGTTAAGATAAAAGCAAAATAGAGGCTGGTTGCACAGAGTTCTCCACAGGGATATTAAGAAGGTAAAGTTTAGATCTGTCACTATGAAACTGAAGCCCCACTTTTTCTTTATGTGTATTACAAAATGCATATTAAAAAGTCTCAGGGCTTTGCTCATTTGGTGTTTTTTTTTGGTACCTCCAATATACAGATGTCCTAGTCTATCTAATGTTGTCCTCTTGCACTCATGTGTTCTTGAACCTCACACAGTTGAGGAAACTTTAAAAAAATCATTTTCCAAGATGATACAAACTTCTAAGGGATGAATAGGTTTCAAAGAAATGTCTTGTTTTTAATTCCAAACAAGTGTGAGGCATCAAGGGTCCTTTTTTGTCTATATGCAGTATGTATAATGAATATGTATCTATGTTCCCATGAAAGATTTTGTTGAAGAAGAAAATAATTCCGGATTTTAAAATTTTAATGATTCAAGTGTCTTACAAATTAAGGGCTTTAAGTATTTATTATCTTGTTCAAATCCATCGTCTTTCAAAAAATTCAATAATGTACCTATTTATGGATCTTGTCTTTTCCATGAAAGAAATTAACCTAAAAACATTGATCCTTCCAGGACAATCTACTGTCTTTGGGTTAAGTCTGGATGGAAGTGCTTTTACTGATCCTGGTATTTTAGGTTATTAAAAAGAATCATTCAGGTGGTGACCAAAGATCTTGGCATATTAGCTTCAGCTCTGACTTCATTCTATTGTCTTCCAAGAAGACCCTGACGCCCTCTAAGCACTGGGAGAAGAGTTGACAGTATATCCCCCATTGCCTAGAGTGCTATTGGATACTATTGATGTATTGATGATACCATACCCTGAACGATTAAATGGCTTCTTTCAGCAGCTTTGTTTAGAGGTCAAAAAGCTATAGAGGAGACTAAAAATCCCTGAACACCATAAAGTCAGGAATGAATAGGCTGATCTTTCTTCCCCCACCAAAACAGATCAGAACTACCCATTAAGGAACCATTGTAAGAAAATAACTTCAACCTACAGTCCTCATACCAGGCCCAAAAAGATACTATGGTTGATGTTATCAAAAATGATTGAGGGATCTGACAAGACAAGGGGGTGGGCACACTTCCTCCATGAGCTTCCAATGCAGGTCCCCCAGGAGAATTACCAATGCTGTATCCGACTGAAAAACTGGCCTGAACATTTATATCTTTTTCCTTCAAATCCAGATTCCAAAATATTCATAATTTATACAATTTTTTCTCATATGTTCTAACCCATAACAATTTTCATTATTAAACGTAAATATCTTCACTATTAAAATAAAAGCACTATTGAACAAAGCAAAACTGATACATTAACTGATATTAGTTAATGTGCCATTTACATTTTGTGCGAGTCTGTAAGCAGATTTTCTGTAACTCGTTTATTTGAACAAATGGAATTGTATAAATGAAATTGCTTTTAAATTGCAAAGTAGTTCAAGCTCTCCAGAATACTGCTCTTTTGTCATCAAAATATCAAGGGAATAATTACCATTCATTTAAGTACATTTATCTTACATTTGTATATGCACACATTGTTTAAACTGACAAGGATACTATACATAAGACTGTCCTTTATGAGTCAGACTGCCCCTGAAGAAAGATCAAATCCTCTGAAGTGCTTTAAGTTGTTTCAGTAAATATCTTGTCTTCAGTTTCCTGTAGGATTTTGTTTCTTTTTCTCAAAATGCTACATCTGAAGCTACCTCGTGAAGTTCTTTGTCATTCATTTTTTAAACCAGATTTCAGAGTAGCCCTTATTCTACACAAGGTAAAGTAAAATACACAGAGGTTTTGCATTGTTTTTATGACAATATATGCATTCAATATCCAGTGTATCACATTATTAATCAGTCTCTTGACTAATTTCTTGAGTCACTGTTTCTCAAATGGTTTAGTTTTGTAATTGTAATTGTATTTGTAATTGATAGCACAGTTATAGGATGCAATGCTTGCCAAATTAAAGACAAATGTAGCTGTAATAGATGGAGAATGCTTGAATTCTTAATAACCAATATTTCATCTTGTTTGTTTGTTAACAGTTCATAAAGTTTCAGATGGCAGCACTGAGAATTTTCAAAAAACAAAAGATCAATCATAAGATAACCAAAAACTACTAACTTTACATATAGATAAACGTTCTGATTCATCACCTGGTAAAAAGTCTTATATGACTCTTTTTACCAAAGAGTAATGAATCTCTAAAGTAACAGTTCAGTAATAGCCCATATTTACTCTTCAGACAATTATAATTGGCATCAAGTAGGCAATATTAACATCAAAAAGTTCCAAGCTTCCTTGGTCTGAGACACTCTGGATAAATTGCCTTCAACTTCCCTAATTTCCAGCCAAGATGGTCAAATATTATGTTGACTGCAAATAATGGGAGTTAGGTCCAATAAATCTGAACTTGCCAAGTTGGAAAGACTGCCTTATGGACTGATGATGTTGTGTTGCTGTTTATGATGTTACTTAGTTTGATAATGAAATTTATGCAAGAGAAGCACCAAGCTCAGAGAGCACCAAGACTGGCTTATATATGCAGTTGCCACACAACAAAGTTGACAAAGAAACAATCAAGGGGTCTATGTACAGGCATAACCCATCCCTGAAAATTTGAATTATGAAGTAGTGGTTTGGGCAGTCTCTTTGCATAGACCACGTATGGAATGAATGCAATCATGCTGGTGAAAGCTTATGCATGGTAATTTATCCATGATTTCTTTGTGAGGCAGAATTCACAACCAGAGGGGTGTCTGTAGGGCATTGTTCAAAAAATTCAAGACAGTAACTCCAATGTAAAATAGTAGGCAGAACAACACACATCAAAAGTGGACAGAACTTTAATTACACTGTTGCAGTTGCCAGGTTGACATATTTGATCACCCCTGTGGACACTCCTGCTTTGCAGATTAACCGAGATAAATAAACTAAACACCTATCCTGTTTCACAGCAGCATTAAAAATCTCCTTATAAAATAAGTCTCACAGTATGATATTCTGTTCTAGTGACATTTTTAGTACTCTGTGTGAGAAGAGTAATCCCAAATTAAAAATATTCATGATCCATGCCATTGTTCTGCTTTCAGATTCTATTATCTTTTGACACAATAGCACAATAACTATCATGAGTAAGAAATGCCACCAGCAGAGATGAAAAAGAATCCTGGTTTTGTTTTTGGATTGCCTTGGGATACCCTAACAAACTTATCTTATCAACCTTAAAGCTGGTTGAGGTAGGAAATAAGTGTGAGCTTCTGGATTTCATATGCAAATAGCAGACAAAGCTTTTCACTATAATTCTCCACTTCACCAAATATGGTTTCTTAGAAAGGTTGTAAGTTCAGCCTGAAGCTGTGACGCTTCAGTAAGTTATTGAGTAAGTGTATAAGACTTTGTACTTTAGCATTATTGTGCATTATAGGAGAATTGAATTTCAGAGAACACCAGCAGAACAATTTATCTTAAATCTGAAACTGGATAATGATAGTAGCTGTACATATATGATGTAAAATTTAGGTATATGAACTGAATATATAACATGGTCATGTATAGTTCGGTGGTAGGATTCAAAAGTTTTTACTACCGGTTCTGTGGGTGTGGCTTGTTAGGCATGGCATGGCGTGGCTTGGTGGGTGTTGCAAGGGAAGGATACTGTAAAATCTCCATTCCCTCCCCACCTCACTAACCTGCTTTCCAGCCCCATTCTCCTGTGCAGGGCAACAAAAGAAGACCCAGTCGATCAGCTGGGACTCAGGAGGCAGAGAATAATGGCCAGTCAGAGATGGTATTTGCCGGTTCTACAAACTACTCAAAATTTCCACTACTGGTTCTCCAGAACTGGTCAGAACTTGCTGAATACTACTTCTGGTATGGTTGATACATTGATACTGTATTCATCTGGGTCACTCTCCCTCTCTCTGTCTCTCCCTCTCTCTCTGCGTGCGTACATGCCTTTGAATGCATTTGAATCAAAATTGGCTCCTGGTGGGTTTCCTGATGCAATTCAAGGTGCTGATTATCAACTTTTAAACTCTTTATGACATAAGAACAGGTTATTGGCCTATTATAATAATTTCTGCCCATCCCATGCACCAGAATGGATGCAGTACACATTCTTTATGTTACACAAAGACATTAATACATCCAACCAGTATGTCTTCTCTTGTCATGGTGCCTACCCTTTGTAAAACCATACTGCTTGAAATTTAGATATCCTTGTCTTTGCTGGCCTATTGTAAACTCCTGGTTCTTCCCCTGACATTTGACTACATTGTAGGATGTTGTACTTTTTTGTTTATATGTTGGCTGACCTGCTCAGAGCATGTGGGTTGGTTTTTAAATGATTTTAATTTGTTTTCTTATTAGTGGTTTCTCTATTTGTGAGTGCCCAGCATTATGTGTTGAGTGGGTGGTCATATACATTTAAAGATACATAAATAAATCCATAAATCTATATGAGGGCAGAACCTTACTCTTTCTGGATACCTTCCTCCTCATAGCCCTAGTTCTCTTGTTAGGTCTGGCTTCTATCCACTCATGCTCTAACAAAATTGTAAACATTTTATTGCATTAGAATTTCTTATATACTTTGGGGAGAACCCAAACAAGCAAAATAAAATAGAAGCTGATATCTTTGTTTGCATTTTCTCTTTTGCACAAGAGAAAGCAATATATAACTCCTTGCATAAAGAATTAAAGGAATACTATAGAATGGAGCTTCTGGATTGTCATAACCAGCATCTGCAGAATATATTCTTCCCAGTCTATAAAGAGGAGGCTATATACGTTTTCTCTAAAAAGTAAGCCTTCAGATAGTCAAAAAGTCAGTTTAAAACCTAAAATTAAAGTGAACTTGGTTTAACCATAATGCTCAGTAAAATAATTGGAATTGTTCCATGTATTTGTGGATATAATCTCGTAGTAATAGAAACACTATTTTTAAAACAAGCATTTTGAAAATATCCCAGTGTTTCAAACTATCATAGTAGTAAATCAATTTGTTCATTATTAAACAGTCTGTTTATATAACTATGTTCTAAAAGCTGTCCCATTGCATACTTTTTATTTCTATTTTGAAATAAAATTTAAATTCTAGGCAAGGAAACACGATTACATAATGTATAGTGATATAGTAATGATTGAACAACTATAATAGTTATAATTATTAATATAGTAGCTATTATTTTAATAACTAATTGTGATGATTGCCTAATAATGAATAAATGTCAAATTAATTAACAACTAGTTCTTGTTGAATAAACTAATTAATTGTAGTCCTTTGTATATTATGGGGTGAGGTTGAGGAACAGCTAATATGAAATGGCTAAGATGTTGAACCAGGACCGGGGAACACATCTATCCCCAATATGGGAGGTCACAATCCAGTGCTGTGGGATGTTGCTGTGAAGGAAAAGTGGAGTAGAAAAGTGGAGAAGGATTCAGGATGTCACCTTCAGTTCCTGAAGGAAAGAAGCATACAACTTTAATAAATAAATAAAACAATGGATTGCCAAGCTAATTAACTTTTGAAAGAATTTACATGTATATTTATAGCCATATAACTGTAGCTTGACAGATTTTATTATCAATAAAATTTGTAGGTATGACATTATTCCTCAGAAGTTGAATCTGTATCAACTTTCTCAACCAGAGGTTTGTCATCATGTTGGACTTTAAGACCTGTAAAATCCCCACCCCAGTTAGCCTTTTAAAAATTCTTCAATGCTATATTACAAAAAGTCAATAAAAATGATTTGTTGCTTATGAAGTATTTAGGATAGATCTAATGTGAATATGAGTGAGTTGGCATGAAACCTCCCCTTATTCATGTGTTCTCCAACTATTATCATGTTCTTTTGGATTTAAAACTGAAATAAGATTTACTGAAAAAAATACTTTTTGTCTGAAATGTTTCACACAATTATAGAACTCTTAAGGAAATATTCCTGACCAAGCTTTATTGTTATTATGATTGGATAATGTGAACAAGCAACTAAGGTTTTATTAAATAATCATTTAGGCTCTTTTAAAAGCAGTCAATAAGCATTTAAATATATTCAAAAATGGGAAGGAGTGGCAATTTGAAAAAAAGTAGAAAGCATATCTGATTTATTATAACTGTACCACAATATATCAGCATATTTTTCTTTGATGGGTGATTGCTTTCATTTTATATTGGAATAGTTTAGATTTAATTTATCAGCACGGATCAATTATTTTATTTTCCATTGAGAATTTTTCTCAATGTCAGTGAAGTGACCTGAACAGAGCATAACTATAACTGATGCCTTCACTTCCCACAAGGCCTCCTGCTTTGCTTTGTTATAAAGTGAGCTTATTTGAAAAGGAAAAAAAAAGTATGGGAGGGGTGTATCCTGCTGGAGAATGGTTTGGGATCCTTGGGATATGCTTTCTGCTGATGTTAAATTTAAATCCATCCCTTTCATGTAATCGAGCAGACATTAAATATAATAAACATTTTATATCCCTTGCTACAGCAATTTGGGACTGGGAGATTTGGTTTAATCTCCCAGTCACTATAAATCACAATGGAAATAATGCCTATGTGGTTTACATGCTCTTCTAAATGCCTACTTTGGAAGACATGTCAAAATAAAAATTCAATCAATTTGTTGATTGTAATCAATAGTAGAATAGAATATATAAAATAGAATATATTTGTAATATATTAATGTAATATATTACAAATAATAGAATATATTTGTTGATTTGTAATCAATATTAGAATTCAGTTTTATATAGAGCTGAAAGAAAATTCAAAATGTTTCAAAATCAATATCATAATATTTTTAGATTCAGCAAATTTTATAAATATGAACTTCAGAGAGTAGCATAGGATAACAGAGAAATTACAGTAGCTTTGCCTACTCAAATGTTTTCTAGTGAGACTGAATTATGATATCATAATTTTCAAATTGCTGGAGGACCCAGTTACTTGCAGAAGGTTCTTGAAATTAGATGGAAGACCGTGTGAAATTGAGTTGAGGACCTTCACTGCTCTACCTGAAAGCACTAAAAGTTTTATCAAATGACTAAAATTCTTGAAATTCAGTTTATTTTGATTAAAATCACATGTTTAAATCTCTCCTATTTACAGTACCTCAGTGGATGAAAAGAAAAGTGCATTTTGGGCTAGATCTTGCTTATTATGTGCATCAGCACAGACTGCAAGAAAATATGAATGAATATGCAATTAGGATCTCAAAAAATGGAGAATATTACAAAGGACCAAAATCAGCAATAAATGTAGCATGACAAATAAAACCCTTTTCAAATAGACACTCCCATTTCATAACCTCAAAGGTTTCCAATGGTGAAAAGTATACATGAACTAAAGATAAAAGCATCACAGCTTAACCAATACTATAAAATATATCATTTCTTTATTGCTTAATAAAAAGGTACTGAAACAACAGTGGTTTAACCTGCCTTAGAAGACCAAAAATGATTTTTTCTAAGAAGGGAGTCTCATTCAAGCTGATTCTGAACATTTTTTACTGATGTTTCAGGATACAAGCTTTTGAAGTAATTGCAATTTTGCTCACTCAAGCTTCCCAGCAAGCACATCTGAACATGGTGCAAAGTAATTCTATGTTACTGATAACTAAATGTGATCTCTCTATTGAGATACTTTATAACAAATCTTTTGTTGGCAGTAAAATGTTAAGTTAACTAAATCTGGCTCTATAAGATGCTTCCTCTCTTTTATTTTACAAAGAAATACCTCTAAGGATGTGCAGGTTCCTTTTTTCACCACTTAAATATTAGGGATGTGCAAATGTTCTTTGTACAAATTGTTCCATGGAATATTTAGTGTTGAGATGTCCATACTTAAATTGGAATGTGTCTGTGTTTGGTATTTTAATCCATGCATTGGATGAAATAGGGCTGTTTTGTTTTGCCTAGAAATGGTGGTTGCAGAGTGGAGGAAAGCTAAGGAATTGGTGGGTGTTGGAGGGGTGTGTGATATATTACCCTGGGACACTGGTGGTGATGATTGAAGGACAGAAAAAAGGTGAGGGACAGATGGAAGTATGCTGCACCGAGTATTATGGAAGAGAAAGAAGACACATATAACATTACTATTTTCATCTTAGCTAGGTTTTGTTTTGTCTGAAACCTAAAACAACTGAGATGCTCTAGGTTTTGGTTTAACCAAACCATGATCAATCTGAAATGGTTCAGCAGAACTTCTGGAATATGATGATTTGTTGCAGAGATTCAAAGCAAAGCATTCCCATTTCATGGACACACATAGCTGTAACTGAAATTGCTCCAGGGGACAATATTTCCATCTTTAAGAATAATGCACCAAAACATAATAGTTCATTGGAGGTTTTCATTGCAAGAGTGAGAATTCACATAGCTGACATGGCAAACAGTTGCTCTGCATCATGAATAAGGTAAAATCTATTATAAGTCCTGTATCTATGTCTTTATCAGTTCATTACTTAATTTTCCCTAGAAGCACATTTTGGGTATTATAAGCAATTGTAGCAATTGCTTTTAGATGCATCAATTACAGACTTCCATCTTCATAAAAAACAACTCTCTGTTTTGTCTAATCCCTAACACTCATTATCCAGTTGCCTTCGATTGAATACTACATCCATGCTGTTATCCCAAAAGATTTTCCAAATATTTTAATTATAATTTAACAGAGTCTTTCCTTCTCCCTTTTCAGGAGAAAAGTCCTAGATCCACCCAGCCACCATCAAGAAAAGAAAAGAAAAAAGCAGCAGTCATACTTATATATTGGAGAAAGAGAGGGATGTTACTTGTAAATAGGAAAAAAGTTATTTCAGATTTAGATGAATTAGATAATAAGAATATTTGTCCTAAGAAGTTTCCCCCATCCCGGTCGAGACCTAGGAATGAAGTGTTATTAATGGAATGGGGAAAAATGGAAACTGTTGTTGATAATGTGATGCAATTAATTATCCAAGGAACACAGGACAAGTATCTGCTTTTAAATATAATAGCAAGAGGACTGAATAACTGGATCTATTAATCAGCAGACCTCTGGATGCCTCTTATCTGTATTCCAGGAGTCTTTTTAGCCATAATGCCCAAATTCAGAAAAGGGGCCTCCTGCAGTGACCAAAGAGGCCAAATTATCAATACTGATTTCTGGATTGCTGCATTGGGGAGGGAAAGGAATGACTGTGAGCAAGCACTGCAGCACTGGCCAGAACCTAATGGCTCCTGACTGCTTGTATTAGCATGTGCAGCTGCTGTCTGATGCCCTACCCTCAGGAATAACAAAGCCCTCTTCCACCAGGTTGGAAAACAGAGCAATATTTAATGAAAGGGCATCTGTGGGCATCCATATTAATTCTGAATGGGTCTAGGAGGACAACATCTGTGCCAAGGCTTTTGTCTCCTGTAAGCAAGTGCAGGGAAACTGATGTTTTCTTCAACTGTGCCCTGATGAGTTATGGGTGGGTCAACTTAGTAAGTTAGCATTTTGAGAATACACCTCTTTCCTATGTTTTCTTCATGCCTAAGGAAGAAGGGAAGTGATTTTATTATTGTTATTGTTACTATTATTTTTAAAAGTCTGCCAAATGTCTGATGTTCTGATAGCCAGTCCATTTCTCTTCTGCGCTTCCTGAGAATTACCACACCCTTTACTGCAGTATCACTTTTCTCCGCGGGCTTTATTGCAGACTCAGGGAAAATAAAATAAAATAAAATAAAGGCTCAAGAGAAAGGGGTTGGAGGGAGGGGGAAATGAGACCGTTTCAAGCATTTGCACTTTGCAAAGCTCGGCTAAATTGGAGGATTCGAGGTAGGATCTTGATACCCCTCGGTAAAGCAGCATGGGTTATTTTGACACTCCCAGACCTGCAGTCCCGATTCCTGGAGAGCACTCCGGCGCACCGCAACCTTTCCCTGCTAAGATGCGAAGGGCGGGAGCGTGCAGTCCAGGGGTGTGGTGGAGGTTTATTGAGTCTGCACGGAAAAATAAAAATCACAATAAAGGCGGGGCGCGGGGGGGGGGGGGGGGTTAGGGGGGGGGAAGGAAGGCGGGCTTTTGCTCTCATCCGACAAAATGAGACCAAACTCGCTGAAGGCATTGTGACGAGTAGGCGATTGCTGTAGAAAGAAAGGGAAGAGGAAGAGGAGGCTAATCCAAGTGACCTACTTCAGGGCCTGCGCGCTCACACACACACACACACACACACACAGAGAGAGAGAGAGAGAGAGAGAGAGAGAGAGAGACAGGCTGCCCACCGGTACCAATGGATGCAGCAAACCAGCAAGAGCATTCGGGAAAAATCAGCGACGGTGCCACGGAAGAAAGACATCTAGGGGGAAGGCGGAGTATTTGCTTTGATGTCCTCCGCTCCTTCCGTGCGCCTTTCTCGCTAGCCGGGGAGGTGGGGGCGGGGGGGTGGGTTGGAGGGAGAGAAGGGAGGGGCGAGTTCCCCCGGGGCTCCGGCGAGGCGGTGGCGCGCCGGCGGCGAGATGGGTGGGGTCGGTCTGCATTGTGCTCGCACTGCCTGAACGGGTGGCGTCCAACTAACTGCAGGTGCGCTGTCGGCGGGAACGCCCGGGTGAGTTTCCGGCGACAGCGCGAGCCTTACACAAAGCCCTGCCCGGCAACGCCGCCCCAGCCCTGTCTTTGCTGCCGAAAAACAAGCACACACACACACACACACACCCAAAGTATCACACAAACGCACGCCTCGCTTCCACCTTCCGCCCCGCCGCACAAAGGCACTCGAAAGCAGCGCGTCTATATTCGGGTCCCGACCTCTCTTGCAACCACAACCCTCGCCAAAGGAAATGTTGTCTGTCTCCATCTCACCCACGTGGCGGGCGGGTTGGCTCGGGAAGGCGGCTTGGCCAGTCTTTCCCCTCTCCGCCTGCCCTCCCCCCCCCCGCGCTCCCCCCATCCCCCCCACCCCCGATACAGAAGTCGCTCGCTCTGGATCTGAAAAAGACGCGAAGCGACTGGGAGAATCGGAGGTCAGAGCGAGCGATGGGGAGGCTGGAAACGAGTCAAACACGCCACAAGTTTACTCTTTGGCTCGGCGTTACCCCCAGGCTGTCACAGGCGGTCTTCCAGGAGAGTATTTTCTTAAGCCCCCGGCCCCCCCCCCAAAAAAAAATACCCCCGGTTTATCCGACCTTAAATCGAAGAAAACGGGACTCAGATTGAAGTCGGATGACATCCAAGGACTTCTGTTGAAATGATCAGGCTATTAAAAAAGATCGAATATTTTTTTTTCCCCCAAAAAATATTCATGTAAGGCATAGACTTAAGATCACGACTGCTTAGCCCTCTCCCGATTTGGCTTTTAGAAAAGGATAATAACAATAATAATAATAATAATAATAATAATAATAATAATAATAATAATAATAATAATAATAATAATAATAAT
>BLBF01000002.1:36708505-36722887 GCA_015471245.1 Laticauda colubrina
ATAATAATAATAATAATAATAATAATAATAATAATAATAATAATAATCACAACAACAATAGTAATACCAATAGTAATTATAATAATTATAGTAATAATAGTAATAATAATTCTCCTCTCTTTGAGAAATACAATGCAGCACCAAGGAGAGCAGAAAGGGAAAGGTTTGAGGAGAGAGGCTTCCGCGCCACAAAGAAAACGCTCTGCTTGCCTTACCCATCGCAGTTTTAGCCATTGTAGGTGCTCCAGAAGCTCCGAGCTTGCGAAGGCAAAGAGGTCCAGCGACAGCAGTGGGGAGAGCGCGCGCGCGAGGAGACTAAGGCACTGAGTCAGCAGAGCGGGGCTGAGCGCAAGAAGGAGCGAGAGGCAGGAGCCCATGAATAATTAGCACTCCTCAGCCCAAGCAGATTGGCTCGAGAGGTCCCCTGACATGACTCCCGCAGAAGCAGATTCTCTGAGCATTAAATATTGATCTGTCTGTGGTGCTGGAGTACAAAGGGCCAGAATGCAGTTTGAAATGGAAGTTGGCCCCGGAGTGCTGCCTTCCCCCCTTTACTTTCGCTTTGATAGTACATTCCATGTCAAGAGCTTAATTTCCTACTAGGAAAAAACAAACCAACCCCCCCCCCCCAAAAAAAAACCCCAAACCAAAAAAAAAACCCAACACCCCATCATTGGTCTTGAAATCTCTGGCTGTTGCTAGGTGTAAAACATGCACAAATGCATTCTCAGACAATATTGTGGCACTAACAGAAATAGGAGGGGAAGTGGGAGAATTTAAAGGCTGTTTGTTTTCCTTTTATCCACTTTTCATAATGCAGATGCTTATACAGTATCTATATATAGATACTTATACATTTTATATATAAGTATTCTATACTTATATATAGCTTATATATTTGTGGCTGAAATGTTAGTTTTTCTATGAACCCAGTACTGCAGAATTTAATTAAGTTTGGATATAGACTGATCACATTATTTCTTAACACAAACATTCAGTGCTCTTGTCTTCTCTTTCTATTATGACTAAGGTATGTCATAAAATCGTTTTTTTAAAAAAGCATGGGGGATTTACTTTCAGTAATTTAGACTTATAACAAAATACAGAATAATTGCTTTCACATTTTGTCTGTCTGTGATCGTGACAAGTTGACATTCTTTCATCTGGAGTACAGAGAACTAGCAATTATCATCAAGCTCAGCTAGCTGGGTATGAATTTGAAATATTCCTTCTTGCCTTCTCCTTTCAACATTAAACCAATGAGGGGTTACTGTAGAAAGGACTAAGATAGTGCTGTTACTGAAGTGATTTAAATTGTCTTTTGCTTTGAGACCCATACATCCCTAATATATTCTGATTTAACATGTTCACCTAACATACCCTTCTCCAGCTCAAGAAATGAGAAATTATACTTTGTCACAAATAACTACAATGAAATCCAAGATCAAAATGGGAAACCTCTCTTTTTGTCAGGAGAGTTGGTTTGGATTGTATGTATATTGAGAGTTGATGAAGCTGAAACTAAATAGGGCTGAAGTAACTTCAGCCTTGCTTTCCAACATGATCTTTTCATAACTCTTTCTGGTATCATCTCATTTCTTATCTTCCCTTTTGAGATAAGATTTCTTCAGAGTAGACACACCATCCATGACCATTGAAAAGAAATATTGGATTCATACATGCTTCCAAATGCAATCCTCAAAGAAATAAGCTATCATTTCCAGACAAAACATATTAGCTATGCATCCTCTTTCCTATTAAATATTGCCTCAATCTTGAGTGGATTATATAAAACCTGGATTACATGACCCTATTGTAGATTACTCAAGAAGTTTTGAAGGTAGGGAATCTCTATTGCGATCTTTAAAAATGGGAATATATGACTTCTAGCATTCTCTGAAGAAATTTACCATGATATGGCCATAACTGGGAATTTGATATCCATAGATACTTCACATGGTTTTTTTTTCCTTTTTATGGCCATGTACTCCTTTAATTCAGGATAGAGTCAGGGCAACTGAATGGAGCTGAGCGTTTACTGGCCACCTTTCCTGACATCTATGTGGAGTTTGCAGCAGATATTTTCTCTTTATAGCCTGCCTGACAGAAAAACATCTGTTGCTGTTTAGGATTGAATCGCAATGTCAACCCCTTCCAAGTGATAGGCCAGCATCTTCACCTCTAAGCCACTGTTCAGCGATTTCAGAGAAGTTGCCATAAGTCTACTCACATTTAAATTTGCATGATCTAAACTAATCTTTGCCCCTACTTTTACCAACAAACACACAGAGTTGGAAGAGGAAAATATTTGAAAGTGCTTGGATCAGCTTTCCCAGTTTGATAGCATTCAGATCACTAGGAGTAGAATTCACAAATCATTAATTATTAGAATTGTAATCCCTAAACATCTGAAAGGCACTCAGTTGGATTAGGCTGACTTTAATAGTTAAGGTCCAATATTACAAAATGATGCAGCAAGTGCCTATCACTTCAACAGGAGCTTACATCTTTGCACCCCTCTATGTTATACACAGAGCTCTCTTTGAATCAGTAGGGGAAACCCCAGTGTTGTTCACTGCAGAATATTGATGTGAAAACATGCTTCTGGTGATAAAAACCTGTTGTATTTAATAGGGCTTTTTACTGACAACAACCCATTTTGGTAAAAAGAGAACAATAATCAGGCAAGATAGGGGTTTCTATTTAGCCTATGGTGAGTAACAGATGGGCATTGTAGTTCAAAATATCTGAATGCTTCCTGTCCCTAATTTAAGCAAATGGAATAAAAACTGGCTTTGAAGAATCAAATTGTTGTTTTAGTGTAATGAATGTATTAATGCTTATGAAAGAAATCAGAATTCATATCTTCACACATTTTGAGGAAATTTTCAAGTATGCTGTAATAAATTCCTTGGGCATAAGAAAAAATAAGTTGCTGAGAAATTAGGATTAAAATCCAAAGAGAATATTCTAAAATGGGCAACATTTCAGTTGCAATGATACCATCTTTAACTTAATTGCTATGTTGGGAAAATGGCTCACTAAATTTTATCTGAGTTTTTTGTCAAATCCTTCCACTAAAATATAAGGTAGAAATCCAATCACCAAACAAATTGGCCGCAGTAAATTATTTGTGATTAGGAATTGCCATCCAGAAAGCCAAAATCCTGGAACTGTCCTTGGTACTGAAAAACCACGTAGGTTTTCCAGCTGTTACAATGCCAATTGAACTGCTCAGCTGAAGTGTTTACTTATAGCAAATAAGAAAGCCTGTCTCACCCTACTAACCTAAAACTGGCAATGAAATGATGAATCAGGGTTTGAGTGTGAAATGTATATTACAGATAATTAAGAAAGCAATAGTAAATAAAAATCTAAATGTAAGGTGGAAAAATGCAAATAAATAAAATAAAATAAGAAGTTTAACTAATTCTTTATAATTAAAGGGTACAAAACTGAGGCTTTTAAATGTGGCTGTAAAAATCTTCAAAGAGGTGGTGATAGCTCATCTATTATAGTCCCTTGGTAGAATGGCATAGATCAGGGATGTCAAACTCAAGGCCTGGGGACCAGATCCAGCCTGTGGGGTGCTTAGATCTGGTCTGCAGGGTGCCCTGGAAACAGTGAAGGATTGGCCCATGATGCCTCTGCCAGCAAAAATAGAGCTCAGTTTTTGCTGGCAGAGGTTTTCAGGAGGCTGTCACAGCCAAAAACAGAGCTTGGGAGCCCATTTTCACTGGCAGAGCACTCAGGCTACAGATACCCCCAACACAAGTGAATTGATCTAGCCATACACACCTTGGCCATGCATACCCCAGCCCCCCAAGGTCAAACACAACCCTGATCTGGCCCTCAATGAGTTTGACACCCCTGGCATAGATGTTAGTCTTAGAGAATTAAAAGAGTTGATGGCAGATTGGCCAAGCTTTAGTGTTACACAGGGCAAAAGTGAGGATGAAGTCCTTCCACAAGATGTATTAGGTGCAGCTAGCAATGCCCTTTTTTAAAATTTATAAGTCTTGACAAATAAGAGAAATAACTGACATGAACAAAATTCAGATGAGAAGAAAGTGAACAGGAATACTAGAACTGAAGTCCAACTAGTGAAGTTCTACTGTGGCAGATTAAAACAGAGAAAAAGACATACTTTATCTGGTAATTTTTACATCTAAAACAATATTTTGTTGGGTAGGTTATTAGACAAGAAGCTCCTTATAGGTTTTCCATAAAACTCTCCCTGTGTCTCTCCCTGTGGCTCTTAAATAGTTCATTAAATTTCCATATTTGAAAAGAAAATGAGGCAGGAAAACAGGCCACATTATTAACTTGTCAGATCAAAAAAACCCAGCTCCTTCAGGAAACAGGGAGGAGGTTCAGTAAATGTCATAGAGATTTCCATCACCAAAAATAGTCCCAAGAAATTATATGAGTATTCATTATTTCAAACCTTTAGTGTATCAATTATTTATGAGGAGTTGTTATTGGGCTGTCTATGGAGCACTCACTGAATTTTTCTGAGTGGGGTTATGCAAATTATAGAGGAAGAGCAAGTTAAATTTCAGAATGTGACATGTGAATTGCCTGTTTTCTGTCAATTATTCTTTTAAAACTTGAAGTAATACAAGTCCATCCATCCATCCATCCATCTGATATTTTAAAATATTTACTTAATTCAATTATTTTTAAATCATTTTAAAAAATGATTTAAATTTCCCATCCTGCTTCACTTGAAGTTAACTCAATTATGGCAGCTCTTCAGCACCCAAAATCCTTCCAAAAATAAGAAACTTCCTTAAAGGCCCAGAGGTTAAAGATATTCTGTTTCTTAGGAGCCAGAGAGTGGAGCAGCTTCTCAAGCTTCTTGATAACTCCATCATTCACATTTCATCTGGGTGGAATTTCTTGTATAATCTTCCTCGATGAATCACAGTGTGGACCAAATTTAACCAAAGAAAGTGACATCCAAGTTCCAAAGTTCTGAGTTAGGTTTAAAGTTAAATATCAGGGTTTTAAACTGGACCTGGAAGCAAATAATGTAGCAATTCTGGCATTGGTGTAATATTAATGCAAGTGAAGAAATCAGAATTAAGATACTTCTTATGGATTAAGCAGCAGGATAATTCTGTATGTTTTGAAAAAGAAAGGAATCTAAATGATTATGAATATGTGTTTGAACTAACAGTATTTTTGTTTGTTTGTTTATTTATTTTGTTAAACAATTATTAGATAACAGGTATAAGTATAAACATGGTTATAAATACATGAAATGGATACAAATAAGAAAAAAAAAGAAACAACAGGATAGGGATGGTAGGCATGTTTTGGTGCGTTTATGCACGCCCCCTGTATAGTATAATATAGTAGGCATTATATGTATGGTCATTTCAAATAATTGGCAATTTATGTTATACATGGCAACTGCAGTGAGATTATTAAATGCATAAAGACTGAGAGGTTCTGAAATATCCATAATGGAGGAATGGCTGGTGAAGATTTGCAGAGATGGAAACATTGACTGCTTTGATCAGGGAAAAGACAGTACATTTGGTAATGACTGAAAATCTTTTATGGATTTTTGCTGAAAATCTTCGAATGTTAACATCTTGCTGGCAAAAACAAAAATGGGTTCAAATCTTTGAAATTACTGATGATTTATTAAAGGATAAATTGCCAGACAGGGTCTATGGTTTGATCCTGCAATGGCATTTAAAAAAAAGATTTAAATAGCATTTTTGTATTACATAAGTATACATTACATAAGTATAATGTAAAATAAACAATAGCCACAATATGCAGCTTGAGGTGTGAATTAATAATAATTATGATAAATCTATATATGCCCTACGTGGTTCTTGTTTTTCCTTGAGAAAGTATCTATTACAATAAAACTTTCTTCAAATATTATCTTTCATATATTATAACTTAGATGATGCTAGGAATACAGAAATCATTGTAGATCTAGTGAGAAACAGGTTTGAAAACACTTTCGTAAACACATTCCTAAGCAAGCAGTCTATTACACATTAGATCAGTATATGGAGTTTTATCTCAATTCTGTACTATCTGCTATGGTTTTCAATTTGTTTCCTTGGTACTTTCCAGTTGTTGAATCATGCCTAAATGATATAGGCATGAGGAAGATGTCTTTATTCCTTAAGAACCTCTCTAAATATTGGTTTAATCAAATGAGATCTTGCTTCATGTACTAACATAATTGGAATATGACACAAGAACTATTTGTTATGATGATTAGGGTTATATCTCTGGAAAATTCAGAGAAAAAATTGCAAAAAAAATTGTAAACAAAAAAACAAAAAAAATTGTTTACAGAACTTTTGCTTTGCTTTTACCTTCATTCAGTTGTATCCTTGGATATAGAGCAGAAGGCGAGAAAGAGAAGAATTATTTAATATTTTGCCTGTTGCTATTTTCCCAGAACCCAGAAGTTCAAAAATTTATTTGTTCATACATAACATTTCATTTTAACTTGATAAAATATTATGCTTCTCTTACATTTCATTTTTTTCTTCATAAAAACAGTTCCCAGGCTTATTTTGTAGCATGTAGAAGAACCTTTCTGAACAGGATTACTATACAGATCCATTTCAGCAATTTTTGTTCTTTTTTTCCCTTTAAAGAAAACTAGAAACATAGAAGACACACATGGGAGAAGACAGGATGGAATGCTCAAGCACTTTAAACACTTAAGGACCAAAGAGTTATAAATAAATGGATTCCAAAGTTGAACTACACAGTCTTGTATTGAGAAAAATGTCTAAGAATTCAACTAAATTAGAATCTAATGAGTTACTAGCATTACTTTGTGCAGAACATATTCCCTCAGATGTTTCTGTAGGCTTTTGAAGGCTTACATTTCAGTGTGATAATAATGGCCAGAAGGAATGAAGCCACTGCTATAAATCATAAGAAAAGAGATTCTCATTAAGTTCCCAATGTTGAAAAAGACTGCAAGCTGTTACTATTATGAACTAGTTCAAAAAACCAATTAAAACTGTAACTCACTAATCTAAAAGAAAAGAAGAAGAAAAGGAATGAGTTCTATGCCCATCTTTAGAGTTTATATGTTGGCAAAATAATTATATTTTAATTGTGTTAAGATTCTCATTTCATATTGAAATGAAAAAAAAGCCCTATCATTTTCAATTATTTACTTCTTTTATTTAATTATTGCAATTCAGCTCTTCTTGCAAATAGTTTGATGAACACTAATGGATAAAGGTAAATATGTGATGTGATAGTTTCCCCTTTATTAGTACTAGCATCAGGATGTTCCAGCAGAAGGATTGGGGGTTTCTTTTTTTGGAAATTGACTGTTGGAAGTAGTGATGTACAACAGCAGAGAACAACTGCTTGGGAAGGTAGATAGTAAGAATACAATAGTAAGTCAATAGTAAGTTTTGCTTTGCTTTATTTTGTTATATCCTTGGAGATGAATGGACTTTTCTTGTTCTGTCATGGTAGTGAGGTGATTATAATATTTTAAGCTTTCTTCTCTGGTCCATAATTCTTATAATGTACAATTGAGGCTGTAAATAAATGACATTTAAATCATATGTCTCAATCCTGCATGACACCCTCCCTATGACATATAATTTTTATTACTGACTTTCATTGCAGCATCACTTTCATTGGGCCTTTGATTTTATTTATTTATTTGTTTTTTATTTGTCAGTTGCTTACAAGATAATAGGTATAAGTAAAATAATAATTATGAATACATGGATACATATAAGAAAAATAAAACAAACAATAGGACAGGGACGGTAGGCACGTTGGTGCGCTTATGCATGCCCTCTGCAGACCGCTTAGGAAAGGGGTGAGGTCAATAGTAGACAGTCTAAGGTTAAAGTTTTTGGGGTTTGGGGAAGAAACCACAGAGTCAGGTAGAGTATTCCAGACATTGACCACTCTGTTGCTGAAGTTGTATTTCCTGCAATCAAGTTTGGTGCGATTAACCTTGAGTTTGTATCTATTGTTTGCTCTTGTGTTGTTATGGTTGAAGCTGAAGTATTCATTGACAGGTAGGACATTGCAATGTATGATTTTATATACTATACTTAGATTGGACTGAAGGCAGTGTAGTTCTAGGTTTTCTAGGTCTAGAATTTCAAGTCTGGTGGCATAAGGTATTCTGCAACAAGTAGAGGAATGGAGAACTCTTCTTGTGAAATATTTCTGGACTTTCTTGACTGTGTTAATATCAGATACGTAATGTGGGTTCCAGACTGAGGAGCTGTATTCAAGTATAGATCTAGAGCATTTTGTGTGCTCTAATTATTAGTGTAATATTACCAGAGAAAAAGCTACGTAGGATTAGTTAACAATTCTTAATGGCTTTTTGGCTATGTAGTTACAGTGGACTCTAGCACTTAGGTAATTTGAGATGAGTACTCCAAGATCCTTGACAGAGTTTGGGTCATCAACAAGGTCTTGACTATTCAGCTTGCATTTTATATTTTTTGATTTTTTTTTTGCCAAAATGTAGGACAGAGTATTTATTTGTTGAGATTTGAAGTTGCCATTTGTTTGATCATTCTGATACATAGTCAAGTTAATTTAATTTAATTTAGCAAGTTAATTCTGTCGGATTCTTCCAGAGGTTTATTTACTGATCTTTTATATTACCTATTGACAGCCCTTCTCTCTTCAAAGTGTTGCTACGTTTTCTATTTTGTTGCTTACTGAAGGTACATGATTTCATGTTGCTCGTTAGTTGCAAGGCAACTATTTTAATATGTACTGCAATCTATTTACTCACCAAAGATTGATTATTTGAAAATTCTAGAAAGGGAATGTTACTTTCCATTAGAACATTCCACCAGTAGAACTCACCTGAATTACCATCACAATTAGTTAGATTTATGTTTTACCTTTCCTCAAATTGCTCCTGGTGGCCTCCAGGGGATGTTGTCATCTAGTCCACACCAAAGCAATCCAGTTGAAGGAGGCTGGACTAAGTGAAAGGCTCAGAGTTTTCTAGGGTTTTTTTCTATGACGCAGGATGATTTTATGTTTGTAGCTCTCTGGCATGAGACCAACTTTAAATGTTTGACAATATCTTGACTGTCATTGTAGGGATCCTATGTTTCATTTGTTCATAATTATACTTTTTCTTCTTTCAGCATTGCCTTTCAAGATTAACTACTAATCCCTCTTAAGTAGGACAGAAACATAATTTTTTAGTGTTTTCAACACTGTGTTTTCATTCGATTTATTTAAATACTTCTATATCCTTTTCAGTCATGGATCTCCAACTCTTGATTTATGTAATACATTTATTTATAATTAAAACAGTATTTTTAAAATATTAAATAATAATTTATTAAATTTATCGGTCGCCTGACTATTGGGGAAAAAAATCTGATAGTAGACATCCTTTGATTAAATGATTTATCCTAATTACATGTTGCTGGAACAGAATCATCCATTTATTAATTATTACCAAATTTTTCATGACAGCTAAACACATCATTAATATCTCCAATCAAAAATGCTATTTCACTATATGATAGTCTTAAGATTTTCTGATTAACATTCAGTGATGAACACTGTATAATGAGACACATACATTTATTGAATGTCAAGGCCCTGGGTATCACTTAAATTGATAATTGTGGAATGAAATCTTTTTTAAATAGTAGATGTTGTAAAATTATTAAAAGGATGGGAAAGATAAATGGAATATATATTTTAATGATTATTTTTCTCATGTTGACATTTACCTGATAGCCTAATTCTTATTTTAATATTAGACTTCCAAAAAGAAAGCATTGGAAAATAAAAAAATGTTATATACTAATATGAAATGTAATGTCAGTTCTTAACAATCTTGTTCTTCCAAGATAAATATAGTAATGCTGAAATTAAATATAGTAATGCTGAAATTAAATATTGCATCAAATTTACCTTGCACATATGTTGTTGATGCTATTTCTATTCGAGACTAAGATTTTTGGAGCTAAGATATTCTGAATTCACCCAGGAAATTATTTGTCCAATTTGTTATGTTCCTAATTTGCTTCCTGGTCTGAGGCACGAGTTAGCAAAAATAGTGATCCATTCTTATTAGGAGAATGTATCCTTATTAGGACCTTAAAATCAGCAAGACAGCTTTTCTTTGAAATAGTATGAGTTATATGCTTAGTAAAAGTGATATCATGTTTAGGTACTCATTGTATATATTTAATAATATTTATCACTTAGATACTCCATACCATATATTTAAAGCACAGAGTTTTTTCTTTTCAGTTTTATTGAGCAGTATTTATGTCTGCACTGTATAGTTACTTTCAAATGCATTCACTGCACAAGTATGAGTGTAAGTGGTATTTTACTTATAATACTTAATTATATTACTTCTTCAAATAATTTCAAGCCCAAAGTCCCTGCACATTTTATTTTTAGAATTTCGCTATGAATTGGATTGTGTTGAAAGATTTGATCTATCCAATTTATTTCTATAAAAACAATATAGTTTATTTGTTTTTTTACTTAATGAGTTGTTAACTCTGCTACTGAACTTTGTAAGCCATTGACTTTGTTAAATAAACTGTGATTGAACAAGTAATGTTTAAGAAAATGTGTAAACCCAGCAAATGACTGGCTCAATCTTATCCTAATGAATTTCAAGCTGGATTAGATTTGACCCTGGGCCTCTGTTTCTGCTTTAGGCGCTCACTACTTTCAGAGGTAAAAAAGAGTTTTGTATCTCATTTTTGTCATACACTTGATGACATAATTACAATTATCCTTCACTTTAAAAAAAGGTGAGGAAAATATTTTTCTCAATACATGAGATCAACTATTAGTGCATACACAGAATCATGATTCTAAAATGATTACAGGGATAGATCATGAAACTGACCCTGGAATTTACCTTTTAGGAAAATTCAGTTAAATAATTGAATATGACCTTATTAATACTGCTATTGTTGATTAATTGACTGATTATATGCCATCAAGTTAGAGTCATATTTTAGTGATCAAATAGTTGGATTTTCCCCATGACAATATGCCCCTAACTTGGTAAGTCAGGTGCCCCTTTCACCAAAGTAATTGAATATATCTATCTTGCTCTTGGTTGTCCTCTTCTGTGTAATTTCATCTTTTCCAGCATTAGAACTTTTTCAAGAGAGATTGTAGGATAATTTGACGCTGGTAATTTCTTCCTCAAATGAAAACCTTAGATTGATTTGTTCAATGAGCCATTTGTTTACTTTTTTGGCTATTCGTGGTATTTTTAGGAGCCTTTTCAAACATCAGAGTTCAAAAGTGTCAGTGTGGTTCCTATATTGCTTTTTGAAACAAAATTTTGCTTCCAAAAAGTATCACAGGAAATACCATGACTTGGATAATTCTGTTCTTTACACGTTTAGAAACATCACATCATCTGAATATATTTTCCAAGTGCTTAATTACTGTTAATTTCCTATAAGGTACTCCACTGATTAGTACAAAATACAACATGAAAGAATTCTTGTTAACATCATTCCTATCCTATTGACCTGCTTTGAGCAAAGAAGGGAATTGATTACAGTGAGATTATTATTATCATCATTATTCAAGATAAAATTTGGACACAAAATTACCACTGCTCTTCTGTTCTTTTGGGCGCACAATTCCAATGTTAATAATATTATTACAAGTATTTCCTTTTTAGGCCACCTCTTTGGAAAATAATCTTGTCTGTTTTCTCTTTCAAAGAGATGCATTTGCTTAATATCACAAATATATTTTCTATGCAAAGATTGCTTTCTGTGGAACTGCTTGATAAGTTTCTTATAGTCCATGGGTGGTAAAATAATACTTAAAGTTTTGGGGGTGGGTCAAGATTGCTGCTGGTATGATGAAGAAATACAAAATATAGGAAGATGATACACAGTAAATGATGTTATCACAAACATGGACAATGATTTTTTTCCTCAAAAGATGGAATGGGACCCCCTCCACAGCCAGCTTGTTGTGGCCAACTTGCCATGGGACAATTGAACAATTCAATGTAATTATTTAAAATAATTTTTTAAAAAATTGTCATTCACATTTCATTTTGTCCCTTCTTTTGTATCCTTTCTTTAATGATTCTATTCTATCATGTCTTTGATATCAGTATAACTCTTGTCTCATGGCAAGTTATCTCATGGCGAGTTGGCTGTAGATAGTTGTGTCATGGTGAGTTGGCTGCAGCAATTGGGCTGTAGCAAGTTATCTACAGTAAGTTGGCCAAAAATAGGCTGATTGGTTGGAAGAGGTTTCTTTCTTTCTAATTAACAGGATTATATTCTAAGGTTTATTCAGTTTGTTTTTGAGATTTGAATATCAGAATTAAGTGTATTGCTCATACACTGCATTTACAGTACAATGAGTGAAATTGGCAGCCAGAAGATCAATTTCTATAATAGCAGTCATAATTTTTTAGTTTAGTTTACTTTATTAGAATTAGAATTAGAAGAACTTTATTGTCATTATACAAGCACAACAAAACTGTGGATGTACCCCAGCAATTGTTTGCAATACAATAAAACAAAAGCACTTAAAAATGAAGATAAGAAAGATAGAGTACCCACGTCTCCATTTGCAATCTGAGAGGAGATACTCTATCTCCTCTATACTCTATAGAGAGTGGTACTCTATCTTTCTTATCTTCATTTTTTTCATTCTTCATTGTCATTGCACCTCGTACAACGAAATCAAACACCATCTTCAGTGCATATCATGACCATGAAAATAAACACAAACATCCTTCACCCTTCACACATTGACACCACACCAACACTGCACTATACAGCAGAATTCAAAAGAGCTACTGCCCTTGGATAGAAGTTATAATTTCTGCAATCAAATTGGCATGGATCTTACTTAGGCAGTGCTAGGATGTCATTTTACAGAATATCACTACATGAGGTAGTTAATATTTGTTAATAGATCTTCTATGGATGCTAATTTTGCTTGAGAAAGGAGTTCTGGAAGCTGTTCTGATTTGAGTTTCAGTAACTAAATGGCTTTAGTTCATAAATGGCTACATAAACCATTCATAAATAGCTATATACCAAAGAAGAGATATTTCCAAATCTCCCCTCAGTAGTTACCTTGAAACAATTTTTAAAAATCATTATATGACATGTAGATGAAAGTGAACACAATTATGAGCTTTTAAGTGAAAAATATACAATACATTTGTGAATATGGATTTTCTGCACTCATTAAATCCAGATCCAAACAAGGCTGAGTGTTATTTATTCATTTATTAAATTTATATGCTGCACATTTTAGTATCAGATGACTCTGGGCAGCTTCAATACTAGCAGTATAAATAACAGAATAAAACAATTTCAGGATTAAAACATTGGGCATGAAAAGTTAAAACATTAAAATTCATATTAAAATGGATAAAAAGAACAATTTTCTTTACTCTAAGATTTCCTTATCAACTCAGATGAAACACACACATGCAAGTTCATTCATTTCATTAACATTTATAACTGATGAATTAAAGGCAAGGAAAATTAAAGAGTATTATTAAAACATTTTATGTTAATATTCCTTTTTTTCTTTTAAAAAAGAATCAAATTGGGGTTTGAAAGACTTATTATGTTTAAGAAATACTGCATAGAGATGAGAAAATAATTTATGAACCATAAATATTAGCCTACATTTTTAGAGACTGCTAAACTGAAGATATTGCATAATGTGATAGTGCACATTAGTCTGCTCTCTCTGATTTTTAAAAATTTGCATACAGCTGCATGCCTGAAATAACACTGTGCTAGAAAACATCACAAAACCTAATTTCCTTAATAACAATTTCCTTCCTCTCTTTTTCCATTCATTTTTAAGGCTATTCTTCACAACGAACTGAACTGTGGTTAGCATTGTGATAACATAACTCTGCCAAAGTCAAAGGATGTTGTTCACCCAAGAGAATGATTACTATTATCTATGGCCCTCCTTTACATCTCAATGCCCTTTGGCCATTGACAGATGCCACATGCCAAACCTCATTGTTTTGGAGCAATGTTCTATACAATAATTGATAGGTTAATTAGCCATTAAATGATGTTGCTCCAAGACGACAATCTTGCTTGTTAAACTGGAAAAAAAAAAGAAGGAACTTGTTAGCATTACTGTCATGGCAATTCAAATATTTTCCAGCATTAAGATTGATTTTACAAGACGTCCTTTTTTTTTAAAGAAATGAAGACTGACATATGTAAATATTTTTCTTCATGGATTTTAACTTCAGCTTCTATATTGATATTGTTCATACATTTAAAGTTGAAAGAAATATTTTAACATGCATTTTAACATGCAATGTTACACTTTGAAGATATTACAGAATATATATATATATATATATATATATAT
>BLBF01000002.1:36739555-36785868 GCA_015471245.1 Laticauda colubrina
GATGGCTGCTATTTTTTTGTCTGTTTTGAAGGCAGTCTTGATGTGATCCAACACAAGAACAGACTGTTGCCAGCCAATCAAAACCACAAAACAGACAGAAGAAACCAGGAACACCAATCAATCAAACTCCAAGTCCAATGAAACAGGTCTAGGCTCCCAACCAATCAGAATGGACCAGCCTCAAATTTAAAACCAGGAGCTGTAAGACCCATATCCATACAGAAGCATGAAGATGGCAGATGAGATTCTGCTGAAACGTTGCTACAACTTTAACAGAACTACAATGACGTGGGATAATACCCGAAGGAAGCTGAACAGCACACATGTAAGTACCCGCGAAAACCTAAGAAAACAAATATATATATATATATATAGCAGTAATATATTACATATACATAATATATTACATATTACATAATATATATTACAGTAATATATTACAGTAAGGTTGATGGCACATCACAAACACACATGCATACATGTGCGCGCGCGCGCACACACACACACACACACACACACAAGGTTTTGGAACCCAAACTTGTGTAAAATATTTTTGAAAGTGCCACAGAGGGTTGAAATCCTGACAGATATTAAGAGAAATATCTAAGAGCCCAATTCTCCCTGTAGACACCATGTTGCCTATTCTGCCTTCAACAGAAAGCTTCTTTTTGATAAAGTACATATTTTCCATGCTTGTTCAATCTGTCTGGGAAACTCAGTGCTTTGCCTACTCCATTGGATAAAAGAGAAAGTTGTGAGTCTAAAATGCATCATAGGTGCTTTCATTCCATAAAGTGGAATAATTCCTGTGGAGGCCTTTCAGGCATATGCTTTTGGTATTTTAATGATGTCTCATTAATTTCTAATGGCTGTTGGTGAAACATATCATGTAGATCCTGATTTTTTTTTTAAACAGGGTTTTCTTTTCTAAAAGAACAGCCTTGAATTATGAAAGAAACAACTGTCTCTGGACGGAATTGATTGCATCTGTGAAATAATGCTATTGTGTTGTATCACCAGAGAAATGGTGTCTGTCTTAACAGCTTTTATTACCTTGGGAGTTATAGCTACATATTTACCAAAGTGAACTACAGGCTATTTTGTAGAACCTATAGCTGTCAAATCTCCACAAACCCACACCTTTGTAGGGTTATCTCATTACTTGCATTTTTGTAACAAAAAATAAGTCTTCACATTAATTATGAGCTATAATTAATATGCAGGCTCATTAATGTGCAGATGTACCAGCCTGAAAGTTGGAAAATTTGATAAAATCTTTTTTGAAGAATATTCAAATTCAAAATGACACTAACTGTATAATTGTGCCGCAATTGTTTGTCAGATTAATTAAAATAAGGAGTTGGATAAGTATAGATTTAGTTTTAAAATTTCAATTTCTTTTTCCATCCAGTGATATAACCACTAAAATGTGATTTTAGTGTTTTATTTTGTTTTATTCTATAAGCTTTTCATATACTATTCCTTAACCTGTTTTCCTATTCCCCAGGTACTTGTACAAGGACACTAAATGTGTTTATGTGTTTACAAATATAAAATATTATTTAGTTGATATAGAAAATGGGCAACTGTCTTTTGATAAATATATTTTAAAATCATATAAAATACTTTTTATTTATAACTAGATCTGCTTTGTCATTTGAGCATACTCAAGGCCATATACAAATTAAATCTAACATATGTGATTATTTTTTCTTTTTAAAGGCATGGTGTTCTTGTGAAGCTTTAATCCTTGAAATCACATGCAGATAAATTGTTATTACAAACTAAAAGTTTTAAGGGAACCTAAAATGACTGCCACTGATTCTCATAAGAACATTTTTCACAATACTTTGATCTGGAATGTATCACATAGGTTTGTAATTTTGTTCAAGAATCAAATATATATGCCAAAATCTTATTTACATTGGACATCAATTATCTTCAAAATGCCATCAGCATTGCAAAATAGAATGTTATTTCCTAAGATGTGGATGATTAAATATATTATCACCAGGATACTGACAGAATATAAAACAGTGCCTTGGGAGAAATAATAGCAAACCAAGGATTGAGTTCTATGAAAGGTCATATCCTTGAATTAGCTAGCCTTGAATGGTTGCCCTTGAATTGCCCTTGAGAAGTCACCCAAGGCCTCAGATAAATGCTTTTCATTGAAGGTGAAAAGAGTTGAACATTCTGCATGAAAAGTACATTCTCTACTTGAAAAACGGTAAACAGTCAAACATTCGTCACTTTGCAAAACTAAACCTTGAAAGACTCCACATACATTGTTGAGGTAATTCCCGTTAGGAGAATGAGCGCATACAGGGAGACGTATAGAGAGTAGTGTTGGAATAATACACACAGAGCACACAGATACACTATACAGTAAATGTAGGTTTTTACTTCCAGAAAGGTTTAAGCAAAGTCCAAAATAGGCAGTCCAAAATCATTCACAAGTAAATCAGTCAGTTTTCAATCCAGGGATAATCCAAATATCAAAGTCTAGTGTCAAAAACAGTTCAGTATTAGACTTACATTAAATCCAGTAATATGAGTCAATTAGGAAAAATGGAGCAACGGCAATACTTTCCAACAGAAGGAAATAAAGATACACTCTCTTCTGAGACTCAGACTAAGAATAAACAATCCAGGTTTCTGGCTCCATCTTATGGCTGTTTGAGAAACCACACCCAATTGCATGCTCTTGCATTTCCTTAAAGAGACAGTATTAAAATGTCTATCCTGGTTCATATATTTTTAACCCAAATACCTGTTAGGTGACTTATATTCCTAACATACATTACAGTTTTTCATATTATTACATGGTATTACAGTTTACATGTTATTACACTTTTTCATATTATTACATGGTATCCATGGGTTTCATGGAAGATCATCAGAAAGAATACTTTTAATGAAAAGTTTACTCTAAATACAACTTGCCCACAGCGACCAAATTTGCCTTATTGTTTTATCATAAAAGCTACAATACAAAACAGAAAAACAAAATGAAACCAAACAAAAGCATACATTCAGCGCTAACAACAAAAAAGAAAAAGAATGATGTACAAAACAAGAGAGAATTTTCCATAATTCTGGGTATCCTACAGCAACAATAATAAAAACATTGATGATTCCTGATGTGTGCAACAATGTGTGGAATTCAGGCATGAGTTGGATTGCTGCAAAAGTTCCCTTAGCTGTAGCTGTTATCTGTTCCTCAGGCAATAGCTGTGCATCTAGGAAGATTTCCAAATTGCACACTAGCTCTACACCATTGAGAATCAGAGATTACATCTTTCTGGAACCTGGGCACCTAAGTCCCAAAGCCAATCTGACTGGGTAGGGTTGAGTAGGTTTTGGTTTCTCCTTTTAAGACCCTTACAGCTTCCAGTCTTTGGGTCAGCACCTGAATTACAACACTTGCTTTGTTTGGGATGGATATTTATAGTCTTCTATAATCAGCATACTGTGCACCATACTGATGATTGTTCACCTATTGCTGACAAATGACCCCACCAAGCAGTTTCATGTCGACATTAAACAGGAATAGCAATAGGTCAAGCTCCGAGAAACACCTACTGAACTTAGGGCTGGATTTCCTAGCTGCCTCAATACTGCCTCAATACTGACTGGAATCAACAGTGGAGGAAAATCAACACAAAACAGTGCCATTCCCCCATTCCCAAACTCAAAGTCAATCCAGAGATTCAGGAGACCCAAGATGGTTGCAGTGTCAAAAGCACTCCAGAGATCATCCACAAGCATGATCAATGCCATTTTAGTGTAACCTTATCTGGACTCTGACCTCCCTCCCCAAAATCTAGATAATATTTGCTTGAATGTTTGCCTATAAACATACCACTGCATTCATTTTATTTTACTACTGGTTCTGTGGGCGTGGCTTGGTGGGTGTGGCAAGGGAAGGGTACTGCTAATTTCTGCTACCGGTTCTCCAGAAATGGTCAGAATCTGCTGAATACTACCTCTGTACCACTGCCAGGGGAGCCACGCAAAAAGCCTCCTGTGAAGGCCTCCCAACATGTGTATTTAATTAGAAGTTAACATCCTGAAGTCCATGAGGATTTAAATCTTATATAAATTGCATAAATACATTTAGAATGAAAGTAAAATCCCACCAACTTCACTAGGCTGTTAGAAGGTTCTGGATCCCTGTTCTTGGAAAGTGTTTGACCTACTCTCGCATAAAATGGAAATTGGAAGTTACTCAGCCATAAAGTGTAATTTCAGCAAATACTATTTCAGGAGTCTGAGGCTGAGCCATGACACTGCATCAAGTGTTTAAATTGGACTCTTTTCCTTGTTACTGGAGAAATAGTTTTTTTTTTTTTAATGAATTCTGCTTACTGAGAGGTTGGGGAAAAGTGAAAGAAACCTAAATTTTGAAGCAATGGGATTTTGACCCCATTGGTCCTATTTTTTAGGTTCACCTTCCTGAATGCTGCTAGACTCAGCAGAGGTACATAAAGATTTACAGCCATCTGGTTTTCCTTTCTTGCATGGTACATTTCAAATAAATGATGAATTGCCCAAGAGGCCATCTGAAGCATCTGTGGTATGTAAGCAGGCAAAAGAAATTCAGTGACAGAGGATAAAATTTTCTTTATATCCACAACTGGCAGGGAGCAATTATAGATTCCTTGGAGCTTCCATTGATCCATTTGGCACATTGTAGAAGTAAAATTAATAACCCATAGAGTAATTATTATTCCTCGTTACTGTATACAGATTTTTTTTACCTCTATGGACAAGCCTGTTAATCCAAGGATGGCAGATATGCACAGAAAATAAACTGGAAAGCTTTCAGCAAGCCAAAGAATTTTTGAGATAATTTTCCATGAGTTGTTTTTTCTCTCTCCATTTTTAGAACCATACAAC
The DNA here is from genome assembly GCA_015471245.1 of Laticauda colubrina. NCBI lineage: Eukaryota > Metazoa > Chordata > Lepidosauria > Squamata > Elapidae > Laticauda > Laticauda colubrina. The sequence continues at coordinate 36,744,458 of BLBF01000002.1, forward strand.
ATGCTACATTGAACACTTGTATATTAACAGTGGATGTGAAGTCAGACAAGTTATGGCTTTTTATCTTAAATGCAAGGCTGTTTTGATAACTAATATTAATGTTTATCAAGGAACTTATAGTGGACTATAGAAGTCATAGATCAGACATCCAGCCCTTGCTTATCAATGGAGACCGAGTGGAGCAAATGGCCAGTTTTAAGTTTCTGGGTGTTACCATAAAAGAGGACTGACCTGGGGTGCTCACATTGCAGCACTGGTCAAAAGGACCAGCAGAGATTATATTACCTGAGACTTTTCAGAAAACAACAACTGAATGAAAAAATGCTGGTGACCTTCTACCATTGCACCATAGAGAACATTTTGACAGACTGCACCTCTGTATGGTTTGCCAATTGCACAGTGGCAGATAGGAAAGCACTCCAAAGGGTTAACGTCATTGCCCAGAAGATCATTGGTTGCCCTCTCCCGCTGTCTTAAGAAAGTTCAAAACATTCTCAAAGATCCATCTCATCCTAGGCACCCTTTTTTTGAACTATTACCATCTGGCAGACAGTACAGAATAATAAAAACAAGGACAAATAAGCTAAAAAACAGCTTCCATCCTAGGGCAGTAGCTCTTTTGAATTCTGCTGTATAGTGCAGTATTGGTGCAGTGTTAGGTGTTTTCAGTTCAATGCATGGAGGGTGAAGGATGTGTGTTTGTGTTTATTTTCATAGTCATGGTCATGATGTGCACTGAAGATGGTGTTTGATTTTGTTGTACGCGGTGCAATGACAATAAAGTAAATTCAACTAAACATAGTTCCAATTTCTGTAATGCTTGTTTTAAACAATTAAATAAAAAATAATCTAAAAAATTAAATTACATGAATATACCCAAAATTCATATGTACATACTCAAAAGGCTAGTATACTGTAAAAAAACAAACCAAGCATACAAAAATCTTCCCAATACTTCTGAAATTGACTGCGTGACAAGTACTTGTTTTCTAGGACAGAAGAGAACTAATTATAGGAATTCATAGGAAGAAAGATCAAAAACCATATTGGTACCTATTTTGATTAATTACACAAAATGAAGTTTCTGAGTTCACAAAAATATTTGACTAAAGTTTTGTAGTAGAATGTTTTGTTGTTTTAATTTAATTAACTGACTCTGCTTCTGCTGGGGCTTCTGCTGCTTCTGCTTCTGAAGGAGCTGATGATGCTGCTCCTGGCGGTGGTGCTTCTGCTCGTGCTTACTCTGCTGAGGCTGCTCCTGGCAGTGGTGCTTCTGCTGGTGCGTACCCTGCTGAAGCTGCTCCTCGTCCTGCTGGTCCTGCTGGTCCTGCTCATACTCCTGGACTTGCTTGTCCTGCTCGTGCTCCTAGTCTTGCTCGTCCTGCTCATCCTGCTCGTGCTCCTGGTCCTGCTCGTGCTCCTGGTCTTGCTGGCACTGCTGGTGCTTACTCTGCTGCTGCTGCTGCTGCTGCTGGTCCTGCTGCTGCTGCTGCTGCTGCTGATGATGATGATGATGATGATGATTCTGCTGCTGCTGCTGCTGCTGATGATGATCCTGCTGCTGCTGCTGCTGCTGCTGCTGATGATGATGATGATCCTGCTGCTGCTGCTGCTGGTGTGGAGGGGCAGCCCCTACTATCTGGGAGCCCCTCTGATGAGGGCCCATCTGGTCCTGCCAAAGGGAGGAAGAGGCATATGCGGGGACGGGAGAAGAGGCAATACTCCATTGAGGAGGAACACGAGGATGAGGTGCTGGAGTGGCTGAGAGAGAATGACTATCTGTGGGGGAAGGGACATCGTCTCTACAGGGACACCAAGCGGAAGCATGCTGCTTGGAGAGAGAAGGCAGTGAGTATGGGCTACACTTCGGAGGTGCTCCTTGGCTGGTAGAAGCATATGCACACCTGGTACAGGAAGCTGCACCTGAAGAAATCTGGCCAGGCCACGGTTAAGCTGACGGACAAAGAGACCTACGTCATGGCCAGGTGCAGCTTCCTGGAGGGTGAGATCCGCCACCGAGGAGCACCAGCAGCCCCTCTCACTACCCTCTCTCTCCGGCAGCCTGCTGAGAGCCAGTCCTCTTCCGGCCGAGAGTCAGCTCCTGTCTCAAGGCAGGTTTCTGTGGAGCGTGCCACAGCGGAGAACACGTGGACAGGTGTTTTAACTGTGGTGGAGCACGTGGAGGACTCCCTGGTGCAGTGGGAGAAAGGAGATGGCACGTCCACCACAGCCCTACCCGCATCCACCCCCAGCTCCACCTCCACAGAAAGGCAGAGAGCCAGACCAGAGGGGCAGAGCCACACTGTCCTGCTGGAGATCAGGGACACCATCCGTAGCAGCATAGATCTCCTCTCTCAGCTGGTCCACACCAACTCCTCATCTTCCAACCTCAAGCCCTTCCATACCTATGTGAACCAGACCCTCACGGACATGGCGGAACCCCAGTACCAGGTGGTGAAGGACCAGATCACCGAGCTGCTTCACAACCCTCCAGACCCAGAGGCACCTGCTCCCACCCAATCCAGGTCTGCTCCTCCACCCCAGGTGATGTCCCTCCCATTCCAAGGCTTTCCATAGGCTCTCGCCTACCAGGGCTATGGCTATTAGGAGGTCCTGCAGCACAGGCAGCAGCCCTTCCCAGTCCAGGCACAGAGTCATCGAACGACACCATTGCCACCGGTTCCACTGATGCCACCGATGCCACCCACGACACTGATGCCACCGACGCCACCGATGCCACCCACAACACTGATGCCACCGATGCCACCCATGACACTGATGCCACCCACGCCACTGATGCCACCAACGCCAGTCCTCACCCAGCTGCAGACCAGAAAGCCCCACTATACTGCTCCTTCCTCCATCCCACAGCCAAGCCCGGCCTCAGTACATCTGTCGTCGGTACTGGGGCTGACACCCCATGGCATGGAGGAAGGAGCTCTCAACATCACGGGTCTGAGCCAGCTGTCCGAGAGCTTTCTCAACACACCGTCACCTGTTGTCCTCTCGGGGCCAGGCACCCCAGTGGGGCTTCAGACCAGCACTCCAGCACCAGACACCTCCTTCACCCCTGAGACTGGGCACACCTCCGAGTGACCAAGAGGAGTGCCAGAGACTGGCTGTCTGGCTACCTGTGGACTTTATTTGGACACTTGACTTGGATCATTTTTCTTTTACAGCTTGTTGTTAATAAAGTCTATCTTTGATTCACACACTTGCTTCATTTCTTTTTTTTTTTAATAAAGTCTTGGTGGAAACTTTTAGAAATGGTTTAAGCCTTTGCATGCTTGTGCGATGGATTAAGATAGCACTGGGGTGGGCAGGGATACTTGTCAGATGGGCAGGGATACCTGTGGGATGGGTTAGGATATCTGTGGGATGGGTTAAGATAGCAGTGGGATGGGCAGGGATACCTGTGGAATGAGCAGGGATACCTTTGGGATGGGTAATAGCTGTGGGATAGATAAACCTCCAGTGCAAGCATAGTGGGACTGTATGGTCCACCCTCCCAGGTGCCACACCTACGGCCCTTTATTATCAATAATAATGTAATAATCATCCACACATTTCAACATAAACACAACTCTTTATTAAATGCCCTGTTCATTGTAGGCCCACCCAACATACATGGCACAATCTCATCAGTGTGATGAGACAGGCTGAAGGAAACATCCATTAAGCATCTATCATCCTGTCTTGCCACTCCACCGCTCCAGCTGGGGAGTTGCACCAGTGTTTCAGGAGGTTGCGCTGCTTCTTCCCTTCACGTGAGGCTCTGTTGGGGCCTTGCACATCCTGAGTATCTATCAGGTTTTTCCCTTGCCTCCATTCACCAGCCTACATGTCCCCATTGCCTTGCTGGAAGTCCACGAGCCTGTTCTGCAAGACTGGGTAGCGGGTGCACATGAGATTGTACAGGATGCAGCAAGCTTCCATGATCCTCCTCATGGTCTGTGGGCGATGCTGCATGGTGTTGAGAAGAACCTGGAACCTGTTGGCCAGGATACCAAAGGCGTTCTCCACCACCCGCCTTGCCCTGGACAGCCTGTAGTTGAAGATCCTCTCTTCATGGGTGAGGCATCTGGAACTGTAAGGCTTTATGAGGTAGGTTCTGATGGAGAAGGTGTCATCCCCCATGATGAAGTAGGGCACATCTTGCGTGTCATTGGGCAGTGGGTCTGGATCTGGGAAGTCCACAATGAGGTTGCATTGCAGCCCCTCCTTGAGGCCACTGGCGTTGTATACCTGGGCATCTGAACATGAGCCGTTGCCTGAAGCATCGATGTACATGAACTTGTAGTCAGCATCGACCATGGCGAAGAGGACGATGCTGAAGAAGCCCTTGTAGTTGAAATAAGTGGAGCCCGACTTGGCTGGTGCTTTGCAGGCCACGTGCTTCCCATCTATGGCTCCAACGGTGTGGGGGAAATTCCACCTCTGATACCACTGCTCTGCAACTTTCTTCCAGCCTTCTTCAGTGGAGGGGCACTGGAGGAGCTCCTCCAGGTATTCTTCGATGATGGCCTGCACCTCTTCTCTGACCACAATGCTGATGGTGTTGTGTGGCACCCTCCAGCCATACTGCATGCTCCTGTATGTGGTCCCTGAGGCCAGGTGGCGCAGAGTGAGTGCCACCTTGAGCCCAGGTTCCAGGCTGGGCCAGAAGTTGGTGTTTGCCTTGGTCAACCTGGGTATCAGGCACTCCACAACTTCGTCAAACATCGCTGGAGGCATCCTCATGAAATTCTGGAATGCACAAGTGTCTTCGTTCCTGAGCTCCACCATCAGCTTGTTGTACTCTGCTCTTCTCCTTATCCATCTTCAGACCCAGACGCTTCTTGGCCGCCTCCTTTTCTTCCCGTAGTAGAGTTCACAGAGCCTGTAGATGGCTTCGCACCATTGCAGAATGATGGTGGCTGCCAAACGGACTTTGTTACGATCCATGGTGGACATGACTGGATGCTGTGGAAGAGGAAGAGCCAGATGAAGGCTGCAGAGTTCTGCACAGCTGGGCTGCTGGGCTGAAAGTGAGATCCAGATGAGTTGCTCCCCCTTTTTATAGGCAGTATAGGTTTTCCACTATGTGTCCCTTTGCATCCTCTAAGCATCCTCTAGACATCCTTAATATCTGAGATAGGTCTCCTCTGCGAACATTTTTTCCATTTTAAATGCTTTCTTTGCGAGCTGCATCCGCTTTCATCCTTTCTCCATCCATTCTGCATCCGTTCTGCATCTGTTCCGCGTCCATTCCGCTTCCTCCCTGCGTCCGTTTACCGCTGGAGTGGATCGAGTTGCGCGGATGTGTAGCGGATGCCTAGCGGATATAGCAGATGCATAACGGATGCAGAATGGATGCCTAGTGGATGCCTAGCGGATGCAGAACGGACGTATTGGATACATTTTCCGCGCAAAAGTTTTGAGCAGCTCAAAACCCTCTGAGCGGATGAAATGTCAATAGACGGATGCTGGACGGATAGAGAGGAAGCAAAACGTATGCAGTGAATACAAAACGGAAGCATCGCGTTAATCAACGGATGACAAGTGTTTTTCTCCGTTTTACATCCTCTTTCCATCCATTGGTGCAGTGTGACAGGGGATTAAGTTGTAGATTGTACAGACTTGGTATCAGGAGTGAGATCTCAGTGACTTCAAATTCAAACAGATGAACTTTCTTTTGGTAATTAAAATTTGCTAGATTGGAAATATGTGGACAATTGAATAGAACAACTCTACCTTGATCCTCAGCTATTCTTTCTTTGGAAAGGTTACTCTGCAGCGAGAGCCTTCTAGCTTATTCTTATTTTTATAAATGCAGTCAATTTATATATGTGAAGGCCTTCATAGAAAACAAAGACTCTAAAGCATCCATTGTTTCATTCTCTTTTAAATGAAAAACCTTTGTATGGATGCAGTTTTCATTTTATAAAATGATGCATTTTAGACATCCTTTAGACATCCCTTTCTAACTTTGTGAAATTAAACCTAAAGCCCATGTCACACTGTCCAACGGTGCAAAAAGGACACAGCGGACGAGCAAAATGTTCCATCCGATGTTATCCGCTCTCAGAAGGGGCAAAAATTTGCACAACTAGAGCGGATAACACGGACGCATGGAGGATGCAGGGCGGATGCAAAGCGGATGCGGAATGGAAGCCCAGCAGATGGATGGCACATCCGAAAGGCTTCCAGGGGGCCTCAGCAAAGCGGACGTGGAACGGATACAGCGGATGCAGAGCGGACGCCAAACGGATGAAGCGGATGCACAGCGGAAGCCTAGCGGATGCACAGCAGAAGCCTAATGGATGCCTGGCATTAATTGCGCATGCGGGGAGGATGCATTGCGTCAGCCCCGCAGATATAATGGAAGCAGCTCGGAAGCAGGTTGCCATTCAGAGGAAAGACCTGCTGCCAGACACGTCGACTGCCTTGCCTGCCCTGCCTGCATGTCTGCCTGCCAGCCTTGCTGCCAGCCTCCCTGCCAGCCTTGCTGCCAGCCTCCCTGCCAGCCTTGCTGCCAGCCTGCCTGCAAGCCTTGCTGCCAGCCTGCCTGCAAGCCTTGCTGCCAGCCAGTCTGCCTGCCAGCCTTGCTGCCAGCCTTCCTGCCAGCCTTGGTTCATGTCTGCCTGCCAGCCTTGATGCCTGCCTGCCTGCCTGCCAGCCTTGGTGCCTGCCTTGGTGCCAGGCCTTCCTGCCAACCTTGGTGCCAGCCTTGCTGCCTGCCTTCCTGCTAGCCTTGGTTCATGTCTGCCTGCCAGCCTTGGTGCCTGCCTGCCTGCCAGCCTTCCTGCCAGCCTTAGTGCCTGCCTCCCTGCAAGCCTTGGTGCCTGCCTTCCTGCCAGCCTTCCTGCCAGCCTTGGTGCCTGCCTGCCTGCCTGCCAGCCTTCCTGCCAGCCTTGGTGCCTGCCTCCCTGCTAGCCTTCCTGCCTGCCTTGGTGCCAGCCTTCCTGCATGCCTTGGTGCCAGCCTCCCTGCCAGCCTTCCTGCCAGCCTTGGTTCCTGCCAGCCTTGGTTCCTGCCAGCCTCCCTGCCAGCCAGCAACCCCACAACCATGCGGAAGCACAGCAAGCCTCAGCCATCTGCTGCCAGCCCTGGCAAGAGGGACAGGGCTACCGTCCCGCCCCCTGGCCCTCACTCTGGTTCTGCTGGGGCTTCTGCAGCACGGGCTCGCTCTTCTGGGGCTGGCGCTTCTGCTGCTTCTGCTTCTGGAGGAGCTGATGGCAAGCACTCCAGCACCAGCCACCTCCACAGCACCTTCACCCTTCACCCCGAGACTGAGCGACCAATAGGAGTGCCAGAGACTCATTTTTGTCTTATAGCTTGTTGTTAATAAAGTCTATTTTTGATTCACACACTTGCTTCATTTCTTTCTTTTAATAAAGTCTTGCTGGAAACTTTTAGAAATGGTTTAAGCCTTTGCATGCTTCTGGGATGGGTTAAGATAGCAGTGGGATGGGTTGAGATAGCTGTGGGATGGGTAATAGCTGTGGGATAGATAAACCTCCAGTGCAAGCATAGTGGGACTGTATGGTCCACCCTCCCAGGTGCCACACCTACGGCCCTTTATTATCAATAATAATGTAATAATTATCCACACATGTCAACATAAACACAACTCTTTATTAAACGCCCTGTTCATTGTAGGCCAACCAAACATACATGGCCCAATCTCATCCATGTGATGAGACAGGCTGAAGGAAGCATCCATTAAGCATCTGCCATCCTGTCTTGCCACTCCACTGCTCCAGCTGGGGAGTTGCACCATTGTCTCAGGAGGTTGCGCTGCTTCTTCGCTTCATGTGAGGCTCTGTTGGGGCCTTGCACATCCTCAGTGTCGATCAGGTTTCGCCCTTGCCTCCATTCCCCAGGCTCCATGTCCCCATTGCCTTGCTGGAGGTCCACGAGCCTGTTCTGCAAGACTGGGTAGCGGGTGCACATGAGATTGTGCAGGATGCAGCAAGCTTCCATGATCCTCCTGACGGTCTCTGGGCAATGCTGCATGGTGGTGAGAAGAACCTGGAACCTGTTGGCCAGGATGCCAAAGGCGTTCTCCACCACCCGCCTTGCCCTGGACAGCCTGTAGTTGAAGATCCTCTCTTCATGGGTGAGGAGTCTGGAGGTGTAGGGCTTCATGAGGTAGGTTGTGAGGGAGAAGGTGTCATCCCCCACGATGAAGTAGGGCACATCTTGTGTGTTGTTGGGCAGGGGTTCTGGATCTGGGAAGCCCACGATGAGGTTGTGTTCCAGCTCCTCCTTGAGGTGACTGGTGTTGTATACCTGGGCATCTGAAGATGAGCCATTGCCTGAAGCATCGATGTACATGAACTTGTAGTCAGCATCGACCATGGCAAAGAGGACGATGCTGAAGAAGCCCTTGGAGTTGAACTAAGTGGACCCTAACTTGGCTGGAGCTTTCCAGGCCACGTGCTTGCCATCTATGGCTCCAATGGTGTGGGGGAAGTTCCACCTCTGATACCACTGCTCTGCAACTTTCTTCCATCCTTCTTCAGTGGAGGGGTACTGGAGGAGCTTCTCCTTGTATTCTTCGATGATGGCCTGCAGCACTTCTCTGACCACAATGCTGATGATGTTGGATGGCACCCTCCAGCCGTACTGCATGCTCCTGTAGGTGGTCCCTGAGGCCAGGTGGCGCAGAGTGAGTGCCACCTTGAGCCCAGGTTCCAGGCTGGGCCGGAAGCTGGTGTTTGCCTTGGTTAACCTAGGTGTCAGCCGCTGCACAACTTCGTCAAACATGGCTGGAGGCATCCTCATGAAGTTCTGGAATGCCCGAGTGTCTTCGCTCCTGAGCTCCACCATCAGCTTGTTGTACAGTCCATCCTCTGCTCTTCAGGTGAACAATCTTCGGACCCAGACTCTTTTTGGGTGGCTCCTTTTCTTCTCGCAGTAGAGTTCACAGAGCCTGCAGATGGCTTCGCACTGTTGCAGAACGATGGTGGCTGCCGAAAGGACTTTGTTACAATCTACGATGGACATGACTGGATGCTGTGGAAGAGGAAGAGCCAGATGAAGGCTGCAGAGGTCTGCACCGCTGGGCTGCTGTTCTGAAAGTGAGATGCAGGCGAGTTGCTCCTCCTTTTTATAGGCAGTATAGGTTTTCCTCTAGGCATCCTCTAGGTATCCTCTAGACATCCTTAATATCCGAGATAGGTCCCCTCTGAGAACGTTTTTTCTGTTTTAAATGCTTTGTTTCTATTCTGCATCCACTAGGCATCTGTTCTGCATCCGTTCCGCTTCCTCCCTGCGTCCGGGCAGATGGAGTTCCGCGGATGCGTAGCGGACACCTAGCGGATGCGTAACGGATGCGTAACAGATGCGTAGCGGATGCGTAGCGGATGCGTAGCGGATGCAGAATGGACGAACTGGATACATTTTCTGCGGAAAAGTTTTAGGCAGCCCAAAACTTTCGAAGTGGATGAAACGTCAATAAACAGATGCTGGACGGATAGAGAGGAAGCAAAATGGAGGCAGTGAGTACATCACGTTTTCGAACGGATGGCAAGGTTTTTTGTCCATTTTACATCCTCTTTGCATCCGTTGGTTCAGTGTGACATGGGCCTTAGATTTAGTTGACTATTTTGCACAGAATATAGATTATTCATCTTTTTATGAAAATCATTTTGAGGCATTATTATTATTATTATTGCTGTTGTTGTTGTTGTTGTTATTTCATTTTTTTGCATGTGCGCATTTATGTGTGTTTCAAATATTTGGCTGAATCCAGAACTTGCAACAGAATTCACACTGGAGAAAAGAGCAGAATGATGCATGGTTCTTGATTGCTCCATGATTTCATATCAATCCAGTGAGAATTCTATAGGAAAGTATAAAAGGTGCCCACTGAGCTATTATGGAGGAAAGGAAGAATTAGCCTCTTTCTTTTTTTCCGGAGTTTCTATTTGGATTCATTCATTCTCTCTCTCTCTCTCTCTCTCTCTCTCTCTCTCTCTCTCTCTCTCTCTCTCTCTCTCTCTCTTTATTTATTTATTTCTGTTCTGGGAGCAAGTCTGGATTCAATCCAATATTTCTGAATAAAGCTCATTTGGTTCTTTGTGCTTTAGCCTTGCAAAGCAAAGTACTATAAAGATTGCTGGTATGATTTGGTACCCATTCATTATTAATGTTCAACTTCTTATGCCATAAAGACTTATTCCTTGTTTATGTTTCTAGCAGAAGAAATGTAGTTTAGTGGAAAATGTTCACAGCCTGCAGTTTGAGAAAAAATGTCTTCAAGATTATTAAAATGCCTTTAAGTTTATTAGAGTAAAATGTTTTATTTAGAATACAATCAATACACTGATTCATGGTGAAAATTAAAATTAAACCTTTTGTAACCATTAATCCTTATTTTTATTCTGTTTCAGCTGAATTTAAACTATGGTGTACCATTGCAAATAGAAACATCAAAATACATAGAAAATGTATACATTCCTTGTTAAATAAATGTATAACACCATAAATTACCCTAACTCTTACTGCTATATATTTATGTAATAATTTAAATATAGGAAAAAAATCAAGGAGGCATACATCTTTAAAATGATAATCTAAATCAGCAACACCTGAAGACCATTCAAAAATTGCCTTTGATTCAAAATGAAATGGCCCATATATTATCAAAATGAAATGGCCCAAATCAAAGTTGCTATAGTCATATTCCATCATTGTTGCCTTAAACTTCCAGATATAAATTCAAAGCATTCATTTTGACCAATAAAATCCCACTTGATTTAACATTAAGCTAATTGCAGAACCATCTTCTCTGCCTAGAGAGAACCTCCAACTTGCCTAGTGCAGATCTCTTGCCAACTTTTCATGGTTCCCATGGATAGGGGAAGAGGGATGGGGCTCTTACGAGTTTTCCTGAAATGATCCTACTTCATGGAACATGCTTGCCATCAAAATTAGATTGCAACATTCATTGTTGATCTTCCAGAAATAGTTAAAAGCAAAGTAGTTGCACAGAAAACTTTATATTTAGTACTTTATGGGTGTTGATATCTTTATAACTGTTTATGTTTTTATTCTGTTTTAATGTTGTAAACAGCTAAGAGTTTTTGTTAAATCTGCTGGTATAAATCAATCAATCAATATTTTATAAAGCTCTTTTATAAAACTCAGTTTTGAATTTATTTTGCACATAGAATTGTAGGTAATGGAACAGATGTTAATTACATATTTGTAATGATTTCTGTCAGATGTTTAAAAGCAAAATGAGCCCAAGCAACCCACAGGAAGCCAGAGAATGTCACCAAGCATAAGATAGCACGGGTAGCTGGAGGCAGGGGAAAAAGAGAAGAACGATGAAATGTGTGTGCTAACATTCATACATGAATGTTATGAATACATGAACCCAATCTTTTCTGGGTATATGCCTGGTGAGCTCTGTCCAATTAATAAGTAAACCAGAGGTGGAGATATTAAAATATTTTTATTCTGTCTAGGCAGAAAAATGTCCAGGAATAATCTCTCAAAGTTGGAATACCCCATACCAAATACCAACTGTTTTTATAAGTTGGCTGGACATGTAGCATTTAGCAAAACAAAGCAAATGATGTTTCTTATTAGCAATACAAGGGATGGCAAGATTATGAAACAAAGCAAAAAAAGGTAATAAAACAAACAAAGTGATTTTTTTTCCAGTAAAACAAAACAAGACTTATAATGCTTCTGATTGGCATAGCAATCAAAGTATATGCGAAGCATTTGTTGACATCAGGAAACAATAAACAAAGCACTTGCAGTCAAGTCAATGTCAGGTTTCTTTATTCAGTGAAAGAAATCATGACTCTATCAATTCATCTGGGGGCTAATTTGCATGCGGCTTTTCATCATCGTTAATAAGCAAGCTCCCACAAAATAATAAAATGGCTAAAACAGAAAAAACATGTAAAATGGCTGAACCCTGGCTCCTCCAGTATGGAGGAGTACATCATGGCTGTTCTGTGATAACATCATTTTACACATACCTTCATTTTGCATCATCAAAGTTTCCTCAAGACACCACTGGGCCCAAACTGTCTCATGGAGATGACAATCGTCAAGCTGCATTGAGGGATGTAATATTTCAATACTTTTTCTAAGTGTAGAGTTACTTCAGAAAGATCCTATGTTCTTTCTTAATTTTTTTTACAGATAACAGATAGTTAGAGTTGGAAAGGACCTTGCAGGTAATCTAGTCCAACCTACCCACCCAAGTGGGTGTCCCTACACCATTTCTGACAAATGGCAGTCCAATCTCTTCTTGAAAGTCTCAAGTGATGGTGCTCCCACAACTTCCGAGGAAAAGCTGTTCCATTGGTTGATTGTTCTCACTGTCAGAAAGTTTCTCCTTATTTCCAGGTTAAATCTCTTCTTGTTCAATTTCCAACCATTATTCCTTGTCTGGCCTATAGGTGCTTTAGAAAATAGCTTGAACCTTTCCTCCAGTGTTCTTGTCTATCAAGATCCATCTGGATCTTGAGCCTATCTTCATGGGTGTTAGCTATTCCTGCCAGGTTAGTATCATCTGCAAATTTGGTAAGTTCCCCTTCTATTCCCTCATCTAAGTCATTAATGAAGATATTGAAGAATACTGGGCCTAAGATGGAACCTTGTGGTAGCCCACTGCTTACTTCCCTCCATGTAGTCTTAGACCCATTAAAGACTACTTGTTGAGTACGGTTTTTCAGCCAGTTGTGAGTCTATGTAGTAGTGGTGCTATCTATTCCACTTTTTTCTAGCTTACTAAATTTGGAGCAAAATCAAGTTGGAACAGAAGAAATCACATTTTTTATTTTTAATTGGCTGAAATAAGCATAGGAAAAGAAAGGTTCTTGTTGGTAGCTTAGCCAAAATGGGATTTATCTGACAGAACCCCCTGCTGGATGCTGCCTCTGTCTCCTTTTGATAATGTTACTAGCTTGATAAATCGAGGAACACCTGGGGACATAATACATCTTGCTTCCCAGTCAATTCTTCCATGACAGAAACTGCAAGCAGTAGGCAGCTTTGTTCTGCTCTGGACTCTGAGGTAGATTTTTTAAAAAATATGATTTACTGAAGGAATAGGGAGGATGCTTTCAATTTTTCAAATTGATGGAGGAATAGGGTTGAAGAAGATCCTATCTTCAAAAAATATGAAATGAATCTGAATAAATATTTTATTTATATTTAGCAAGGCAAAATCAGATGCACAAAGACACTGTTTTCCTCAGCAATACATGTGAAAATGTCCAAAAAATTTGAATACATCACAAATCCAATAAGTGTTACAATGTTAAATTACAAAATTCAGCATAAAGTTCTCATATCTGCCCAAAGAAGAATCTACACTTACCCATCCTCGCAGCTTCTTACAATATAGTTGAAAAGTAAAATGACCTAAAGCAAGCAATTAATAAAATCTTTCAGTTAAGTACATGCAATGGGCAAAGCTACTTCAACATAACTCTATTGAATTCAGTAGTACTGTTTAGTCACTCCCCAAATTTTAACTGTAGAACAATTCAAACAATAAATAAACATTTTCATTTACCTTTTAATTAGAAATGCAACTCTAATGCAAATAATTTTTCTATTTTAAAAGTTCCTGTTAATTAAGAACCCCACCCACCAAAAGGATTGATGTATTTCAATGGTGGGTTAGATGGAATTCAAATTTTTTACTACCGGTTCTGTGGGTGTGGCTTGGTGGGCATGGCAGGGGAAGAATAAAAAAGTCTCCTGTCAGAGGTGGTATTTGCTGGTTCTCTGAACTGCTCAAAATTTCTGCTACCGGTTCTCCAGAACTGGTCAGAACCTGCTGAATACCACCTCTGGTTTATTTATTTACTCCTATTATTTGCTAAATGCCAATCTATCAGAAACAATAATAAAACTTGAAAACTTCAATACCACCTCATTAACATGTGAAAATAGTGCATCGATTGTTCTAGTGCTTTGGCAGATGTCCTGTCTAAAAAAAGTCCTAGTGTTATACTTCCAATCATTCCACTTCCCATACAAAGTTGGATTTGACCATGTCCCTCTGAATTGTTTCTCTAATAAAAAGTAAAACTGTACTTTATAGGATTCCACCTCAATGTACCTCTAAGAGTACAGAAAATAGGAGATTTCATCCCCTTCTATATCATTTCCATTCCATTTCCTGTTTTTAAGAAATAGGGAAACCAGTTGTTTTGCTAGTCTAATATAACCAGAGAGCAGGGATGAAAAACCAAAGGAAAGGATCAGGAGAAATTTTTTCATCTTTCCATTGCTGGCTTCCCAGATAGAAGTTTCTGCCTGGGGATAAGGGGAAGAATCAAAGCACTGCATTCTTGCAATTCAAGCCTCACCCACCCTTTTAATGTGTATCATGGTGTCCCACAATATACAAATGGGATGACCCTTGAGAATGGTGGAAAAGCCAGATATTCTAGATCAGAGCTCTTCAACCTGGGCAACTTTAAGACTTGTGGACTTCAACTCCCAGAAGCTGGCATAGCTGGCTGGAGAATTCTGGGGGTCGAAGTCCACAAGTGTTAAAGTTGCCAAGTTTGGGAACCCCTGTTCTCGATGATTGGTGTAGCTCTTCTCCAATTCAGTTATAAGGATTTCAATATGTAATTTTGTTTAATTACATATTGTTTCAATCACAATTTTCCTATTTTTTAGTAGACACTAAATATTGTATGTAGGTCATTGTTTACCAAATGAATGCAGTGGAAAATAGTGTTAAAATGGCTCTACTTCAGAAATCCATTTAATGCAAAGTTGTGTGCCTAATGTTCGCAGGATTTGTAAATCTTCCATTCTACACTGCCAGGAAGCACTCCTGTATAATACATGAAGATCAATCTATACTATCATCAGTAAAATGCATTCTGCACCAGAGTGGGTGATCTGTAATCACACACAACATTCAATATTGAATGACCTGCTACAAAGATATCAGCATTTATTCATGGGTTTTGTCATTTAACTCTTTTGGTGGATCTTTTTTACATGCAATAAGATAAACTCTTTTTTACATGCAATAAGAAAACAGTGATAAGTGATCATCAGAGTCAGAATTAATCTGCCACATACTGAAATATTGTGGTTCTTAACTCTGATAGATAGAGACAACTTTTCAAACCTCAAAGCCATTTTTAAAAAGATAGTGTGTAAGACAATCAGAAAAACTCATTATTATTTTATTATTATTTTGCATTTATATAATTGGGCATGGCTTATTGATATATAACAACATTTATGATATGTTACCTGTCTCCTTTAGAAAACTGCTTATCTCCTATGCAGTACAAATTTAGCCATACTTCTAGATAAAATGAAGCTTAAAAACAGGACTATTTTAATATTTCTCAAGTAGGCATAAAATCAATGAGAAGAGTGACAGGAAATAAAGATGCTTCCAAAATTTTGTGCTGTACTTGAGATTCTACTTTGATGGAATGCAAAATAGATAGGAACCAGAACTTACTGGATTTCTCAGTATGCCTGGAAAGTTCATTTTCTTCCATCGTATCAAGCAAATACTTTAAGGAACATGAAATACAAATTAGAATCTGCCAAATTATTCCCAAGTAAGATCAAGCATATTTGCATAGTCCAAGAAGGGGTAAATTATTTATTTAAATATTATATTTGTTAAACATCACATAATAAAGAAAAAGATTTTAAGGCTAGGAGTTGGATGTTAATTATTAATATCAACTGCTGAGTAACTATTCCCTTATATATATTTCCTTAAAGGCGAAATAAATATTGGTGCCCACATTTAAATATTGGTGCCCACAGTTATCTTGCAGCATTGCCACATCAATAACTTCTCAATTTTTGTCTTATTTGTTATACCTTGGAACTGTTAGTCTTAAGTAATCAGTTTTAAAATTGTCGCTGTAATATAGATTCTTTTAAGGTGAATGATCACATCATTGAATTGGTAAAAGGTAAAAGGTTGCATGAAGCTTGACCAAAATAGCTGCAGGAAAGAAAATAATGATAGGTAATGGTCTGATATTTAGCACAAGGTGAAAACTAAATGCTGGGTTAAGATGTTAAAGGGGATAGGCCAGTAGGATGAGACTGTCAGTATGTTTAGATAACACTCCTATAATGTACTATCTATTAATCATCATGAAAATTAATACAGAGATACTGTACTTCTAAATATTAAATGGTGGATGCAAATTCAAAAGATAGATACCACCTTTATCTGCTACTTCTAAATATCAAGAGTAATATAGCACACTCCTTTTGCAAATGCAGTATTTAAGTGTACAGCTGTTGGACTGTGCATTCAATAAATGGGTCCCCAAATCATGTGAAATCAAAGTGTGTTTGAATCAGTTTGTTATTTATAGAAAATATTGACATGGTTACCACAATGGTGGGTACCATAATGGTGGGTTTCATGGATAACTTTAGGTCAAAACCAAAGCCAAACCAATTTAAACCAAACCAAACAAAGCCATGCCATACCAAACCACATTATGGTTTAGTAATGTGTGAATCTAATATTTGGGTTTTCTCACTGTTTTCTTCTGTTCAGTTGTGTCTGATTCTAGGAGACTACCTATAAAAACCCTTGCAGTTTTCCAGAAATGGTTTGCCATTGCCTCTTTCCTAGCTGACAGAAAGTGCTTGGCCCAAGTTCACCTAGCTGGTTTTGTGTCTAAGGTGAGACTAGAACTCATGGTTTCCCAGTTTCTAGCCTGATGCCTTACCCACTACACTACACTGGTTCTCATTCTGTCTAATAAGTGGTGCAATTATCTTCATTTACTTTTTGGAAGTTAAAATGTTTATTTGTGAAGTTCATCTGACAGCCTGAGACCAAGCTGACCCTACCAGACAATGTACTATAGACACTGAGCTTATTCAATGTGTATAATAAAAACAGAAAAGAAATTAGTTAAAATAGTAATTAAAGATATAAGGCTAAAATTATAGAATTTTGTGCATAACTAATGCCCAAAGGCCATTTGGAAGAACCATGTTTTCACCATCTTCCAGAAGGCCATGAAGTTGAACCATCTGCATTTCAGAGGGCATTCTGTTCCACATTTTTAAGATGGGGAAAACAACATCTGGTTCTCTGTGCTATTGGTACTGATTCTGTTCTTAACTTTAGTTTCCTACAAGTTCTAACTCCCTTGGTGATTTTTGAAATACAACTGAATGAAAGCTGAAAGCCAGACATATAACTGTATCCCAAATTAAGAAATTTATCCCTAAAGGCAGTAGAGAATATAATTCATTTACTGATTGGAAATTTGATTTTTTTTAAATCTTATGATCCCCAAAACATCACTTGGCATTTGGGAACACTTATCAATGTCTTTCTCTGCCACAGAGCTTTTTTGGAAGAGGCTGATTAACACAACCAGGGAACACAATTATCCATGTCCACTGTCAATTTCTGGTTGCTTTAAAAGTGAACTATATTTGTGAAGACAAATTGTGTAAAATATGAATAAAATTACAGGATCAAATTCTCTGCATAAAATGAAACAGTAAAAAGCAGACTTCGTTCATGATTTATAATATGTACAGCTACCAACCTTTGTCCTATGTTTCTAGATATATTTAATGCCCTGTCCCACTGGCCGACGGACGCAGAACGTATGCATAAAGGACACAGCAGATGAGCAAAATTTTGGGGGTGACTCCATCCATTGTCATCTGCTCCAAAAAATGGCAAAAATTTGCATAAACAGAATGGAAAAGAACCGAAAAGAACGGACATGGGTAGTATGTAGCAGGGATGTTAAACGGATGTTCATAGGAAGCCTAGCAGATGTATATCGGATGCAAACCATTCATTGCGCATCCTTTCTATTTCCGTGCTACTAACGCTGTGTAGACGTTCCATGTACCTTTTGTTTCCTCTCTCTTTCCGTTTTCAGCTGCAGCGGATGTGAGTTGCGAGGATGCCCAGAGGATGCAGAGAGGATACAGCGGACGTTTAACGGATGATAAATGGACATAGAACATTTGTTGCTCAGATGTCATGGATTTACATCGTACACAGCGGAAAGTTCATCCATTCACAAGTTTTGTGCAGCTCAAAACTTCCTGCATGGATGAAATTGCAGGGGATGGATGCTTGACGGATAGAGCATATGAAACACGTATGCAATGAGTACACAATGGATGCATAGCGTTTTCCAACAGATGGCAAGCTTTTTTTAATGTTTTACATCCTCTTTGCATCCGTTGGTGCAGTGGGACATGGGCTTTACCTGTTTGTAAGTTTCTAAATGCTGGGTCCATCTTCTTCAATGTTTGCCATGACAACATTACTGCCATGAACGCATTCAGTTCTTCTGCCTACATTCAGAGATCACTTCAAAGCCATACAAGTGGCTAAAACAGTAAGATATGAAAAGGTTTGAAGAGGAATTAGATGAAAATTCATTTCTATTCCCATTTATAATTTTGTTGATGATGCAAGCATTTGCATCAAGTTTCACTGGAAATTAAATGTTCAGGAATGTAAACAAAGGCTTTGTGTGCAAATGTTAATAGTTGACTCTACTATCTATCAGAATGCCAAAACAGTCAGCTCTACATGATTTATTATATATATCAAGCTTGTGAAATATTACGCTGGAGAGATGAAATCAATGGAAGAAATAACAGCAGGGCTGTTAGGTATGCTTATCTAAATTCTGTCCAAAATGATCACACTAACAATAAATTGGCTTTTGTCCAAAAAATATCCAGTCATACATTTGTGCCTTTCTTTCCAATGAATATAAAGAATTCTATCAAGCACCTGATGAAAGTGTATAGAACTATTTCCAATTAAATAAGATATACTACAGGCAGTCTGGGAAAGAAAACAGTACAGGGAAGCAGATGGAAGACAGTCCTGAGAACTGAAGCGCTTGCAGGTTCTTTCTGGGAATGTAAATGTTTAGGATTATCCTATGGAAACTATAATACTCACATATTTTCTTCAAGAGTCTTGTTTTATTTTTTGTTGCTATTTTCAGTCAATATGTTAATATATATGCAAACTAATATACCACATTTCCTTTGAAAAATTATAGAAAATTATTCTCTTAGTATATCATGGGATAAAATAAAAAAGGTAGCATCAAAATTATACAGAAGTTTGTGTGTTTGAGGACGGGGTTTTCAAAGGACTCTAGTATCATGTATATCGTAAAAAATCACAACCAGTATATTTCATTTCTATAAATCTATTATTGTTCTTATTATTATTGTTTTTGTATCTGATTACAGTTAACATTTATTTTTTATTGTTAGCTTTTTCATATTAAACACCTTGTTGTCAAGGTAACATCAAGTCTAAATAATAGCAATAAAACCTGAATTCTAGAATTCTGAGTTCATTCCTGCTAGCAACTTGTAGTGTTTTCTAGAATCATCTAACCATTTTAGGCCAAAATAATAATAAAGAAGATAGGCTTTTAAAAAATCACTTCTGCAATGTAGTGGATGTTCTGAAGATACTGTTAAGCAGAGGTGGGCCGCACATACAGTAACAACCAATTCACCGAAAATGTGAGTGCACATGTGCATGCCCCCCTCATCGTAACTACCAGTATGGTCCGAACCACTGCTGTTAAGTCACTAGATGGGAAATGGCTGATAAAAGGAATGATAAAAGGATTTTGTTTATGTTGTCTGAAATTGCACTGGAGGAATGAATCATGAAATCATCTAATTAGGATCTGTCAAGCAACACTTGTTAAGACCTGGATTGCTAGACTGTACCCCTCTTGATTGTCCCTCAGCTGTGTTTGATACTATATATCATGCTGTCATCCTCAATTGCCTGTAATGATGCTATGGAAATCTCATACTATGCTTGGAGACTGTGTGGATCTGGACAGGAAGAAAGAAGCTGAGGTTAAATCTTAACAAGCCAGATTTGCAATGTGTCTAGACAATTCCTGATTCTTTGATTAATTCTGCTGTTTCTCTAAATAAAGTGACTTGGATATCCACACATTGGATAGCTCCCTGGACTTATACTTATTACCAGTAAAAGAGAAAGTGGAGGCTATAGCCAGGGGCCCTTTATCCATTTTGACTGTTGTACTAGTTGTGGCCATACCATGCCTGGAATGAAAGGTTGTAGTGATGTAACTTTTGCCCTCAGTGCTGTCAGGATGAATGTCTGCAATTCAGATAAGATGCTTGGAGCTATCTTTAAAGACTATTTGGAAATTGCAATAGACACTGTGTGTATCTATGCTGTTGAGTGAGAACCATTATAGCCTTATTGCAATGCTGCATTGTTTTCATTTGGTTTCCAGATACAATTCAAAGTTTTGGTAGAAGCTTAGTTTATATATTTATAAGTTTATCATAAGCTTAAAAGCTTTAAATTGCTTGCATCCTGGTGCTGACTGAGGTGATATTTTCAAAGGCCACCAGATGGTGTTGGTGATTTTTGAGAGGTCTACCATGCCAGCTGGCACCATTATATTTGTAACGTACATATTTTTTTTTTACTTTTTGTGCTGAATTTTTACTGTTGAGTTGTGTTATATTTTTATGACTCTATGCCACCACAAAGGGATGTGGTGGCTCAGTAGCTAAGACACTGAGATTGTCAATCAGAAATGTCGGCAATTCAATGGCGTGAATTCCTAGTGCCGTGTAACGGAGTGAGTTCCCATTACTTGTCCCAGTTTCTGCCAACCTAGCAGTTTGAAAGCATATAAAAATGCAAGTAGAAAAATAGGGATCACTTTGGTGGCAAGATAACAGAGTTCTGTGTGCCAGCTACTGACCATGGAGACATCTTCGGACAACGCTGGCTCTTCAGCTTTGTAGCGGAGATGAGCACTGTCCCCTAGAGCTGGAAAAGACTATCACGTATGTGCCTTTACCTTTACCTTTACCTACCATTACAAAACGTATGATGTTAGTGGTATAATAATTGACTAGCTAACTAACTAGGGTGGGCATGGGCATAGGAGGTCCTGTGAATAACATTACACAGGTGAACTCAAATTGTGATTACTGTACCTAAAATGGTATGGAGAGAAAACTGAATATAAGCATCAGTTTAGAGAGATGAAGGAACAGAAAGTTTAAGAAAATACAGCAGAATTGCTACGAAAATACTGTAGAAAACTATGTTACCACAAAAAAGCCAATCTAGAATTGAGTATTTTAAATTCTGATGCTATCCTGATTAGTGATCATCTTTTTCCTCAGGGGAAAATATGCTGGTGGGAGGTTTTTCTTTTTCCCTTTGAAAAATGAGGTAAAAAAAAAATTGCTTGAAGCTTGGATAGATATCTATTCAGGAACTGCTATATATTCCTTTAATAATGAAAGACACTGACATCTGTTATTGATGACTAAAGATTTTTAAACTTGGTGTTATCTCAGTTGGTATGAATGGTATTTTTCGGTATACGAAAACTAATTCCTGGCTCCAGAAACTTAAACTGTGAAACTGAAGGAAGAAAAGAGACATGAAAAATAAAGTAATTAAGGAAATGGTTATTTCTCATGGGATTTTGTTATAGGTCTGTAGTGAAATAGAAAAATATTAAATAGTCTTTCTGCTTTTAAAAGTTTCTTTGATATAGCAATTCTTATAGGAGTAGAAATTTTTGACTAAGCAGTTTTTTTAACTGATAGTCATATTCATAAAATTATTTGAAAATTTTTATGTGTAAAAACTAAGCATATTTTCTTAGTACAGGAAATAGCAGTTAACTGTTTTAAACCATTTTATATCACAATGTATGCAATTTAAGCAAAGTTGCTTGATTTGTAACCAGTGATTGCACTTTTAAACTATTTATCTTTCCTCTGTTCATTCACAATAGGCATCTGTACTGTCCAAAAATTAGATCAGTGGTCACCAACCAGTGGGCTGGGGACCAATGGTGGTCTACAAGAAAATTTTGGTGGTCCACAGAGAAATGTCACCCCCAAAGCACTCCCCAGAGCAATAAATCCAGGCCGGAACACAAGGCTGTGTTGTCCACATAACCCATGGGAACACAAGGCTTACATTGCTTGCATTGCAAACAACACAAGGTAGTGAGGGCAGGGGGGAAAAGACAGAGGGGGGAACTTGCCCCACTCATCCCATGCACCTTGCCTGGCCACCAGGCTGCTTCTGTCCACTTCTTTCTTCTTCTGCTTTTGGCTGCATGCAAGGAAAGCAGCAAAAGTCTTTCTTTCTCTCCCCCAAACTCTGTCAGAAATGAGTCTTTGGGACCCTACAAGGCATCCTGCTCCAAGAGGCTGCGCTGGCAAAGACTCATTTCTGGTGGAATTTGGGGGAGAGAAAGAAAGACTTCTGCTGCTTCTGCTGCTTTCCTTGCATGAAATCAAAAGTCTTTCTCTCTCTGTTTCTCCCCCTGAGAATGGAGCTGGAGCTGGTATCCTGTGATCCCAAATAAAGAATGATCGATTGGTAGGAAAACAGGGTTTTTAGTCCATGGGATTTAAAATTATGAGTTTGGTGGTCCCTGAGGTCCAAAAGGTTGGCAAAAGATGGTCATTGGGAATGGACTTTTGAACAAACAGTATATTATTTCTATCCTTGTATAGTGTACCTCAAAATGATTCTTTTTTAAAATTCTCAATGGCTCATAGCCTTTTCCATAAAATATGTCAAATCTTTCTTAAAAGTGTTTTATTTCAGCCTTTCAAAAGCTCATGCTCACATTATAATAATTCATTTTTATCTATCCCTCTCTATGATTCCTTCACCTGAAATTTACAATCTAAACTGTACAAAACTCCTAATTTTAGTGCCCTTACTGATCCTCAATGAAGAGCTACATATGGACCATTATCTTTTCCCATGGCACATCATTTAAATGATAAAAGTTACAAATCTTATCTGATATTAAAAAAATATAAATTCACCAGTGTATGTAATTTATATATTAATTCATCTGAAAAAATCTTGATTTTATTTTCTATTGCCCATTAAATTTTTTTCTGCAAATTTAGAAAGCCCCACATAGAGTCACACTAATTTCTGATGAAAGCTCATAATTCTGACTGAGGAATCTAAGAAATCTAGTGCCGTGGCAGGTAGATAAGCTTTGTGGAACAGAAACAGAACAAATTGTAAAAACCATGTAATTTATCTGTCAATTTCCAATGTGAAAGTGTGCAAAACAGAAATTAAATTTGTTTCATTTTGAACTTGTAAATGTTTTCTATGTGTAATTGTAAACTCATGAAGCTCTTAAGATTCTGTAGTCTACTGAAGTGAAACCAATTTTTCTTTGAGCCCTGCTAGGGTCAGGATGGACATGCAAAGAAATAAGGAGACTGGATCGGGGAAGCAATGAAGAAAGGTGAAAAGGATCAAGCTTGAAGAGCCAAGAGGAAATACAGCCTGGCTCTGAAAGGGTAGGAGGGAGGAAAGCCAATGCAAAAGAAGGAAAGAAGCAATGAAGAGGGAAATGATGCAAAACCTGACACTTTTGAAAACTCAGCTGTTTATTTGCGCCTGTTGAGTAGTGCCATCTGTTCTGAGAAACCTTCATCAGACAGCAGGGCATCAATCACTTTATTTTATGAAACCATGTGTTTTCTTGGGAAAATACATGTGTGCTTTAACATTGCCTTTTCCTGTGCAGTATGAAATTGTGTCTTTGCTGTCATCACTAAAACTATCACTTCCAAAATCTTCCTGTATTGCTGCTGCCAGTACTCCTGAGTATCTTTAGTGGGATTATATTTTCTTGGGAAACTACCCCAGCATCCTTTGTTCATCCCCATTTATGTTAACCAAACATAATCAACATAATCTTTCCTCCCTCACCCAAATATTAATATGTGTGTGTGTGCACCTGGTTGTATCAGCTAAAGTTAGTCTTGCTAACAATCCAAGTAATTATGACTGGTTTGACCAATTCCTTACTTGCAGGATTGTTTAGAATTTGGGGGTGGATGGGGGTTCAGAAACAGTACAAATAAGCTAAAAAACACCAAAGAAATCATAGGCTGTATATTACATGTTACACTAAGCCATAATAATATAGCCACAGTTGCTTTGGTGAGATGGGCAGCAATATAACTTTGGTTAAAAAATAAATATATGAAGTAAGCTAATATCAAACATAATTGAAACCGCTCTTTATTATTCCAAGCAAATCTTCACTGCCTCTGTTTCAGTATTTGATTAATTCAAAACATACATACATACATACATACATACCCTCAAGTTCTATTACAAATTAGTATGACAAAGTTGTTCCCATTGATATAGGTAGATTTTCTCTTAAAATACCATCTATAGTTTAGGTAATGCAGATCTCAATATTATGTTCTATTTCAGAGATTTCCCTTTTCACATTTATCTTAATATTGCCCTTCTTGTTCTTTTCCCCCCTCTTTTCTTCTCTTCTTGGGATCTGTCTTTCTTACTCAGCACATTGTAGTTATGAATTGCTACCAATTTATACTAATACTTAATAGAACTTTGTTATGATATCTGATTCCATGTCTGAATAAGAAAGGCTAAGACTAATATATGTCACTGCAATCTTTTGATTGTTCTATAAACTAATAACACATTTTTTTTCTCCGGAGGCAAAATGAGAGCATAATTCCCAAGATAATCAAGCATTGCACTATAATCCTCTAAAATTGTCTGAAATCAATAACTAATGGATATTCTAACATTCATGCATCTTTGGACATTATATTGCTATAGCTCTCTGCCTTTAAGGAGACTTGAAGTAAGCTTCATTTTTTTGCATAATAGCTATTAAAATAGAGATCTATTTTTGCAAGTTACACGCAACATATAATTTTAAAATGTTATCCTTTAAGGGCTTTAGTTTCCTACAGCAGGGAAATTATTAATATAACAAAACACTGAAGTTTTTAAATATTGCTAAGAAATTGTAATCTTTTTATTCTTCATATATTTTACTTTGATATGAGGCTGTATGAATTAATATTTTGAAAAACCAAAGTGATTTGTATGGGTAGTACATATGTTCTTCATTACTACTACATATTGCATACAATTTTTAATAAGCTACCACTCAGATAAAAGAGTGTATAAAATAAAAGGATAAAAATAAAGGAACAAGCATTTGAGATTAAATGGTCAAGAACTTTGTCATCCAAAAGATGGAAAAAGGAACGAGAGAGTCAGCCATGCTGACTTGTTACTGATGGGGATGAGATAGTTGAGGAATTTGAAGTTGTAAGAACTTTGGGGGATAGTGACCATGTCACACTAGAGTTCACCATAATGCAGGCACAAGAAACTGAACAAAATCAGATTAGTAGACATCAGTTTTTAACATCAATTAATGAAGAGAAAGAATAGGAAGGAGTCCATGGATAGAAATCCTAGAGAGAAAAACTCTGAAAAATGAGACAATAAAATGAACTAATGGAAGAAGATGGAAAGGAGGTGGTGGATAGCAGGAAGAAAGCAGGTCTGCTTAATTCTTTCTTTGCATCTTACTTTACTCAAAAAGAAAAAAAAATAGTCCAAATTATCAAAAGTAGCACTGTGGGAGACAAAACAGGAATGCAGGTCAAAATAGGCAAGAGAACACCTGGCCACTTAGATGAATTCAAATCTCTGAGACCAGATGGTTTCTAGGCCAGGGTTCTGAAGAGCTGTCAGATGTGATCTTGGAACCACTGAATGAATTTTTCTAAGCTCGTGGAGCATGGGGAGCTGTCAGAGGACTGGAAAAAAAAAACTGATGTGGTTCCAATCTTCAAAAAGAAGAAAAATGTGGATCTAGGAAAATACAGACTAATCAGCTTGACACCAATACCTGGGGAAAATTTGAAAAGGATAATTAAGTAACAGCTTTGTGTGAACCTAGAAATGAATAAGGTGATCACTAAAAGCCAGCATGGGTTGTTAAGGCCGTGTCACACTGCCTGCAAAGAGGACACAATGGAAGGGAAAAATGTTCCTTCCGTTGTATCCGCGCTCAAAAGGGGTGAAAATTTGCATAATTGGAGCGGATGAAATGGATGCGGGGAGGACGCAGGGCGGATGCAAAGCGGATGTGGAACGGAAGCCCAGCGGATGCAAAACGGATGGCGCGTTCGCAGGGCTTCGGGGGTGTCTCAGGAGAGCGGACACAGAATGGAAAAAACGGATAAAGAATGGATGCACAGCGGATGAAGCGGATGCACAGTGGAAGCCTAGCGGATGCACAGCGGAAGCGGAATGGATGTCGCGTGTTAATTGCGTATGCGGGGGGGATGCATTGCACAAGCCCCCCAGATATAAAGGGAAGCAGCTCGCACGTGGCCAGCATTCCGAGGGAAGACCTGCTGCTGGACACTTTGAGTTCCTTGCCTGCCCTGCCTGCATGCCTGCCTCCCAGCCTGCCTCCCAGCCTCCTGGGCAGCCTCCTTGCCAGCCTGCCTTCCAGCCTCCGTTCCAGCCTTGCTGGCAGCCTGCATTCCAGCCTCCCTGCCAGCCTTGCTGCCAGCCTGCCTTCCAGCCTCCTGGGCAGCCTCCTTGCCAGCCTGCCTTCCAGCCTCCCTGCCAGCCTCCCTGCCAGCCTCCCTGCCAGCCTGCCTTCCAGCCTCCCTGCCAGCATTGCTGCCAGCCTGCCTTCCAGCCTCCCTGCCAGCCAGTCTGCCTGCCAGCCTTGGTGCCTGCTTTCCTGCCAGGCTTCCTGCCAGGCTTCCTGCCATGTTTCCTGCCAGGCTTCCTGCCAGGCTTCCTGCCAGCCTTCCTGCCAGCCTTCCTGCCAGCCTTGGTGCCTGCCAGCCTTCCTGTCAGCCTCCGTGCCAGCCAGCAACCCCACAACCATGGGGAAGAAGTGAAAGGCTCAGCAATCTGCCGCCATCCCTGGCAAGAGGGACAGGGCCACCCTCCCACCCCATGTCCGTGACTCTGCTTCTGCTGGGGCTTCTGCTGCTTGGGCTCGCTCTCCTCTTGCTGGAGCTTCTGCTGTAGCTGCTCCTGGCAGTGGTGCTTCTACTGTGTACTCTGCTGAAGCTGCTCCTGGCGGTGGTGCTTCTGCTGCTGCGCACTCTGCTGAAGCTGCTCCTGGTCCTGCTGGTCCTGCTCATTCTGCTCGTGCTCCTGGTCTTGCTGGTCCTGCTGCTGGTGCTTACTCTGCTGCTGCTCATCCTGGTCTTGCTGCTGCTGCAGCTGCTGCTGCTGCTGCTGCTGCTGATTATGATCCTGCTGGTGATGTTTCTGATGATGATGATTGTGCTGCTGCTGCTGCTGCTGCTGTTGGTGTGGAGGAGCAGCCCCTACAACTTTGAAGTCCCTCTGATGAGGGCCCATATGGCCCTGCCAGAGGGAGGAAGAGGCAGACGCGTCAACGGGAGAGGAGGCAGTACTTTATTGAGGAGGCACACAAGGATGAGGTGCTGGAGTGGCTGAGAGAGAAGGACTATCTGTGGCGGAAGGGACACCGGCTGTACAGGGACACCAAAAGGAAGCATGCTGCTTGGAGAGAGAAGGCGGAGAGTCTGGGCTACACTTCAGAGGTGCTACTCGGCTGGTGGAAACATACGCACACCTGGTACGGGAAGCTGCACCGCAAAAAATCTGGCCAGGCCGCAGTCAAGCTTACGGACAGAGAGAACTACGTCATGGCCAGGTGCAGCTTCCTGGAGGGTGAGATCCGCCACCGAGCAGCACCAGGAGCCCATCTGTCTACCCTCACTCTCAGGCAGCCTGCTGCGACCCAGTCCTCTTCCAGCCGAGAGTCAGTCCCTGTCTCCAGGCAGGTTTCGGTGGAGCGTGCCATGGCGGAGAACCCCCTGGCAGGTGTTGAAAGCTTGGTGGAGAGCGAGGAGGACTCCCTGGTGCGGTGGGAGAAAGGAAACATCGAGTCCACCACTGCCGAAGTCCCATCCACCCACACCGCCGCCTCCACAGGAAGGTAGAGAGCCAGACCGCAGGAGGGTGAGAGCCACAAGGTCCTGGTGGAGATCAGGGACACCATACGCACCAGCATAGGTCTCCTCTCTCAGCTAGTCCCCATCGACTCCTCCTGCTCCAACCGCAAGCCCTTCCTCAATTATTTAAACCAGACCCTGAAGGAGATGCCGGATCCCCAGTACCAGCTGGTGAAGGAGAGGATCTGCACGCTGCTTAACAACCCTTCAGACCCAGAGGCACCTGCTACCACCCAGTCCAGGTCTGCTCCTCCACCCCAGGTGATGTCCCTCCCATACCAAGGCTTCCAACAGCCCCTCACCTACCAGGGCTACAGCTACCTGAAGGTCCAGCAGCACAGGCAGCAGCCCTTCCCAGGCCAGGCACAGAGTCATCGGACTGCACTGTTGCCAGCTGTTCCACTAATGCCACCGATGCCACCCACGCCAATGATGCCACCGACGACATCGATGCCAGCCGCGCCACTCCTCAGCTCGCTGCACAGCAGGCAGTCCCACTACACTACTCCTTCCTCCATCCCACAGCCAAGCCCGGCCTTAGTACATCTGTCCTCGGTACTGGGGCTGACACCCCATGGCATGGAGGAAGGACCTCTCAGCATCGCGGGGATGAGCCAGCTGTCCAACACCTTTCTGAACACACCATCCCCTGTTGTCCTCTCAGGGCCAGGCACTCCATCAGCACCTCAGACCAGCACTGCAGCAGCACCCACCTCCAGAGCACCTGCACCCTAATAATTAGACTGGGCACACACCTCCGAGTGACCAAACGGAGTACCAGAGACTGGCTGCTTGGATATTTTTGGACTTTATTTGGACACTTGACTTGGTTCATGTTTACTTTTCAGGTTGTTATTAATAAAGTTTATCTTTGTTTCACACGCTTGCTTCATTATTTTTTTTCTAAAAAGTCTGGGTGGAAACTTTTAGAAATGGTTTAGCCTTTGCATGCTTGTGGGATGGGTAAGGATAGCTGTGGGATGGGCAGGGATACCTTTGGGATGGGTTAAGATGGCTATGGGATGGGCAGGGACACCTTTGGGTTAAGATAGCTGTGGGATAGGCAGGGATACCTTTGGGATGGGTTAAGATAGCTGTGGGATGGGCAGGGATACCTTTGGGTTAAGATAGCTATGGGATGGGCAGGGATACCTTTGGGATGGGTTAAGATAGCTGTGGGATAGGCAGAGATAGCTTTGGGATGGGTTAAGATAGCTGTGGGATAGATAAATCTCCAGTGCAAGCACAGTGAGACTGTATGGTCCACCCTCCCAGGTGCCACACCTATGGCCCTTATCAATTACAATGTAAGCATTGATCCACACATGTCAACATAAACACAACTCTTTATTAAACACCCTGTTCATTGTAGGCCAACCAAACATACATGGCCCAAACTCATCTGTGTGATGAGACAGGCTGAAGGAAGCATCCATTAAGCATCTACCATCCTGTCTTGCCACTCCACCGCTCCAGCTGGGGAGTTGCACCAGTGTTTCAGAAGGTTGCGCTGCTTCTTCGCCTCACGTGAGGCTCTGTTGGGCCCTTGCACATCCTCAGTGTTGATCAGGTTTCACCCTTGCCTCCATTCCCCAGGCTCCATGTGCCCATTGCCTTGCTGGAGGTCCACGAGCTTGTTCTGCAAGACTGGGTAGCGGGTGCGCATGAGATTGTGCAGGATGCAGCAAACTTCCACGATCCTCCTCATGCTCTGTGGGCGATGCTGCATGGTGTTGAGAAGTACCTGGAACCTGTCGGCCAGGATGCCAAAGGCGTTCTCCACCACCCGCCTTGCCCTGGACAGCCTGATACCACTGCTCTGCAACTTTCTTCCATCCTTCTTCAGTGGTGGGGCACTGGAGGAGCTCCTCCTTGTATTCTTCGAGGATGGCCCACACCACTTCTCTGACCACAAAGCTGATGGTGCTGGGTGGCACCCTCCAGCCGTACTGCATGCTCCTGTAGGGGGTCCCTGAGGCCAGGTGGCGCAGAGTGAGTGCCACCCTGAGCCCAGGTTCCAGGCTGGGCGGGAAGTTGGTTTTTGTCTTGCTCAACCTGGCTGGAGGCATATTCATGAAGTTCTGGAATGCACGAGTGTCTTCGCTCCTGAGCTCCACCATCAGCTTGTCGTAAAGTTGGTACTGTGCTCTTCTGGCTAACCATCTTTGGACCCAGACTTTTTTTGGGTGCCTCCTTTTCTTGCCGTAGTAGAGTTCACAGAGACTGTTGATGGTTTTGCAGTGATGCAGAAGGATGTTGGTTGCCAAAAGGATTTTGTCACAATCCATGGTGGAGATGACTGGATGCTGTGGAAGAGGAAGAGGAAGAGGCAGATGAAGGCTGCAGAGGTCTGCACCGCTGGTCTGCTGGTCTGAAAGTTCGAAGCAGGAGAGTTGCTCCCCCTTTTTATAGGCAGTATAGGTGTCCCTTTGCATCCTCTAGGTATCCTCTAGGCATCCTCTAGGCATCCTCTATGCATCCTTAATATCCGAGATAGGTCCCCTCTGAGAACGTTTTTTCCGTTTTAAACGCTTTGTTTCCGTTCTGCATCCGTTCTGCATCCGTTCCGCATCCGTTCTGCTTCCTCCCTGCGTCCGAGCGGATGCGAGTTGTGCGGATGCGCAGATATAGCGGATGCGTAGCAGATGCGTAGCGGATGCGTAGCGGATGCAGAACGGACAAACTGGATACATTTTCCGCGCAAAAGTTTTAGGCAGCCTAAAACTTTTGGAGTGGATGAAACGTCAATAAACGGATGCTGGACGGATTGAGAGGAAGCCAAACGGAGGCAGTGAGTACATCGCGTTTTAGAACGGATGGCAAGATTTTTTTTCTGCTTTGCTTCCTCTTTGCATCCGTTTTTGCAGTGTGACAGGGCCTTTAAAAGCAAGTCATGTCAAACAAACCTTATTGCCTTTGTCTAAAGTGGCTAAATTAGTGAATAAAGAAATTCTGGAAGACACTGAACAAAGTAGATAATAGCCTGCTTCTTGGTAAGGTAGGACAATGTGGAATACGTAGTACCACCACCATATGGATTTGTAGTTGGCTGAACAACCACACTCAGGGTGTGGTCTTCAATGGAATACATCTATGTGGAGGGAAGCATGCAGTGGGGTACTTCAAGATTCTGTCTTAGGCTCAATACAGTTTGGTCTGTAAGTTCATCTCTAATTTCTATTCAATATTATTGTGTACAATAAATAACTTTTTTAATATTTAGAAAAAAAACTTAACATTTAACAGGAAGCAATGATTGAGTGCCATAAATCCAGAGAAGCAGCAGCTTTGGATAAATAGCTGTAAAACTTCTGTAGAAAGCTAAATGCCAAAGAATGTGAAATTTAAAAAACAAATTCCAACGTTCAAAGTAAAAATGTTTAAAGTAGGAATGGAAAAAATAAAGAGCTAGACTTGCACCATTGTATTTTGCAACCTCAGCCTGCTGCCAAGCAAGATATATTTTCAAATATTCTAAATTGGTGGGCAATTCTTTGGGGATTTCTGTTCATACTAACTAATTTTACGAACAAGATCTTCCTGAATAGAGAGGAGATATTTGGCAATGCAATACATTATGAATTATTCATTTTTCTTCTTTATCAGCTGCTACAGTATGGTTGACTTCATATTTGTGTTTTGAAGGGCTTTTTGTAGAACTCATAGAAAGCAGTGGTAGTGTGGTAGAATAAAAAAAGAAAATAATCAATGCAATTTAGCTTATGTCAAGAATACTCATTAATTTTGCAATATTTCTGGTTAAATATTGATCAAGATCACTGGACCTGTTGTGTCTAATTCAGCCTGCATTATTATTATCATTTGTATGTGGAAAGCACTTAGAAATTCTTAACATACAATATAGAAATTCAATCAGGTGGTACAGATTATTTTGTCTTGTTAATTTAAAACAGATTTGTGAGATGCTTAATTTTTTATTTTTATGTGGTTTCTTTTTTGTCAGTCATTATAACTAAATACTTAAAATACTGTATATTTTAAAAATAGTTAGCAATTCACACTTAAAAAGAACATAAATCTTCGTTATAATGGTAAATCTTTGAACAGCTTCCAGGAAATATCTTAGTCTTGTTTTATTGCTTGAAATGAGTATTGATTACATTTTAAAAAAAAAGAAAATACATTCTTTCATTATTAAAAATCAAGCTGCACATCAATAATGGATCATAATCCAATAATTGTATGTTTGGAATTTGGAGGCTTGTTGACTACATTTATAAATATTGGTCACTTTTATTAATTATTGTTTTATTATCTTATCAATAATAAATTACCTCATCATTCTTTCTGAAATCTGCAGACAGAGAGATTTCTAAAAAAAGCTAGATAATCACAATTGCACCATGCCTTTTTACTATTCATTTTAATGGCACTTATTGATGGAAATTTCTGACTTTAATTATTTTTTGCTGTGATGGCAACCCAAATCAAACAGGCCCTAATTATAATCAGCCCAAAGCAATAAAGCTGAATTAGTAATTTAAAGATAATTTCTTAAAGATTTTCCCTTTTGTTCATACTTCAAAGGAGAGAGCATATTGTTTTGTAGCAAAATATTTTGTTTTTCAAAAGAGTTATGCCAAATTGTATGTATTTATATACAGAGAAAAAGTGATAAGGCAAGAAGTCCTATAAAATATTTTTATTCTTCTATTTATTCTTTTAATGTAATTATTTATTTGCCGTCTCATATACAACCCGTATCCAATGACCTCCTATGCCCATACTCACCCTAGTTACTTAGCTAGTCAATTATTATACCACTAAAATCATACATTTTGTGGTGATAGGTAAAGGTAAAGGTTCCCCTCACACATATGTGCTAGTATTTTCCCCTGTATACTGGTAAAGATATGCCATTTCTAAAAGAAAGATTTAAATGTGTGATGCAAAATTGCTAAGATACGGCATTTATTGCTTGGGGAAATACAGAACTTAACAGTACATGATGGTTGAAAAATTACAGAGAGATTTATTCTAGTTCTTTCTTTATATTTTTTTTTTATTTTCTAGTTCTTTCTATATTCTTTTCAGCATATTTAAAGTTCCATTTTTTATAGTTAGTGGACCAATTATAATAATATAAATCCAGTAAGAATGAGAGAAAAAATGTTTGCTATATTTAAATGCAATTTCCTGCCTGGCAATTCAAGGCCCCATAAATATCATTCCTTTTCAGGGACAACATCATATATCTTCAGGCCATTAGGACCTTAAACACCACATTTTATCAATATTCACATCTGTGCATTTAGGTGTGACCCTGTAAAACTCACAGAAGGAAAAATTTTAACTGTAAGGAAATTCATGACACTTGAATATACTACTGAATACAAGTACAGTTGTGTGTTTATGTAAAGATACTTGTAGTGATAAAGATCTATTATTAGTTCTTTTAATCTTGTCTCCAATGGCAGGTTGGCAACCACTGATATTATTTGCTCCTTTGATATTACTTGTTTTCAATCATTGTTGACAATTTTGGCAAAAAGCTGGCAGTTCTTGACTGAATGAAACTAATTCGCCCCTGTAGACTTTAATTGAGTTCCAGCATCCACATTCCTTCCATTATCCTAATACAAAGCCTGGGAAAACAACCAGGATTTTAACATTTTGTGAAAAGATGGGAAAAGTATGGATCTCCAGGGAATTATCATTTTCAGAAGTCATATGTGATCACTGAAAAGGCATTCTTTGTGGGTTCCAGATAATGACATTGCTTAATTGATGGGACCCAAAGCCAGTTGACTTCATTGGATAGGTGGAAACATCTCTCAAACAGCTAGGATTGATGCCACAAAGAATTTTATGGGTGAGAATATAATTTTCTGGCAGATTATATATGGTAACTTGCTCTGACAGTCTTGGTTGAGGTGTGGTCTTTTCCTTGATGCTTCTTTAAAGTATTGGTTGCCAGGGAGGATGTGTTCCAGCTGTCTGTTTTCTTCAAGAAGGGTTGGTTGCTTCAGAAAGGAACATCCTTCTAGTGGCCAACATCAGAGAAGCAGGGAACAACACCAGATAAACAATCAAGAAGAAACACACCCCAAATACAGCTATCAAACTCAACTCGGCATGCATTAATGATGCTATCTAACCTGATAATGAAATGTCTACAAGAAAAATGAATTCTGTGTACAACAAGATCTCAAAAAAAGAATGGATTCTTAAATTATATGTTGCATTGCATCACTCCTTTAAACAAAACAACATCCTCTTTCAGTTGACTAAGCCAGGAGTAGAAAATTCTTTTCATCCTCATGTCTAAGGGGTCTAATGGGTCTAAGTCTACATCGAGGGAAGTAAGCAGTGGGGTGCCACAAGGTTCCATCTTAGGCCCAGTACTCTTCAATATCTTCATTAATGACTTAGATGAGGGAATAGAAGGGGAACTTACCAAATTTGCAGATGATACTAAGCTGGCAGGAATAGCTAACACCCAAGAAGATAGGCTCAAGATCCAGAGGGATCTTGACAAACGAGAACACTGGGCCAGATTGAACAAAATGAAATTCAATGTAGAGAAAAGTAAAGTCCTACACTTCGGCAAGAAAAATCAAAAGTACATAAATTGACTGGGTGAAACCAGGCTCAATAGCAGTAACTGTGAGAGGAATATTGGGGTCTTAGTGGACAACCAGCTAAATATGAGCCAGCAGTGTAGAGCAGCAGCCAAAAAACCTAATGCAATCCTAAATTGTATTAACAGAGGGATACAATCAAGATCAAGGGAAGTCCTAATGCCACTCTATAAAGCCTTAGTAAGACCACACCTAGAGTACTGCGTCCAATTTTGTTCACCACATTACAAAAAAGATGTTGAGACTCTAGAAAAAGTACAGAGAAGAGCAACCAGGATGATTATGGGATTGGAGACTAAAACATATGAAGAACTGGGCTTGACTAGTCTAGTGAAGAGAAGGTCCAGGGGTGACAGGATAGCAGTCTTCTAATATTAGAGGGGCTGCCACAGTGAGGAAGGGGTCAAGCTATTTTCTAAAGCACCCAAAGGCCAGACAAGGAATAATGGATGGAAACTGAACAAGGAGAGATTTAACCTGGAAATAAGAAGCTTTCTGACAATGAGAACAATCAACCAATGGAACAGCT
Organism: Laticauda colubrina; assembly: GCA_015471245.1. Lineage (NCBI taxonomy): Eukaryota > Metazoa > Chordata > Lepidosauria > Squamata > Elapidae > Laticauda > Laticauda colubrina. The sequence goes on from BLBF01000002.1 coordinate 36,779,447, forward strand.
TGCCCTCGGAGGTTGTGGGAGCACCATCACTTGAGACTTTCAAGAAGAGATTGGACTGCCATTTGTCAGAAATGGTGTAGGGTCCTGCTTGGGTGGTTTGGACTAGATGACCTACGAGGTCCCTCCCAACTCTGATTATATGTCTGTCCAATCTGGTAAATCATGTCTACTTTCCAATAATATGGCAAAATGGCAGGATACAGATGAAAACTGCTTTGAATTAAGTATCCCAAGGAAAAGTGGCTCTGCTTTAATAATCATATCAACTTCACATAATACCTATTTCAAACCCATGCTATGCAGTTGTGATAAACCATGATGTCTTAAGCTAGAACTTTGTTCTTTCTTCCTTTTACATTTTTCTTTTAAATATTTTTCTCTTTTCCCCTTTGTTTCTGTAAATTGCCTCTTTTTATGAGAATTTCTTCCTTTTTTCTTTCTTCTTATTTTCCATAATAGTTGCTCTCTAAATTTTTCTTACCTTTCTCTTTTCTTTGTGTGTATATATGCATATGTATTATTGCCCTCCAGCTCAGTAGCTTTCTCTATCATCTTTGACTCTAAATTTCATATCTTGTCTTTCTATTCTTTGGAAAAAATCACTTCTAGAGTTCCCTAGTTCCTGATTCTTTTATAAATCCAGGAAATCTATTTACACTGCCTGGTCATACAATTGTTGGAGGAGAAGCTTCAAACTTTTTCCCATTACAGATCTCTGAAGCCACCAAAGTTAGCTGTTTTACTTTTCCTGACACTTTTTTATGTCTAGGTCACTCCTTGTCTGCAATAGTGCTGAGTATCTGTAGCTCAGGTGCAGGATGAGGGTGAAGGTTCATTCTCCAAGTTTGTGGGTTGGTTTCCAAATGTTTCATTACCAGGCTACATAACACCTTCAGCAGAGTTTAGGAGTTGTCAGCTTCAGATGTGGGTGTGTCAAGTGAGGGTCTTGTGATGGGTCAGGTGTAAATCATCACTGAGTCTTTTGATGGGTGTCTTGATAGGAAGGTTCCTGGAGGTCAGGTTCATTGGGAGGCGAACTGCTGGTGTGGGGGGGTTGGTGCATGGTTTGGTTGAAGGTTGGTGCTGTCTCTTGTTGGTGGTGTGCTTGATTTCGATTCTGAGGGGTTCATAGACCGGTTATAGGTCAATGTGTCTGTTGATGGATCTACTGTGGAGAGCCAGGATTTGATGAACTCATGAGTGTGGTGGGGGTGGTATGGCTGATGATTTTTGCTCAAATCAAACTGGTGCTGTTTAAAGCCCCTGTCACACAGCACCAACGGATGCAAAGAGGATGTAAAATGGAGAGAAACACTTGCCATCCGTTGGTTAACGCGATGCTTCCGTTCTGTACTCACTGCGTCTGTTTTTCATCCTCTCTATCCATCCAGCATCCGTCTACTGACATTTCATCCACTCAAAAAGTTTTGAGCTGCACAAAACTTTTTGAGCGGAAAATTTATCCAACGCGTCCATTAGACATCTGCTACGCATACGGGGAAAATCCGCTCTACATCCGTCATCATCCGTTACGTGTCCGCTATATCTGCTAGGCATCCGCTGTGCATCCGCACAACTCGCATCCGCTCCAATGGAAAATGGACACAGGGAGGAAGCGAAACAGACGTGGAATGAACACGCAGCGTTAGTAGCACGGACGGAGAAAGGATGAAAGCGGATGCAGCTCGCATACAAAGCATTAAAATGGAAAAAACATTCTCATAGGGGATGTATCTCGGATATTTAGGATGTCTGCAGGATGTCTAGAGGATGCAAAAGGACACCTAGCGGAAAACCTGTATTTCCTATAAAAAGTTGGGAGGAACTCACCTGGATCTCACTTTCAGTCCAACAGCCCTGCTGTGCAGACCTCTTCAGCTTTCATCTGGCTCTTGCTCTTCCACAGCATCCAGTCATCTACACCATGGATCATCACACACTCCTTTTGGTAGCCACCATCGTTCTACAACAGTGCGAAGCCATCTACAGGCTCTTTCAACTGTTCTACGCGAAGAAAAGGAAGCTGCCAAGAAGTGTCTGGGTCCGAAGATGGATCGTGAGGAGAGCCGAGTACGGACTGTATAACAAGCTGATGGTGGAGCTGAGGAACGAAGACACTAGTGCATTCCAGAACTTCATGAGGATGCTGCCAGCCATGTTTGATGAAGTTGTGGAGTGGCTGAGACTCAGGTTGACCAAGCAGAGCACCAACTTCTGGCCCAGCCTGGACCCTGGACTCAAGGTGGCACTGACTCTGCGCCACCTGGCCTCAGGGACCATGTACAGGAGCATGCAGTACGGCTGGAGGGTGCCACACAACACCATCAGCATTGTGGTCAGAGAAGTGGTGCAGGCCATCATCGAAGAATACCTAGAGGAGCTCCTCCAGTGCCCCTCCACTGAAGAAGGCTGGAAGAAAGTTGCAGAGCAGTGGTATCAGAAGTGGAACTTCCCCCACACCGTTGGAGCCATAGATGGCAAGCACGTGGCCTGCAAAGCTCAAGCCAAGTCAGGGTCCACTTATCACAACTACAAGGGCTTCTTCAGCATCATCCTCTTCGCCATGGTCGATGCTGACTACAAGTTCATGTACATCGATGCTTCAGGCAACGGCTCATGTTCAGATGCCCAGGTATACAACGCCAGTCACCTCAAGGAGGGGCTTGAATGCAACCTCATCATGGGCTTCCCAGATCCAGACCCACTGCCCAACGACACACAAGATGTGCCCTACTTCATCATGGGGGATGATGCCTTCTCCCTCAGAACCTACCTCATGAATCCCTACACTTCAAGATGCCTCACCCGTGAAGAAAGGATCTTCAATTACAGACTGTTCAGGACAAGGCGGGTGGTGGAGAACGCCTTTGGCATCCTGGCCAACAGGTTCCAGGTACTTCTCACCACCATGCAGCATCGCTCAGAGACCGTGAGGAACATCGTGGAAGCTTGCTACATCCTGCACAATCTCATGACACAATTAGACAGGATAAATCTTTACCTTTAACTTTGTACAAATAAATTTAAGGATCCAATCTGGATTGGTCAATGAGACTAGCATACACAGACTCTTTTAAAGAGAAGTTCCCTGAGGATTGCCTCTAGCATGAGTCCAAAAGCTCAGAAGACTAAACCTTTGGTCCTGGTGACCAACCCAGATTAGATCCTGCAACATTATCCTGGGACACGCATATCTGCCTTCATTCATCATATAAATTTAAATATAAATATAAATACATGTATATTCTGTCTGTGTGGTTGTGTTTGCGTATATGTATATCTATACACACTAGCCAAACTCTTGGCACCCAAATTAACTTCTTTATGTTTCCTGGCAAACTCCTACTTGATTGCACCTAGTTTAACTCCTTTACTTATTTACTAATTGTAAACTTTAAGATTACACTAGTAAATTATCATGTTATACAAGGAGCAGTGAGGAAATATTAAGCAAATTAATATAATTCCAGAAGAGCAATTTTACATTAGGAAATTAAAAACAAATAAAAACTTAATCCCTAATTCCAGCAGCAATTTCAGAATTAAGTGGCCTATGATATGAGAAAGAACATTTATTGTGACTGCTAGTGATATTATCACTGTCCAGGTTCCCACTCCCTTCTCCCAATGGTCTGGTGATGTCGGTCAATAGTTACTGTTATTTCTACTTCTTTTGTATTGCATCTCCCCTGCTGTGCCTAGATTTTCATATCCTTCATTCAGCGCCATTTATCTCTTTTCTCATTCTTTGCAAATTAGCCTAATTCCCAGAAAGAACATTAACCACAGTGCTGGCTTAATATTTACAAGATAGTTTTTAATATATTTTCAAAAAAGATTAAACCATTCAGTCAGAGCACTTGCCTATTCAAGTTTTGTAAAGGGTGATACACTTACATTGCAATACAAAAGTATTTCTTTTCCTTCCAGTGTTCCTTCCACATGAACAAACATCATTTCCCATGTAATGGAAGCAGACGGACAAAATGAGAGCAGGCGTTGCATCTATTCATGGAAAATGCAATTGGATTATTAATACACTAAATCCCAGTGGAAACTCATTATATCCAGCTACTTATTCTGTAGATATGTTTTTTTGTATTCAGTAAGGAAAAATAGCACACAACAAAGGAAAAGGATTATATTTTATAAATACCAAAACACAATATAAAAATGATTCTGCATTTATGTCTATACTTTTAAAAATACATTTTCACATAGTTCATCAACCATCAACCATCAACTAATGGAGCAGTTTGCCCTTGGAAGTTGTGGGAGCATCATCACTTGAGACTTTCAAAAAGAGATTGGACTGCCATTTGTCAGAAATGGTGTAGGGTCTTCTGCTTGGGGGGGGGGGTTGGACTAGATGACCTATCTGTTATCTGTTATCTTACCTAAGTCACTTCACATGGATTTAAATTGTATAAATACAATTTATATTGTATTTCAATATGAAATACTTGTTATTTCTAAACTTATTTTTTCAGTCATCCTTATCAAGTTAATTAATTTAACAATATTTCATGTTCTTCTATTAATCTTTTCATTCCATGTTGAATGATGTTTTCCAATTATAACTGACAGTTGTATAAACTACCGTCAGTATATGCCCAATCTTATCAACACCCCCTTTGCAAAAAACAACACAAATCCATACAACAAGAAAATAAATCTACAAGTTCAGTAGTAAATTACATTTTTATTTCTTTTAGGCTTGCAATTTGTTAATAAGAAACAGATACAAAAATAAAAGAAAATGGTCAATAGATTTCATTTTCGATATATAACATTTTTACTTAAATGAATGACTTATAGCAGATCAATATCCAGGGTTTATCATTGTTTTAATATGTATTATAACATTTTATTTATTTATTTATAATCATAATCAAAACTGTCAATTGCAAAAGGCAGTTTGACTCAAAACAACTTATGACTAAAAATACCTCTAATACCATTAAACATCAGCATCTGCCTATCTCAGGTCCCTGGGAAGGACAAAATGCCAAATATAGTCTGAACATCTGGTTGACTGTGAGACATAATAATTTATTAAATTTACAATCTGCCCAGTTCTTAATGACTCTGAGAAGTTTGCAATCGTGGAAACATTTAGCAGCAAGAACAAAACACATATACATGCATACAAGTACACACATAAACAGCACAAGATAGCAAACCAACAATGGCAAAGAAAGTAAAGAAAGTAAATATTAAGAGATGCACATTTCTATACAACCCCTTCATTTAAGCAAAAAGTTAGACTTGATTGCAAATGTCATCTAGCTTATAGTGCTGGCTATTCACTCTCATGAGTTATAATCAATTAACAGTTTCTTTTTGAACACAGTGAATAAATGGGATTCTTAAGAGATAAACATACAGTATATAATTAGAAACAGTAGTAAGAAGTGAAAATATTTAATATCTTATAGATTGTCTGACATATGGGCACCAGCATGTCTATACCTGGAAGTCTTGTGAATTACAATTTCCCTCCAGTTTGTTTGTTTGTTTACTACCTGTATCCTGCCTATATTATTTTACATATAACTTAGGATGCAAACATAATGCACTTTCCTCCTCCTATTTCCCCACAACAGATAAGCTGAGAGGGAATGACTGGTTCAGAGCAGAGGTGGTATTCAGCAGGTTCTGACCAGTTCTGGAGAACCGGGAGCGGAAATTTTGAGTAGTTCAGAGAATCAGCAAATACCACCTCTGACTGGCCCTGGAGTTCTCTGTCTCTGGAGTCCAGGGGTGGGATTCAAATTTCTTAATAACCGGTTCTGTGGGTGTGGCCTAATTTCTGGGAGTGGCTTGCTGACTGGGCATAGCTAGGTGGTCATGTGCCTGAACAGGTGCCATGTGACTGGCAAAACAAACTTAAGTGGTCCTTGCTTAGTGGCCAGTTGCTTAGCAAGTGTTTTTTGCCAGTTTCAAGGCCAGGGGAGCCCTGGAGAGGGCAGGGCAGGTGGTCATGTGACTGGCAAACCAAATTTAAGTGGTCCTCACTTAATGACCAGGTCCTCGTTTAGTGGTCAGTTGCTTAGCAAGTGTTCTAATTTATGACCTCCACAGAGCTACTTTTTGGTGTTTTGACAGACAGACAGATAGACACACACACACACACACACCCTTCTAACCCTGATATTCTTTGATTCTGTAAGGATCGCCTACTGGAGCGGGAGGAGGGGGATGGACTACATGACCTCCGAGATCCTTTGCAGGCCAGCCCTAGATTGCTGTGCTGCGTCAAAGTCTTCTGAAAGCAAGGTTTATGTCCTTCCTTCCTCTCCTTTTTCTGTCTCTCCGTCCCTCCTGCCTCCCATGTATTTATCTATCCATCCGTATATCTCATTTACTTTCTCCTCTTTCTTTCTTTCTTTCTTTCTTTCTTTCTTTCTTTCTTTCTTTCT